>JAPFFP010000070.1:15811407-15825196 GCA_026153255.1 Solanum medicagineum
ATTCCACGTACTTACGTCATTTGGCGCTGCATCGTTTCATCATACAGATTCAGCAGATAGTGAACTTCAGCAGATGCGCCGTTGAGGTTCAGCACCCTAAGTCCAGACAGTGGTGAGTCCTCTCCTGCATTTCGAGGATACCTTTTACCCTCTTCTTTGCATTTTGAGTTAGTTCCTTGAATTTGTGGTAGTCATGGGTTGTCATGGTACCTTCTAGATGTTTAGAGTAGAGGTTTCATAGACTTTGAGTGAAGTATTCTTAAGTGTTTTCCTGTTCAGACTTGAACTATTTTGAGAAACTAACTATAATATTTTTGTCTTTTCTTTAATGCTATCATTGAGTATTCTTCTGCTGTTGAGTAAGATGTGACAATGAGACCAAGTGGTTCGCTCGTGGACTAACAATAGTCTTTGAGTGTTAGTTGTGTCCCAGGTACCCTCTCGTGGCGTAACAAGAAGATCTGAAGTTTTGCAACTTTCAATGAACCTTGATTCAAAAAATTTTTGATAAAAAGAATCAAACTTGATACAAGAAAATCTGAAGTATAAAGTTGAATTTGATACAAGAAAATCTGAAGTTTAAAACTTGATACAATGAAATCTAATACCAAAAAAAACTTGAAATAATGAATCAAACTTGATACAAGGATATTAGAAGTATAAAGTTGAAATTGGTACAAGCAAATTTGAAAACACTTGATATATGCAATCTTTTAAGTATATATGATACATGATATTTTATTCGTGTACCATGCCCATAGTATCAAATTACAAAAGAAAATAATCGTTTTGATATGTAACAATCAGCAAATACAACTTCTTATATGTATAATAAAACATATCAGAACCTGCATCTAAATGAGATCTTAATCAAAAACTTATTCTGACTCTGATTTATTATAAGAAAAAATTTATCAAACAAATGATTTAATGCATTGACTCCAAATACAATGAATTCCCATGTTTTTCGGATACAACAAATCAAAGGATCAATTCAAAGAACCACTTGCAAATGACTCAGTTAATATAGATTAATTATTTTTCAATAGTTAGAGAAATAAAACTTTTTAAATGTATGTAAAATGGTTTTAATTAAACTTTTCATTAATACTCATATGACTTTTGTATTTTTTATTTTAAAATTTTAATATAAATGTCTATGTTGGCCAAATTTGGTGTATCAGCTTCCAAACCCATTAGACTTGAACAAAGTTTGCACAGTCTAATGTATCATGTGTCATGATACAATATTTATTTTGTAATATTCCTTGATAATGTATCATTTCAGATGATACTTGACAATTAGAATATACATGAGTTTATACTTTAGCAAATTTGCTGATAAATTCTACCAGTTATGAACAAAAATTTCTTATTTGAGAATATCATATTACATGATACCTGGATAAAAACTTGCTTACAAGGGATTTATCATGTGTCATGATACAGTGTTATTTTTAAAAAAACCACTAGATACATGTTATATTACAACTCATTACATAAATACTTATGAATCAACTAGAATATTTATGTACCATAACTTTATAAAAGAAATGATTTAGCATGATTCATGGTGATATAAATGTGAATCGTATTGTGTGTTATATCCAATTGTTGCAAGCACTGTACAAGTATCATTAACCATGATTGAATGTCTATATTTATGCTAATTAATTCAACAACAAAGTAAGAAAACATAAATTTTATGTATGTATCAGTTACACAAGTAATCGAAAAGAAAAAGATATTAATGGCAACCCAGTTATATAATGATTCATACACAAGAATATATTTATACATGGTACAATAAGTCATTCAGTAAGTTAAATGAATCATCGAGAATGATATATGAGTTGTACAAATACACGAGCAATGTAGTGATCATTGGATATAAACGATACTTATCAATATAGCGATAGATAGTACAATAAGTCATACAGTAAGTTAAATGAATCATTGAGAATGATACATTCGGTATACACGATACTTATCGATATAATGATACATGGTACGATAAGTCATACAGTAAGTTAAATGAATCATTGGGAATGATACATCAGTTGTACAAACATATGAACAATGCAGTGATCATTGGGTTTACACGATACGTACCGATATAGAGATACATGGTACAATAAGTCATACAATAAACTCAATAAATCATGAAGAAGATTCTTCGATGTTTCTTTTTCATAAATCTCCATTAACAGTGGATCATGAACAATTTTGAATCTTCTTTCATGAAACCCTTCCTCGTTCAAATAAAAAAATCGTGCCTCGAAACATCTTCATCTTGATTGCTTCAAATCCTTAGTTTCAGAATATTAAAAGTCGCACCTCGAATCCTTCAATTCAGAATGTTAAAATATGAAACAAAGATGAAGAAATCAAGTGATGAACAACTTCATGAGAAATTCAGACCTAAACTAGATTATGGATTAGAATCCATATTTACCAATGATGAACAACAAAATCGAAAAGGAAGACGAAGAAATAGAATACTTCAGTTTTCTTCGCATGAATTTGCGACAAAATAGGTATATACTTTTTAGCATCAGATCTCTTTACAAATATTCATCGCTCTTTCTCTACAACTAATTGATTTTTTTATCTAAAACTTCTTTGATTTTTTTTTTGTGCTTTTGAAAATGCCTTCCGTCATGGAAGAAAGAGCCTTGTCCTAAAAATGTATCATGCTTTGAGATTTTATCTTATGGAAAGAAATTTTTAAGAAAAATTTATTGGAAATAGATATCTATACATTAGCTAGTCAATTCATCATTAAAGTTATGCTTTTCAACAAAGAGTATGTTTTCCTTTTTTTTTTTTTTTTATAAATATGTCAAATTAACATTAAATAACCTCATTTTATGGGAAGAAAGAGAATGTTTTTAAAATATATCACCACATTATAAAAGAGCATCAAAACATAGCTTTTACGAAAGAAATTATGTAATTATGAAAAAGGTGGGAACAATTTAAAATTTTCTCTTTTCACAATGATATTTCTAAGTTTACTTTAAAAAAGTGACACATCATAATAAGTTATGTGATGTGACTATTTTAAAGAGTCAAATTTAACACCGGCCCATATTTAGGCTATTAGTTTAAGCCTTTAAGGATACCCATGAACCAAAAACAAACATTGATTTATTTCTAGACTAGATTATAAAAGATGGAATTAAAGTATTTTTTATGCATTAAGAATATTTTTAACCTTTTCAGATATAACTAACTAATGGAGGCCTTCTTTTTATATTCAACTTTTCTAAAAATTAAATAAGTTAGTGATTTGCATCTCTAATGTATGTTCTTTTTTGTGATATGTACTCTAATGTATGTCCTTTTTTGTGATTTGCACTTTATTTTACCATTTTTTGTGATTTGCACCTTAATCTCCTTATTTTCTTGGAAAACAACAAAAAATTATTTTTTCCAGCAATTTTCAAAGGATAAAAATGGGAAGTATTGCAAAAAATAAGTTTTTGTGATTTTGCAAATAAGAAGACTAAAACTCAAATCACAAAAAATAATAGAATAAGATGCAAGTTACAAAAGAGGGTATAGAAATACAAATCAAAAATTACTTCTAAAATCCTAACGCTACTTTTGCACAAAAGGCAATTTCCTTCCTTTGCGACTTTTCACCAATTCTTTCTTCTTCAATTTTCTACTCAAAATATCATATCGAGAGTTCCTGCTCTTCTTTTTTTCCCTTATAGAACTTCTTTGTTATTTCTTTAGTCTCAATTTAGGTAACTCTCTTTGAGTTGACATATAATTTAAAAAATAAGAAAATTTTTGAAATGTATGATTTAAATTATTTCTTAACAATTTGTGTGACTACAAATCATTTTATTAAGAGTAAAAGTTAGGTCAGTCTACTCTCCTGCTACGGTAACTTATGGTTGTAAAGTGCTATTTTGTTGTGCAGCTTCCTCTTCAACTCTAGCCCCTACATCAAAAGTAGAGCAAATTAAACAAACAAAAGATTTGCTTGCATTGTCAAGGATATGACAAAGTCGACTTGGCCGCCAAACATGTGAAACAAGTCCACCTAATCAGTTACAACCTCAGAATTAAGTACTTGCCACTTTTTTCATTCTTCTTTACAGCATGTACTACCCGTGCTCATAATCATCACACACTATTATTAAAAATTGGAAAGTAGCTCTTTCTATCACTACTCATACCCTACACTTCAATCTATTTGTATTGATTTAAAGTAAAAGAGTTCAACTAACTAAAGATATTATTATAAGTTAACAAATTATAACTATCGTGTTTGTATTGTCAGTCATTTATTCTGTATTTTTACTATCTTTATAAATTTTTATTTGTTATCCACATCTAATATTTTCTGCTTTTGGTGATGATATTTTTTGAGATGAGGATTTTTTATAACCTCGCTCTCTATCTCTATGAGGTAGTGGTAAGATCTGCGTATATTTAATCCTCCCTAAATCCCACTTGTGAGATCTCATTAATATGTTATTATTGTTGTTGTTAACAAACCAAAACTATTCTTTGACAATCCAAATTATCCGTTACTATATGACCTAGAGAAACAAATTAAAACAGAATAGGAAGTAACTCAATGTCTTTTTTCAAAACGTCTTTGAGCATATGAAAACATTTATGTTATATTAATACATATACACCACATCAGCTATATTAATACATATACTCCTCTAGTAGCAGACATGAAACTGTAAATATTGCACGTACTTGGAGTCATAATACATATATTCCTATGCACACACCATACAAAGTTTTAATTTTACCCGCGGTGTTCGGGAACTGATGGTGAACCACCACTTCCCGAACCATAACCACCACCGTGAGCGCCACCGCTTCCCGAACCATAACCGTAGCCCGAACCGGATCCACTCCCTGAACCGGAACCAAAGCCCCAGCCTCGGGCAAATCCATTAGGAGACCGGCCCGAGCCCGAACCATAACCCCATCCTCCACCCGGGCTTGAACCCCAGGCCCAATTATAATCCCAGTTAGGTCCATGAGCTGCGCCACTTCCTGAGCTAGGCGACCCGGTTTCTGAGCTCATCTTTCTTCCGCCAGGGCTCAAGGCTAAACAACCGGTGGAGATAATAAAGAGAAAGAGAGCCAAATAGATAATTTTTGAGCTCATTTTGAAGCTACTAGTACAAGGCAATGATAATGTTGATGTTTTCATCATCTTTTCTAAAATAGATGTTATTTGAATGCCTTAGCCATATGCATGGGGGCTATATATAGTACTAGTTTTTAATTGATATTTTTTAAATGTAACAAAAAGAATATACATTTTGTAGTTTGACTATAGCATAAAATTTACTAAATTTAAAAAAAGGATCAATTTTCTAGTTCTAAGTTGAAATTACATTAAATATATTAAAATGTCATTTAATCTTGTAATGTTAAATATATCATATGAGAAACTAAAAATAATATTCCTTTTAAATAAACTAATTCTTTTTTAAATCAAAAGAGTAAAAAAATTTAATTGATTGATTGGGGCCCGGCGGGTATCCACTCGTGACACTTTGAAGGGCGTGGGCCGTAGTGATGCACTTGGATGGTCTCCACATGATTTGCACCACCGCCCCTTCCTACTTTCGCAATTTAAAATTCACCACAAATTTCACCATGTCTTGCCCTTTAAAGCAATTAAAATATCTTAAAAATTCCATCGTTATAAGGCTGTTTAAAATTGAATCAAAATAAGAAAATTATTAATTTATTAGTAATAAAGTATTCATTTAATAATTTTGATTTTTTTACGTTAAATTATCAACTTTTAATGATTTGAGATTTTTTCTTAATAAATTAACCGACAATTAAATAATGAATTAGTAAATTATACTTATACTATTCGATGTCGAGAGTCCTTGATTCAAGATTTCGTTTCGTGCTTTTATTTGTGACTTTATTATAATCTTAGTTAAAGTCTAAGTATTTTTTTCAGTAAAATATAATTTATCAAACTCAAGTACATGGTACATTTGGTTTGTCACCTTATTTTTAAGTATTTTTCAATGATTTTTTGTGTGTGTGAAATCTTAATAATTAAATTGATAACCGAATCGATAATGACAAATAATCGATAAAATAATAAATTTATATATCTTAATGATGTTATAATAATTTAGTATCTCTATAAATTGATAAGCGATAAGTTGAATCGATAAATCATGAAATCAAACAGATCAGTAGCATACCTAATTGGAACCAACATATTCATAAGTTTTTACTTGTACTTTCATTTTCATACCTAACATCAACTCTTTTTTTTAGGCAATAACGGTGAATTATTGTCATACCAATACATAACAATTACATCTAAGAGCATCTATATCCTAATTATCAACAAGCTGGTACTAGTATAGTAGACCTCGAGCTTCAATTCGTTACAAATTCTCTGAATTAATTCTTACAATTATTTCTAAGCGTATCATCCTTCATTGTTAGTCGTTGGATTATCATCACACTGTCTGTCCTTGTCGTGCTACATATATAATTCATTTACCCACTTCACCCATAATCTAAAGCTATTACTCTTGAGAAATAATCTAAAGCTTTCTTTATTTTTTGTACTGACCTCTCATGTCTTTTACGATCATCAACAAATATAAGATGGTGAAGGCCCTGCTTTTTACACATTTGATGAAATCTAAAATCTGAAAGTTGTCGCAGTATTCTAGATAGATACTCCATGAATAGAACAAAGAATATGGGTTAAAATTGTCTTTAATTCCTCTTCTTATCCATAGTTATTCCCACTTACTTCGATAGAGAGCAACTCGTTATCAGCTGACAGAATTTTGATGGAAACACATATCCCTTCCATATGAATTCTCAACTTACCATATCATAAGTCAATTTTCATCATACATGCATCTAGGTGTAATGTCTCATTAGATCATGACATATAAGTACATTATCGACTAGTGACCTATCCTCCACAAAAGTTGCTAGTGTTTTGTTGATCACATAAGGTAACACCTTTTTGTGCCTATCACATAACACCTTGGATATCAGTTTATACAACACATTACCATAGTAAATAGGTATGTCTTAACTAGAAGATAGATTATTTTTTATTATAAAAATCAGTGCAATTACTGTTGCTTTAGTTTGTCCTAGAGTTTTCCACTCTTCTAAATTCCATCACTGCATTAATAACATCTTCCCCAAGACATCCTTATAGAATCCACTACCATAACCATCTGGACCTGCATTTTTTTGGTATCTTTCAATTCCTTTCCAGTAACTAGTTCAAGTAATTAAGAATACCTGTTGTTGTACAGATAATGTATTTCCACTCCTCAAAATCATCCTTGTTTTTGTAACTAGTTCAAGTAAGAGTACCTGTTGTTGTACAGATAATGTATTTCCAACCTCTTTTCTTCATCTGTTGTTTCCTTTACTTCTTACTCATTTTTCTGAGTTTGATGCACTTTCCTACAGTTATGGAAGTGATCACGTAAAGAAGGTCTCTAATTATATGTCACTGAACCTTTTTTTATTTTTGAACATCTGGTAATTTCTATCCAACAATAACCTTAACCAGAACTTGAGCGTAACTTAACCCTAGTTTCTTCTTTGTCAACCATTAGTAACTTACCAACTAGACTTCCTATCTTGCTTAGTCCTTCTGCACTCCAGTATTTGAAATCAAGTCTTGGTAATCTGATTCATATTGAAATAGTCAGGAGTTTCTCCTTCGAAAACTCCATTTTCAGAGTTCAGGCATTGGCTATCGCTGACTTATTATCAAAATGCCACCTCGTAGTACTTCCATTTTCCCTTCGCACCATAACAATTTCATTCTTTATCATTAGATACTCTCTTTTATATTAATTAACTTCAAATATCAATATTCTCTTGCTCTCATCGTTTAATTTGACATGATATTAATTTAAAAAAGGAAAGATTTTTAAATTTGTGGTCTAAAATATTATTATTATCCCAAGATAAAATGGAGGATTATTTTATTCGATGTTTGGCTAGAGATATTAAGCAATCCTTGGATTATTTATCCCACCATTTATATCTGAGGAGTTGTTTGGTGTGAGGTACAAGGTATAATACTCCAAAAATTAAATGTAGGATTATTTTATCTCATGTTTGGTTGAAGGTATTATGTAGTTCTTCAATTATTTATCCCACCATTTTTATTTAGTATGGAATAAGTTATCTCATATAATGGTGGAATAAATTATCCAAAATAATTTATCCCGGGATTAATATCCCATAATAACTTGTTCCCAACCAAATGACCTATTAGTGATGATATGAGTAATCCTATATATATGATGGAATAATTTATTTTGGGATAACTTATCCCGAGATAATTAATCCGAGGATAAGTTGTTCGTAACCAAACGGTCCTCTAAAGTTGTATTGTTTCTAACTATATTAAAATGACATATTTTTAGGACGGTCTAAAAAAACGTAGGACATAAAATGTGACAAAAATAGTAATTTATTTCCAAACGCCTATTGACTAGGGGTGTGCATCGGTCGGTTCGGTTTATATATTATTAGTTCAGTTTATCGATTTTCGATTTTTAAATATGCTAAACCAATAAAATAAATATATAAAACACTTTTTAACGATTTTCGGTTTATCGATTTTAAGTACTTAACGGTTTGATTTTTGGTTTACTCGATAAGAATAATAATGAAAATTTACATTAATAAAAAGTAGATAGAGTACTAAGACTATGTTTAAAAACTTGCAAAAGTTATAATTAGTTAATTACAAACTAAAATACTAAAGTGGATAACTATTGTAAAGATTAAAATATGTAAAGTATTGTTATAGTGTCTTATTACTATTAAATTACTAATATTAATTTTTACAAAGGGGTAAAATAGTAAATTATTATAGTCTTATTGGGTAATCGGTTTACCGAATAACCCAATAGTAAAAATTAATATCAAACCGATAATCTAATAATCTTATTTTTTAAAAGTATTAAAAATCTGATAACCTAATAATCTAATAATAATAAACCAATAATACTTTTATGAGTTCAGTTTATCAATAGACTCGATCTCTGCGCAACCCTACTATTGACATAGTTGCCCATTTGAATAGTTGCCTACTTACATAGGCACATACATACCAGTCATATTGGCTATTGGCAGTGACATACTGACATTAGAATCCCAAAGAAAACTGACGTATTGGTGACATATTCTCACCCAGATTTCACTCAAAGCCCATAAAATTCTCAATTTAGTCCTCTGAAGCCGGAAAAGATGGCAGGTCGTCGGGAAGTCCCACATGCCACACATTTTCTATATGAAAATGATTTTATTTATTTATTTTCTCTGACTTCTTGAATGTGTGTGTTAAAATTGGTTTGAAATACATGGATCAGGTTATATACAATATTTGAGAAAGATTGTAGGTGATTTGGATTGGTTTTGAGTCAAAACTCAAAGCCAAAATGAGACTATAATGATATATATCACGTGTGTAAATCATATATATCAAACAATATTTTCAATTTTATGTTCTTTTGGAGGTGAGTGGTTACAGTTTTTCTCATACTGTTAGTTTAAAATTGTCAACTTGGTTCAAAAGAGGACGTTGAGCTTTTTTGTATCTTGGAGGAGCCTGGTACCTAATTATATGTAAATTTCTCTTTTGACTAATTATCTTTTGTTTTTCCACACATTTAAACTTAAATAATTCTCTATATCGATTCTATCTAGTGAAAAGATATTTTAAGAATGTCTTATAAATGAAAGAACTCTCACGAAACAGCTTCTCTACTTCTATAAGGTAGTGGTAAAGACTGCGTACATTCTATCCTCTCAAGACCCCACTGGATATGTTATTGTTATTGTCTTGTAAATGAGAGAACTATGATCTTTAATTTCCTGGTATCTAAGAAGAATTTCCATATTTATAGGAAGGAAGCTTAATTGGAATGAATAATAATTTTTCTTTTATGATTGATCGACATAAACATCAACACCTTCGAGTTAGAACAGTTTCTCCTCAACAAATAAGTGCTTAGATCACAAAAATCCTACTTAATGGAGAGATAGTTGGATAGATAACAAAACCATGGACTTTTCATTACAAAACAAATAAACTAGAAAAAGATGAATTATTTTGTGAAAGAATATTTGGTCCTATAAAAAGCGAAATTTTTGCTTGTAGAAATTATCGAGTAATCGGAGATGAAAAAGAAGATCCAAAATTTTGTGAATAATGCGGAGTCGAATTTGTTGATTCTTGGATATGATGGTATCAAATTGCCTATATCAAACTCGCACGCCTAGTAACTCATGTGTGCTATTTAAAACATGTTTTTAGTTATATTCTGACTCTTTTAGATAAACCTCTTAAAGAATTAGAATATCTAGTATATTGTGATGTGTGATTTGATTGAAATTCTGATTTAACAAACTCAAAAGAAGAAAATATCATCCTAGTCAATCCAAATGAGATGCCATGTAACTTGGAAAGATTTCCCAATCTTTGTCTTAATCAAATTGTTGTCTGAATATAAGGTTAAGTTAGAGCAATAATAATTGTCTTTACGGGATATGTTTTATTGTTTTAAAACAATAATTGCCTATGGTGTTCTCCATGTTTAGGATGTAAAGAAAGAGCACAATTTCAACGTTATCATTTTCATTTGCATGAACTTACAGTATAAAGATTATTGTGTAAACCCAACTTTTGCAAAAGATAAGTGGATTAAGAATTTTAATGCGCCTGAAAAAATCAAACTTAAATAACTTTAGAACAAAAGGACCATCATCATGACAAACACAGTATATACTAAGATCAAGTGCTTCACTTTTTCAAAAACATGCATTGGTTCCTAATTTTGAAAAGCATTATATATACATTGCCACCATGCACTTATATATTGTCATTGGAACTACCACCAATGGGTATGGTGAAATGATAAAAAATTATAATCATCGTCTCATTTCATGTGGCATACTTTAACTTGGCACAATATTTAAGAAAAAAAGAAAGACTTTTGAAACTTGTGGTATAAAATCATTCTTAGTTATTTGTGTGGTTGAGAATCATTTCATTAAAGATAAAATTGGAATTCTAAGGCTAAAATATTTTCAATTTAAGTAAGGTGCCTTTTTGGATCGGATAAAAAAAATGTCACATAAAATGAGATAAAAAAAATACTTTTTTGTAATGATAAATCTCGTATTTGAGTCTTGAAAATAAAATTCTTTCTAATAGGAATACAAGAAGAAAAATAACAAACCTTTTATGATACTAATTCAAATCAATAGGGTTAATAATGATCGCACCTAATATAATGTTTCAAACCAAGAAAAAAATATTGAAGCTTTCGAGTGCCTAGTAATTGGGTCCCATAGAAAATATCTAAGAGTATCTTTGAAATGTGATCCTTGAATCATCATGGCTACCTATCAATGGCCTTTATACAATTACTACCAAATCCACAAATGTATTATGTATAAATGTGTGGTAGTACAATCTACTATCTACGAGTATAATACGTACAAATGAAGCACTAGGTGAGTAAATATATACGTATCAATTGTATATTTGTTCTCATTCTCTTTCACTTATGCTAAAATTCTCAATTATATAAAAATTTACAATAGTATTTGTCGATATACTTGTTACAAAGTGAATACACAATGAACAGATACAATCGATACAATCATTGATATAATCTGATACAATTATATATTTTACACAAATATATTCATTAATTCAAATTGTATTTCTTTGTTGCGGAGCCAGGATTTTCCTCAAAAGAGTTTAAGATCCGAATAAGTAGATACAAGAACTAGTTTAAGGAGATTCGACGTCTACGATATATACATAAAGAAGTTATTTTAGTCATGTATAAATATTATAATTTTCCGTTGAAAGGGTTCGGACGAACTCCCTCAAGATAGTGTAGCTCTGCTCCTAGTATTCATCGTACAATCTGATACAACTTCATATGTTAATACAAGTGTATTCACTAATAAAAATCAATTATATCAACTGTATTCACAATACAACGAATACTATATGCATTCATCCTCTCTCACGTCTCTCTGTTATCTCTTCCAAATCTCACTTACCTCTCTCTTCCTACTTACTTCTAGCTATAAATTAATCATAGTTAAATAAACTATAACTATAAATGTTTAATTAAGTTCAAACTATAATTTCTTTTTTATCAAAGTTCTCTAAACTAAACTATACTTATCATAATATAGATACTTAAAAACAAAAATAGTGTCACCATCGTATATGCATAATTGAAGCTAATTCCTATCTGTTGCCTTCACGTAGTGGAGGATGATGAGTCCTAAATCGGGTAAATGCGTAATCGAAGCAAATTTCATTTTGCGTAGTATTTCCTCTCATTTTATACAATTTTTAAAATTTCTGGATTTGAATAAATTTATTTTTAATCGTAATTAATTGTTTAACTCTCAAAATCTGAATTATATCATATAAATTGAAACGAAAAGAATATTAAAACAAATACTCCCTTCATTTGAAAATAAATGAATTATTGGAACATAGCACGCTTGAAGAATAAGACATTAATTAGACATTACTTTCTGATTTTACTCTTTTAAATTATTCTCAAATTATTCTTTACAATGACTAAACATTGACTATGATAATTACTTCCAATGCTAACTATCAATTAAAATTTCTTGAACTCATTACTTAGAAAATAATTTTTTTATAAAAAATCATAAAGATTGAATGATTATAAAGATTTTGCCGTATGGAAAGTTGGAAACTGGAAAGGACAGGGATAGAGAATAAATTGACTAATTAAGTTTTAAATTTTAAACTTTTAATTGTTAACGACTTACGTGATAACCAAACTGATAAAGGTCAATAATCGATAAATCGATATCTTAACGGTTCATTAATGATTTAGCATATCTATAAATTGATAATCAATAAATAAAATTAATAATATTTAAAATCAAATCGAATACACCATCCTTCTGGGGAGTAACTAATTAATAAACACATCGCTTTCTGTGGTGCAATCATAGCACTCACTTGGATTCAAGAAATGGAATTAAAAGGCCGAAACTTTATGCTCTTCTACCTGTATTGTTGGTACTACTACTACAACTACTCTGTATAGTGGATAGAATTTTTGGACCTCAAAAGCAATCATACCACTACCACACCAAAGAAAAGTTTAAAATATCTAAAAAGGTTATGTAGGATCCTGACACGTCTACATTCTTTTCATAATATCCCATGGTCTTGTTAACAAAATATCCAATGTTTTTCCTATTATTGTCCTAATGCTTCCCAAAACAAGAAAAGCTTTCAACTAATTTCATCTCCATAAATGCTTCTCAAAATTACATCTTATTCTACTTTTGGATTTTATTCATGATTGAGTTCTGACAAAAGAAAAAAGAAAAATCGGATCACCGAATATAATTGGGAAATTTTCATAATTAAATAGTCTATGATTGAAACTTAATATGGTCAAATAGCTATATTTTACATAATTACACAATATAAACTTGGTCATGTGACCTGAACGTGAGGAGAGAAGCGAGCGAGATCGAGAGAGAAAGAAGAGAGCCGAATTGTATATCTATATTTGTCAAATTGTAGCACATAATTATATATGTGTAAATTAACATACATATATATATTTGTATATCTGACAAGCGAAATTGGGAGAAGGAGGAGAGAGACGAATTGTATATGTATATCAGTCGAATTGAATATGTATATCTGTCAAAATAATTATATATATGTGGTTGGTATACATTTGTA
>JAPFFP010000070.1:15825296-15847885 GCA_026153255.1 Solanum medicagineum
TTAGCACTTTAAATAAAACAATGCAAGGTCGGCCAAGTGCTTGTAGCACTTTAATTATGCAATCACACATTATTCTATTATTATATTCATATATATATATACATTTTTTTTTTGGTCGTTACACTCACAGTGTATGCCCAGCAGACAGAGGAAGATAAGAGGAGGGATCGGAAAGAGCACATGAGCAGAAAGGCGAAGTCAGCAGGGCATAAGCCTAGCCCGCAGAGACAGCAGAGGGGTGACAAATCTTATTTCCAGAAAAGGCCATCACATCCCGCACCTTCAGAAGCTAGTGCATCCGTACAGCCCAGCAGGTATGACCAGAAATCTCAGAGTTACCAGAACTCTAAGACCCCGGGCGCCCAATCTCAGGCCAGTGTTACTCAGGGCCCGAGGGGAAAGCCACCTTGTAGCAATTGTGGGAAACTCCATGTGGGTAGGTGTTGTTTGGGCATAGATGCTTGTATCCTATAGGGGCAGACGGGTCATTTTCAGCAGGAGTGTCCGAAGAGGAGACGAGGTGAAAAGAACAGCAGAGCTCAGTCTTCGACAGCACCCTCAGCGGGTAGCCAGCAAAGGGTTGCTACTACGGGTGCAGGCGGCGGGACTAACCGCCTTTATGTTATGGATAGTCGACAGGAACAGGAGGTTACACCAGATGTTCTCACGGGTATGCTTTGAGTCTTTTCCCTTGATTGTTATGCATTGATTGATCCGAATGCCACTTTACCTTTTGTAACTCCTTATGTGGCTAGTAAGTTTGGGATTCTTCCAGAGTGTCTGCATGAACCTTTGTTGTTTCTATTCCTACTGGGGAGTTTATCCTATCTGAGAGGGTTTACAGGGATTTTGTGGTGTCTATTTATCATAGGGACACTTTAGTTGATTTGATAGAGTTGGAGATGGTTGATTTTGATGTAATAATGGGCATGGATTGACTTCATGCTTGTTATGGTGCTGTTGACTGTAGAACCCGGATTGTCAAGTTCCAATTTTCTAATGAGCCTATCTTAGAGTGGAAAGGGAGTTCTGCTGCCCCTAAGGGCAAATTCATATCTTATCTTGGAGCTAGGAAGTTGATATCCAAGGGTTGTATTTACCACCTCGTGGGAGTGAAGTCTAATGATATTGAGTCTCCTACTCTCGAGTCAGTCCCAATAGTGAATGATTTTCTCGAGGTCTTTCCTGATGATCTTCCCGGAGTCCCTCCTGATAGGGAGATTGACTTTGGGATTGATGTTCTTCCCGAAATCAAACGTATCTCAATTCCACCCTATAGAATGGCCCCCGTAAAGTTGAAAGAATTGAAAGAGCAGTTGAAAGACTTGTTAGAGAAAGGCTTCATAAGGCCTAGTGTCTCACTTTGGAGTGCTCCTGTCCAATTCGTGCGTAAGAAAGATGGGTCTTTAAGGATGTGCATAGACTACCGACAGTTGAACAAGGTTACCATAAAGAATAAGTATCCTCTTCCCAGAATAGATGATCTTTTTTACTAGCTTCAGGGTGCTACTTATTTCTCCAAGATAGACCTCAGATCGAGTTACCATCAGTTGAAGGTGAGGGAAAGTGACATTCCTAAGATAGGCTTTAGGACATGGTATGGCCATTTTGAGTTCTTGGTCATGTCATTCGGGTTGACAAATGCACCCGCAGCTTTCATGGACTTGATGAACAGTATATCCAAACCATATCTTGACATGTTCGTGATCATGCTTATCGATGACATTCTGATATATTCAAGGAATGAGGAGGAGCATGCAAATCAACTTAGAGTGGTTTTGCAGACACTCAAAGATCATGAGTTGTATGCGAAATTCTCCAAGTGTGAGTTTTGGCTCAAGTCAGTGGCCTTCTTGGGCCATGTTATTTCGGGAGATGGTATTCGGGTGGATACTCAGAAGATTGAGGCAGTTAAGAACTGGACAAGACCCACTTCTCCCACAGAAATAAGAAGTTTCTTGGGTCTGGCCGGGTACTACCGCAGATTCGTTGAAGGCTTCTCTTCTCTGTCAACCCCGTTGACAAAGCTGATTCAGAAAAAGGCCAGATTTCAGTGGTCTGAGGCATGTGAAAAGAGTTTTCAGGAGTTGAAGACTAGATTGACTATAGCACCTGTGTTGACCTTGCCAGATGGGACGGGTGACTTCGTGATATACTGCGATGCATCCAAAGTAGGTTTTTGCTGTATACTTATGCAAAGAGGGAAGTGGTATTTGCACTTAAAATCTAGCGTCACCACCTGTATGGAGTGCATGTGGGCGTGCTCACTGACCACAAGAGCTTGCAGTACGTGTTCAGTCAGAAAGAGCTCAACTTGGGCCAAATGAGGTGGCTGGAGTTGCTCAAGGATTATGATATGAGCATCCTCTACCACCCAGGTAAGTCAAAAGTTGTTGCTGATGCTCTTAGCAGGATGTCCATGGGTAGTACTGCCCATGTGGAGGAGGGGAAAAAGAGCTAGCCCGAGAGGTGCACATGTTAGTTCGACTGGGAGTACAGCTTGAGGAGAACAACAAAGATGGGGTCAATGTTCAGAATGGTTGTGCTTCATCCTTAGTGTTTGAGGTGAAGGAAAAACAAGACCAAGACCCTGTCTTACTCCAATTGAAAGAAGCGGTTCACAAGTAAAAGGTCATGGTTTTCTCCAAAGGGGGAGATGGGGTATTGAGGGAGGTACCAAGGGAGATTGTGTGTACCCTATGTTGATGGTGTTCGAGACAGAATCATCACCGAAGCTCATAGTATGAGGTATTCCATTCATCCTGGCTCCACCAAGATGGGGAAATCTATTGGTGGAATGGGATGAAAAAAGACATTGGGGAGTTTATTTTCAAGTGCCCCAATTGCCAACAGGTTAAGGTTGAACATCAAAAACCTTGTGGGTTAGCTCAGAATTTCAAAATTTCGGAATGGAAATGGGAGATAATCAATATGGACTTCATCACAGGCTTACCCCAATCCAGAAAGCAGCATGATTTGACATGGGTGATTGTGGACAGGATGACTAAATCAACGCACTTTTTGGCAGTGAAAACAACTTATACGGCTAAGGAGTATGCTCGACTATATATTCGAGAGATTGTGAGGCTGCATGGGGTTCCCTTGTCTATCATCTCAGACAGAGGAGCTTAATTCACCTCTCAATTTTGGAGATCTTTCCAGAAGGGATTGGATACGAAGGTAAACTCAAGTACCGCTTTTCACCCTCAGACAGACGGGCAGGCAGAGCGCACTATTCAGACTTTGGAGGATATGTTGAGGGCATGTGTAATTGATTTCAAAAGAAACTGGGATGATCACTTATCATTAATTGAGTTCGCATATAATAACAGCTATCATGCCAGCATTCAGATGGTCTTGTATGAGGCATTATACAGGAGGAGGTGTAGATCTTCGATTGGCTGGTTCAAGGTGGGTGAAGCTGAGTTGATTGGGCCTGACCTCGTGTTGCTTCCCTAGCACACGCAAGTGTACGTGGTCAACCTAAGTAATATAGTGGCTATTTTCAGAAGTCAGATGTTGAACCCAAAATACTTGTCAATTAATTATTTACTAAGTTATACTTATTCTAATTATTTATTTAACCACTGAACAATTAACCAAGATGAGAAATATTTTTACACAATCAATGAATGAATCCATCTACGATTATGATTTATCTAATAATCATGCTTAGCCTCCATTTCATCAAATTATTTGATTAGCTAGTTGCTGATTCACAGGGTTAACATTACCTAAACATGGTTGCACACCTCTAGCGCCTACCTTTATTGACTGTCTAGCTACATAGTTGAGAGGGAATAGTCAGACCAATAAACATCCATTAATGTTATCTTCCCTGTTATGAACCAAGCGAGGTGTAAGGGTAGTTGTCACGAGTCTCCCTTACACAAATCAATCTAGTTTCCTAGTCGAACAAGCTCCCTATACTACTGTGTTCTATTCATTCCAACATCTCTCGAATCCAGAATGAACAACTAATTTACTCCCTAGTTGATTAGATAAAAACAATATAAGGTGAACTAATATGATAAACGAATATTTCAAATTAATAATAACTAAACAATCATCTTATTAGCTACCATAATCTTAGAAAGAAAAGTTCAACTCCACATAGACATGAAGAAATTACCACAAAACATTCAAAGATAAATGCAAAAATAAATAATAATAATAATAATAATAATGGAGAGGAAAAAATGAAACCAAAATTCTCCAGTCTCCATGGCGACTTCTATTTCTCTCTAGATCAAAAGTTATGTAAAACCTAATTTTATGAAATTTTTATAGGTGTAAAAATAAATCGTAAATAAAGTAATTGAGTCTAAAACAAATTGAAAAACTCAAAACCGGAAGGAATTGAACCTTCACGTGACATGTACGCCGCCATGCCTTCAACATACTACCACGTGGCAATTTCCATCTATTTCAATTGTCAATTGCAATTTGCACGGCATATATGTATATATAATAATATCTATTGTTATATTCAATTTAATCTATTAAGATGTCTGCTTGAATTTTCTTTTGTAATCTTCCTTTTTTAATTTGTTTGAGCTCCAAATCTCTTCATTTTCACGCCAATTTAATCCTACAAATAAAATACACAATTTAGCACAATTTGTAAAATTTATGCTAAAAAGAATAAATAAAAATATTAAATATGAGGTAAATAATGACTAAAAATACGTATTTTTGGCCCAACATCACCACCCCACGCTTAAACTTTTGCTCGTCCTCGAACAACTATTAAAGCTCATTAAAAAAATCAAATAGAACAACCGCTTTGGTTGATACAAACAATTTAGGTCATCCAAACAAATATCATGTACACTTCCAAATCATTATGCAAGATATACAAATAAATAACAAACTCTTACCCTCCTAGCCTCAAGGAAGGAGTCTAACTCACCAAATTTAAGTTTTGCTTACCTAATTTCTTAAAGAAGTTAATAACATCACCTATCTATCATGAAACAAGTGCCCTCACATGAAAAAATAAGTCCACACACTCAATTCAAAAGATTGAATATAAATTAAGGACTTTGCATTAAAGAACAACTCTCACACTCACAAAGAATTCACATGTATGCACAAAAAACCATAAGCTTGCCCATTATATACATCTCCACTAATTAAGCATGCTCGAATAAAATCAAATAGGACTTTTAATGGGTTGTAATATGTAGGCTAGGTGATGAGTAGGAAACTATATAATAGTGACTTATACTTCCCTAAGCACTTTGCACTTTTAGACTTCATCACCCTTATCTTCTCTTTATTTTTTTTTTAACTTTCTCTTTAATAATTATTTCACTAGCAATCTCATCTCATAAAAAACGTTTCACTTCTCTTTTTTTTAAATAATTCTTTTCTCTTTTTTTATCTATTTTTTTATGGCACATTCTTTCGAAGAGGACTTTTTCATCACCATGTAGCAATCATTGATCACCTTTTACCACTTAAATATTTTTTTTCCTAAGATTTAACAATTATAACATGTCTACGCTACAATGCTCAAGGAAGCAAAGTGCAAAAACTAGGGATTCAACAAAATAGGATCAAGGTAAAAATATGGCTACCAACAAAAAACTATAGGCTCAAAAGGGCTAACTAGTGATATAATATCTGAAAAGACTAAAATTTTACAAGACAAATCAAAGAAAGCCTATTATCATCTCCTAAACAAAACAATACTTTTTATTTCACTTCAATAACATGCAGGTCAAGTTCTAGACTAAGATACAAAACGTGGAATAACCAAATTCTCACCACACATGGCACAAGTATCAATCAAGATGGATCAATTCCATCTCTAAGAGAGACAAAGTCATAACAAACTATAAAATAAAATAAATAGAGTCACAACCATGAGCCTAGATGTTAAATAATTTGTAATTTAATTAACAATCAAGCATTCATAGAAAAATACTACTCAAGATTAGGTCTAAATAGCAAGTACCAAAAGAAATCAAAGATTTTTTTCTTTTCTCTCCAAAAAAATAAAAAAATAAAAATAAAATTTTACTTCCTAAAAATATAAAAATAAAAAATAAAAGAGACTCGGTTCAAAGGAAACCCCCCTCGAAAAAGAACCGAAAAAAAAACCAAAGGGTAGACTAAATGTGCTACTACTAATAAAAAAATAATTATAAATAAATAAATAAAAATCTTTTTGTAGTTTTTTGATTTTTTTTCTTTTGGTTTTCAATTTTTATTTTTATTTTTATTTTATTTTTTGTAATGAATATTAAACAAACCTAAAACACACTCCATCCTAAACAATATATATGCAAGAATTTCCACCCCACACTTGAAAATATACTATATCCTCAAAGCATCAACTAAAATTTAAATCAAAGGTTAGGAAATTCCTTGACATTAATATTCATGTTAATTCAAGTAATCCTGTATGTTGAGTTCATGTATAGTATGCGTGTTTGAATAAACTCATACTATCGTTATCATTCGAGGATGAATGATCCAAGGGGGAGAAATTGTAACACTATAAGTTGGGAAGTTAGAAAACGAGACTTCAAGGGAACATTGAATTTTCCTAAGAAACAAGTCCCCTGACCATGAACCTCTATACTGGTTGTACAAAGATATACTGGTCGTAGAGGACCCATTGAGAGTACACTTAGCAAGTCCCCCGACCACAGACCTCTATACTGACCGTATACAGTTATATTGGCTGTATAGAGGACCACGTAGGGTATACTTAGCCACTACCCTAGACCCCTTGGACAAGCCCCCTCCCACGAACCTCTACACGGTCCGTATTACTTTGTATAGCCCGTATAAGGTCCTGTACAAGGAGTTCGTCAGTTTTTAATACAAGGATATTTTGATCTTTCTGCATCTTTCCTAGATCAAAACCATGTCATGTTGGGATAGAAATACAGCCCTATACTAGAGCTTCATGTTAGTTTCTCCCAAAAATCACGTAAAGTTTTAAGAGAAGAGATTAAGAAAAACGAAAGGCTAGGGTTTGAGAAATTCACGAAATTCCAAACCAAGAGTGTTTTCACCCAAATCCCCGTTTATTCCACCCAGCTGAATCTTGAGTAGTTTCACCCCCCTTTCAAGTGTTCGGACATGATTTTTTTAAAACTTGATGTACATTATGCCTTGTATTGAAGCCTTATTGTTTGTTGACTACTATATTGTGGAGTTGAGTAGAAAAAACCATGAAATTAGTTCTATATTTATATGAACTTTCAAGCAATAATGAAGTTCACTTAGTTCTATGCTTCCAGATTGAAATAGCATCGCATTTTTAAATTATACCTTGAAATGAACTTAGTAAGAAGATAAGAAATCAGATTTTTGGTGTGTAAGCAAGTACCTCTATCATCTATTTTGAGAGTTATCCGAGAAGTATTATTTTTATTGTTGCATTTATAAGATTGAGATTGAAATCTTTAATATTGAGATACAATAACATGAGAAATATTAAGATGAATTGAGTTTCAAAAAGACTAAGTGAGAATTTTGAAAGTTTTACATATTTGAGTAGTACTGAGCAACGATATGGGAAAGAGTAATAACAACTTAAACTCATAAACTATGTTGCCAGCGTAGGTAGGATCATCCCAAACTAGTATGACTCCTCATATGCCACTGAGTTGACCAAGTAAAATGAATACATAAGTTAGATTCCGTTCTTTATCCTAGCAAGTGGCAATATGAGCAAGAAGTTGTATCAATCATTTACCCTAGCAACGTATTGGATGACTCTAGCAACGTGGTCAAGAAGTTGTATCATCACGTTACTTATAGTGATGATTGTCGGTTAAAGACTTTTCCCAAAAGGATATTATTTTCACATATCTTGAGTTACATTTATGTATGCATTAACCATCTATTTCATTTACATTTCATTATTTCTGTCATTGAGTTATTTTCTGAGTTAAGCCTATGAGTTGAGCATTCTATCCTGAGTTTTTTGTTTTGATCATTACACAATCACAATGCAGACGTAGGTGACCGAATTCCTCAGTAGGCACATCATAATACAGATCTCTACTCAATATGTCCAAATGATATTAATACATGAAATGTACAAGTATATAAAATGATCAAAACATTGAGTAGTGAAATGTAGGTTCGTATCATTAGCAATCCAGATCTCTGGTCAATGTTTTGACCATTTTACATAGGTTTGATTAATAATCCAGATCTCTACTCAATGTTTTGACCGTTTTACATAATCATACATTTCATTTTAGGTCTACTGATATCATTTGGACCTATATTCATTTTAGGACACAAATGACTTAGTCCCTCAACAAGTATATCATTGAGGATTCAAATCTCTACTTAACCATTGGTTAGCAGTTCAAGGCATCTTAATATCTTTATTT
This sequence comes from Solanum medicagineum, assembly GCA_026153255.1. Taxonomy (NCBI): domain Eukaryota; kingdom Viridiplantae; phylum Streptophyta; class Magnoliopsida; order Solanales; family Solanaceae; genus Solanum; species Solanum medicagineum. The sequence goes on from JAPFFP010000070.1 coordinate 15,833,663, forward strand.
CTAATTATTTATCTCAATTATGATAGTCGTGTTCACGTTACAATATTTGTCTTACAGTGAATTCAGTTATTTCCTTCAATTTCTTATTGAACAGCGTTGAGTTATGTGGATTGTCTATTAAGAACTTTAGCTATATGATTTTCTTACACATAGAATGTGCCTAATTCTAGCTCATTCTTATTGTTTAAATCTTCGGCAGAATTAAGTTAGCCAAACCAAATGGTTTGCTTGGGGTCAACAATGGTTTTGAGTTCCACCAACATCTAGAGCAGAGTCGAAACATAATATTTATCATCCTAATATACACACCTTCGCTTCTAGACACCTCCGAGGACATCCATAATATTTATCAATCCTAATATGCACACCTTTGCTTCTAGACAACTCCGAGGAGGACAACTTTGTTATAAATATATCATATGAAGGACATTTTATAAATATATCAATATGAAGGACATTTGCATCTAGTATATGATTTAACTAAAAACATACCTGTATAAAATCAATCCAAGTACTAAACCAACACGTATTTCTTCATCATCCTCGTCATAAAAACAACAATTCTAACATCTTTGCTCTTCATATTCAACCATACTAGACTTTGTAGACTAAATCAAGAGTGGAAAATCTGGCAAATTGTGTTCTTAGTTCGAACATTACCTCAATACCAAAGAAAATAAGTAGCAGTAAATTTTTAAAATCATTATAAAAGAGATATGTCTGGAAAAGAAGAGCACTCAGTTCAGCGGGGTAATCGACATGCAAGCCAACTCTAAAAATAGAGAAGCCTGCAATCCGGTCTGTTGAGCTTGAATATTATGGAGTCATCATCGTGACCCTTCTTTCACAAATGATAAAATTAGCATAAATAGATATGATTTCACTTGTTAACCAAAAGCAGCATTGTTCATATGAAGAAAAAATATGACAAAAACACCATCATCATCAGAACAAAAATCAATTTCATAAACAACCATAACTGATTGTGTCCAAAGGTGTCCTAAGATTGATCTGTATCATCATTTGACTTCTGGTGACCCCTAAAGCTAAGAACAAAAAAAGTTGCACAAATTACACATAAAATCAGTAACAAAGATTAGAATTAGTAGCCAGTATGTGATTCAGTTGCAATCTAAATATAATCACTTGTATAAAATCAGTCCAAGTGTTGGAATAAAAATAATTGCTTCATCATCATCACCATAAAAACAAAAAAGAGTAAGAGGTCATTCAGTAATGGCAAATTAATTAATTGGTTCGATTCTGCCAGCAACTTCCTCACCGATATCAGAAGAGGGAGCTTAGATATCCTCATTATGATCTCAATTTCAAAAAATTTATTAGAAAAAAAATCAAATGAAAAACAGTCACTCAGTTCAGCGGGGTAATCGACACGCAAGCTTATGAAGCCTGCATTCCGGTCTGTTGAGCTTGAATATTATGGAGTCGTCACCGTGACTATAAATTAAGGAGAAGGCAAATATACAAAGAGTAGATCTGGAGGAGGATTAAAATTGCTCAGTAGTGGCTACTTGTTATTGGTTCGATTCTGCCAGCAAGTTTCCTCAACTTTAACTCAGAAGAGGGAGCTTAGGAATCGTCATGGCAAAATCAACCTCCCCATACATAAAACAAAATCAAAAAAGCAGGTAAAAATACGAAAGATGTAAGAAGAGATGGCTCAGGGAAGGAGGAGATCGACATGTAAAGGCATAAGCCCCTAGCAATCCGGTCTGTTGAGCTTGATCTTTTACAGAGTCTTCATAGCGACTCTTCCGTATATACATCAAAGTAAAGAAATAAAAGGAGAAGTTAGTATATTGCTGCTCATTCAGTGGGCGGTGGCTATCAATTTATAGAGCTTCTGCTAGGGTTTCTAGTTCTAGGTTAAAGATGGAGGCTGCCCTTGTACCAAATTGACAAATTCAGCCTCAGGTTATTGAGAAGTTACGGAAAACTCCTATTTCATCTGGGCTGACAATTTGAGAGTCCATTAAATTTTGAAAGTACACAAAATAAATCTAATTTAAAATCATTTACTCTTAATAAACTTAAGTCAGATTATTTATTCTTAATAGACTCATGACCTAAATTATTTATTTTTTTACCCACTTATCATATTTATTTCGCGTCTGACGTCATGCTGATGCCAACATAAATACTATGAAATATACTCTGACTATATATTTATACCATAACGATATTATATAGAATAAGTTCAATCTTCTATGATAATCTGACGGTATATGTATACCAATTAGTATCATATAGAATTATGTTTTTTTTGAGAAATAAATATAAAACAAATAAAAAAATTATTAAACTCTAAATTAGAAAATAAATTCGTTATGATACTCCGTCGATATATTGATATCCTATCGGTATCATATAATTTTGAAGTCTTTTTTTAATAAATAAAATAATTAAGAAAAAATTATTAAAGTTACAAAATTATTTATTAAATTCTAAATTAGTAGAATATATAGTCTTTGTGATACTCTATCGGTATCTTGATACCATATCGGTATCATATAGGATTGAGCTTAATCTTCTGTATCATACAATGTGGTGTTGACGTCAGCATGACGTTAGCGCGTGAATTTTAATATTAGGGAGGGTAATTTTAATAGTATGGAGGTATAAAATAAAAGGGTATATGAATGTAAATAGTTTGCTTTAAAAAGAGCATAAGCTTACTTTTCCCTTAAGTTTTTATGGATAACATATTTTATAGAAGGGGAACTTTCATAAATAGTCTAGGCTTGAAATAATATGGTTAAATAGCTGTTAATTTGAAAAAAAAAAATGACTTTTGACTTTCGACTTTCGAAAATTCGATTTAATACTTAATTAATTTAAGTACAAATTAAATTCCTGAAATTTGAAAGAATCGCCACCTAATTTTAAGGATAATTAGGAACCAAGATTAAATTTTAAAACCTAACAAAAAATTTTAAAATATCCGAGAAATAGGTAAAGGGTTCAATTTCCACGTTGAGAAAAAATTAATCACTCAAAATGACCACTAACTCGCGGTTGACCAACGATTAGGAAATTGACTAACTTTTAAAGCTTTGATTGACTTTGAAAAAAAGTTGACTAGTTTGAAAAATTGACTAAATTTGAAAGAATTGGCTAAATTTATAAGAATTGGACTAAATTTGAAAGAATTGATTAAATTTGACGGAATTGACCAAGTTTGAAAGACTTGACTAAATTTGAAAACGATAGACTAATCTTGAAAGAGTGGACTAATTTTGCAAAAATTGACTAAGTTTAAAATTAACTAACACTTCAAACCCCAAAAAATAAAGTGTACGAATAATTTCAACACTTAAGAAAATTATTAATAATGAACATTAACATAAATTGAGGCAATATTGGGGAAACGAATAATAATACAAATAAATGTAATAAAGCTAGTGTCAATCAACAAATATCACAAATAACATTGATAAATATACAAGGAAAGGGATAGAATAAAAATAAAGATTGGGCTTAGCAGGCCCAATCTTCCACCTGCCCTAGTTTCCATATTTTTGGGCCTGCTTAGCCATTTAAATCCCTGCTGGTGCTACCTGTTGAAATGGGCTTTTAGCCCACATTTTTGTGATATACACTTATCAGTGCATATTCACTGATTTTAGCTTTTGAGAACCTGTATATCAGCTTCCATTCCTGTAACAGCCCCTTAACGACTCTAATAGGATAGGACAACTCGAAATTCGCAGACATGCAAGGAGGTAGTCCGAAACGGACTCAAGTTGTGATCGCATGCAACAAAAGAACAAAGGAAAGGGATTAACATTTATGACAGTGTGTTCAAATTAGCACAATATGACCAGATTTAAACACAAAGGAGCAAATTATCAGTGAAATTTTTAAGAAATGAAAGGAGCACAGCGAAATACTAAAATGAACTCTCACTAACAAAAGACTAATAGACATCAATTGACAAGGGGGTACTCAACTCACAACCCACATACTCCTACTCAAGATGAAAACCCAACAGTCAAGCTACTCAAACAGAACAAAAGAGAATAAACTACAAAATTCGGAATTAGACACAGCATTAAAGTTGACTGTTCATGGACCCAAACATGGTGCTGGTAACCAAAATAAGGACACAAAAATGAGGAAATAAGACTGATGCAAAACAGTAATGAGAATTCCATGTAATAATATGTAATGATCTCAAACTAGGGCTTTCTTGTTTTCTAGGAAACTGAGGGTCATGCTAGCAGCAGCAAAAAGAAATGAAAACTAACATGGACATCATGATATTTAGAGTTTAAACAATGACCATACTCCAAAGTCAAAACAGGCGTTAAACAAGGAAAAGACAAGTCATAGGATGAAATATTCATCTTGAACTGATAGCTTAAACAAAGGGACTTAGAAACACTGACATCATATTCACAAAAATAAAACAGAAGGAAATCAGATTTGGGAAAATTGACTACACTGGAAACTTCCTTTTGTAACTTTAGAGTCAAATTGAAGATGAAAATAGATGCAGATAAACATGAAAAATCCTGTTAATCCCATTGTAGATGAATCGAACCCACTTCCATGCTTCAAAGACTGTTACTTGTAAAGACAACAAATTTTAATCATATGCCATATATAAAGCTAAAGAAATAACAAGAAATTCAAGAATAGGCAAAGGAGAATAGGCATCCAGCAACCATCTTTAAAACTGGAAACAGAAAGAGAGCATGACAAGAGGTTTAAAAAAACTCGCAAACTCTCTGACGTAGATTCAAGAATAAATAACTAACCTGCTGATTTGTTCAAAGCCAAACAGAGACTACTTTTGCAGCATGAACTCATAGACTTGAAGACAGATTTAGATCCATTTAGACATGTTAAATAGAGTTTTGAAATCAATAAAAGAGACCAGCCAACAACTCAACTTAATACATTGCTTCATCAAGAAAAGCATGACTAGAGGAAGATTAAAGCAAAAAGATAAACAACAGCCAAGAGCACTCATATGCTTGAAAGTAAAAAGACTGAAGCAAGGGGTGTGGGGATGGGACAGGAATGGGTTTTCAAACCATAAAACGGAAAATAGTGAAAAGAAGATAGTAACAGGTTCATAAAACACTTTTAAGTCTAATTTTGAAACAGTAACTACCAACCAAGATGAAACAGACGAATATATAATGGGCCAACAACATAACGCGATTAACACCAACTTTAAAACTAGACAAGAAGAAATCGTCTCTGCTAACCTGCACGCAGCAAAATTTGTGCGAGCTACAGTGACCAACACCAAAACTGAACCAAAAATAAGAAAAATCTTAGACTAATACCACACTATCATTCAACTACTCATTCGAACTATACCAGGGACATAACAGCCCAGTAGTCAAACGGGATCCCCAAAATCATAATCACTGGCGCAAGATCAAACAGCTCACACATTGTTCAAGAGAGGAAACAAGAAAACGAATAGCAGTGTTACCTTTCAGAGAGCAGCGAAGCGAGACGTCGACGAGTCTGAGAAGCTTTCACCACCAAACAGTTGCACCCTCGAACTTCCTTGTTTCCCTACTGAATCCTCCTAGCTCTTACGACCTCGAAAATGAATGATCTCTTCAAAAATTTCTCAGAAACTTTGGGATTTCTTTTGGGTTCAGAAAGACTATGGAACTTTAGGTTTTTAGATGATTTCGCGGCTATGAGATTTCCGCTTTTTCTAGAGTTTTCAGAGATCAAAAAAACGCCCCCCTTCGATTTGAGAAAAGGGGATATATGTATAGGGATTTTCTAGGGTTTCAAAATAGGGCCGAAATTAGGGCTTTTTCAAATTTTGAATTCGAAATTCCCCTAAATTCTATCCTCTTTTGGAATCAAGAATATCCCAACAAGGATCTTCAAGCCCTTCGGGATGAGGGGAGGTGGACCGCTCGATCTTGAGCAAGGACGAAGGAGAGGGGAGATGGTGACACGTACGTACGGAGAAAGGGGGTTAACGTTGGGAAATCTGGTTGATTTGGCATTTTCTGGGTTTGATTCGCTGAGTTGCTCCCTCGGTTTGCTCCTGTGGAGCTCGTCGTCGAAGAAGAAGAAGGGAAGGGAGAGAGAGTATAATGCGTTGAGGGAAAAATGGGGCAGAAAAGGGGAACTGGGGGCGCGTGGCCCACACGCGCGGCTATATATGTATATTATATGTATATCATCATCATCATCATACCCAGTAAAATTCCACAAGTGGGGTCTAGGGAGGGTATAATGTACGCAGACCTTCCCACTATCTCATAGAGGTAGAAAGGCTGTTTCCTGAAACCCTCATGTCAAAACCCATAAGTAGAAAAATACTAGATATGCTACAAATAAAAACAATAAAGGAAGCAAGAGCGGGTGAGAGAAAGAACGTGAGGAAGAAAAGGAAAGGGAAGGCTACTAACGAAGAAATAAAAACGAGCAATATGCAAATATAATAGTAGTATTAACGGTCACGTACACGACAAGAAAGGACGGCATGTACCCCCTAAACCTACCAATCAACCTACTACCCTGATCCGAGACCTCCGCTTCTTTCTGTTTAAAGTCATGCCCTCAGTGAGCTCAAGTTCCACCATATCCTGTCTAATTACCTCCCCCCAGTATATTATATGTATATGTTGGCTGAAAATAAAGGGGGAATGGGCCGGGTCAGGGGTATTTTGGGATAAGATCTTGGTCCAAAATTTATTAAAATAGGTCCAAAAGTGGGATAGAAAAAGGGTTCAAGGGCTAGGGGTACTTTGATTTAAAACTGAGCCACTTTGATTGCAATTTCGACCAAATTTACGATGAATTTATACAAATTAACTTAAGAGCTTTTAATATTATTAATTTGAAATAATCAAATTAATTTCGAAAAAACACTTTTAAAAAATAAAAAGCATTTATTTAAAAATATTTTTCATATTTTGAAAATCACTTATTTCAAAATTGTCAAAATTAAAAACTCCATGATTAATTCGTATTGAGCAGAGTAAAAATTGGGTGTCAACAATAGCTATACTTTATATAATTACACGATATAACCTCGGCTATATGACCTAGAGGGGAGGAGAGGTGTGAACGAGATCGAGAGAGGGAGGAGAGAAGCGAATTGTATATGTATATTTGTCAAATTGTATGTGTAAACCTGTCAAAAAATTGTATATGTGTAATATGTGTGTGTGTGTGTGTGTGTGTGTGTGTGTGTGTGTGTTGTGTGTCTGAAAAGTGAGATTGGGAAAGAGAGGAGAGAGAGATCAAGAGAGGGAGGAGAGAGGCGAGCGAGAGTAGAAAGAGACGAATTATATATGTATATCTGTCAAATTGACTATGTATATCTATAAAAATAATCATATATATGCAGTTGGTATACATTTATAGTTGTATATATGCAAGAAATTACAGAGAGAGGGGAAGAGAGGAGAGAGAAAATAACAACAAAATTCTAACTATAGCTATAAATTGTAAGTTTCAAACTATAGTTGTATAATGTAAATACATATCATATGTTTGCCTAATTATGTTATTTTTCCTTTATAGAAAACTATTTACTTAAGGGAAAATTATTTTTTTCAGTACCTTTTATAAAGTATTTATTATTTTTATATATTTTTTATTTATTATCTACATGTTCATATTTGAAATATTTATTTTTTATAAAAATCGTATTATATATTAAAAATTAAATTATATATGTATTATAATTATTTTAATTAAAAAAATTACATTATATATTAAAAATAAGTTATGCATTATGTATTAAAATTGAATTATATATGTATTAAAATTATATTGCTATATATGAAAAATATTTTCTTAATATGATATATGTAGGTAAGTTCCCCTTTACTTAAATTGAACCTAAATCAAATTATTTATTCTTAATGGACTCATGGTCTAATATATTTATTTTCTTATTTCACTTTTTAATTCTTATTTCATGCATGATGTCAGCATCATTACTATGAATTAATCCTCTGTTATATTTCATTGATATATTGATACCATATTAGTATCATATACTTCACCGATATATTGATATTCTATCGATATCATATATGATTGGCTCTCTTTTTAAGAAACTAGTTTTGTTGTATGCATTTTGCAAGTGATCAAAGCATTATCTTGTTTGATAACAAACATTACACGGGAAAAGATTAAATTTAATTATGCACTTATAAAAAGAAACTATAACAATTACAAGGATATTAAGTTGTTAAGTTACACTATGAAGGTCTGGGAGAGAGTGGTGGAGATGAGGGTGAGAAAAGTAATGACTGTTTTGGAGAATCAGTTTGAAATCATGCTGGGGCGGTCGACTACTGAAGCAATTCATCTTGTTTGGAGATTAGTGGAGACATAAAGGGGAAAAAAAGGACCTTCATATGGTGTTCATTGATCTTGAGAAGGCCTATGACAAGTTCCGAGGATGTCCCGTGGAGGTGTCTAAAAAGGTAAAAGGTATCCCAATGGCATATATTAGGGTGATAAAGGATATGTACGATGGAACGAAAACTCGGGTAAGAACGGTAGGAGGAGACTTAAAGAATTTTTTTCCCTGTAGAGATGGGACTTCATCAAAGATCTCTGTTGAGCGATTTTTTGTTTGCCTTGGTGATATATCAGCTAACGCGATCTATCCAGGAGGAGATTCTATGATGTATGCTATTTGCAGATACTGATTGATGAGACTTGGACTAAAGTTAATGATAGGTTAGAGGCTTGGAGACACACCTTGGAGACCAAACGATTCAAACTAAACAGGATCAAAACAGAATACTTGGAGTGCAAATTCAGTGTTGCGAGGGATGAAGCAGACATTGATGTTAGGTTGGCCACTCAACCTATCCCCAAGAGGGAAAATTTTAAGTATCTAGGATCCATCATCCAGAATAGTGGCGATATCGACAATGATATTACACATCATATTGGGAAAGCATGGACAAAATGAAGGCATGCCTCTGGAGTATTGTGTGATAAGAAGATACTACCCAAACTCAAAGGTAAGTTTTACAGAATGGTGGTTAGACCATCTTTATTGTATTGGGTGGAGTGTTGGCCAATAAAAAATGCATATTCAAAAGATGTAGGTCGCAGAGATGAAGATGTTGAGATGAATGTGTGGTCACACTAAGAGTGATAAGATTAGGAATGAGACCATTCGGGATAAGCTAGAGGTGGCCCTTGTGGCTGACAAGATGAGGGAAACGAGATTGCGATGGTTTAGTCATGTGCAGAGAAGGAGTACCGATGCTCCTGTCAGGAGGTGCAAGAGGTGAGATTTAGGAGTTACAGGGAGGAGTAGAGATAGTCTGAAGAAGTATTGAGGGGAGGTGATTAGACAAGATATGACAAAACTTGATCTCACCGATGATATGAACTTAGATAGAAAGAAGTGGAGGTCGCGAATTAGAGTAGCAGGCTAATTGATTGGTAGGGATAGGTTAGTAGGATTAGTCGGGTCTTTATATTCTGTGGTGTCAATATTCGTCTTATGAGTGTTAATTTTATTGTATTTACTTTCTATCATTGCTTTCCGTTGTTAGTCGTCCTTTCTGTTTCCTTTCTTTTCCTTTTCATTTTTTTCATATACATTATTCTACTTATGGGTTTCTGAGACGAGGGTTCCTAGGAAATAGCCTCTCTACCTCTATGAGGTAGTGGTAAGGTTTACGTACATTTCACCCTCCCTAGACCCCACTTGTGGGATTCCACGGGGTATGTTATTGTTGTTGTTGTTTATGAACTTATAAAAAGATAAAAGAAAAATTCAGTGACTTTGATAAATTATTTTTTGCAAACTTCTTGTGTATAGAGATTCTATTATTAATTAGAACTCATGGTAAATTAGAATTTTTCTTAGCAACTGTGGGTATTTTATATATTCAGATGAGTAAGAAGTAAAAATCTATCAAATAAGGAAGATTTAGGAGTCTTTCCATGGCTAGAAGTTCTTATTTATCACTTTTTCCATATATTTTAAAAGTCAATATTATAAATATAATTAAGTAATAATTTAAATAAAATCATGAAAAGACGATTTTATCTAAAGAGGAGTCTTTTAATGAAGGACAAAAAGTTCAAACAACATTTCTAAAGGCCTTCATGCTTTTAACATAGTATAGAAAATAAATGAAAAGGAATTAATAGAAAATTATTAGAGTCACAATCTTAATTTTTAACTTAAAATTAGTAGAAAATAAATTTTTTGTTATACTCTATTGGTATATTGATACCATATCAATATCATACAGGACTGAGCTTAATCCCCGTGATACTTTGTTAGTACATTGATATCCTCGATGATACTTTGTCAGTATATTGATACCCTATCAGTATTCTCTGCGATATCAATACATTCATAATGTATCTGGAATGTATTTGGTATCCTAAATACATATATCTAGTGTGATTCATGTGTATTTGGGATACACCTCCCCTCATTCCTTATGTATTTATATTTGAGAGTATATTTGTGACACCCCGTAACTCTATGCTCTTACGTATCCATGTTTCAAGTCTCACTTGGTTAGGTTTGGGTGTATTAGGTTCATGAGAAACTCCTAGTACCTAAACGAGTCCAAGACTTCTCTAAGGGTTGAGTTTTGGGTAATGGTTCATGCAAGGGTCAACTTTAAACCAGCATAACTCTTAGCATATTTGGAACTGGGTGTCCCACGACATGTCAAATGAAAACCCTTTGAGTTAGCTTCGCAATGCATTTGGTTTCACCTCATTCCAATGTCAAATGAAGGAGTTATGACCGTCTTCGTGAGATCCTTCTGTGTAGTGAAGCCCCACGGGCACCCATACGGGCAGTGTGGCCTTTTACGGGTTGTGGGAAATGTTTGGGAATGGAAAATGGTGTGGTGAGGCTAAGTCTTGCTCCAAGACCAGTGGCACGGGTCACTGGTCGTGAGAAGGGGCGTGGAGGTGTTTTAGGAGGCTTGGCTAGGCGTGGGTGGCATTGGAAGCTAAGGCATGGGCCACGACTGCCTTGTACGGCTCATGTGAAGGGGTACAGCTGTGGAAGTTGGGCGTGTGGTGGCCAACAACATCTTCGTCTAAGTGAGGTGGGACGGACCAATAAACGGTCCGTGTAACACTACATGGTCCGTGAAAGTGGCCGTCAGTGACGTCGACGCTAATTTTTTTCTCAAGTGTTCCAATTCTATTTTTCTGTCTAAGTCTTGTCTCACGAGCCCTCCACACGACCCGTGGAGTGCCACACGGCCAGTCAAGTCTCCAGTGAGACGATACTTTGCCAACTTTTTCATCCGTTCACTTATGGCGTCTCCGTAAATTTTAATTACTCCAATGCCCTATTTAGACTTCCAATACTATCTTAACCTTCCTAAAAGACCTAAACAATATTCCAAAGGATCAAACTCAGTACTCTCATCTCAAATACACTCTCAACTCTCTCAAAATCCTCCACCAAGCTCCAATTCAATTTCAAGGAAACCTAAGAACAAGATTGGATTCAAGGATCATTTCCAAGCCTCCATTCTTCCCAATCTCAATTCAGAGCAACTCTCCTAAGGTATGTGGGTTTTTTTCATGGATTCCTTTCACCCATGATACCCAAGCTTCCTTTTCCTAAATTGCATGATTTAAAGTTGAGTTTACAAATGGGTTTACTAGTATGAACATGTCTATGAACTATGTTAAAGCTATGTAAAGTTGTGACTATTTTGCTATGTTGTGAGCTATATATCTTGGACCTATTGTAAGTTTTGATGAGGTGTTTTGATATGAATGTCTTTGGGGGTGTTGCAAGGTGTTGATTAAAGGTTTTACCACTGATTTTCTTACTTGATTTCATCTCTAAATTGCACGCTCTTTTACCCCCATTACAACCCCCAAGGTGTTTGATAAAATGTCTGGTTATCGTTTATTGAGGAATTGAAGGTCTAAAGCATGTTTTATGTTATGAGGGGTACGCCTCAATCACTATGGGAGGTAGGGTGTGACCATCCTCTAACCTATCCAGGGGTCTGTACCTTGGCACCAGGGTGATGGGGCGGCATCTTCACTAACCTATCAAGGGGTTTGTACCTTGGTAACCTATCAAGGGGTTTGTACCTTGGCACCAGGGTGATGGGGCGGCATCATCACTAACCTACTAAGGGGTTTGTACCTTGGTAACCTATCAAGAGGTTTGTACCTTGACACCTAGGCGATGAGGCGACATCATCACCAACCTACCAAGGGATTTGTACTCTGAAAATCTAGCTTGGTCTTTTCTACACATATACTATCTTATATAAGCATGAGTTACTTAAGCATGTTTTACTTAAGTATTGAACATACATGCAATATTGTTATATTATGCATATTGTCTATTGTTATGCATTTTGATTATGATGTCTATTTCTTGTAGCATTGCATTCTACATACTTAGTACATTTAAACGTACTAACGCACACTCTTGCCTACATGATATCACCATGTAGGGAGTCCCTCTTGAGCATCCTCCTCCACGTGGCTAGAACGACCTTGTCAAGATAGTTGGTGAGTCCTCCATTCTGGGGACCTAGTTTGTGAACTCTTGTAATGTATAAGACATTATTGTCCTTGATAAATTGATCTTGTTGACTATGAAGGTGAGCCCGGTTATACGTCTTGGTCCCCGCTCTTATCTATGTAGTAAAGGTGTCGTTGGACAAAGCTATGTATTTATACTATGAGTTGATTCAATTATCTCTTGATCTTATGCTATGACAAGTTCTCCCTTAGCCCCTTTGCCCTGATTTCCATTCTTCAAATGTCTTTTAATTGCTTTTGCGACCAAGGATGTGTAATGATATGCTACGAGGCTTGTTTGGGGTCCCTTCGGATTCCCCATTCGCCGGTCACGTCTAGGCCTAGGCTTGGGTCGTGACAGTATTTGATAGCAAATGTATAGCCATCTAGGTGTATCTGACTTGAAATCTAATATGAAATTACTAATTAGTAGAACAATATATAATTATTTTATGAGATAATTACAGTAGATGGTCATTCAACCAAAGTAATTACTAAAAAATGATCATTCGTTGTATAGACATGTATAATCAGTGTATATTTCATGTATAGTCAAGTTATATTTAGTATTTGAGTGTATCATAATGTATAGTGTATAGCTCATGTATAAGTAAACCTACATTGTAGCCAATGTATACTTTCTATGATTTTTGACAAGCCATATTGTATAGTTATTATATATTTTCTATTTTTTGGCAATTTTTTATGTAAATAAAACATTACTATATTTATTGTAAATTAATAAGTTTATTGTATCTATTTGAATTATCCCTTTTTTTAAAGAAGAATTTCCATAAAATAGCCTAGGCTTGAAACATAATATGGTCAAATAGCTATATTTTACATATTTACACAATATAACCTCGGCTATGTGATCTGAAGGGGAGAGGAGAGGCGAGCGACATCGAGAGGGAGGAGAGAGGCGAATTGTATATGTATATATTTGTCAAATTATATGTGTATATCAGTCAAATAATTTATACACACACACACACACACACACACACACACACATATTTGTATATCTAGCAAGAGAGATTGGGAGAGGGAGGAGAAAGTCGAGTGAGATCGAGAGAGGGAGGAGATAAGCGAGCGAGAGTGGAAAGAGACGAAGTGTATATGTATATCTGTCAAATTAATTATATATATGTCAGCTGATATACATTTGTAATTGTATATCTACAAGAAATTACAGAGAGAGAGAGGAGAGAGAAAATATCAGCAAAACCCTAACTATGACAACAAAGCCTAAACTATAACTATAAATTATAATTTTTTCAAACTATAGTTATATAATGTAAATTCATATCTTATGTTTGCTAATTATATTATTTTTCTTTTTTTAAACTATTGGAAGAGTTAGTAAATATGGTCGGTACATTTGTGTAAAAAGACAGTTTTTCCTAAAATTTAAGAAAGATAAGAAGATTTGAAATTTGTGGTTAAAATGCTATTTGATCATTTGCATCATTATACCATATCATTAACGATAAAAAAAATTAATACCGAATTCTTTTTAATTATAAAAATCTTTCTTTATAAAATGGATTAGAAATAATACACAAAAATGACCTCTAACTTGGCAAAACTTTTTAAGTTGGAACTCAAATTTTTATAGTGCACCAATATGACCCTCAACTTGGCAATTCCTAAACAAATAGGCACAGGGTAGTTGCTGACGTGGCGCGTGAGGTACAATCG
>JAPFFP010000070.1:15851849-15876761 GCA_026153255.1 Solanum medicagineum
CTATAATTAAGGAATTCCTATAATTAAGGAAAAATCCCTATAATTAAGGAATCCCTATAATTAAGGATTCTAACAGTGTGTAATTGACTTATTGTTGAGACATACATATTATGTTGTGAGAAGTCAGAAGTTCTCCGCGATTTCTTCTATACAAGTCACCTATGCAAAGAATTAAAAAAAGCAACACGAAAGAAAGATAAGTTGCATTCTTTGAAAATCATTCTCCAACACTAGACACAAATAGGAAATGGATTGAGTAGTTATGCAATATCTGCAGCTTCTTCTTCCGTCAATTTTTCTTCTACTGTATGCTGAGGGAGGAAATACATATGATCTTAAGATCAGCAATTCTAGGAGCAAAATAAATGCAGGACTAAACTTCAAGGATCCATGTTTAGCCATTACTAGAGCAGAATAGTACCAAGAGAAACTACAGTGAGAAAACCTGTATGCTCATTGCTCACAAGTTTTTAGTTATCTTGGATAGATGCGGAACATGATGACACTTGTTAATCATTTTTGAAACTGAAAGTGATATAAAGCCAAAGAAGCCATCATTTTTTAGTATTATGAAAAGTTCAATTTTTGGGTTATGTATCATATACTTGAAATATCTAATTCTTGATTGGGTGATACTGTGTGTATCTTTCTGCAACAATTTCATAGTATACGTTAAATGTATTTTGCAGTCAGGTTGATCCAATTGTGGCTTCATTCTCTGGGGGTGCAGTTGGGGTGATCTCTGCTTTGATGGTTGTTGAAATCAATAATGTGAAACAGCAGGAACATAAGAGATGCAAGTACTGTCTCGGAACAGGTGTGTAATATGTTAATAATTCAATTTAAAAGTCTTAAGTTTGCAAATCAGTTCAAGCTATTGAAATAGTTTAACTACATATTATGGGATTCTCCTAGCAACATCTTTTTCGTGTTTTCTGTGGATTACCTCTCAAAAGTGCTTTACTTCTTCAAATTGCTCAGTCATCACAGAAGATCCTGCAACTTGCTTGCTACCATGAATCACCACTAATTACAAAAATGCAAACTTAGGCTTCCTTTGTTTTAAATCTTTGGATTTTGGAAGGAATTTTTTTTTTTTTTTTTTGAAATAGCATTCCTCAGCAGCCACACTTTCCTTCTTTTGCCGAGTCCTTTTCTTTTTGCTTTGGTGATGGATGAGCTGACATGATCCATTCAAGAGGAAGTTCCATAGTGTATGCTATTTGCTAATGACAAAGTTCTAATTGATGAGATGGAGGGCAAAGTAAATGATAGGTTGGTGGTTTGGAGACAAACTGTGGAATCCAAAGGATTCAAATTGAATAGGACCAAAACAAAATACTCAGAGTGCAAATTCAGTGTTCCGATGGATGATGTGGAAATGGAAGTGAGGCCTGCCACTCAACCTATTCCCAAGAGAGAAAACTTTAAATATCTTGGGTCCATCATCCAGAGTAGTGGGGACATCGACAATGACGCCATGCATTGCATAGGAGCAACATGGATGAAATGAAGGCTTGTCTCTGGAGTATTCTGTGATAAGAAAGTACCGCCTTAACTTAAAGGTAACTTCTTTAGAATGGTGGTTAGACCATCGTCATTGTATGCGGTGGAGCGTTGACCAGTCAAAAATTTACATGTTCAGAAGATGCATGTTATGGAAATGAGGAAATTGAGATGGATGTGTGCACATACTAGGAATGACAAGATTAGAAATGAGGTTATTTGGGAGAAGGTAGGAGTGGCCTCGGTGGCAGATAAGATGAGAGAAGTGAGACTGAGATAGTTTGGACATGTGCAAAAAAGATGTATCGACGCTCCAATTAAGAGGTGCGAGAGGTTGGATTTAGGAGATACGCGGAGGGGTAGGAGTAGACCGAAAAAGTATTAAAGAAAGGTATTAAGAAAACATATGACACAACTCCATATCATCAAGGACATGACCTTAGAAAGGAGTGGAGGTCGCGTATTAGGGTTGAAGGTTAGTAGGGGCAGAAGTTGTCTTGCCTTGTGAGGGTTTTTAGGTTTGTCTTAGGACTAGTCGAGTTTTTATGGTTGTGTTGTTACTGCTCTCCAATTATTCTGCTATTTCATTATTTTTCCTTGTAGATTGATATTGCTTTTCGTTTTAGCTTTTTATTTTATATGTATTGTTTTCTTCTCTTATTTGGGGTTGATACATTTGAGTCGAGGGTCTTTCGAAAACTTCTCCATCTCCATGAGGTAATGGTAAGGTTTGCGTACACTCTACCATCCCCAGACCTTATTTTGGTAGATTTCATTGGGTATATTGTTGTAGAAATAGCATTCCAACTGGGGAGCAATTCGAATGCAGGTGAATTTTATGATGGTTGCTGAATGTATATGCAGGATATCTTGCTTGTGCTCGATGTTCCAACACCGGAGCTCTTGTTCTTGTTAATGGAGGTGACAAGTCCCCATCACCACCTAAAACAGAGAGGTGTCCCAACTGTTCAGGTTCAGGAAAGGTGAGTCCATTGTTCAAATTTAATGGCTCCAAATCGTCCACACTCTGTACTTAGGACAAAATTCCTTGACCAGTGCTTCAAGGATGTCGCCGTCTGGTAATGTAGCCTGAAAGATAAATTTGCAAAATGCCATATAATGTTAAACATTGTGATCTGGGAGAGGGGCAAGGGGCACTTATTCTCAATATTTGGTACGACTGTCAGGTTAGATACAAAATTTGAGCCTGGTTAATGTTTGGTCTCATTCTTATTTCACCAGCCCTCGTGTTTCTGTGCCTTTAAAATGGTAAAAAAGGTGCACAGGAATTGGGTGTGGGAGGGGGAGGGATGAGGAAATCAACCAAAGGATGAAGAGAGGAGGAACACTTGTACATTTGCCACTTAAAACCAGAACTACTTATGGCTGGCCCTTGGTGGACAATGGAAACATATTCCAACACACACAAGTAGCCATTAGACATTAGTCCCCCAGTATATATAGTGATTTGAAGGTTTCTTTTATTAGTTTTAATAATAAGGATTTTGTTCAATTTAATATAAATATTACAAAGAAATCTATTTTGTACTCCATCTCCGTATTCCTAAAAATGGCAGGCTTAGAATATTCTACTATCAAGACAAATGTTATCTTGTAGACCTTGCATTCTGTATTTTTGTTGGATGTATCATTCTTTGGAAATTAAATTGAGCTTCTATGTTTGGCAGGTGATGTGCCCTACGTGTCTTTGTACTGGCATGGCTATGGCAAGTGAACACGACCCACGAATTGATCCCTTTGATTAAAATAGAACATGGATTTCCTTACTGTGACTCTTAAACATTGAACATGTAAATTTTAGATGCTAAATGAACAACACCTATTTAATAAGAGTTAGTTTAAACTAGTATCAGAAAATCTTGGTCAACTTACAAGGATCAGTAATGCTGAACCTCTAAATACATGATTTGCTTTAATATGGAAGTCTAACGGACGCCTCCACTAATCTACAAGTATGTTCCAGATCAATTAGGAAAGCAATGAAATTGTGAAAAGTGAAATCACAGCTTAACATATATAAATAGGTGGAGAAATTTGTTTATCACGACTGATAAATCTTTGCACCTAAACCCAATGTACAATGTGAAACAATAGCATGTACGAAATTTTAAATAGTGTAACACCAAAACCAGTAAGAGATAGGGAACGGTCGTACTCAAACCAGGCTATGGAAAACTTCGAGATCACAACACTGTAATAATACCATATGCATGGACCTTGTTTTCCTCTCAACTGCCAGAATCTCTCCAGAATTAAGGAATTTTCGCATCAGTCTTGTTACAAGGATTTATATTCTTCAATCAACCGTGATGCATGGAGACGGGATGTAGGAACCGTAGTGCATCCTAGACTCTGAAGATATGCAATCTGTCACAAGGGAACCAAGTAACTGAATAAGACACCCAAGACCATGTCCTGATTATTGTTAAATTTTATGACCATTATAAAATTAGCAGCAAATCGTGTGCATCATTATAATGTTTTTCTAATATTTAATCTAAGATCCACCGAAGCCAGTAAAGAGTACAGAGGGATGGTAGGTTCTAAGACAGAAGATAGGACATAGCTAGCAACGATACACAAAAACTGTTCCCACTTTATTTGAAGCATATTTCCGGAATGTCTTTGACTGTCCACATCTGCTCACTACGTTTGAAGAGCGTTGCTTACAGGTTTTCAGATCAATTTATTTTTTTGAAAATGCGTTATACTTGGTTAAACTTACAATTCCGTCATTTTCCCTGTAAAGGCAAAAACACAAGAAGATGAAGGAATAAAAAATTCTGCATACCTGTTTGGGAGTTGGTTCTGATGAACCCATTGCACTTTCAATTCGGAGTTTTTGGAAGTACTCCTACAAAGGAAAACGTGTGTGATTAACAGGTAAACAATAAAATCAGTTCGAAACGCACGCTAAACTTTCTCCATCTTCTTATTCTTTTATCTACATTGTGCTTATGAAATCTGTAAAGCCCTGTGATACTTAATACTCCCTCTGGACTAATCACATGCTGCCCCGAGGTGTGTGGGGACCATATGAGGGTATAGAACTAATTGGTACAAGTTGAAATATGTTAGAAATGGAAATAGTATCCAAATGGGGAAATGGAAAAGAACCAAGCCAAGTCCCAGGCTGCCTCACATCACAAGGAGGCTGGCAGGAGCCTGGGATGCCTCTCCAAAGGCCTGCGCTGCAAGAGTGCTAGCGAGGGAGGCCACAAGAAAATGGCTGTGAATTGTGATCTCCCTTTCCAAATTCCTGGGCTATAATAAGCAGCATATGGGGTGCGAGAGTAATTTTGAGATTTGACTTAGGACTTTTCTCTGGAAGAGGGATCGAATCAAGGGGATTTTCTACCTCTTTAAAGTGGCGTATTCAAGGATGTCTTTCTGATAATTTCACTCCCTGACCATAAGTATTTAACATTATTACATCCTGGAAATTACTAGAATCTCGTCAAATCTTCAAAGTTGTTAAGAACACTCGCACACTGAATTTTCAAGATTTAGGGTGTGTTTGGTATGGAGGAAACCTGTTTTCCAATTTTCCATGTTTGGTTGGTCAAAGTATTTTAGAAAACATTCTCTAGGAAAATAAGTTCCTTAAATTTTACAATTGACCAAATAATGAAAATATAAGGTGGTCAAGCAAATAAGATAATAATTTACAACTGTTTTTCAGAGTAATGCTCGAACCTAACTACTGTTTTTATATGCTTGGCAAGCACTATAATAGCAGAATGAGGGCAATTTATGAATTAATGTGCAAACATGGTCACCATGAATTTATGCCCTCGGGCATGGCGTTTCAGTTGTTCATCTATGTGATTAAATTTGCATGAGAACTAAAGGAGATTGAGTTTAAGCTGATACCTGTTTCTCTCTCATTAAGTAAGCACGCTTCTCAGCAGGAATTTTCTCCCAGTTCAACACCTAACCGGACAAGAAATATTTGATGGAGATGCTTGCTTACATTGTGGTTCTTTAGAATAAATCTATAATTGATGTACTTAAGAAACTGCAGATAGAGATGCTAACTTACAGATTCAGCATAATGTAAAGCTTCCTCACAAGTTAATGATGACTTTAAGGCACGCAAAACATCCTGGAACATCAACAAAAAACATGTGAGCACATTGAACACAAGGAAATAAATTTTAGAAAGATTAAGAAGTAGAATTTGATCATAAATATTCTTTTAACTAGTAATCCTGAATCAGGTCACGAAAAGGCCTATCTCACTTCCTGAATGTCTATCCCAATTTCATTATTTATGATGTTGGGCTCCTTGTCTTATGTTAAAATAGGAATAGAAATAAGAATAATATCCACAATCCTACTTAGAATAGGATTAGGAATAGTAATAGTATATGGAATCTACTTGGAAAAGGAGTCTAATATAGTATCTATAAATAGGGTCTCAATGTAATAATGTAGAAACAATTCAATAATATTCTTCTTCAATATTTCTCACATGGTATCAGAGCTTCTACGTTCTTGGTAGAAAATCATAGAGCTGGCTATGACCTATATATGCCGCCCGTTTGGTCAATGATATGTTAGCAAAAAAAGATTAGGTCTCTGTGCGTCAATTTTCGGTAACTTTCTAGGGTTGTTTTGTGTCAACCCACATATGTCATTGTTTGTATAGCACCGTGCCATCGTTCTGGTGACTACTTTTTTATATCTAATTTGTGTAGCACCGTGTCATCTTTTCGATGACTCTTTTTCATATTTATCATGTGTAGCACCAGGCCATCTTTCCGATGACTACTTTCTCATATTCGATTTGTGTAGCACCGTGTATCTCTCCGGACTACTTTTCATATTCAATTTGTGTAGTACTGTGAATTTTTCGAACTACTTTCTCATATCTGAGTTGCATAACACTGTGTCTTTTTGGTGACTCGGATTTGATTTGCGTAGTTCCGTTCGTCTTCTCGGTGACTCATCAAATCTAATTTGCGTAGAGTCGTGCCATCATTCCGACCATATCCATACAATTTCTTTTTTGCAGTAGGGTCATGCCATCAATATGATCCTACCTATATAATTTCTATTTTCCAGTAGGGTCGTGTCATCATTATGATCCTATCCATTTAATTCTCTTTCTCAGTAGAGTCGTGTCATCATTCCGACCGTACCCATATAATTTTATTTCTCGAATTGTGACCACTTTTATCATCATATCTAATAATCCAATGCATGGTTTTTTATCAATTCGACATTAAGAATGTCTTTTTTATGGTCTCAAGGAAAAAGTAGAGCAACCACCTGGTTTTGTTGCTCAGGGGGAGTAAGGTAGACTTGTATATCAATTGTGTAGGTTACTCTATGATGTAAAACAGTCTTCTCAACCTTGGCTTGGAAAGTTCAACACTATACTTCAGGAATTTATCACTCTGTGTTTTATCAACATTATGCATCAAATTCAATATTTCATAAGAAAACCAAACATATTGAGATTGACTAGTATTATGCATCAAATTCAGTACTTCGTGAGAAAACTAAACACATTGAGATTGACTGTCAATTTTGTGAAGTCAGGTGATCAACTTACAGATATCTTACCAAGCTCTTCATCGGTCATCGTATTAATTACATTTGTAACAAGCTAGGTACATATGACGTGTATGCACCAGCTTGAGAGGGAGTGTTAGAATAGGAATAGGAATAAGAACAATATCTACAAGCCTACTTAGAATAGGATTAAGAATAATAATATTATATAGAATCCTACTTGGAAAAGGATTGTATTATAATATCCTAGTTGGAAAAGGAGTCTAATATAGTCTATATAAATAGGGTCTCAATGTAATAATGTAGAAACAATTCAATAATATTCTTGTCCAATATTTCTCACATCTTATATTGTCCACACTCCAGATGTCCCTGGGCATGCAGGGGAGTGTTGAGTATCCCACATCAGTGGGATAGCAGCATTTGGTCTCGTTATATGGTCTTGGTAATCCTTCTCCCATGAGGTAGCTTTTGGAGTTGAGTTAGGTCCAAGGTCCGTTTCTTTATCACTCTTAAGGTGGCAGATACTAAGTTTCCAGACAAAGCTGTTTTGTTTTATGGTGGAAAACACCTTTTTCAAATTATTATTGATTTTTCTGAAGACAGATTCGACAAGAGGAGAAATGGAGGGTCTGGCACCAAAGGAACAAAAAGCATCATGCTTCTGCAGACTGGAGGTAACCAGTTTTTCATTATCCTTCCATTAGGCAGCCTCTCTACCTCTTGGAGGTAGAGATAAGGTCTACGTCCCACTTTGTGGGATTTCACTCAGTATGTTATGGTTGTTCCAATAGGCAATAGTCACACCAGTCTAGTCAAAGACATGCTTTAGGTGCGCTTAAGCCCTGAAGCAAGGCTCAAAACGTGTTGTGCACTTCACATCGCTTTATGTGCGTTTTAGTGTCATCATCAAGGTTCCAAGGCCAACTTTTCCTTGCCAATAAGCCTCTTCTGACGAAGTGGCACGAAACAATTAATATTTCACTTTATCATAATTTCTTTTCAATTTCTTTGGTCATTTATTTGTCATTCATGTTTATATATTATTAGTCTAATTTTATTTTGGCATTTCAGTCATTGTGGTGTTTGGCACCAAATATCAGCTTTGACCTTTGAGCAAGGGCACGTTCTGCCCAAAAATAAAAGAAAAATATCAGGGAATGAATCACCAGAATTTCTGGGATCATGTTATTAATTTATCCGAACTAATGCAGTCAAAATAGGATGATGAAATGGGAAAAACCAGGCGACGACCTTGTGAGTGCTCTTCTTGACTCTAAGGCGCTCATCAATGACAAAACCTACCTGAAGATGCCAAAAAACAAATACATTAAGATCCAACCTTGTGTTACAGTACTGAAATAAACTGTTTTTTAAAACTTCAATGTGAGGCATGATTCTCGCGATTTACCAACATCCATAAGTGAGTCTTTGCAGTGTTGAATAAAGATACATTGAAATATTGGATACATGAAGTTAAATGTTAATATTGGTCCTCTTGACTAAGAAATATACCCAATCATAAAGAACATAAAACAAATGAACAAAACTTTGACCTTTTTAAGCAACCTCTGTGGTTCCTGAAATGCAGGCTTTTTGGCCCATTGATGGAACAAATGAGATACAACTGTTCGGTCTTCCGCACTAAATCTGGGTAGATCAGTTCAGAAATTCAATCAAAATTAGGCTCCAAATAATGAACAGTAGTATTGTTATGTCTTTTTGCCCAATCACAAGTGTCCTAAATCACCAGTATTAGGACAAAATAATTCCATGTTATCTTCTTTTGTTTAATAAAGGTGGGGTCTCCGCAAGCTTGTGCGGACCATGACTATATTCCATTGAGTACCTACAAGCTCCCAGCTGCACATGTACTAGGTAAAACTGTGCCTGCCAAGGCTTAGGCAAATAGGAAAAAATCACCTAGTGTTTTGTCTCCGCTGAGATTGGTAATTCATGTTATCTAACAGACTCATGTCACCTTTTACATAAATAAGGTAATGAAAATATTGCAGACTCTATTTCTTTACAAATAAAAGATATTATAGACTCTATTTTACTAATCAAGAAATACAATCAAAGTTATAGTGAGTCGATTCTTCATGAGTAAACCTCGAACACTCATTATCTATATAAACAAACTGAGTTTGAGCAAAATATGGTTGCTGACATGTCAGCCAACTGGGGTGAAAGTCAAGGAAAAAGCATGTTCTTCAGTCATGCTGTTTCTTTGCCTTGTCAAGTTAGAGCTCTTTTGGAGAATGTTAGAACGAATCTTCCATGTCTTAGGATTAGACACACTTAGGGTCAATTTGTCTTTGCTTAACATCTATGAGCATTGCTTATCATATAGAGATACATAAACTTAGGACAGCCTATTATGTTGGTCACCTTTTGTTCAATGATAAACTTTTCATCCTCCATGTTTCACAAGAAGCTAGGGACACAGTGCCATCTCTTATATCTAACTCTTTTTGGCTGATATGAATTGTTGGGTTCTCCACCCAAGACCCACCAGTACAGTGGTTTCTGATGGGGAAAATTGAGCCTGCTGTCAAGCTCCCACAACAAGATTCAAGCTTGCAAAAGATTGACTTGATTTGTTTACTGTTCACAAAAAGTTATGCTAACATGGCTTTTTAAACATCAATTTTTACTTGATATGAAATTCCCATTTGTCAGTTGCCTAACACCTGTTGCTGGTGGAAGGTGGCAGGTATCTCGTGGAATTTGTCGAGGACTCGAGGTACACGAAAGTTGGCCCAGACACCACAGTCGTAAAAGAAATCCCATTTGTCATGTATTTAGCATGTAATGTTAGTCTTGTTTTCGTTCAATTTTCTTTATTGGCTCCTTCAGAAAATGCAAGCAAACACAACATCAACCCAACTACACCAACGGTCTCGAGTTTGAGCCAGTACAAAATTGGCAGAGTGAAGTTGCCTCGTTAGAGGGTAAGTTCAATTCAGCTCTCTTACAGCTCTAAGACAATCAATTTCAGACAGGGGAACTAATATCTTTTTTTATCCATCAACATAATTAAATGAAGAAAACCTTTTTAAGAAGATCTTGGAATTGCATAGCTCCAGTGTGTCAATTGACTCTTTGGACGTTCCGTCAACTGGTTCACTGAGAGGATCATCTGTTGTTATTCTATGAGCAACAGATTCCACTTTTTCGGCTGAACCACTTCGAGGAGTTTCCTTTTGGAGTTTTTGGTGATTGGTCAGCTCTTCCTATAAAAAAAATTTTTTTAAAAAGAGACTCTTCGCAAGAAGGTATTTGTTTGATCCACAAGAAAAAAATGAAATGCAAATTAAGCATACAATGACTGGTTGCTTTATTCATAAGAAAATTGGCAAAAGTGCAAGGTAGTGATAGAAAACCCATAAGCTCCAGATGAAGTTATTTACAGTGTTGCTAAATATTAAGCAAAACAAAATCATCTGTAAACAGGTAAGTGGTCAGTTGCAGCCTGTGCAGAAATCAAGGGCAATTTTGCCCACCAAAACACTACAGTAGACTGTATAAATTGCTATAGATTAAAACGTGAGATTTGTTTTGGAGTTCCCAAAAACTGTCTCCAAACTCATATTGAGTTTTTGGCGAAAATGCTTGTTGAGTAGTGTTTGCAAAATACAGGTACCAACAATCTTTGAGGATTTCCAAACTCATTTTTCATCTCTTTTAAGAACAAAAAAGCTCTAAAAACAAGTTTTTGAGATATAAAATTTCAAAATAATGAGTTCGAAAATTTTTGAAGTAATTTAACTATTTCGCGAAACAAACTCCAAAACCACTTTTTTTTTGTTAAAACCCAAAAGCAAATTCAGTTTTTGGGAACTTCAAACAAACACCGGATAAAAGGTTTCATGGGCACTGAGGCAACTTAGCTTAATTAATAATCTTATGTGGATGCTGATTTATCAAAAATATAATCTTAATCTCAGACCGTTGCAGTAGAAAACAAAATGTTGTCAAAAAGAATAGGATCACAAACCAAATTATCTAACTAAAGCAATTCAATCAAGAGGTATTTTACTTAAAGATTTTAGGATAGCAGCATAAAAATGGTTCTATTAACGTGCATATTAGAAGCTTATGCAAATCAACTAAGAGTTGATTAGTTAATCTCACTTTGTCGGATGTTTTATAGGCATATAGATAAGAATTGAGCTAAAAAAAATTTAAAAAATATTTGAAGTTGAAAAAGAGTTTGCAGTTCCATTTGTGTCTAGCTATTCTCATAAACTAGATCTTTACTAACGTGAAGAAATGAAACAAATAACAAGCATTGGCAAGACAGCGCACCAAGCAAGTCAGGAAGCCCAATGGATTAAGCAAGCAAGAAAGGTCGCAGTGCTGCCAGAAACAACATTTATAATAGACATATTTACATATGAAACATGTCTTACCTGGGTTTCTTGAAGATGACGAGGAATTTCTCTCAGAAAACGTGAAGGTTGAAGAACCTGAAAGCAAGTGTGTCTACACTTGAGAAAGAAATAATAAAGCCAAGTATCAACTAGAGCAAGCCGTTCATCATACCTGCCAATTTGAATCCATAATTACATACAACATGAAAAGCTTTTTCCGTGCACGAGTCATTGCCACATATAGTAAGCGTCTCTCCTCCTTAAGTTGCAAAGAACCGGAAAAAAAAAAAAGTTTAACGTTCGAAGTGGATAAAAGAGATTTATATTATAGAAGGCACAAATTACTCTAATGATTCAAATTTCAAAAAACATAAATACCTCAATTGAGTTGCTCCTTTCATTTGTGATGCCATTAAATTCATGTAACAAGGGAATCTCCAATTCATTTGCCTAACCAATTGATGCGAGCATTAGCTGACTATACCTTTCCCCTTGCAAATAATAATGGCATTATAGAGAACAAAAGATCTCTGATGACTAAAAGGGGTGGAAAGAGGAGTCCATTATACAGAGAATAAAAACAATACTGAAAGCATGGATCTCAGCTCATACCTTCACTATGAAAACCGTATCCCACTCTAAGCCTTTTGACTACACACAAGATCAAACGGCAGAAATGAAAAAGGGGAAAAATTCAATTAATTTTCACAAAATATGGACATTGGAATGAAGTACCAGGAAGCAAAGTGGAATAGCACATTGCTAGAGAATTCAGAACCTGATGAATCGTTGTGACTGTAACAGAGTCTTTGTTATCATGTCTCCTTGTACGAAAATTTTCACTCTCCCGTTCAGATATATGATCGATAAAAGCTTTCAGTATGTTGGCACAACCTTGTCCTTCTGCTTTGCAGTCATTTTCTCCTTTTACGGGATTCATATGAGTTTTTAGGAAATCAGACACATCGTCCAATAGATATTGAAGAACCTGCACCATTAAACAAACAGCTTCTGATGTATCTGCTCATTTCACTTGCTGCAACGATTTTTATACCGCGGAAAATAATAAAGAATCCAACAGAAAGAAGTTAAGAGAAAGTTCACACAGAAGCCATGCATTAGCAGTGAAAAAAAAAGAGAGGGGGAGAGAAGAAGACCACAAAGGAACATATTACACTTACAGATCTAACATCATGATCTTCGTTAAGCAACTTCCCTCCATCATTATCGTGAACTGCCTGCTGTTCAAGAAGGTATTTCTACAGTATGAAAGTCACATGAAAAGATTTAGGTGCTTATAGTATAAAAGCTGTAACCTGAAAAGACACTTTGATTAGCATGAAATAGACACTTTTAATGAGAAGAAACTTTCATTAGCTTGAAATAAATAAATTACTAGACAGATGGTGCAGGTAAGAACAAATAACTAAGATTTGATTTGACAAAGACGTTAGAAATTCAAAATGAGAATCAGAAAATAGGAGGAGACTTGTTATCATATACTCTCTTTGTTCTATTTATGTGGCACAATTTGATTAGGGACAGAGTTTACGAAAGAAAGGAAGACTTTTAAAATTTGTGGTTTTAACCATGCCAACATTTGAGTGGTTACAAAAGCTTGTCACTAAGAGTAAAAGAGAAGTTAAATTATGAGCAAAATTAGAGTAATGCTGCCACATAAATTGGGGCGGAGGGAGTATATTTTTCTTTTTCTCCATACAAATATAGCTTTTTAGGTTTGTTTTTATAATACAAGGACCAACCTGGGGTATCATGTTAGCCACTGAAGTAATGACGGTTGAAATCGACTCTTCCTGCAAGTATAACAAGTAATATTACACAAGAATTTGGTCTGAGCAAACCCAATATGACCCTGTAAGTATGAGATATTTTGCTACACAGGGATAAATTATCATTTACATCCAAGACTTTGTCCAAGAAAGTTTTGCTCCAGTAATGAGGAAAATCTCAGCATCAAATTGCACAAATGAAACCCAATATCGTATAAACCAACATCAGTCACCATCTACATGCACAATCGATCAATGCTCTTGGAAAATGCCTTTGAAATTGTCCAGACAGATTCTCAATTTTTGCAATCCAGCACACATGATAAAAAATGGGTAAAGCTTCACATGATTTACATCCAAACAGAACAGAATTATCCATAAGCTTCAAAAACTTACCCTGTTGACGAGTTTCAGAATCATGTCTATCATGAGCAACACCTTCCGCCCTTGAGTGAGTTGACTCCTGTAAACAAATAGAGACAGATTAATAATCCCATTTGTTACAGTCAAGGCTTATTCACGGTAAACTACAAATGAAATGGACAACTAGGTAATTTGAGGCTAGTTGCTTGTATTTGGACTCAATATCAAGCCAAATCAGAGGACCAAAAGCTTTTTCTTTGTTTCCCGAAGACGAGAAAAAGAAATAGAATGCGTGTAGGAAGGCAAAGCAGAATATGGAAATCCACATGGTATTTGAGAACACATAGATAGATATATGATGTCGGCCAAAGAATTAGTTGAAAAAATGTATGGCCAAGATCATAACTAGTACTGCTAAAAAGATAATTTATCATCGACAGCTTCACAACAAGAAGTTCTAGAACAAACCTCTTGAATGTGCCTGATACTTTAGCACTAAATATGTCTCTCGCTGCTGAAATGAAGCTACTTTTCCTTATGGTAGATACTTTTTCAATGTGTTCAATTACCTAGGACAGAAAATGTCGAAAGAAGCTTTAAATAAAATAGACATTGAACAGCCATAGTACCCATACGTGAAGCAAAACAGATAGGGAGGACAACCTTCTTTTTTTCTTCTTTTTCTGAAGGCAGTAAGGCCTTGAATACTCTGCGAAATGAATCATCATCGGAACCAGGTAAAGCTGTTCTAAGCATAGCAATAATTGCCTTGACCACCTATTGCATGAACATACCAGGTGAACGACTATCTAAAAGCATATGAATCTATCTGGCAGTGATGGGAGTCGAGAGATACCTTTTTCCTATAGAAGGCCACGCCATGAACATTGAATGGGATTTTTCTATTACGAAAAGCTGCTTGAAACATTTTTCCTGACACCTGTTGTAACACGAAGCCAAAGAGGCAAAAATATTCAGCCAAAACCCGCAAAAAATCTTAAACAAAGTTTGCTTTTTCAATAGGTAAAGCTTGACCTGCCTCCGGAATAGAACTGCTATGTCACCAAAAGAGGACTTTTCAGTTGTGCCATCAGAAGTAATTTCTAATATTTTATCAACAACAAACGAACATTGTGCATCCTCATTGCAGCATTCTTTGATAGTTATCTGCAAAGTATCACATGTTAAAAGGTACCCCCATTGAGGATGTTTTATTCTTTATAAAAACACTATAATCATTTACCTTTGACCCAACAGAATTATCAGTAAGAACACATTTTGATTGGCACCTTTTCGAATTATTTTGTATAAGAAATGATGCAGCTTCAACAATGCAACGTGTGGACCGGTAATTTTTACTAAGTCTGACCTGAATAGAGATTGACATACATCAGAAGGAGACTATCAGAACCATGCCCAAAGTTCATATAGACAAGGAATATGAAGACAAGCTATAATGAAGAGTTTGCCAAACCTCTTTGTGCAAAGGAAAATCTTTCCGAAATGAATCAAATCCAGAGGCATCAGCACCACTAAAACCAAAAATGGACTGCAGAATGATAGTGAAAACTCTGAGCAGCAAGGCACTTGAAGGAAAAAGAAGTAAAAAGCTTGTCACAGCAAGACGTAAAAAAATTTCACTGGATAAAGTAAGAAAAGACTAGCTTCACCTGATCTTCATCACCAACAATAGTTATGCGTTTATGCGATGCAAGGATACGTAAAAGTCCATATTGCACAGCACTTGTGTCTTGAAACTCATCAATCACTATTGCTTTCCATAATTCCTGGCACTCTTCAAAAACTTCATTTGAAGAAAATGAAAATCAAAGAGATTCAGACAACTGGGATATCACAGTTCACTAGGTTATAGTCTATCATGAAACACTTAACTCAACCTTCAGGAAAATCAGTCAAGAGCTTGACAGAACAACTGATCAAATCATGGTAATCCAAAGCATTGCATGATTTTAATATATCATTGTAGCTTTGCAGAACTGCAGCCTGATCAATATTCCAAGATTAGAATAAGGAAATATGAATGACAAAATGCCAAAAAATAAAAAACTGATTATCGGCTTACTCCAGTTTCATTTCCAATTTTGTAGTAGTAACCGGGCGCCCTTCCTGCAGACTTGGCCTGTATTTCAGTGAAAGAGATGTAAGTGCAAGTATAACAACCATTATGCAACACACTGTCATATTTGAATATGAAAGGAAAAGGGTATAGAGCAGAGAGTATCAGTTTCGACACAAAATAGTTAGTCCCTCTATTTCAATTTGTTTGTCTAATTTTGACTTGACACAGAGTTGAAGAAAGTAAAGGACTTTTGAATCTTGTGGACTAAAACTAAAAATATGTGAAATACCAAAATGTTCTTTTATTGGTCTTAAACATGTCATGTGGAAAGTTAGAACTAAGAGTTGCCAAAAAAGGAGAGAGATGCTCTTTCTTAAATGGACTAAAAGGAAAGTAAGACAAATAAATTGAAACAAAAGGGAGTATTTATTAACATGCCAAGAAGAAGATAAAATATATAGTGTTAATTTGGTTTATACATATTCAAATAGTTCACTAATATGCCACAGACAGAAACTTCCAAAACAGCATATCCAAATATTGTCACTCCTATGGAGCAGAATCAGCAGATACTGCATTCTCTAACGGAAAGAAAGGTTAGTCTTCTTCTACCTGGCATAAATGTGAAACATCAAAAGATTGTTGGATTGATACCTCATATAAAATTAATCAAAGTAGTGTCCTTTTGACATATAAACTGAAAAGACAGTAAGATTTTATGACCAAACTAAGTGGAACAGTATATTTAACTCAAAAACTACTCACTTGAGTTACAAACTTTAACCATTTCTTTGATCTCTCCTTAAAATGTTGAGGAGAATTCATGTCATTGAGCTGGCAAAGCTCTTTTTTTTTATCATCCAGTAAGCGAACTGCTTCAATGACAGCTCTTCTCTGCTGCCCATGTCCATATATCAGAAAGTCAGGTGTTCGGTCTAACCTAATAAAGAATTAACATGCATCTATTTAGATAATTTATCACCATAAGAAACCGATACATTGCAATTAACTACCTTCTATGTGACAATATGAAGGTGAAGGAGAAATCAGATATAATGCATTGGTTGTGTAGGAGAGATAGAGAATTTCTAAACAATGTTTTAAAAGGATCGAGGAGTATGCCTTGAGCAAAAGGTATTAGTTTTGAATTTCCAACAACAACCAAAAACCCAGAGAAACGTAGTATTTACTACTACATCAAGGTGGTTTCCGAAAGACCCTTGGCTCAAGTATCGCAATTCATAAGCAGTATAGAAAAGGACATACAAAAGTAAAGAAGGCATAGCACATAACAGAGAAAGCAGTACATAGCATTCAGAGAAAAGGAACAGTAGCAATAGCAAAATAATGCAATAATCGAAGAACAAAAAATAACAAGTGGTAACAGAAAATGAGGGACAAGTAACTATGGGAATATTGTTGATACCACAGCTATGGAAGGAGAAACAAATATGATGAGCCAAACAAACAACCACCAAGCCTAACCCACTGAAAAGTGAAACACTTTTCCACTACCTACTAACCAACTATCCTAATCCGTGACCCCCATGTCTTCTTATCTAAGGTCACATCCTCGGTAAGCTGAAGATGTGACATATCCTACCTTATTACCTCCCCCAACATTTATTCGGCCTACCTCTACCTCTCCTTAAACCTACCAAGGCCAACCTCTCACACCTCACTATTGTGACATTTATACATCTCCTTTTTCATATGCTAGAACTATCTCAATTTTCCTTCCTTCGTCTTGTTCATCACGGAGGTCACGTCCACCCTGTACCTAATATCATCGCTCCTAATCGTATATCTCCTAGAATACCCACATACCCGCACCAACATCCTCATTTTCGCCGCTCTCATCTTATGAACGTGAGAGTTCTAAATTGGTCAACACTCCATCCAATATAATATAATCGGTCTAACCACCACTCTATAGAACTTATCCTAAGGTTTTAGTAGCATATTCTGTGATACAAGATTCCAGATGCGATCTCCATTTGCTTATATATATTGTTTCTATTTATTTTGTCTTTTTTTTAAATTGGGCTTCCACTTCGATGAAGCAAGCGCTTCACGTCACGCTTTAAGCGAAGCAAGGCCTTGTCGCTTTTTCCACTTCACGCCCTCCAAAACATTCCGATGGATAGGGTCGTTACAGGAGGATTATTGAGAGGTTTCACTTCCTTGTTTGGGGGTAACAAGATCTGAGGGTATCCATCTTCTATTTAAGGATGATATGTTGGTGTTGTGTGATCCAAATGTCTCTTAGTTGTCTTATTTGAGAAAAATCCTTATTTGGTATTGGATTGTCTCAACACTTAAGGTCAACCTCGATAGGTGTGAGATTATATCATGGGTGTGGTGAGTAACATTGAAGATTTAGCACAAGTATTGAGTTGTAGAGTCGAAGTTGTACCTGTTACCTACTTGGGGGCAATATTGGGTACGTCAAGCTACAATATTGCAGTATGGAACCCGATTGTGCAAAGAGTAGGGAAATGGCTAATAGTTTGGCAGAAGAGATACCTCTCAAAAGGATAGAAGAAGGTTGATAAAGAGTACTTTGTCTAGTATTCCTACATACTCCATGTCATTATTGCAAGGCCCAACCACAGTGAATGATAAGTTGGAAAGACTTCAATGGAATTTTTTATGGAATGCCCCTGATGGTACAAGCAAGTTTTATTTGGTGAATTGGAAAGTTGTCACATCACCGATGAAGTGGGGAGGACTTTGTGAAAGATCTTAAGGTGTTCAATAAGGTGCGACTAGGAAAATGGATATAGAGGTTTGGAGTGAAGGAGAATGTTGTAAGGGAGGAAAGTGGTAGCGAAGAATATTAAATGATGGGCAGTGAAATAATAGAAACATTGCAGCTTGTTTGGATGTGGTTTTGGGAGCAGAATTGTGAGGAGCTTGGAGGAGTTCATTGGACACATTCTATTCAAGGTAGGGGATGGATATCGGATAAGTATTTGGGACCATAAGTGATTTGGGATGAGTGAGTTGAAGTTTGTTTCCCCAACTTATATAGTATATCATGCCAAAAGTAGATGATGGTACAACAAAAGTGTGGGCCACATGTGGGCCAAGGTTACTGAGATTTAAGATTCAGAAGGAACCTTTAGGACTGGGAATATTGCGCAGAAGTGCTAGTGTGGGACAATCCACTTTGACTCGTTTTTATAGTTTACTTTGGAGGAATTCCAAGGTCTGCTTAAATTATTATATAAGCAGAATGTTCCTTATGACACTGTTGATTTGTGGAGATGGTGAGAGTAAAGATGTTGTGTTTACTGTCAAATCACATTATCAGAGCTAGCAAGTGAGAGAGGAATCAGATTTCCCATATCAATCTATTTGGATTCCCAGGGTACCTAGGAAGGTGTGTTTCTTCAGGTGGTTGGCGGCTAGGAGCGTGATCCTAACAATTAAAAACTTGAAGAAAAGGAGAATCCTGCACATAGCGGGAGCTTTGATGCACCGGGCTTGCCCTTTTTCATTTTAAGAAGAGGAGGATCACCTAAGTTAGTTGGTGTTGTATGTGTAGATGCTTCGAAGAAGATGTAGATCATCATTTGTTGCATTATAACATGTTTACGTAATTGTGTGAGATGGTTCTAAATTGGTCTTGGGTATCATGGGTGATCCAGGCACAGTGAAGAAGGCATTATATTGAGAAGGAAGAGAAGAGGAAAGTCTTAGGAAGTAGCTCCATTAGCCATCATGTGGGTTCACTGAAAAGAGAGAAATATGAGAGCATTTGAAGGAGTTACTAGTGATGTTGTTAAGTTGCAAAATAACCTCTTTTTCTTATATTCTTTTGGTGCACCATGAGGTGTCTACGTGTACAGAGGATTGGTGTTCTTTTGTCGGGAACTATATTTTGTTGTAGGCTCTCTATTCTGTAATACAGCTTATACATGGGGTTTCCCCATCATTTAAATTTACCTTATGCAAAAAGGCAGGTATTAGGCAAACCAACATTATGCTTCAACAAATATCATAATGAGGGTCGTGTGAAATTATTGGGTAACACACATATGGAAAACTAAATTCTGATGCCTATTGGAAAAACATGAAAATCAAATTAATTGTCCAAAATGAAGCACGGCTAAAATGATTTGACCCACTTATAATATACTTGTCCATTGAGTGGCAACTATAGTATAACAGGTAAAATTTACTATCACAAAAGGAGGTACAGCTTACAGCAAGACAAACACTCTTGAACCATGAAAAAGAAAAAAGTCATAGCTCTGAAGTCTGAACTAGTCTATAATTCAGTACAGAAACATGGATTACGGTATTCACAAGCAATAACTTGATCTTAGCATATGATAAACTAACTCAACAACGGCAGTAGCCTACATTACCCAGTGCTTTCCTTTTTGTAGGACATTACTCAATCAACTAATGGTAGTAAGTCTAAAACAGAGGCAATCATTGTGGTTCAGAAAATTCAAGTATGGAATAAACCCTTCGGGGTGGCCCAGTGGTTTGGGCTTGAGACTTCTATGTCGGAAGTTTCAAGTTCGAAACCCCTTGCCAGCGAAAGCAATGAGTTTGTCTTCTGCGTCAAGCTCGTTGCACCGGGCTTGCCCAGTGCGGGTTACCTCTCCTATGTGGTTTGCGAGCTATTGCATAAGAGCGGGGGTTTTACCCTATGCACACCCAAAGGATAGTGGTTACGTGTTTCCCTTGTCATAAAAAAATATTCAAGTATGGAATTTTCCAGTTGGATTTTCTCTTCGGTCATCTTCTCATAAATGTTTGCCTACTAAACAATAAAACCTAAAAAGACATATAACTGAAAGGTATTTAAGCTAAATGAGACTCCTTTTGTCAGCATAACGAGACAGAGAAAGCAAACAATTACTTCTTTCAGTGTTCAACTGCTAAAATATTTAAGAACCAAGTCTACATATACGTACTTCTCAGCATGCGTGCGGCAAAGTTGCAAAGAAAATGAGTGAAATGTGCTGATCGTGAGCTCCTTTGCTACTGTCTTCCCTGCAACTCTACCAATTCTCTCCCTCATTTCAGAAGCTGCTGCTGTTGTAAAAGTCATAGCAAGAATGTTTGATGGACCAATACCCTATAACAACAAGCAAAGGAAGAGAGAGGAAGAAAACTCAGGAGTAGATACTTGACTAGATCCACCACGTTCCAAACATGGAATTGA
This sequence comes from Solanum medicagineum, assembly GCA_026153255.1. Classification (NCBI taxonomy): domain Eukaryota; kingdom Viridiplantae; phylum Streptophyta; class Magnoliopsida; order Solanales; family Solanaceae; genus Solanum; species Solanum medicagineum. The sequence continues at coordinate 15,872,691 of JAPFFP010000070.1, forward strand.
CAAAAGTATAATGATATAGTAGCAGTGTAGCACTTATAGTCATCGCACTACCTTGTGCAGTAGCATCAGCACTCTCCCAACCATCGTAGATGTCTGACAAGCAAATAGAAGAAATCAAACAACTATTGACGAAGACATACAAATTTCATTTTTAAACCATGAGAAAGTGAAGACCTTGCCACTTCCTGGTCCAGCAACAATGATTAGTGGGATTGAAATGTCACTACAAGCTGCCTCCTGTTGTCTGTCATTCAGCGACTCTACATACTTTAAATAATCCTCAGGCATGTTCCTGATATATGTTGCCTCCAATCTGCTCCAAGTATCTGTGGCCTTGGAGATTTTTGGCTCCTCTATTTCAAATTCTTGATTATCAGTTGAATTCAGAATGCATTCAAGTTTAAAAGCTTCATCTGACCTGATAAGATTTGAATTATCAGGTTCGCTGCTCTTTGATCTTTCTGCTAAACTTTCTTCATTGCCCCTTGATGTCAAAATGCATTGATGTCCTGAACTATCACTAGAAACAACGTGATCTAAGTTATCCTCCTTGTCCAAGTTGTTTATGTAATGATTTTCAATTGGAATGCTGTTGAACCTCTTCATTTCAGGCTTTCCTTTTGAGTTTTTCTCACATAAAGCATCTATTTCATCCAGAATGTGTTCATCAAAATCATCATATAGCACAGTTGATGAAAAAGATGACTCACTAAAGCCAGAAAATCCAGGTTGCCTCACTGGAGTTATGTATGTATTTAACCCAACCATGTTTTCCACTTGAACACTCTCGCTGTTTTCACTTAGGTTAGCTTCAACTGATTCATTTCTATTGCTAGACAACTTGAAAGTTTCAACTGATTGAAATTGTGTCTCACACTTAGTCCTTGCATTGATGCTGCACTTAACACTGGTAATCCCACTGAGCATTTTGTTGGAAACCTGCCCATAGATGGGAGACAGAGTGTTCACCGGAATCTCAGTAAGAGGAAACCTTTTATCAGCATCAATCTGATCCGAGGATGTGGTTCTCTGAGCCTTCTCAACTCTAGGAAAAGTGCATTAAACAAAGAAGAAAAATTGTGACAAACATTCTTGAAGCATGTAATGAACAACAAATAAGAATACAGGCAAAAAAGAAAACAATTTCCAGATCAATTTAAATTGATGGTACCTTTTTTTTCAAGGTCAATCTATCTACCACGAAATTTAAAATAAAAAGAAATCAGTGCATTGGAACTGAATAATTAAATGATTTCATAACTAGGTGGAAGAAAAGGAGTCTTTATTGGTATGAAAATTCATTCATAGCCTTTCAACGGAAAATGGAACTTAGATCACTGAATGAACGTAGTTATGAGTGGAATCCTGTCTACAGGCAAATTACTAGGGAGGACAAACTGAGATGTTATGCAGAATTTTGGTTAGTGGAAATTGTGATCCTAGCCTAGTAGGAAGATATACATGGTTAGCACATAAAGTTGGATGTCCATAGTGATGTATTATGAAGTTTTCAATTCCACGTCATCAAGGGAACTTCAAATGGACAGCCTTCTCAGCTTCCGCATTCTCCTAGAGGAATTTCAAATGTCGCCTGACTTCAGTTGTTGCAAACATCAAATTCCCTAAATACTTAACTTTTAAAAAATTCCTCTTTCTGGTTGAACCCTAAATAATAAATATAGCTAATCTGCCTATTTTATGAAGAAGAAGCAACACATAAGCAATTTGAAATTGAAGAAAGAAAAAGAGTACTTGTTGAGGGAGCAATCATGGAGTGGCCTTTTGCGAGCAAGAAGTGCCTTTGCAGCTCTGAACTTTGAAGAGATTCGAGCTTTCTGTTCCGCCGTTAATCCGCCACCACTACCAACCACATTCTCCTTGTTCTTTACCCATTCACTCATCTTCTTTCTACCTCTCTGGGTCTGTATGGAGAACCTTGCAAGATTTTTCTTCACTGAGTTTTCAAATTATGGCATGCTTTGGGCGGTAAGTCTGGGCACCAATAACAATAACACTTTCGGTAAAACTAATTAATACCATCAAATATATAATATACAAAGAAAAAAAATGTTTGATATTATCAAAGTATACAAATACTATCAAACTTTAGAGTTTATTAATTATGATTGTTACTTTAATAATAAGATTATAATTTTAATAAATTTTTTTAATTATTTTTTATTTATTTCTTAAAAAAAAAGTTCAATCCTATATTATACTGATAGAATCTCAATATACTAACAAAATATTACTGAGGATTAAACTCAATCATATATGATACCGTTGTTGTATCATATATCGATGGAGTATCATAAATTAGTAATACTTATATTATGCTAAAGTCATTCTTAAAATAAGAAAAGAGAAAGTGGGATAAGCGGGTAAATCATTTAAAATTGATCTATTTTCACTAGATAGTTTTATAATTATGTTCATTTTGTATAGTTTTTCCATTATTAAAGAGCTAGTTTCAAATATATGGAAAAAAAAACAGACGACAAATATAGTCATATTATTTTTATCAAAAAATAATTTATTTATACTATATTAAAGTGTGAAGATATTTGAACTTTTTGTCTTTCATTAAAAAATTTCTCTTTAAACAAAATTATTTTTTCCCTATTTTTCTTAATTTATTATTGTATTTTTTATTTATTCAGTTTCAAGATTCACTTTTGAGTTTGAATTTCTATATATCTGCCCCTCTCCTTTACTGGAGAGCTAGTCCTCGTTAATTCACTCTTAATTTATGACTATTCTATATAAATCTTTGTCCAGGCTATGAAGGAAAAAGGAAAAATATTATTATTTTTCTAATATTTAAGATTTTGAAATTAACAAAAATTTTAATTATCAAATATTTTGTTAATAAAAATATGTAAGTATGTAATATAACAGATTTAAAATGAAAAGAAAAAGTAATTAAAATTACGTTGAAACATTAAACTACTTTTTATATTTAGAAGTCTTTTTTAAAATTAAATTTTAATAAACAAATTATTTAATTCTCAACTATTCAGCTCCAAATTATTACTTTGTGTATTCATAAACTATTAACACATGGTTATATTATAAGCAATTTAATTGATTTTTCATCTTTGTCCATCATAGTAGATTAAATTATTACAGCAAATTAATAATATTTATGTAATTTTGTTTATATATATATTATATTTCTTTTAATGACAATTACTATTTATATATAATTTTCAAATTGACACGACACATACATGCACTAAACTAGGATGATCATAATGTGATTGAGAAATTCATCTCCTTCATTTTCAACACCTAAGAGTCTGTTTGGAAGGACACTCTGGTAATTGAATTTGGTAGAACTGAGTGTAATTACACTTTTGACTTGATGAGATTCGGCATTTTTGAACTAGGTAAACCATGTAATTAAGTATAATTGAGTGAGTGTAACTACATTTTCCAATTCACAGAGGGAGGCTGTGAATTGCAGGTAATTACATGGTGTAATTACATGTTGATTACTTTTTAGTTTCTTTCTTTTATTTATGTTGATTACTTTTTAATTTCTTTCTTTTATTTTTATATATTTTCATTTTAATTTATTTTTATATTGATTATTTTAAATTCTTTTATTTTTATTATTCTAATTTTTTTCCTAAAATTATATTTTATTTTATAATATTTATTATTCATTTCTTTCGTATTTTCAATCTTTGTCATGTGATTCCGTGCAATATTTCACATTATTTTTTTTGTTACATGTCTATTTTTATTTTTCGCTGGCATGATTTTATTAGCATTCTAATTTTTAAATTAAAGTTGAATTCTTTCTTGGATAAAGTTATAAATATACATATTTTTTCTTTTAAATGATATTTATGTATGTTATATTGAAATTTGGCACAAGAGTATTATGTTAATTGAATTTAAAACTTATGTTATATTTTTTAGTTTCATTTGTTTTTGTACTATTGACTTGATATTTCACATTATAAGCTATTTTTTAAAATTATATTAGATAAATTATTTTATTTATCAAATATTTTAACAATTTTACTATGACATTTATATTTATAATATTTAATATTTTTGTTA
>JAPFFP010000070.1:15876861-15899955 GCA_026153255.1 Solanum medicagineum
CCATTTTATTATCTTGCCCAATTTATTTATACTTTTCAATATCACGCTTCCGCTATCGCTCCGGTATCCCTAACAGTGACTCATTACCTATTAATTCAAAAAAACACCAATGCAACCTTTGTGGCAAATTGTTTGCTACTGGACAAGCATTGGGTGGACGCATGAGAAAACATCGCGATGAACTGAGTCAACTCGAGAAAAAAAGAATAAATTGAAGAAAAATTTGAAGGGTGGTGAATCTTCAAAAGCTCTTGAAATAAAGAAGGATTTGGATGGTCGTAGAAGAATTTTGTTCTTGAATTTGAATTTGACACCATATGAGAATGAGTTGAGATAAAGATAATTCCTTTTTAATTAGTTTTGGTTGTAACTAATTAACTGTTAGATACTTAGTGTATATATACACAAAGCTGCACAATTTGCTTCTCGTGCAAATATTAATTTAATTGTAATGGTTTGTTTGAAAAGTCATCTCATAACTTAATTATTCGATTTAATTTCAGTATTTGTTGGCATTCATTTTTAACTTTATGTATTTAAAATTGCCGACGCTCAATTTTGACTTTACGTATTTGCAACCATGCCATGCTTATCGAATTTATAATAATTTCAGGAACGGCTCAAACTAATTAGTTATCTAAAGTCAAAAATAAATCAGAGGCTTTGGATTTTTATCTTTTTTTTAACTTAAACTATATTCTTTTAACTTTTTAAAGATACATAATTGCTAGTACATTTAAAATTATTTTTCAGATGCAAAGTTTTATTGAAGTATTATTTTTTTAAAAAATATTTAAAATAGTACTCAATTCATTTAACACTTTTGTCTGATTTTGACTTGATAAGAAATTTTAGAAAATATAGAAGAGTTTTAAATCTTATGATCTTAAATTAAAGATATATATACCAAAATTTCTTTTAATTTTATTGTTTTAAACATATCATGTGAAAAAAACTTTAAAATTGCTAGAAAAGAAAGAAACATTGTTTAATATTTCAAAACAAACTAAAAAAAAGAGTAAGACAAATAAATTGAAAGATACAATATAATTTTTTTAAAAAATTATTGTCTCCGTTCCAATTTATATGGTACTTTTCAGATTTTGAGATTCCAATAAGTTTATCTTTGACAGTATATTTGCCATATATCTTTAAATATTTTGAATTGTTAATTATTGTAATTTATAGTACTTTCTACGTAGTTTAAAAATATATAAATTTTATTTCACAAAATTTTAAAATTTTTAATCAAACTTAAACTATCTGACTCTCGAAAAATAAAAAGTATCACATAAATTAAGATATATCTCTATAATAATACTATGATTACTGAAAAATGGAATCAGCCAAATTTGAGGCCTAAGGTGGATCATAATGAATTTATTATTTGGTATCATTAATGTTATTTTACTATAAAAACTATATAATAGTATTTCTCGACTTTGAACCAAGGAAAATGAATCAAATTTTCTATCTGAAAATATGAGAAGGCCATGCAAAGTTTTTAAAGCGAAAAAGCTATGTTTGGAGAAAATAACATAAAAATTAAAAATCGGAGAAACGTTGAAATGTGAAAAGACTCATTAGAATCAGCCCTTCCAACTATTCTCTCAGTTTATTTTTAGTTGTTATGATAAAATTTTACACAATTTTTTAAAAAAGAATTAGTCAACGCGTTGTTCAACTAAATGTTTTGAAAGGCGAGGACATGAGACGAGATATTTTGCTTAGTATGAGATAAGACGCAAATCCTAAGGCATGGGGCATAAGCCCTATAAATCTTAAAAATTTTAATTTGTGGTGTAGTAAAATAAAATAATAATACAAAATTATGAATAATTTAAAACATGATTAATGAAACTCGTAAAAATAAAATTTTCTAATATAATTTTATAATTATAAATAATGTAATAAAATAAAAATTATTATGTGATGCGAATCACTCTAATATCTTAACGTTCATAATTATTATTTTAAATTAGGACATAAAACAGCCGTGTCTTCTCATTAGTTTACTCGGATTGAGTTTCAATATTATCCCTTTTAATTTATTTTTTGGCAAACAAATCCTAATCCAATTTGGTTAGTAAAAAGAAACGGACACTATATATAGTTGTAACTCAACAATTGTATTCACTCCAATATTATTTATATTGCTATTTATTATATAGCCATAGTCATCGATTATATATTTTCGCATCGCAATTATATAAATTAAAGTACTAAAGTATGTGCCCACCTAGCACAACCACGAACATGACATTGAAGAAAAGCAAGATAGAAAAAGATTCAGTAGAGAAATTTGCAATGGCGAATTGTGTGGATATAATGAAGAGGAATGAGTTGTTAGGACGACCTAAACTCTTCGAGTGTAAGACTTGTAAGAAACGATTTGAATCATTTCAAGCACTTGGCGGACACAGCACAAGTCACAAAAATAGGAAAAATAAGCTCATCACGAATATGAGTACTAACGATGACTCGTTACCTATTAATCCAAAAAAACACAAATGCTCCCTTTGTGGCAAAGTGTTTGCTATTGGACAAGTATTGGACGAGCACATGAGAAAACATCGCGATGAACTGAATCAACTCGAGCAGGAAAAAAATAAATTGAAAGAAAATTCAAAGAGTGGTGAATCTACAAAAGCTCTTGAAGACGAGAAGGATTTGGATAGTAGTAAAAGAACTTTGTTCTTGGATTTGAATTTGACACCATGTCAGAATGAGTTGAGACAGAGATAATTCCTTTTCACAAAGCTGAACAATTTGCTTGTTTTATCTAATGTATAGATTTGTTATGCAGATATTGATTTATTTGTAATGGTCTGTTTGACTTCCATTATGATTCAGTGATCATTGGCACTCAATTTTAGGACATTTTTTTCTTTTCTACGTCATCCGTTCATGATTTTTAGATGTCTTGTTACTATTGTGCTGATTTCATTAAAATATTAAATTATTATTCTGATTGGATTTTGATTATCCATACCAAAAGGGATAAATGTGTTAGTATGCAATCACACACAAGAAAAAAAAACTATCAACAATAATTTTAAAATAATAAATTATTATTCTGATTAGATTTTGATTATCCATACCAAAAGGGATAAATGTGTTAGTATGCAATCACACACACACACACACACACAAAAAAAAAAAACTATCAACAATAATTTTAGGAAATAAAAGATCATAGCACAAAATCACTGATTAGCTTAGAATTAAAACTCGGTAGTCATCTTACTCTATTCATAGGTTAAACTGGATAACACAAAATAACTCATCAAGAAATATAAATTAAAAAACACTAAAATTAACATATTTAACAAAGAAAAGAAAAAATTCAAAATCAGTAAAAGACTCTAATAATTATCACATAAATCAATTCAATATCTAAAAGTAGAAGAAAGCCTAGCATACAAGTTGTCACACTCCGAGAGGGTACGTTAGACGTAACTGACACTCGGAGACTATTGCTAGGCCCCAAGCGAACCACCTAGTCTCATTTCATCCGGTCAATCAACTCATATGCGGAAGATATAAAGAGAATAATAGACTATTGGTGGGCTATTGTTGACACCCAAGTTTGACCGACCTATAACTCATGTTAGATTGTCGTTTCATTAAAATAGGTATTTTTGAAACCTTTTATATAAATGGTCTATTTTCAATTTTATCCAAATAATCATGTATTTTCAACATTCTTAATCTTCAAAATTTATTCGTAAATTATTTTGTCATTTTTAAATTACCTTCATTACTATTGTTAGTATTTATTTTTATTATCATAATTATTTTAGTGATAATAATAAGAGTAATATTTATTATTATTAATTTATTAATATCTTATTTTAAATGCATTACATACTTTTAATATATTATTTTATAAATTTGTTTAAATTAAAATAATAATTTTAATACGTTTAATATTTTTACATAATAATTTTAGCATTCATTATGTATTTTCTTAACATGAAATAATTATTTTAGAATATTGTATATTTACATAAACGCCTTTATTATATTTATTAATTAGATAATAATCTATTCAGTTTTATTTCAATTAGTTTAATTTATAGCCCTTTTTATAAAATTTATTTTATTTCTAGTCAATGTTTATATAATTTCTTTTAATTCTAGCATAATTGAGTCAATTTGTGACCTTAGATAATTTGTCTAATTAAGGAAATGATAGCTTGATTGATGCGGTGATGTTTGGTATATTATTTTCGGCCATTTACCTACAATAGAGGCTAAATGAGGCTTCTCTTTTTAGTGAGGATCATCTTTTTATTCTCCAACTTCTTACTTCATAGACGATTTACACTTCTCATATATACTCTATACTATCTTTCCGATTCAGCACATTTTTCGTTGTTTACATAGTATCAAAAATAGAGAAAACAGAGGAAAAGTTCTTCCTACAGTCTAAAAAGTTTTACTTCAAAAGGTTCTGATATTTTTGAAAAAATCATACGAAAAAAATACTCTATATTACTTCAATATTCTCTTCCCTTTCAAAAAGAAAAGAAGGAAAATTCTTTGGCTACTCTCTATTCCCGAAGAATTTTCTTAACTGGTAAATATTTTATTATTCTTATTATTATTATGCATATTACTCCTTTCTTTTGTTTAGCAGGTCCTAACTTCTAAGAAGTCTAGATGTGAAGAGTCACCAGTGAATGGGATGGAGGAGACTTGAAGATTTCTTATTTACTTTTCTGTGATATTGTATTTTTTTTATTGTCCGCAAATGATGTAATAACGAAATAGTGAAAAATCGGGATCTAGTTAAAGGGGAGAGGAGATATACGTGCTAATTGTTTTTTTATTCTTATTTCTTTTCCTTTTTGATATGTGAATATGCGATAGGAAACATGCCTATAGAAACTCGCGAATTTAATCACGTTTAGTTTAAACTTTGTTTAGAAATTTCTTGAAAAGGCTTGCTTAAAAATTGACATTAGGAGAAATTTTGGTTGCTAATAATATTATCTTATTTGTCACACATTTTAATCTCACTCATAAAAAAGTTTTTTTCCCATCAATTAGATCTTTAAATTAGGATTTTCTTCTAAATTTTTGAAAAAAATATTATTGTTAATATTAACCTCTTAGATGTTATTTAATAATTTTAACAAATTAATTTGGTATATAAATCTCATTAAACGTTTTATCATGAATTTTTTAATAACAAATGTCTAATAAGTTTTTTTAGTTTGTATCACCAATAAACTTTTAAAGTTTATTATTTGCTCATTTGATTAATATTTTGTATGTCATGTTATTTATTTCTCTTTAACTTTTCACATAGAATTTTAAATGTTTTTACGCACGTTAGGGTCAGAAAGCTTAGAAAAAGTTATCTTTCACTTGAAAAGCTCGGTTTATAGAACGTAAATATTTTAAAATTTTATGACTGGATTTAAATAAATACTTTAACATATTTTTTCAAAAATAGTCAAGAAACTTTTTAGTAACTCAAGTTATTTTTAGTCATCCACTTTAGTTACATACTTTTAAATTGTTGATATTGCCTACACATTTTAATCTTGGCATATTTATGTTTTGAGAATACTTGAGATTTTACTTGCTAATTGTCAGTCCTATTTGTTATGTTATGACGCGAGTTAATAGGCAACCTAAATTTTCTTTTATTCTACAACTTACCAAAATAGAAGTTCAATGCCTTTTGGACTATAGGAAGAGACGTTAGGTATTTTAGGACTCGATTAGAATTTTCATTTTTTCTCGGTACGCTTTTAAGTTAAATAAATAAATGAACTTAGGAGGGGGATAAGGATATATAGGACCCTCGGAAAGGATGATCAAAACTCGAGCTTTAATAGGGCAAACCTTGGTTTTATCCTTAGGCTTAAATAAACCATGCGAGCTAAAATAACACTTGAAAGCCGAGTAAACTAATCCGAGTGGAATTAATATCACTTAGTTTAATTTTCTCTCTCTTGTTTGCTTTAATTATTTGGGGTAGTTTGATTTATTTTCTATTACTATTTATTTGCTTACTTTTCTCTTAATTGTTTAATTTCTCACTTAGAATTAATTAAGATTGTTAAAATAAGAGACCTCTATTTGTTAAACCCCCACATAATATGAGATATGATCGGGACCCACATTTGCGGACCTCGAGGGATGCCTAACACCTTCCTCTTGAGGTAATTTGAACCCTTACCTGTTCTCTGGTGACTCAGACCTTTAGAGTTAGTTTTAGGTTAAAATGGTGTCCTAATACACCTTAATTCATTAGGTAGCGACTCTTTCTTCAATTATTTTCAAAATCCCAAAAGATTCGTTGCCACGACGTCGTCCAGGTTCCCGTCTTTTCGCGAGAAAAAATTGGGGCGCGATAGCTTTCACAGTCACTATCATATAAAGTACGAAAGAAGTATCTTAATAGAAAAGGAGTGGGAATAAATAATACCGACATCAACAATCAACCGTCTATGTCTACGGAACCTCTATAACTATCAGCTAGGAAGGTACCATGACAAGCCATGGCTACCACAGTCTAATGAAATAAGTCAACATAAATGAAAAGGTAAACATGTCCTCGAAAGCAAGGGAGGACTCACCAAGTCACTGTCGGAAATCCATGAACCTCAACGATTAGGCTGCTGAAGTCCTCTATCTATAGAATCTGCATCATAAAACGATGCAACGCTAAAGGGGCATTAGTACGTGGAATGTACTGTATATAAAACGAGCTAAAGTAAACAATCTATGAATAAGATCAGCTCATCAATCACTCATCCTCAACCCAGAATAAAGGAAAGGACTCTATCACTTCACTATCCATCAAGACATCATACAATCTCATCAACGTCATAGTACTATCGACAAGGAACTTATCTTGGAGTTCCTATAACCAAAAATCACCACCTATGAGTCAGTAGTGATACAAAGAATAGATTTTGTCGCCACATCGGTTCAGTACCTTGCGGGTAAAGGACGAGTCTGTTAGGGATCCCAAAGAAGTCTGCCAAGTCCTCTGTAGGACAAAGGAAACATCCGCTTTCACGGTCCAATCCTCTCATACACTGGCCACTTAGTTAATGAGTGCGAGTGAGACTCACTCTTACCCATTTCGGTGATAATACTCCTCCCAAGACTCAATACGCTCATAAGTCTATCAAGGTCAGACTGGTTATACAACCAATCCTCCTCTCAGGCAGGGTCCTCATCTCATATATTATTTTATCAACTCAAGAAATCAATTCTTCCCTTCAACTCAATCTCAATCTCATTTAAACCTCAAGAAATATTAACTTCATCTACTTCAACCATCACAACACTCATCTCAGGACTCAGACCACAATAATCAACATATCCATAAATAGTCAAAGCTCTAGACATCACCCTAAGTTCATTATTTAAGTCTTTAACAAAGAATTTATATAGGGTAATTGGATAATTACATAATAATACGTGTAAATAGTTCATTAAAGCACGACGATCATCAATTTTACATAAAATATAAGATTTAAAGATAAATTTCGAGAAAATACTCAAGAACTTCAACTCAAGACATATCAACTAACAATTTACAACTTAATCTATGCATTGGGGCACATGGAAGAACAATTTCATATTTTAGGTAGTCTTTTACATAACTGGAATGACAAATAATCAAGTTTTCCTCCAAGAATTCGCACCCGAACTAGGAACCCTCCACTATCTACGTTTCTTCTCTCAGGAACTCTTATGTAAAACCTTAAAAAAAGAGTTTTTGATACCCTTTCTATGTATTTATGCTTAGGAATATGGTTTTGGGATAATGTAAATAGGTTGGAAAAGTCAAGCATAAAAAGAATAAAAAAAACACTGTGAATAGACACGGACTGGGCGTGCCAATGTATTTTCACGTCCAAAAATTTTATGTCAAAAATTAATGAAAAAAAATGTATGGTCCGTGTCCCAGGCGCGTCGTGCCCTGGGCACGGAAACCTCACTGTTTTCGTCATTTTTTGGAAAAATATTTTTCAACCCGGTTTCTCTAAAATCGGATCGAGACCATTTTCTGACTCAATTTTCACGCTGATCGTAAATTCGGTCTCAGATTTCTTGTTGGAGCTTTGGAGGACGCGTTGTGTGCACGATACATTTTAGGGGAGTTTTGGTAATTTTACAGGGTGTTACATCATCTCCCCATTGGGATCATCCATTCTCAAATAATGAGTAAAGGTTGAATAGAAATATGAATAATCCCAGAACTCAGCTTATTCCTCCCTCGGGAACGCTCAAACTCTCAACTATCCATCACCTATCTATCTCTATCTTAGACTCGGGAATAGAACAACATTACCTCGATGAAAAGAGACATTCAATAACGTTAAGGATAAGGACATTTACCTTCAATATTATCGTCATTCGGCACGAATAGGGTCAAAACTCATCTCAACATTCACATCTATCAATTGATCTCTCGATTCTATCTCAATCGACAATCAACTCTACGCAGGCTCAATAATAGACAATCAACTCAAGTAAAGACAATCAATTTAGTTAAAGGTAAGGAAATTTCCTCAACATTCTCATCATTAGGCACGAATATCGGTCAAGACTCCTTTCAATACTCAATCAATCAATTTGGACGGTCACAAGTCACTTAGAATAGGCAAATCGGTTTGGATCAACAGTAGAGATATTAGACATTTTCACCATGAAGAACGAATGGACGCCGAGACTCAATCAATTCGAATCGCTTAAGCATTTCAATAATCAGTCCTTCGAACTCTAGGAGGAAGCCATCAACTCTTATAGAGAATGAGACCGTCGATGCATAAGACTCTATCTACAACTCTTAAGCTTAGCACATCGTCTCAATTGTGCTCCTTTTCATGACACTCTACTCTATCAACTTAAGCTTATAGTTCTTACTCAAATTTCCATCTATCCACCTCTCCCTCTCCCATTTAAACCTACTTCTAAGCCTCCGCAAGGTGTTATTCACGAGATGATCATATTCTTACAAGGCTAATCCTCAATACTCAACTCTAAACTTCAACAGGGGCTTTTGTCAAAAGATCACTAGTCCTCTTCACTACCCCGTATCCTTACTTGAATCCCTCATCACGAAGTCTTCAATAGTCTATCATCAACACTTACGTAATAACAACCACGAAATTGAGCCTATCACTTCAACCACTTAAACTATGTCTTAGTATCTTCAGGCGACTTAATACTTCTACCTCCACCATTCAATGAATTCTCATTCAAAGTCACACCCACCTACTCTTACCTATCTATTTACATCATAGGATCTCATCTCTCTTCCTCTCCCTATCTCTGTCCCTACATGACACAAGTTTAACACTAATATCACAACAATGCTACATTCATTCCTCCTTATCTACCCCCATTCCCAATCTACTACTATCAGCACCATAATTTGGACCTAGCGGAACTCATTATCTCCCTCTTCGGGGAAACCTCAAATCACTACCTCTCCATGCAAGGTCAACATGAATACAATCAAGAACTTAAATACTTAGATACTCGAATACTCATTCTCAAGAATAGACTTAGAACACAATATCTAAAGTTCAAACTTTAACCCCCATATCATTATTAGGCATGAATACTATCAATGGACTTGCATACCTTAGTATGCATAGGCTCCAAAGGAATATCAACTCAAGGATAGGAACTCAACCCCATTATCACAATCCAGAAGCACTGATTCTCTCCCATCACCCATAACTCATCTACTATCATCAATAATACTCCTATCAAGATATGGAAAGCTGGATTACTCAAAAAGCTTGGAACAAAGGTCATTAGCACGATTCAATCGAGAAATCTTATCTGAGGAGATTCGTAAAGAAGTACAATCTCTCTCGTCTGTCAATATGCATTCAGAGTTCACAAAACTATACGTAGTATAAAACTCAAGTCGTGTTTCATTTGACATAGGAGTGGAAGAACTCAAATCAATGGGGTAAGATCAAAATTAACGAATGACTTCATCGCCTTTCATCTTCCTAACTCGAATAATAATCAATAAGTGGTATATGGGACTAGGCCACAGGCGTGGCAGTCGCATACCAAACATGAATAGAGCATCACCTCAGTTGAAGAATAAGTAACATATAATATGACAAGAACTAATGTCTCATCTCGATCAGCCTATCTCCATCAAACTCAAGGTCTACTTCGGCCTACCACTACGTTATCTACCCCTTAGCTCTCAAGGTCCCCTCTCTAGGTTTAAGAATCAATTTCCTCTACTAAGCTATAAGCACATACCTCCATTGGGTCAAGGAATAGCTACCCATAAGAATATCTTAGACTCTTCTGTCATGCTATAGTCGCGTGCATATAACTAGCCACTCAGACTCCTTTCAACAATATCACTCTTAGCTCCTTTCCTGCCTCTATAGGGATCTATCTATATTTACTATTCTGATAGCGTACCTAACCACTCCCCACGTCTCTTGCAATCTAACCTCTTCTTTCGTCTGCTAACACTCAACTTCTATGTTCTCATAACTCCATTTGTATAAGACTTAGACTATAATGGAAGACTCCTCATCCTCTATCCATAAAACCCTCAATCAACTTAGTTGCTCGGGATGATCTAGAATACCTACCTAAACTTACTTCACATTGAACTCAAAGATATTATCTAGATTCTTATAGCAGTCGTGACTTAGAGCATCACACATTTTTACAAATCATGAATACACATCTCAAGCCTCTTCTTATCCATTGAACTATCCTCGTTTCACTAATCTCACCTAAAGGGCACTTGTACCCTACCTATAGCATCATTTTCCTTACAAATTAATATCTCCATCACTATGGAAAGTCTCTTAGAGAAAATATCCACTTAAGGCTATCACTCTCATGATATTATCTCCTCTTCCGTACTACTCCTCACAATTCAAGCTTAGGGTCTAATGCTAACATGTGCGCCTATCACATACCTCTTTAACGCTAACTTACAACTACTAGAGAAATATTTAGGGGACGTAATCCTACTAAAATCTCATAGCGAGCATTTAATCAGCACATCCCTTCCTCACAGTTCAATAATACTCCCCTATTCGATCATATCTCCTTATCTGAGTAAGCTCATAACTTGATGAGTCCCATAGACTCTCACTCGCAATCATTAGCCTAAGTTAGATCTATCACATTGGAAACACTCTTTCCCCCTATTCAAGATCTACACTTCACCCTCAATAGTGTGAATACTACAACACATCAACATACACTTCCTTCTAGTTTCTGGGCACGCCCTAACACATTCTGACACTAACTCTCCCTCTCTCTATACCTCACCTCATCATGACTATCATTGGGTACTTTCGACTCTTTCATTAAGCTTATGGCCATCGACTCATCCCTTCACGAGTTACTTAATGGATATATATCTCTAACTATAAGCCTTAATCATACCACTCTGCTTACCCAGTCTCCTCCTCTCCCTCATTATCTTTCTAGCTCAGGGTAACAACTCTACTTAAGGTTTTACAAAGCCTCAAATCTCACTCTTAGTTGGCAACATTAAAATTCTTGGAAACATAAACTCTCTTATCATGCATAACATCAAAAGAAAGTAAAGATTCAACTCATACCTATCACAACTTTGCGGAGTGTTTCTATGAGTTGGGCAACTATTGCGGCACATAACTGATCTGCAGCCTTACTCACACTAGGAGTAACATCTCTCTGATTCCCTCTAATTGATAGCGTAGACCTAGCGGGTTGGGCTTGGTTAGTCCACTTTGGACAATCCCTCTGAAAGTGACCCTCTTGTCCACACTTGAAGCAGCCGCTGGTGCCCAATCAACATTGCCCCAAATGAAGTCTGCCACACCTTCTACATGGTGGCTTTCCTTTACGGCCCCGAGCCACCCTTTCTCGGGACGAAGGGTTTTGAATCTTGAAGGGTTGATTTCTCCTCGGCCTCAAATTATATCTACTATTGGATGTGGGTGTAGTCATCGGTGGTGGCATATACTTCCAAGGTCTCTGCATACTGGGGAACCTACTTCCATCCTCACCCTAAGCTTCCTCCATCACACTCTTCTTGTCCTTCTACCTATCGATTATGCCCGACAAGCTGAGTAGTAGGCTCAAGCTTTTTGGTGCTGATGGTATACTTCAAATCCACGGTGCGTTTAGAAGACATGGTTTGCAACGTGTAAAGCACGATTTAGAAAAGAACTTTTATAGACTTTGACTCTATCGCACGGACTTAGAATCTGAAAGAAGGAGAATAATTCCTAAATGTCCTATAGCCTCCAAATTATGGATGTGGAGCTCTTCACACCAATTATAAGGACTCTACTAGACACGTCTTTATAGACTCCCTAGGACTCTTGAACTCGTGCTCTGATACCAAGTTTGTCACGCCCCGAGAGGGTACCCTAGATGTAACTGGCACTCAGAGACTATTGCTAGCCCTCAAGCGAAACCCCTAGTCTAATTGCATCCGTTCAATCAACTCATATGCGGAAGATAAAGAGAATAATAGACTATTAGTAGGATATCACAGTCATTATCATATAAAGTACGAAAGAAGTATCTCATTAGAAAAGGAGTGGTAAATAAACAATCTCAACATCAACAATCAACCATATATGCCTACGAAGCCTCTATAATTATCAGCTAGGAAGGTACCATGACAGACCATGGCTACCACAGTCTAATAAAATAAGTCAACATAATTGAAAAGATAAACATGCCCTCCAAAAGCAAGGGACGACTCACCAGGTCTCTGTCGGAAATCCGTGAACCTCAACGATTAGGCTATTGAAGTCCTCTGTCTACAAAATCTGCATCATAAAACGATGCAGCGCCAAAGAGGCGTTAGTATGTGGAATGTACTGTATGTAAAACGGGCTAAAGTAAATAATCTATGAACAACATCAGCTCATCAATCCCTCATCCTCAACTCAGAATAAAGGACAGGACTCTATGACTTCACTATCCATCAATATATCATACAGTCATATTAATGTCAGAGTACTATCGACAAGGAACCTATCTGGGAGTTTCTATAACCGACAACCACCACTATGAGCTGATAGTGATACAACAAATAGATGTTATTGCCACATCCGTCCAGTACCTTGCCAGAGTAAAGGACGAATCTGTCAGGGATCCCAAAGAAGTCTGTCTAGTCCTCTGCGGGACAAAGGAAACATTCGCTTTCACGGTCTAATCCTCTCCTACGCTGGCCACGTAGTTAATGAGTGCGAGTGAGACTCACTCTTACCCATTTCGGTGCTATTACTCCTCCTAGGACTCAACATGATCAGAAGTCTATCTAGGTTAGACTGGTTATACAACCAACCCCCCTCTCAGGCAGGGTCCTCATCTCATCTATCATTCTATCAACTCAAGAAATCAATTCCTCCCTTCAACTCTATCTCAATCTCATTTAAACCTCAAGAAATATTAACTTCATCTACTTCAACCATCACAACACTCATCTCAGGACTCAGACCACAACAATCAACACATCTATAAACAGTCAAGGCTCTAGACATCACCATAAGTTCATTATTTAAGTCTTTAACAGAGAATTTATATAGGGTAATTGCATAAACACATAATAATACGTGTAAACAGTTCACTAAAACATGATGGTCATCAATTTTACATAAAATATAAGATTTAAAGATAGATTTCGAGAAAATACTCAAGAACTTCAACTCAAGACTTATCAACTAACAATTTACAACTTAATCTATGCATTGGGGCACATGGAAGAACAATTCCATGTTCTGGGTAGCTCTTACATACCTGGAATGACGAATAATCAAGTTTTCCTCCGAGAATTCGCAACCCGAACTAGGAACCCTCCACTCTCTGGTTTTCTTCTCTCAGGAACTCTTACGTAAAACCTAACAAAAGATGGATTTTTGAAATCCTTTCGTACGTATTTAAGCTTAGGAATATGGTTTTGGGATAATATAAATAGGTTGAAAAGTCGAGAATACCCCCCCCCCCCACCAAAAGAATTAAAAAAATCACTATGAATAGCCCAGTAAATCACTATGAATAGCCCAGTCCGCGTCGTAGACTGGGCGTGCCAATGTATCTTCGCGTCCAAAAATTTTGCATAAAAAGTTAACGAAAACAAATGTGTGATCCGCGTCCCAGGCGCGTCGCGCCCTCGGCGCGGAAACCTCACTAGTTTCGACATTTTGTGGAAAAATATTTTTCGACCTGACAGCTCTAAAATCGGGTTGAGATCATTTTTCAACTCGATTTTTCGTGCTGATCACAAAGTCGGTCTCAAATTTGCCATCGGAGCTTTGGAGGGTGCGTTGTGCGCACGATACATTTTAGGGACATTTCGGTAATTTCATCGCGTGTTACACAAGTGACGTGAAGCAGACATAAAACATGGTCGTTATTAACATAAGGTTTAATAGTGTCGACGTAAGGACAAGGAATTCTCTTAAACATAAATTTCAAAACTTTGATTCACGACAATTAACATAATAAATTTCATAATATTTATTACTTATTATTCTAATTATTTTTAGGACTCCTTTATCATATTCACAAGAAAAAAAATCCATCAACATTAATTCTCCACAGATTTTCATCTTTTTATATATCTTAGGACTCTTTAATATTATAAGATTATAGTTCATATTATATAAATATTTAAGAAAATTTTCACCCTAATAAAGAACGCTCCCAACTAACTCATATCATCAATATAAATAAATAGTAACTAAAAATAATAATTCATAAATGATAAATATAGATTGCTTATTATTCTTAATGACATGATTATGTAGATTTCAATAGATAGCAGCAGAAAAGTAACATATTAACAAAAAAAATTAAAAACGTGCACATGTTTCAACGAATATGACGAGGGAACGATTGTTAGGGAATGGGCTAATTATTGTTTTGGACGGATTGGGTATACATATTTGGTCCTTATATGAATTATATAAAAGAAATTGTAATTGAGATAAAATATATCTACATTCGACACAATGTCTCACAGATGCTACTGTTCTAAATTCTAGGGCAACCCTTTGAAAAGATTTGTCACAGACCCCAACAATATCATTTCTTGAACATTTGTTCTCATTTCTATCTATACGTCTCAGTAATTTATCCACATTCCATATGTAATTGAATCCACAGTTTGGCTGCAATAGGTACCATATGACTTTCTCCAAATTCGTTTGTTAATATTGCTAGGATGCATAGAAGAATCTATATATTTTTTATGCAATAGGTACCATATGATTTTTTGGATCGGTTATTCTGTTTGGAACTTTTTCTATCAGTATAACTAGCCCCTGAATATGATTTAACATAACTTTTGACTTAGAAAGAGTTAGTAGCCATAGTGAAAGTAGAAGAATATTGATATTTATATTTTGTTATCTGTATGATATATTTTTACCTTCTTCTTTAAATGATTGTATTTCTTTCATATCTATGTGGATCAAAACTTCTCGTTTTAGGGTTGTGGTTCTTAATTCATGATCGTTATTATTCGAATATTATATTCAAAAATCAATTGAATTTTCCATTATCGACTTGTTCACTTTTTCTTGATCTTAATTATTTGATCAATATTTTTGGCCAACTATCAAATACTATTTGTGACTCGTTAGTTGAATTCGAGAGAGAGAATTACAAGCATAGTTATAAGAAAATAGACGGGGCAAAACAACAGGTCTACCTTTTGAGAAGATTCTAATGAAGTTGTCAAGCCACCAAACTTTGTCGCTGTCCAAGATCTGATCCGTTTCTCCAGGAATACAGACGCTGATTCACAAACCAAATGCCTTTTTGTATAATTTGATGAAACAAGGATACATAATTCTTCACCGTATTTTTTAGTTTAATCTTACGGTTAAAGTCAGATAAGTTTAGAGTAGTATACTGACTTTTTGTCTTTGTGCAGTTGTCGTCTCTTTCAACTTCCTTTCTTTTCTCCTTTTTACTCCCACTAGGAAACTAACTTCCTCTTGTTTAGGATTCTCTCTCCCACTAGAAAAACAACACATATTCCAGGAGTCAACCACCTTCTTCCCACTATTAAGGGAAGTGGTTGGGCGATTACAACTGCCAAAAGGATAACTACTGTTCATCCTTATCCTTTAGGATAAGGTTGAATAGTTAACTGCAACACCGTAAATTAATTAACCGCATACTCAGATGGGGTCAATATTTAGATCGGATCGATCCACATATGCGACCCATGATCTCCAAAATCTTACAATAGTAAGAGAAATTAGAGCTAGTTCGTAAACCCAATAAGAGGGGTAATTATTTTGCTAAGGTGGATAGAAATATACCTTTTAGTCTTGATTAATACAAAAGAAATGTACGTGCACTTCACTATCAGCCGACAACCATAAAAATATAAACATTAGGGCTAGTCAAGTAGTTTTAGAATTACAGGCAAGATGCTCATAAGTTATATCAACCTGCAACTAGGTAGTAACTCAGAAAATCAATATAAATTTTTAACAAAAAGAAAAAAATATTATCATCCTTAAATAATGATAAAATAAGAGAAAAAATAGAATATAATAGACACATGACACAAATATAAATAATAAGTTGATATTTGTTCATTGAATGATACAAATTCTTATAATATTAGGTTAATTCTCATGTTAACCAATTATAGAATCGATCGAACCGTTTCTTGCAATAATAAATAAAAAAACATTTGATTCTTTTCCATTCCTCTAATAAAGAGGAATTACCAAAAAGAATAAATCCAACAACAAATTACAAATTAAGAGAGAACCCATTATGTGAGCAATCAGTGAGGGCTCCCAACCCAACTATCAGAATTTCAACCAGCGACCTTAGAGAAAAAGTCACCTGCAAAAATTTAATTAAGAAAACAATACATCAAAAGTTGATAATGATAGAGGTAATGGATTGAGCAAAGCTGAAGGTGGAGGGAGAGCTAGCTGTGTTAAGCTTTTGGCCCAAACACGGGTAGCAATGCACTATCGGGAACTGGAGGTGGAGGAGGAGGAAGAGGGGAAGGAATTAAAATATTTAGTGGTAATGGAGGAGGAGGAGGAGGAGAAGAAACTAAGACTTTGGAGGAGGAGGAGGAGGAGGAGAAGGAGAAGGAGGAGGAGGAGAAGAAGGAGGAGGAATGAAGACTTCGGGTGGAGGAGGACTCTTCAAGATCTTGGGAGGAGGAGGAGGAGGGCTCTTTATGATCTTGGGAGGCGGAGGAGGAGGACTCTTCGTAATCTTGGGAGGAAGAGAAGGAGGATTAAATGCTCTGCAATTTTTTCTGATTTCTCCTGAATTCCCCACAAGAACTTGAGTATTTCCCAGCTTGATCAATGCATTTGCAAAAGCTTGTTGAAAGGCTCTTGGATTAGAAGCAAAATTCGCGACAATTCCAGCAGTTGATTTATCTGATGCAAGCAATTGATCAATTTTCAATATTCCTTTCTTCAACCTCAATTGTTTGTAGAAGGCGTTGTCGACAACAAATGAAGTATTTTGGTCCAAGAAAATTGATGGGTCACCATTAGAATTACATGTGTTTCTTAGAGTATTAAACAATCTGGTATCCATGCTACCATCCGCCCTTGATAGCCTATCACCTTGAATGAAACTACAATGTGTAACTCCCACTGTGTGGCCTCCTAAAAGAGTCACCATTTCGTTTATAGTAAATCCTTTACTTTTGAAAAATTGAAATGCTTGTGGCACAGTTAAACTAGGGCCTGGCAAGTTCACTTGTGATGGGTCGGATACTAGCCCATCGCGCCTACCTGTGGGGATGTTGTAGTTCGGTCCTCCAGCTAATGCCACTGCATCTCGAGTGGCTAATGCAATGATGTCAGCACAGGATACTGTCATAGAACATGTAGCCTCTAATTTACTCTTTATTTGATCAATCAACTCATATCCTCGTACTGATCCATTTGCTCCTGCATCTTTTTCTGACCTTTTGTTCTTTGTGTTTTTGGAGTCTATCAGTATGGATGCATCGCAACCCTGAACATACACATAATATGATTTCAAATGATTACAATCTTGTCCAAATGCTATATATGTCAATGTTACACATACACTATATTTGGGTCATCTCAACAAGATTAAGTTAGGAGCCTAAAGCCAAACTACATAAAGAAGTTTTAATTTTTTTGTCTAGTTAGAATATACAGATAGAATGAAAATAAAAAAATTCAGTATAATTCTACAAATGAGGTGTGAAAAGGTACGATATGCAAATATTATGAAATAAGAATCTAAAATGTGCAAATTTTTAATGAAAAAATATAAAATAAAGTTAAAATAATAAATATAATAAAACTTGACTAAAAAATTTGATAAGTTAATATAATGATATTTGAAAAATATAAATGCATTTTAGCTTTGCTAACATGGAAATATAATTAGTTTCTCACCCTCACGAAGCAGTCATGAAAATACATTCGCAACAATGCCGCTGTGATAGAACGATCCGCCAAAAACTGGCTTCGCACTGTATCTCGAACTACGATTTCTGCTCGTGGACATCTATTTTTAGTATTGTAAAAACCTACTTGAAGTTGAGCAGAGACATTTGCTGCTAGGTGCATACTAATGCACAAGAAAAATAGTAATACTAAGATCTTCTTGTCCATCACTCCCACCTAAGATTAGATTAAAGTTTTGATAATTGACATTGAAATCACAAAATTGTGAAAGTATATATATATATAGGGGAAAGGAGAATATTGTGGTAGGCCACTAAGAGATTTGGAAGTCAAAGAATAAATAACTGGGATGCATGTCTGTGTTATAAAATATTGTACTAATACTAGTTCTAAGGAAAAAGCACTAAGGTGTAACCACGTTCTATCAACAGCTACTTCAAAAGGAAAATAAATGAATAATATATAAATGTGCTTTTTAACTTGGTGTCAATTGATATTAATATTTCCTTCCATGTTATTTCACTAGAAGACGAACACATCCAGCTTAACATTCTATGTCAATTTACCCTTGTGAATCCACATTCAAAAAATAAATGATTATTGGTTTTTTATATATTTAAATATTTAAATTTATATAAGGTTGAATAAGTAGATACATGTGTCCTCTATGTGTGGTGTCCTATGCGGAAATTTGTTTTCTTCATAGCATTCTAAGTGCATTATAGGACATAGGACTGATGTGTTTAGTTGTTCAATTTATAAAAGTTTTAGTGCCTACTTGTATACACTAAAAGTTAGACATAAATATTAAACTAAGGAGCATATTAATATATTATGACAAAAAATAAAATACGTGTTGAGTTCAATTTGAAAAATACCAGGGGTGTACATGAACCGGGTTGGTTCGGATTTTTTAAATATCAAACCAAATCATTTATGTCGGGTTTTTTAATATATAAACCAAACCGAACCAATAAATTCGGATTTTTCAACCTCGGATTTTTTCGAGTTGGTGCGGATTGGTGCGGTTTGCGGATTTTTCTGGTTTTTTTTAATAGTTTAGTAACCAACCTTTTCTTACAAAATTATGTGTAAAAAGATAATTCTCCTTTCCTAACCATAGAAAAAGTTGATTAATATGAATAATGAAATTGCTTTTACATGCTAACTTGCTTTTCAATTTCTTAGAAACTACTAATTAGTAAAAATAGTATTCAAAAAAAAGTACTAAACTACTAATCATCCAATATATACAGCCCCAAAATAAATAATAAAACTAGAAGTTAGGATACAAAAAATATCAAACTTTTCAATGATATCAATTTGAACAAGTTGACTAATCGATCTTCAAAGGCGAATCTGTATATTCTGGAAAAAAAAAACAAATTGAGTACTAAATAAAATTAAAAAATAAATTCATACTTAATCAAAAATTGAATTTATAAAATTACCTTCTTCAATTTGCTCAAATTTTCCCGACTTTCTCCAACATGTCTTCAAATTTGCATTCTTTAGTAGGTGATCGAATCCATTGTTGAGTGCAAATAAGAGCTTATTCTAGCTTATGTTTATCTCTTGATGCCTTATTTAATAACAAAGTTACTGCATATGATGAAAAATTGTAATCAACTTTCAAATAACAAAGAAGGAAGCTTATTCTAGCTTATGTTTATCTTTTGATGCCTTATTTAATATACAAATCCTCTGTATAAGTATATATATATAATGTCGGGTTGGTTTGGCCTCGAGTTGGTTTTTTAAAATCAAAATCAAACCAACCCAAATATAGTCGGATTTTTTTCGTCAATACCAAACCAAATCGAACCAACCCACTAATCGGATTTTTTTTTCGGGTTGACTCAATTTGTCGGTTTGGTGCAGTTTACGATTTGGTTCTGTACACCCCTAAAAAATACTAGTTCTAAAATTATGAATGTTATTCCCTGATCATATTATATACTAGTGGTATATATTTTGTGTACAAAATTTGTGGTCAAATACACTCGGTAAGACATATTTTAAGAGATATTATCTAATATACATAATTAATAAATGGAAGACTTTTCAAACTTTGGTCCTAAAGTAAAATTATGTCAAATATATCAAAATATCTGTTAATTTTGTGACTTTAAACATATCACGTGAAAAGTTAAAATTAAAATGTTGCCAAAAAAAAAAATAGATCTTCTTTTTCATAAAAAAGAACGAAGTATCAATTTAGGTGCTTGTTAGTGCATTTTCTGTAATCCTTTCCAACCGCATTGATCAAACTTTGGTCATGTTGATCATATAAAGTCTATATCTGACAAATCATATATATCAAGTGTTTTATCTTCTCAGGAACAAGCAGCTTCCATATGAATTGTTTTGCTACTTAATGAACATGGTAGGGGTCCAAGCTAAACCCCCCCACACCATAAGCCCACAACCTAAGGTGATGGCTTCTTCTATTTGCATATTTATTTGTAAAAAAAATATTATTAAAATAATTAAGATAAGGTGTCACTCTCTTTGTTTCAATTTATTTATCTTACTTCTCTGTTTAATTCATTTAAAAACGAATATCTCTGTCGTTCTTTAATAGCACTTTAATTCTAACTTGCATATGACATGTTTAAGATCATAAGATTAAATGACATTTTGATACATTTTATTTATATTTAGTTTAAGAGTCTATTTTATTTTCTTAAACTCTGATGCCAAGTCAAAATCAGACAAATAAATTAAAATCGAGAGAAAATTAATTTTGGAGAGTTCAAGATAAGAAGACATATATTTAATTATGTCTCATTCTTCATCCATGAATCTTTAAAGAAAAGAATAAACAGCAACAGATCCTATGAAAATTTACCCCAAAAAAGTAATTTTCAACACAAGAAGAAGGACCAAGGTTTTCTCAAATCTTTAATTATAACTCAAATACTCAATTATTGATAATTATATAGTAAAACCAATTTTCTTTATTTTTCAAAGAATAATTAATCACTTTCTTTTAGTTATTTCAGACACAAAAAAACATTCTAGTTATTATTTCATAAATGTATTCTCTTAAATAATTCCACATATAATCCAAAAGTCCTTCAATTACCGCAGTTCAAATCCTAAATAAATTATGAGACTAAGATAAAGGATCTAGTCCTTTAATTTCCATTTACACAATCCATCTCAAGATAGGATTTAGTACTCTACTAATCCTACATACTCTTAACATACACATTGTTAATTGACAAAAACAAATTGATTCAATATGTCGATCATAGCAAATTCATTTGATAGTTTCAAAGTGAATCTTGTGAGCAATTGTTCTATTCACAACTACATCAATATCATCTATTCAATGTACAACAACTTCAACTTCAACGTCAATCTAGTTCCTACAACGTTGAAGAGCTCTCCGAATTTGTTATCTTTTCGCCATGGAATAGGAGTTCAAAGCAGTATATGATGAGATTTGAAGATGGCGCTTCTTTTTTTGAAAAGTTTGATGACTTTAAAGATGTTCTAGACACCAATAGGTGGAACCCTAAGATATTGCCAGAGAAGAAGACATCATCAGGAGTTGTTTCCTTTTTTGTTTTTGTCTGGTTTTCTTTTTATGTGATTTCCCCTTTAGGTTTTATAGCGAGCACGGCCATGTAAAATATATTTTCCTAGAGAAAAAGACAACTATTGTGAGTAACTTTATGTAACAAATATTTGTACTTATTATAAGTTAAAATAGTAGCTATTTTTATGTAATTGATGTTGTGTACGCAACAATCTTATTCCTATCTTGTAAAGATAGAGAAATTTTCGACTCAAGTAAAACCATAGAAATAATAAAGAATAGGACGGTTGCAACAATATCGAAGCAAAGAAAATAACATATACTAAAAAAATAGAAGAATAAAATAATAGGAGAATTACTAATAAAACTACTAATTAATTAGGAAAACTAGGGTAAACTAATTCTTAAATAAGAATGATTTGAAAATTTTTACAAAACTATGTATACTTTCTTTAGAATCGGTTATGTAATCAACCCTAGAAGTTTGGTTGTAGGTATTAAACTTAACGATTTGTTACTATAAAGTTATAAACTCGATAAATTAAGAAAATTTACAAGAAAAATCAATGAGTAATCTTGTCTGTTTATGACTTACTCAGTTTCCGCGGAGGGCTTGGAAAGAAGGAAATCGTTTATTGCAAGTCATTTATTCAAAATCATCACACTTGGTGAGGAGTGTACATGGTGCGGATTGGTGCGGATTTTTTAAAAACCAAACCAAAACCTTAAATGCGGTTTTTTTAATATATAAACCAAACCAAACCAATAAATGCGATTTTTCCAACCTCGATTTTTTTTCGAGTTGGTGCGGATTGGTGCGGTTTGCGGTTTTTTCTGGGTTTTTTTTTTTAATAATATGGTAACCAACCTTTTCTTACAAAATTATGTATAGAAAGATAATTATCCTTTCATAGCCATAAAAGAAGTTGATTAACATGAATAATGAAATTGTTTTTACATACTAACTTGTTTTTCAATTTCTTAGAAACTACTAATTAGTAAAAATAATATTCAAAAAAAGTACTAAACTACTAATCATTCAGTATAAAACCCCAAAATAAATAACAAAACTAAAAGTTGAAATACCAAAAAGATCAAACTCTTCAATGATATCAATTTGAACAA
>JAPFFP010000070.1:15900055-15913621 GCA_026153255.1 Solanum medicagineum
TTACTAATTAATATATTTTCAAATAATAATATATATATTTTAAATATATAATTTAATATTTATATTATTTATAAATACTCATATTTATCTAATATAAATAAACAATTAATTTTTATTTTTAAAATTTAATAAAACCTTATAATTATATTCATGCAATCAAATAATATGTTTATAATTATACAATAAGTACACTTTCATAAAAGAGCGTAACTACGTTAATTTCAATTATAAAGTGACTTTCGAACTGATTAAAAATTGGCAAGTTTTTGAAGTCTGAAGGAGTAGAATATGGAAGCGCTAAGAGCCTCCTACGCCGACGACTCTTCCAACTCCGATTCAGATTGTGATTCCAATCTCACTCCTCCACAGCCGTCGTCAGCTTCCACATCGCTGGCGCCTCTGCCTCCACCGCCTATTTCACTTCTTCACCCACCCAACTCTCTTGGTAACTTGCTTTTTCATACTTTTACCTAAAAACATCATTTATGCTCGCTAAAACGTTTGCTTTTTTGCTCCTGAAGCTCCGCTGGACTCCTTGCCGATTAGTCAAGTCAATCGCGTTCGCAGCTTTCCTCACGTCCAAGGCAATTATGCTCTACATGTCTATATACCAAGTAATTTCTTCTTATCTTGTTCTCATTGCATTATTTATTTTTGTGAATTGAGTAAAGAGCAGAATAACCCAATTCTGGAAAATAATTGTTACTAGTTAAAGAGTAGCTATAGAGCAAAATCATTTGCAAATTGCAATTAGTAAGAGAATTAGGATGGTTTAAGACTGAATTGTAATCTATTTTGGAATCGAATATATGTATGACATTTTAATGTGATTCAAATCGAATCTTAATCATTTTGCCTTGTTTTTGTTGGTTAGTGTATTGGAAGGTCGTTATGATACGCTTTTGTTAATATTCATTTACATGTTCTTTTACTTCTAGTTCATATACCATCTGCAACAAGGAAGGAGCTGGCAAGTTTTCTGAAGAAGGTCACAGCTATAGTACCTAATCTTCTACATGCTGTTGATGTTGATATACCATTGAGTGGCTTGTTAAAAGATGAAATCCTTCTTGAAAAAGTGGTGTTGGGCAGAGAGTTTCACATTAGTTTGGGAAGAACTGTTCCACTGCGCGTGCATCAGATTAATTCGATGGTCTCCATGCTTCGCCAGAAGCTTCAGTTTCAGAGGAGGTGAGGTGACCACTTTACTGATATGCATGCTATCTATGACTTTGTTTTAGGCAACACAAAACCTGTTGTTTCTTTGGTCATCATTGTCTATTAATGGACATAGGTATTTGA
Source organism: Solanum medicagineum (assembly GCA_026153255.1). Taxonomy (NCBI): domain Eukaryota; kingdom Viridiplantae; phylum Streptophyta; class Magnoliopsida; order Solanales; family Solanaceae; genus Solanum; species Solanum medicagineum. The sequence continues at coordinate 15,901,358 of JAPFFP010000070.1, forward strand.
TAGATTTTAACAAATGGGAGATCTTTGTCAATGATGATTCAACTCGCACATTCATGTCACTGGAAGTTGTAGCAGGTGGCTTAGCACAGGTACGGAAAATGCCATTTCTTTACTACTTGTTGGAAGCGTGGTTTGCTGTTTTGGATTGTCTCCATTTCTAGCTGAACTACGGAGAATTCTTGAAGTCATAAGTTTGCTCCATGCATAGAAGTTTGTTGTTGGTACATATTTATGGTCCCGTAATATAAAATAATATCGAGGCACATGCTTGTCCGGTCCAATTTCAATTTCCGAGATTTAAGAGCTAACGGGAAGTGATGTAACTTGAATAAAAGAGAATGTGAGATGGTTGGGAGAAAAGGAGTGTCAGAAGATGGAAAAATCTACCCTAGTCACCTGTATAACCTTTCTCTTTCTTCGTTAGTGAGGTGGTTATTCCGGTGTCTAAGAGAAAAAAAGTTACTACATGCTTGTACCCAGGGCTTCGGTTTAGTGGTAAGAGGTACTAAGACCGCAGCCTGTGATGTGTAGGTTATGCGCCCACATCACAGGCTTGAACCTGCTACAAACGTGTGGTATTTAAGTGGAGAAGGGTAGAGGGGAGGGCCCATTTTCCTCGAGCTTTGAATTTTGCATGAATGGCATTCAGCGGTTTCTTGGCCATCCCAAAAAAGCAGAAGAAAAGAATTACAACCGGAAGCACAACTTGAGTAATATCAAATCTTACTATCTGATATTTAATGGTGGTAGATTATTTTTGAGAGAGATATGTCAATGCGAATGGAAGCTGGCTCTATGATCAATGTAAGGACTGGGAATGTGTTGAATCTGTAGGTATATGTGTAGTATCAATCAAGTTGATAGTCCTGGCTAGGAGAGGGAATTAATGACTAGACTGGCAGTCGTACAACTTAAAGAAGGCTATCTCCCTCTGTCCAGGTAATTGGATTGGAGTTGCTGCTATGTTTATATTGTCAAAACCTTCTCTTTCCGCTGCCGCCATCATCTACTATAAGGTCTGTGTATGGTATCTTTTTCTCCTGGGGCCAGTATATCCATAAGCTTCTCATTACTGGTGGGGTTCAAATAGATTTTTGTAAGAATGTTCACAAGTCACAACTAATGTCTCTCTATGTCTATGAGGTAGTGATAAGGTCTGCATACATTTTACCCTCCCCAGACCCCACTTGTGGGATTTCACTGGGTATGTTATTGTTGTGGTTTGTTCACAAGCCATAACTGATATTGGTTGTTGTATTCAAAACATTGAAAAACTGAAACTAAAATGAATATCTTCGGGAAAATTAGTCTCTATGAAAAATTCAGATGTAAGACTAAATTGTTTTTTCTTTTGAGAAGGGTAACAATAAGTAGACTATGGGAATATTAACACCTAGTATTCCAAGATATGACAGAATACTTTAAATCTTGGCACAAACTTAATGAAGCTTCAAGACTAAATGTTTTTTACATTTAGGAACGTGTATGACATGATTCTGGATAAGGGCATCCCCGTGCACAAAGCATCCCGTGTTAGCTGGGCCCAGTGAAGCAGCCACTGATTCTGGATGAATTGGTTCAACCAGAAATGGCCATTAACAAAAAGAATGAGAAGTAACGGTCAACCATTGAGGCAAGCACGCATATTATTTTTGGCAAATATAGCTATTCAAAACGGCATATGCTATATGAAAGCAAAATCAAGAGTGACTATACTCCTGTCAAGTTGCAATGTGATTAGCCAAAGCTTCTGTTAACTAAGTAGAGATTGAAAAAGGAAATGGATGATGTCTTTATGGAACACAAATATAATTGGTAGGCCAACAAGTTCTGTGAGGAGAATGAGAAAAGGTTGATGTCCTAAGCAACCCAAGAATGTGGCTTAGTGCCTAGTGGTTAATTGAGTTTTGGGCTTCAAATGCCAACGGAGATAGAAATACTAGGTAATTTCTTCCCGTCGGCTCAAGCTTTGGTGGGAGTGTCACACATTACTTATGCTGATGGGAGGTAGTACCGCAAGCTAGCCCAGACATCACCGTCATAAAAAGGTTAAAATCTTTATGAAAGTCACTATAATAGGTGGCCAACAAATTTAGGTGGATAATACATCAACCCCTGCTACCAGTAAAACCATTAACATTTGGTATTTTATGCGGATTATAATGAAAACAAGTAAGTCAGAAGAGAGATGCAATGCCAGATTTCAAAGTGAATGGATAAATTAAAAACTAGATTAGAACAAGGGTTTTCGCAAAAGCTGATGTTGGCAGCAGCCTAGGGCATGCCTGACTCTGTTCACTGAAACTCCTTGTGCAAGCATTATCCATTTCCTTACAATATTAAAACTGCGTTGTGTCTGCTTTAATTTTGATCAACTACTGCTCTACAGTGGTCAACTAGTGTTCATCTTTCAACAATGTATTTGAATTTTGAACTAAGCTTCTATTGTTTTTCTGTCTGGCATCATTCATGCAATTTAGATAAATGCTTTTTATTCTTCCCTGTCCTTCTTGCTAGTATAGTTATTTGACTTTTGAAGCAAGGGATGAAACTTACTCGTATTTTGCGTACCTCAGATAAGAGAGCAAATCGAAGCTGTTAATGAAGTCTACAAACTTCACAACCTTCCAGAATTTTACAAGGTTGGCCACATAAACTATGTTTAATTTACTGCAAATTTCACTTTTAGTCAGTCTAATCGATGGTGCCTCGTCAAGTGAAAAATTACAAGGAGTTGGATATGGTGGCAGGATCCACGCCCTCACATCTCATTAGCTTGGGCATTGGGGGACATCAGGGACACGCTGAAGAGAATGGTGGAAGAAGAGATGAAGAAATACAAAGGAGGTTCAAGTTCACTGCAGAAATGTATTTTCACAAGCAAATTCAGTGGCATTTTGTGCAAAATAGGCAACAAGATGCATGAAATCTGCAAGTTTCAGGAAGAATAGCAGTGATTTGTAGATTGCTAATTAACCTTCTCATTTCAAACCACTATGCATCTCCCAGAGACTAATTAGGAGGACTTATTATTGCAAAAAGTGGAACTGAGCAAGAGGAAAAGGCAGTGATTTTGTTGATAGGTTTGTCGTTTTAATGAAGATAACAAGAGAAAGGCTCACTCTGTTCTAGGATCTCTGTCAAATATGTACTGAAAGAAGATAACAAAGTGATGAGTGCACATTCCCAGCATATCAATGATGTGGTTACTCATAAAAAGGTTCGACTTGTCTAAATTTTGAGTTTTAGATTCATCATATGAGAAAGAACTTTGTCGAGGGTGAGCCCTTAAATGTTATTCCTGCTCATGATATGTATATCAAGTATCTGAAGTGATCCATATCGCTATTTCTGGAAACATAAAAAAGACTTCCATCTTGGATACCTTTCATCAATGGTACCTGGATGTTACTTAGGAGAAAAGTCATTTAAATTTATGAAAAATCTATTTTCTTGTCAATAGTACCTGGGTGTTTTGAGGAATATAAAGTTATCAGTAATTTCCTTTGTCACTCAAGTTTTCCCTCAAAAGAGAAATATCATCTTTGTTAACCTTCCATATCATATGATATCCAATAAAATTTATTAGTATATGCTTCCACAGAATGCGTCATTAATGGACTGTACCTCTATTCCTTATTTAGGATGTGGGCTCTTTTGCAGTAGTATTCTCCTTCTTCACCTCCCATCCTCACCCCCATTTCCCATGTTCAAGCTGAGCTCTTCCCCCATTTTTTTTTCTTCTTCAATCAACTTCCTTTCTTCTCAATGAAATAGTTTTTATTAAAAAAGTTATACCATATTTTTATACTTTGTTGAGTTGTTGATAACAAAATAAATTATTCTTTTTAAGCAAGTTCAAATGTTGAAGATACCACCGATTAATTTATCTCCTTTCATGTATTTTCAAAATTAGAAGTGAGAATTTTGCAACAATCAATGAATTATCCCAATATTAAAAGAAGCTTAATTGAAATTCGAATAGAAGAAGTTAAATGATATTTTTTAATCATCTTGAAATCTAATGATTTATTCAATTGTTTGAAATATAAAAAAAAATATTTAAATAAAATTTTTAAAATTAAAGAAAGTTAAATTGATAGTAATAAAAGGAGGGTAGAGTTTTGATAAAAATGTACAACTACTATTTGATTGGCCTGATTGCAAATAGAGATAAAAGCTCTGTATATTTTGGAGGGGTGAATGACATAAATCAGAAAGCTATATTAAGTATTCTTGGATTTACTAGAGGTGACTTACCTTTCAGATACTTAGGTGTGCCTCTGAGCACTAAATGACTATCAATCACTCAATGCTAACCTTTAATTGACAAGATGGTCGGAAGAATTACATGCTGGACAATAAAATTTCTATCCTATGCAGGTGTTAGCGACCGCGCAGCGGAGCGAACAATAAAATTCAGGAGGAAAAATAAAGCAAAAATAGACACCAGAAAATTTAACGTGGTTCATCCAAAACTTTTGGGCTACGTACACAAATCAACACTTCTACTATATTTCTTCTACTATTACAAATAGTAGGCACAAGTGTACAATTTCTTCTACTATTACAAATAGTAGGCTATCAAACAAAAATACCAAAAATAGTGAACATACTATTAGGAAAAAATATTTCCTAAGCACACACTCTAATTTTTTCTTCACAGACCTATTTTATTTTATAGTCTATCATATACCTCACAGAAGAAAAATACTTCATGTATTTTTCTCTTCCTCTGTAGCTCTCTCTACATTTTTCTCTCTTCTTAAATGAATGAATAAATAGAGAGCTGAAATTCTCTATTTATAATGTGAGGAAAGGTTTCCACCTCCTCTCTTGACCAATCAGAGAGGAGGAAAAAATCAATTTTCTTACAAACAGGTTGCTGCCAGTTTTAAGAATGAATTGGCAGCCATCTTTGACTGTCAAAAAAGTGTGGGCCCTCCAGTTGGAGGGACCCACTCAACAATCTCCCCCTTCCGACAAATGGAGGGCTACACACTTTTGCAATTTCGAGTGTCATGCCACAGTTCCCCTGCAAATGTAATTAGGTAACCTGATGTAGAATCTCTCGAGTCAAGAGTCAACATCACCAACTAAATCTGCTATCCATCTTGTACCGCTACTATCAACTAGTGGGACACGCCATCTGACCACCGCTTTGTCAAGAAGACTTTCGACACAAGGTATTAACCACAAATCTCCACATCGCTAGGTTACACCATCTGATCTGCCAAATCATCTTGCACCGCCGTTATTGCCCAACGGGACACGCTGCCTATACCATCACATGACAGGAAGACTTTCGATACAAGGCACCCTTGCAGATCTTTGGTCCTAATGCCACATCAGTGACTCCGCACACGTCGGTCCATCACTCCTGCCCTCTGAACCTGGGCTCTGATACTATTTGTTAGGGACCGCGCAACGAAGCGAGCAATAAAATTCAGGAGGAAAAATAAAGCAAAAATAGACACCAGAAAATTTAACGTGGTTCACCCAAAACTTTTGGGCTACATCCACAAATCAACACTTCTACTGTATTTCTTCTATTATTACAAATAGTAGGCACAAGTGTACAATTTCTTTTACTATTACAAATAGTAGGCTATCAGACAAAAATACCAAAAATAGTGAACACACTATTTCTTTTAGGAAAAAATATTTCCTAAGCACACTCTCTAATTTTTTCTTCACAGACTATTTTATTTTATAGTCTATGATATACCTCACAGAAGAAAAATACTTCATGTATTTTTCTCTTCCTCTGTGGCGCTCTCTACATTTTTCTCTCTTCTTAAATGAATGAATAAATAGAGAGCTGAAGCTCTCTATTTATAGTGTGAGGAAAGGTTTCCACCTCCTCTCTTGACCAATCAGAGAGGAGGAAAAAACCAATTTTCTTACAAACAGGTTGCTGCCAATTTTAAGAATGAATTGGCAGCCATCTTTGACTGTCAAAAATGTGTGGTCCCTCCAGTTGGAGGGACCCACTAAACAGCAGGCAGGGAACAACTAATTAAATCGGTGCTACTCTCTACTCAAATCTATTGATCACAAAAATCTTTTTGCTACTAGCCAAGGTTATCAAACTTATAGAATCAACTTGCAAAAAGTTCTTGTGGACGGGAGGTCCAGAGGTAACAAAGAAGGCTTTGCTTGCATAATTTAAGGTGTACTTACCAAGAACAGCGAGTGGCCTACATTTTTGATGTTACGGTGTGGAACAGAGCAGCCATCAACAAATTGCTTTGGAATCTGTGCTCCAAAAAAGATACTTTATGGGTTAGCTGGGTGCATTGTTATTATATAAAAGGAAGGCCAATATGGGAAGTCTGACCCAACACAAGCATCTTGGGTTGTCCAAAAGATTTTGAAGATGAAGTTATGCTCACAGGAAGTTGGTTTACAAGAGAGTGATTTGTCAAATATGTATAGTTTTTCCATTAGGAAGATGTGTGTCTTGCTGAGGGGTGAGTTCCAAAAAGTACAGTTGAGTAGAATTACTTGCAACAATCCAGACGCACCAAAACGGATTTTTATCCTTAGGTTGATAGCCTTAGAAGACTACATACAAAAGATAGGTTGCTAAATGGGGTGTAGTTGATGAACAACATCGTGAGTTATGTGACAAAGAAAATGAAACCATTGATCATCTTTTCTTCAGCTCTGAGTATTCCTGTGAAATCTGGTCTAGGCTACTTCAATGGCAAGGCATAAATAGAGTGCCCATGAACTGGAGGATGAATTAAACTGGACATGTCCTAATGCAAATGGAAATAGTCCAACAACAACCATATTCAGAATGACCCTTGCTGCAGCAGTGTATCAAGTGTGGATATTTCAGGCCTAACTTTGTGAACCTAAGATGGTGGTTAGGAAAATTGTGCAGGACATATTCTACAGAGGATCACTCAAGAAGAAACTTGCGAAAAGTTTAAATAGCCTTAATTTCTACCCATAGATAGCCATAGATTACCAATAGCACATAGATTTTAATGTCTTGTTATTCGATTGTTGCTATGTGAGTGCCATACTATCACAATTTTTTTATGTACTGAATTGCTACTTTGGTAATAAAATGTTAGTTTAATTGTCAAAAAAAATATTGACAATGAAAGTGAGAGTTTCGATGGAGATGACAATGAAATTTTAAAGAAGAAACAAGAAAGGAAAAGAAAAAAAAGCTGAAATAATAAGAAAATATATTTTATCACAAAATACTTATGAGAATAAAATTATATTTATTACTACAGAAATTACTCGATAGAAAGAATTAAAATATGCGTAAATACTTAATCTTTTTGTTTGATGAAAGTAAAAGTTGCACATTGAATTTCAATCTAAGCATTGGATAGTTAGTGAAAGTGACCCAAATCTTCTTTTGCTTAATCTACTGTGCAAATTTATAATGAGGAGGGGAAGTGATTAAAAGCAGAAATATCTTGACAAATGTGATGCTATTCCAATTTCATCGTTGTCCACAACCGAATAGAATATATAAATCTTGTACTTGATGACCATGAATGATAATGGGGATCCATTTACTGCACAACCAAGAATGAGGTCGATGACTATAACAACAAATACATATAAATAGAATATAAATCAAAGAGATTCATATATAGGAAAAATAATCCTCAAAATCACATTACTTCAAACTTCTTGTGTAAGGCCCTTAGATGCCATAATTGATTGATAAATAGTATTGTACTATTTTTCAAGACCACCCCGATTCTATCAGATTTAGAAGGAAAAAAGAGCTTCAGAAATGGCCAAACAGAAAATCAAACTAAAATTATAACTAAATTAAGTAGAGAGTGCAACATACGTTAGTGACTTCTCTGATATGATATATAATCTAAATAACTTTTCTTTTCAATGAAATCCCACAACAACTTTTCCCTTATAGAATGCAATTATTTTCCCCGAGAAATTAGCTCATCCTTTTCCTACATGAAAAAAGAAAACTATGAATAAAGAAGCATATATTATGTTACATACATCTTTCAATATTTAGAGTTAGTGGTATATTGTTTAGTAATTACTCCAGGAACATAATTAGTTCAATAATCAAAGATTTATTTTACATTGTTGGTGAAGTTTTGTCAACATTCTTTTTTTCTTTACCTCATACTTAATTATTCACTCAATAGAATGTCTAAATGGTGACATTTCTTCTGTGAAACAATGCACTAACGACTCGTTTATTTTGGATACAAGTTATGATAATATTAGTTATGATGGAATAAGTTATGTTGGGATAAGTTATGCTAGGATTAGTTATGCGACAGTAGGTTTTATTATTTGTTTGGTTTGGCATATTCAAATACTATTCACGGTACAATTTCTAAGAATAAGATGTTTTTGTTTACTAAAGTACTCTTTACCTTATTTGGTTTTCTTTTTAAACAATTTTCTGTGCAAGCTTTATTTATTCATTGTTAAAAATAAATTTCTATCTTATTTAACATATATATATATATATATATACACACACACACACACATACACACATTTTCATGATTGTGTCATGTGTTTTTAAACTTAAACTTTCATATTATTTAACTTAAAAATAAAACTTCCATCTTATTTAGCTTTAAATAAATTTTTTATCTTATTTAACTTAACAAAATAAAAATTTCATCTTATTTAGCTTAAAAATAAACTTCCATCATATTTAGCTTAAAAATAAAACTTCCATTTTAAGTTTACTAAAAATAAAAAATATATATTATTGAAGTAATTGACATTTTAATGATATATAAAATATAATTTCTAAGTGAGTAATAAACTGTTTAATTTAAAATATAGAATTTAGTAGTGGAGTAAACATTTTAAGAGAAATCAAAATATAAATAAACATAAGTATTAGACAAATAAATTCTACTTATAATATATTCATAAATAGAAATTCTATTTATAAATAAAAAAATTTTTAATTAAAAAAATATATAAAAACAACAATTAATTAAGGTTGTGAATATTATTAAAAAAATATGTTAATATACATATATGTAAAAATTGATGTATAAAAGAGAGTTTAAGGGGACTTTTTTGTTATTTCATATACTTTATCCCGGGTAAGTTATCATGGGATTATTATTCCATCTTATCCCAGGACTAATTGTTAATCTTGGGATAAGTTATCCCAATCTGTGCAACCAAACAAGGAATTAAAAGCCACTGAAAAATTATCCTGGAATTAACTTCCGTTATCCATCACACCAAACGACCCCTAAGAGTAGTAAATATTTTTATTATTAGTATGTTTCCTTAAAAGGGGAGAAAATAGGAGCACAAGAGTTATTTAATAAAGAGACACCATGAAAAATAATGAACTAATTGTTGAGGTTTATATGTGTACTTTTTAAGAGCTTACAATAGATTAACTTTACTAATTTTTTACAGTAGGTGGCAATAGGATGATCTAATATGTGCTCAACAAAAGACATTACTTTTTTATTTTGAACCGAAGTCTAAACTATCCATATTTTATCTATGACTGAACTTTATTCCTGCAATGTTCATTCACAATAAATTGAGATCATGGAGAGAATCCAATGCAAACTATTAAAGCATATAATCGAAGAATCATATTGAAGGCAAGTAAAGAAAAATTCAAATTGTCTCAGATTCAAACAACATATATAAATATGAATTATCAAATAATTTTCTAGATAAAGGTTGTTTATCATACATGGATGCAAGGATAATTGCTACTAAAGGTAACTTCAATATTGAGATTCATTTTGATCCTGCGCTTTTTCTCTTCCCCGCAAATAAAAACAGTATATTGAAACTGAACTGGATAACATTTTAATATATTTGAAACTCTCCTCTATCCCATTTTTATGGATCAAGCACTACAATATAACTACAAACAAACAAAATTATAACAATCATCAATGAGGACCTCCACATCAATCTTCCACTCTATATGTAACACAGGTATAGTTTTTGAAGAGCTTTTGACTTGTTTAACGAAAGTAAATTATCCTATTCAATCCAAAAGATGCGTTTCTCGTCAAATCCTTATTACAAGAGGCAATAAGATGATTGATCTACTCTAGACATTCTAAACCATTTTCCACGGAAAAAATGTACCTCTCTTGAGTGAAAATGGTCAAATTTGCACATGTATAGTAAGTTGTTGATTTGGTAAATGCAATGACTACAATTCGTTCTCGTATGCCTTCCGTGAATTGTGGAGTCTCCAGAACATGGTGGCAAGGATGAAACTCATGACCATACAAAAAAATCTCCGAGATGAACCATAAGTTTGTGAATGGTGGCTTTGAGAGAACAACCATTTCAGTGTTGGATATTAAATTTAGTTTGGCCCGATTGTTTGGGATTTAATTAACTGGCCCAAAATTTAATTAGTTAGCCCAAATATATTATTAGCCCAATTTCTAGAAAAAGTAAAAATATCTACTAAGTAGTAAAAATCTAGAAAATTCTATATTTCTTTAGCAATGGTTAGGTTGGAAGATTTTTGTGGAGTTTTCTAGAAAATCATTATTAACCATTAGATTAAATAAATCCTAGCCATTGAATGTGTAGTGACACTACTATAAATAGGGGTGTCATTCTCTCATTTTGTATCAAGCAAAAAAAAAAAAAACCCTTTGAGTAATAAAATTCTCTTCTCCTCCAAAATCTCTTTAGTTTTCTCCTCCTCTCAAATATCTTCCTACCAACAAAGTGGTATCAGAGCCAAGAGATCCTTTCGGAGAAATGGCGAGCAGCAGCATGGTTCCTTTCCAAGTCCCGATGTTCAACAAGAGCAACTATGATAGCTGGAGCATCAAGATGAAGGCCCTCCTTGGAGCGCAAGATGCATGAGAGGTAGTAGAGAAAGACGTAGAGCAGCCACAAGAAGGGGCTACTCTATCACAAGCTCAAAAGGATAGCTTGAAGGATTTAAGAAAGAAAGACAAGAAGGCTTTGTATCTAATCTACCAAGGATTAGATGATGACGGTTTTGAGAAGGTTTCGGAGGCCAACATCGCCAAAGAAGCATGGTAAAAGCTAAGGACCTCTTATAAGGGTACTGAGCCAGTCAAGAAAGTACGTCTCCAAACTTTAAGAGGTGGGTTTGAATTTCTCCATATGAAAGATGCCGAAAGTATCTCTGATTGCTTTTCTAGAGTCCTAGCGATGACAAATCAATTAAAAAGAAATAGAGAGAAAATAGATGATGTAAAAATTATGGAGAAAATTCTTCGAATTCTAGATCCAAAGTTTGATCATATTTCAACAATTATAGAAGAGACAAAAGATTTAGAATCCATGACTATAGAACAACTCATGGGTTCTCTACAAGTATATGAGGAGAAAAATAAGAAGAAGCAAGGAGTTAGTGACCAACTACTCAAGATGCAGCTCAACTCCAAAGAAGATGAGGGAGAGTGCAACTACAGAAGAGGACCAACAGGATATCGTGGTCAAGGACAAGGACGTGGACTTGGCAAAGGAGGCTTAAGCAACACTTATAGGAATGAAAATAAAAGAGAAGGACCAATAAGTGGTCGTGGAAGAGGAAGCTTTCAGCCAAGACGTGATAAGTCTCAAGTCAAGTGCTACAACTGTCAGAAGTATGGCCACTATGCTACAGAATGTCGAGTTCCTGTCACGACCCAACCCAGGGATCGTGATTAGTGCCGATTGGGCACCCAGACAAACACTAAACCAGATTTCCAACTATAATAGCTAAGGAATTTACCGAAATTTTGGCAGAGTTTCCTCTGTTTTACTGACTAACCAAACCTGCAAACAGCAACCCCAGCATACAGCAAATATCTATACACATATATACGCGGGCCGACAAGGTCACTGCTGCGGTAAAACCGCCCAACAAATATATCACATATACATAGTCATACCACATGCAATATCCCACACCCACATGTATCCACAGACTTCTATACATACGAACTGAATCATAGGATGGGACAGGGCCCCATCATACCCTCAAATATACATAAATGCAAAATACAGAAAATAAGTATACATGCATATACAAAAAATTTGCTCCTGAGGCAAAGGGAGCACTTCAATGGTAGACAGAGATCCTAAGAAGATGGCTACCTAACCTGTACGTCAATACCTGCGGGCATGAAATGCAGCCCCCGAAGGAAGGGGGTCAGTATGAAATACGTACCGAATATGTAAAGCGGAAAGCACGAAAGATAAATGAGAGTAATAATCCCAATAAAAATATATGAGTCAAACCTGCATGCAAACATCAAAATAATTCTT
>JAPFFP010000070.1:15931640-15941792 GCA_026153255.1 Solanum medicagineum
GAGGGTGTGTGATCTATATTTTCTGGTCTGTGTCGGAGTCTGGTAGTGAAGGCCTTCCAGCAAGAGCTCTTACTCTAACAGAACTAGGACCGTCAACTCCAACTGTCCTTGTAGATACGCGAAAGTCACCTATTGAGTTTTGAACAATCTTACTTTGCCTAATATGAATCATATTTTCTTTGTTGTCTCCTGAATGTACAAACTTGGTTAAAACTTTACAATGTCAATGATTTATGCTCGTTGTAGGTTTCTTCATGTGGTTCTCTATACAGCTGAAAGAGCTTGGAGTCATGCTATGGAAAAGAAAACTTTGCCTGATGGACCAAATGCACGTCAAAGAAGTTATCTCATTGGTCGGTTTAGAAAGGCGGTTAAATGGGCTAGTCTTTTCCAGGAATTATGTTCCATGAAGGGAGATTCGCGAACATCTTTAGAAGCGGAGGTATGCCTCTTGTGTCATGATTCTCATATACCCATGTATGGGAGCATTATGCTTGCTGGGAGCTTTCGAGTTTAGTCATTCATCCAAACCTTTGGTCATTCGGCCCTTGAGGTGCTGCTGGAGGTGTTGAGTTGTTAATCTTCTCAAAATGCTTTTTCCTTGCTATTCTTCAAGTCTCTTTGTCCATTTTTCTTTTGATTAGGATGATCTTTCTGAAATACATTAAGCCAAGGAAAGGAAATTCATGCCACTAATGGTAATGGATAAAAATGTAGTGTGACAGGAAAGCCATAAGGTCCTTCTTTACCGCCAAAAAAGAAAAAAAGAACAGGAAAGTCATTGGGTCCTTTGAATAATTGTGTCAGATATTTTTGTGGATAAGCTTGATTCATATGTTAATAGTACAACAAAATACAACATACCCAATGAAATCCCAGTAAGTGGGGCATATGTTAATATTCTATGACTTAAAATTGATTTTGAAAGAAACAGATGCTTCTGTGACTTACTTCTCCATTTACCTTTCAAACTTTGCTTTTGTTGGTGCTAAGATTCGATTATTTCCGTGTTACCAGTATCCAAGGAAAAGAACTGGATTTATCTCTTAAAGTCTTGAGACTTATTTCACAGAATTACTGGATAATAGCTGACACTACCACAGCTTTATCAGGCAACAATCATTTTGGTCCATGAAGACCTTTTACTTCCTGTTAAGAACCTGACCCTTTAAATGGCGTCTAAAGTTTTAGCCTTTAGTAGGGCCATTTGTTGTGGGAAAGTTTCTGGAATTAGCATTTGAAGAGCTTAGATGAGAAGAAGTTTCAGGTCATCTTAGATTGTCATATGTTTCTCTTCAATTTGTTAATCAACGATCAACTATACCTCAATCCCAAATTAGTTGGTTTTGACAATATGAACCATCCGTATAGTTCATTCTATTTGGGTCCATGTCATTATAATACTGGTAAGTACTTTTTCTTTGGACACAAATTAGATGTTCTCTAAATCTTGTACTTATCTCAAATTGGATCTAATGCAAGTGTAAAAACAATAATTGAGTATTAATCCTGACTAGTTGTTATTGCTTATATGGATATTTTGCTTCTAATTTATCGACAAATGGATCTCTTGCTTCTATTCCGTTTTATTCTTAATTAAGTCGGTAGTGATTCCTAATCATTGTACTACGTCTGCCCCATTTTACGTGGCAACCTTTTCTTTTTAGCCTGTCCCAAAAATAATGTCACCTTATTATAAGTAGAAACATTTTAACTTTGAAGTTCTTTTTTTCCTTAATGAAATGATTTACAACCATACAAATATCTAAGAATTGCTTTAATACCACAAGTTTTTAAAGTCTTCCTTTTTCTCCTTAACACCAATGCCAAGTCAAATGGTGCCACATAAATGGGATTGAGGGAGTATATCTTTTTTTTTTTTTAAAAAAAATAATTTGGTAAAGATTGTATTTCTCAACATTAAGGATATGCTAGCCACCACCAAAAGCTTCCTATCAAATTTAATGTTTGCTCTATATCTACTATCATAGCTGTTTACGCCAAAAAAGTAAAGATACTATACAATTCATTTAACCTTGTGTATGGAATTGGATCTATCATTCCTTTCACTCCAAATTGACCACCATATGCATGATGGTATTAACCACTACCATCTCTTTTGACTCCTGCTGCCTCCTCTCCTAACTCAGTATTTTAGCAGCTCTGATGTATGTTTTGGTGTAGTCCAGTTCACACTAAAGATGCTGAGAAACAAATTCCAAATTTAAGCAGTGAAATTATAGTGCAAGAATAGGTGGCTTTTAGTTTCTCCTGTCAAATTGCATGGCAAGAATAGGTGGCTAGTAATTGTATATCTTCTGAGACAGTTCGTCTCCTTGTGGTTTTAATTTTACCTTGTCGTGAACCTATAAGCAGATATGAACCAAGAAAGTACTATTACCGTGAAGATTTATCACAGTATAGCTATTTCTTTATATACTGACCATCCACTTACTACAGTCATCTTTAATTTGTTAATGGAACTGGCTTTGAATACATAATGGAGTTGTCTTGTACTTGTTAATGACTTAATAAATTGAATAAGTTCCTATATATTAGTATCCTTGTCTTGGTTAAAGCTCATACTCTTGGAAGGATAAAACAAACTAATCCAAGTGCCTTACTTGGATAGAAAGGATAAAAGCGAAGAAAAGAGTTTCATTTGGAAGACAATTAGGGGGCCAAACTTGCTGTTTGAAATTTTGAGGAAAAGAAATATACATATATTAGCTGGTGTATATGTGTAAATGCTCGAGAGAAAACGTGGTCCACTTGCAGCTACATTGAGAGGTTGTTAGTCAATTATGGTGGACATGGGACTGTATCAATCTGTTTGACGACAGTCATTAATATTGGCTATGGTCAAGGACGTGATATTCAGCTATACTCTCAACAGATGAAAAAATGCAGCTCCTTTCCAATCAACCCTGTTCTCAAAAATGGTTTTGAAGCTGCTGATTTTCACTACTATCTGCCCTTTTGTGTGAATAATCATTTACCCAATCCGGTTTATCAATTTCGTTTGCTTAGTCAGAACTTAGTACAATGTAAAATTTGTTTTTAAGCTTATATAACTGGTAGTGCCTTTCACCTTGCCTTTTTGGCTCCTTACCTTTGTATGTTGGTAGTAGAACAGAGAATCAAACGTAAAAAATCAGATCATGTTGTTAATTCTCTACTTTTTTAATGTACTGCTTTTATGTGGGAGATTTTTCTATGGTTAATAAGATTATCAAACTTCGCATATCTGTAGATTGTTGGATAGGAAATTTTTTTGGAGATTTTGCATAGACAATACTTAATTAATCTAAATTACTGAGCACCCCAATCACTCCATTCTATTTCTAATCATATCCTTTTAGCATTGTCATTATTCTTTTTCATTCCTCTTGTGTAAGTGTGGTGTTTCACTGCTTAAAGCGACTCAATATAGTTTTTAGTTATTAACCCAAATCTTCAAAAGCTTGATTTTATAGTGTGATTCAGCAATCTGGTTTCCTAATCCGCAGGCTTATGCTGCATACATGAAAGGTAGTTTATTGTTTGAACAAGATCAAAACTGGGACGTTGCTCTGAAGTGCTTCAAAAGCGCCAGGTACTGTAGCCTTTATGGATATGTATACTTCTCTGTTGCTGACAGTATAACGACCAGAGTGCGTAGTTTACTTTCAATCATATCCATAGAGGATGTTGTAGAATAATCTCTTCATTCTGCTCAGCATATCTGCTTTTCTTATTTGAATTATACTATTGTTTCAACAAGGTCCTCAATGCTCACGATCTGACTAATTTGGATAGGGCTGTGTATGAGGAACTTGGAAAATATGGAGATCTAGAGAACCAAGTATTGTGCCGTGAGCGGGTTGAGGAACTAGAACCTAGTATCAGATATTGCTTACACAAGATTGGTGAGTCTAACTTACAAACCTCTGAACTCGTTTCCACCGGTGAAATGGAAGGGCCTGCACTGGACCTTTTCAAAGCAAAGTTGGAGGTGAGCTGTCATTTCTAAGCATATCTATGATATATCCCCGATAAAAATAAAAGAATGTACAATTTATAGGAACAATTTTTTTTTTTTGTTAGATAGTGCTTCCATTGTATTCTGGGTGCTGTTTTTCTCAAGAGTTTTTGAAAAATGAATTTTGAGGATTATTTGGTCCTTCTTGATCTATGAATCTTTTTTCTTTGTTTACAGGCTGCTATGGCAGAGGCAAGATCACAGCAGGCTGCATCTATGACCGAATTCCATTGGCTTGGAAACAGATTTCCAATTTCAAATGCAAAGACACGAGTGTCCATTCTGAAAGGTATGTAATTACTTCGATGCAAAAGGAAGCACTTCAAAAAATGCATCAATAGCCAACACTGGAGGTTGTAACATTAGGAATTATTTGTCTCTGAGTTTGGAATTTTTTCAGTCTACTATTTTGAGCCAAATTCTTTTCTTTCAACTTAGTTCCAGATTTTGGTCTACATACTTGTGTTCTTTATAAAGCATTCTAGGGCATTCCTTGATATTTTTCACTTGCCTTTTGAAAGTCTGTACTTGAAGTCCTTGTGCGTTGCATAGCACTCTCTATGACTCTTACTCGCCTTCTAATGTCAAGGATGATGACAGTTGCAGATTTGCATGTCTTGTCCCGATGATAGTGATGATAAATATAATGGAGTATGAAATAGGGATTGTTTCAAATATTTACAATAAAGTCAGTCTACAACAAATATAACCATGTATTTATTTACATAAAAGGTAGCCAAAACTCATAGAAAGTATACATTGACTATACATTATGATACACTCAAAAGTTGAATATAGCTTACCTATACATGAGTTATATACAGATTGTACATTATGATACACTCAAAAAGTTGAATATAGCTTAACTATACATGAGGTATACCTGACTATAGACTAACTATTTATCGAACTAATTTTTTCCGAATATTTATTAGGCTAATTAAAGAAGGAAAAGGATGAAAAATAGTTAAAAGGAAGATTGATTGTGAAGGAGGAGGTGATTTCAAAAGCAAAAATGATTTTATTGCAAGCAATCTTACTTCTTTCTATTCAATCTCAACCAACTTAAAATTTTCTCTGAACCGTCTCAAATTTCAGATATGACATTCTCTCGTTTCGAGTTTTTTGATATATCGCTCGAAATAATTCATGTTTGTAGTACGTCAAATTTTTAGATAAAGTTTTGAAACTTTAATGGTTGATTGATCATAGTAGAAGAAGAGAGAATGCCTAAAACAACAAAGAGAAAAGGAAGGAGGAAGAGAAGGAACAAGAAGCCATTAATGGCTAAAGTGGAAGGAAGAAGAAGGGTATGGCCGAATGGCTAGTTCGGCCATTTTTGTGTAAAATGGCCAATTGGCCCTTTTGTATGATTATCCCTATAAAATATGTAACAATATGAGGCAAATTATTAATTTAAGGAATTGTCCTCTAGGAATGCTATGTTATACATAATGCAACGAGCTCGTTATCTGACAAAGAATGAATTATATGGATGCATACCAAAAAAATTGCATCAGGGTGGTTTCTTTTGCAAACCTGTGTGGGAAATGGGAATTTTCACTGCCTTTAACTTGAGATGCTCGTAATTTTAGTTTTTAAATTTCTCCTCATTTTTGCTTCTCTAGAAATACTCCAACAACATACCGTGAAATTTCACTAAGTGAGGTTTGGGGAGAGTAGAGTGTACACAAACATCACCACTACCTTGTAGAGGTAGAGTGGTTGTCTCCGAAAGACCCTAGGCTCAAGTGCATAAAACCCAAGTGACAAAAGAAGAAAACAATGAGGAAAAACATTGTAGAGTCTACAAGAATGAAACAATAACAACAAAACAAACAATATATAGCAAGAACTACAACAGGTATGACTAGTCCTACAACTAGGGGTGGGCATTCAGTTCTTTAGTTCGATTTTAGCAAATTTCGGTTCGATTTTTCGATTTTTGATTTTAAAAAATGTGCACCATATACTGAATCGAAATACTCGGTGTTTTTAATAATGATTTTCAGTGTGAGACGCCTGCACCGAATCGAAGGATCGGATTCTTGAAAAAAGAACACCCACACCAAATTGAAAAACCGAAACCGAAGAACGAATTAGTTTGGTTCGGTTCAGTTTTTCAATTTTTTGGTATTTATGCCCACCCCTAATTACAACAAGTATTAACAATCCTAAAGCTTCACAAAGAAAGACAATAAAATAAACAACAATGGCAAGAACTACAACAGGTATGCCTAGTACTACAACAAGTACTAACAATCCTAAAGTTTCACAAAGAAAGACAATACTGTATCCCTACAAACTTTGTACCGCAATACGCGACCTTCACTCTTTTCTATCTAGAGTTATATCCTCGGTAATATGAAGTTGCACTATGTTCTGTCTAATCACCTCTCCCGAATGCTTCTTCGGCCTATTTCTACCCCTTTCGTACCGTCTATAACCAGACTTTTGCACCTCCTCAATAGGCGTCAGCATACCTCTTCTTCACTTGTCTAAATCATCTCAGTCTTACTTCCTCCTCTTGTCTGCCACAGAGGCCACTCCCACCTTCTTTCGGATTACCTCATTTCTAATCTTGTCGCTCCTAGTATATCCACACATCCATCTCAATATCCTCATATCTGTTGCATGCATCTTCTGAACATGTGACTTCTTAACTGGCCAGCATTCCACCCCATATAGCAAGGACGGTCTAATCAACACTCTATAGAACTTACCTAAGTTTGAGTGATATCTTCTTATCACACAAGGCTCCAGCGGCAAGCATCCATTTCATCCATGCCGCCCCAATTGATGTGTGCTATGATCTAGTGAAATACTCCATTTGTTCAGTTTTATATGACACTCTTTTCTTATTAGTTTGTTCCAAAAAGAATGACACCTTTATACGTGGAAAAAATTTGACTTTAAACTTCTCATTTTTACCCTTAATGACATGCGTTTATAACCACAAAAATATCATGGCATGTATAAGACCACAAGATCTAGGAAAAATTCTTTCTTAAACTTTGTTCTCAGTCAAACTCTTCCACATAAATTAAAATGAGGGAGTGACTTTTAAGCACTTCTTTGGATTTTGGACAACTAATTGCATATTTGGTTATCTGCCTTTAAAAACGTTATGTTGGTTTTAACTTTATTTCAAGCTTATATTATGCACGGTGCCATTCATCAGCCCAGGAACTGGAGAAAGATATCCACGGCTCAGCTGCTGATTCACTTCCAGCAGAGAAGAAACTTGCCTTATATGACAAAATATTTGCAGCATATCATGAAGCCAGGAGCTGCATCCGAAATGACCTGGTGAGTGACGACTACTTATATTACATGGAAGTAGCTGGCTCTTGGAAATTTCAAGTTGCTCTTGAATATTGCATGCATCAATTTGAAGACCTGAATCATCTTACACATGGCTTTTGTTCTAGGTTATGGCTGCTAATTCAGAAAATGTGAAGGATGAGTTAAGTGGACTGGATAAAGCCATTGGTGCAATTTTAGGGCAGCAAACCATCGAGCGGAATCAGTTGCTAGTTAAAATAGCTAAAAGTAAGCTCAACAAAGTCCGTGATGATAAAAATGAAAAGGTCACAAAGCCAGAGGAGCTTGTTCGGCTGTATGATCTACTGCTACAGGTAACTGTTATTGAGTGTCATTCTTTTATTACATTCAAAATCAATTGCATTTTAGATTAGAGTTGGCTATATGGAAGGCTCACTTATCTGGCTATTGGACTGCACTATTAACTGCTTTCTCTGGTGCAGAATACTGCTGACCTTTCTGATCTAGTTAGTTCTGGTAGAGATAGAAAGATTGAAGAAGTTGCCTTAGCTGAAGAATGTGAGCTGAAAAGTATGGTTTTCCGAGCAGAAAGGTTCGACTTTTAGTACTTCATTCAATGACATGTTTACTTTGAGCCGAGGATCTAGCGAGAATAACCTCTACCCCCAAGGTAGGGGTAAGGTTTGTGTGCACACTAGCTTCCCCATACCCCACTTGTGGGACTCTGTTGTATTCTTTCTTTCATTTTGTGAAGTTGAAATTGCATTTCTGGTGAGAAGGGGAGAGTGAAAGACTATCTTCATATGGTTTTAGGCTATGTTGCTCGGACTCTTCGAAAGTGTCAGTGGGTGCGTGTCAGATTTGCCAGAAATAGTGTATTTTTGGAGAATCTGACATGGGTGCGGCATTGAAAGTGAAGAGTCTGCAACTTAGGTTTTAGCACTTCCCTTGGACATATAAAACTAATAGTATTGGTGAATTTACTGAAGAAAGATTTGGAACTTTTAGTGTCCCAAATAAGGAAGTTGTACAACTTCAATGTACAAAATGCTTAGGTAATGATCAATGAAATTACGGGTCACTGATACTATGTAAGATTGTACTTTGCCTGTTTGGAGTAATTTGAAATTGTGGTTCCAGTGCCAGTATCTGTTTCAACTATAATCAAATGTTCATCATCTTAGATGGAGGACATCATTGGATTAATCTATTTGCCTCCTGTCAGTAACTTCATGACTTGGGACTTGAGTTTCATTGCATTCTTAGATCTTCACGTGCAAAAACTTTGTTCCCTGTAGTTTGGTGTGCTCATTTAACTTCTTGCTAGACATTAGGAATCTTAGCGATCCTCTTATTTAAGCCTGTTCGGGAAAATAATTTTGCTTTTGCACTGTGATGAGGTTTTGTTATTACCCTCTTGCCCCTCCTCCTTTTCCTCCATGAAGCGCTAGTCACCTTAGCTTTTCAGGATCTTACTGGGCTTTCGGGGTTGCAGCTTTGTGCCTCTTTAATGTAGTCCTAGAATGAATAATTTCTTGTTTGTAATCAAGTTAAAGCTTTCATGTCAATTTTCCTCCAGGTGCTTCTACTTAGCAAAGTCCTACAGTTCGGCGGGAAAGAGGGCAGAAGCTTATGCCTTGTATTCTCGAGCTCGTTCTTTAGCTGATGCAGCTCTTATGAAACTGCAGTCCGTGAATGCTGATCAGGTAAGCACTTTATCAGTCTAACTACCTACTTATATTATTATAAATTATTGTGCATGTGCTATTCATGGGTGAATCATTTTCAGCCCTCAACTTTGTTTTTTAAAACAAATCCCCCCTCAACTTTGAATAATAATCAAACTTCCTCTTTATCCGAATCAAATCTTTTAAATGACTATTATACTCTTATATTATCAATTTCTTTGTACTTCTTTAAAAATCATGATATTTTTATTTTTTTTAATTTCATGTAGCAATTTTTTCATAAAAGCATAAACATTATCTTTTGGACAAAAAAAGTGAGAAATATTAATCTAGTATATAAGCTAACGATGTTCTATAACAAAGTAAATTAGCATAATGAAAAAACTAATTTTGTTAATAATAATCAAACACTAATATTTATCTATACAGAATATTAACTATACAAATATACATTAATGAAAAAATTTATGAATCATTAACTGAATTAAGGTCAAATTTGTAAAGATTGTATTTATTTAGATTTTTAAATTTTAAACTATAATTTATTTAATACCCTATCAATGTCAATCAAAATTTGTTTATTTTATATAGGTAACAGAATACCCCTGCCTTATATTATTTGACCCTTGTTTCAAAAATAGCTGTTTTAATTTACTTGTCCCAATTTATATATAATTTTTTTTTAATGTTTCTTTTATTTCTATCCTTGGTATTGAACAACTACAGAAAGTAGTAGTAGTAGTCAAATTTAAAGTTTCAAAGCATTATTCATAACGTTAATTTTAGTAAAATATACCTCTAATTAAAATTTTCAAGGAGTATCAAATCAAGAAGGGTCAAGTAATAACGTACGAAGTAAAAGAGTGGAGAAAGACAAACATATATGCATACGTATATATACACATGCTTAATGCATTATTATATTAAAATAATGATTATAAAATAATATTTAAAATTTGTGACAAATTAATAAAAATATTATTCTACTTATAATGTTAATGAACTTAAAGTTATAAATACCTAGGTTAAAAAATAAATTTTATATAATATAAATAGGAACTATATATATGTGATATAACAAGGATAAAATGGACAATTCATAAGATGGGGGGGGGGGGTGGGAATTTGATTACTGTTCAAAGTTGACGGGGGGGTTTG
>JAPFFP010000070.1:15949298-15960072 GCA_026153255.1 Solanum medicagineum
CATGGGCTTTTCATAAGCTCAAATCTAAATATAAAAAAGAATGAAAAAGTTAAAGAAATATATATGAATTATATTATAATAAATATTTTTTATGTATAAAATAAATTTAAAAATTATTTACATATAATGTCGGGTTGGTTTGGTCTCGGATTGACTTTTTTTAGTTAACACCGAACCAAATCATTTATAGTCGGATTTTTTTTTTGACAATAAACCAAATTGAACTAACCCACTAATTGAATTTTTTTTTCGAGTTGACTCGGTTTGTCGGTTTGGTGCGGTTTGCGGTTTGGTTCTGTTCACCCCTACATACATGTATATAATGTGCGTATATGTTGAAGGCTGAAAAGGGAATGGGGATTGGGTCGGGTTCTTTATTGTCTAGGGGTAATATTTGGTCCAAAATTAATTAAATTGGGTCCAAAAAAAGGATTAGAAAATGGATTCAAGAGGTAAGGGTATTTAATTTAAAACTTGGCCAATTTGATTGCAATTTCAACCAATTAAAGGTAATCAAATTGAATTTGATTGACTAATTTTGACTACACGACGAATTAATACAAATTAACTTAAGAGCTTTTAATATTATCAATCTGAAATAATCAAATTAATTCTGAACAATACTTATTTAAATAAAGACATTTATTTTAAAAATATTTTTTTCGTATTTTGAAAACCAATATTTTCAAATTGTCAAAATTAAAAGCAACATAATTAATTCGTGTTATGGAGGTAAAAATTGATTGTCAACAAATATGTCATTTGATACATTACTCTCTCTGTCAAGTTTATGCATGTATGATTTTCCTTGTTCTGACCCTTAAATATGGTATTTGGGTTGGATTCATCACTGTTTAGGATCTTTATTGTTGTGTTAGGTAACTATTTTGTTTAGCAACTACAACAATTGTTAAAATTAGTTTCAGCAATTACAATAATTTTTAATTTACACATTCTACTTGCTAATTTTTTTTAGCAACTATAACAATTGTTAAATTAGACCTACTACTTGCTAAAATATTTTTAAGCAATTGCAATAATTATTGTCAAAGAATATTGACTTGCTAAAATTAGTTTCAGCAATTACAACAATTGTTAATTTACACATTCAACTTGCTAATTTTTTTAGAAACTATAAGAATTATTAAATTAGACTTACTACTTTTAATAATACATCAAAATGGTGTAGATAATAATTAATATTCAAATTATTCAATAATTTGCTAAAACATTTCTCGACAACTTCAACAATTGTTAAATCAACAACTCACTTATTGAGAATTTTCCTCAGCAACTTCAATAATTGTTAAATCTTTAACTCACTTGCTGAGAATTTTCCTCAGCAACTTTAACAATTGTCAAATCAACAACTCACTTGCTGAGAATTTCCTCAGCAATTTCAACAATAGTTGTCGGAGGCTATTCACTTGCTAAAGTTAATTTCAACAATTACAATAATTGTTAAGTTACACATTCTACATGCTAATTTTTTTTAACAACTACAACAATTGTTATATCATTCTGAACAAGAATTCAACACAACATATTATATAATTAACTAAAAATATATGGAATAACATGAAAGTTCAGCATTAAACCAGCATTCAGAAAGACATAAAAGAAATATAAAATTCAACATCAATCCACCATTAAAAAAAACATAAAAGAACAGGTGTTTTTGTCCAGCAAGAAATTACATTCCAGGATAATTTTCAACAATCACCCTACTGTTGGAGCTCTTTGAAGTGTTGACTGCCATTTTTTGGCACCTGATATTGCCTTAGAAATCTAAGCTCTCCTCCTTTTTACACCAACCGAGTGTGAGGTTCTGAGATTCTTCTTTTGGACATCAGTGTCATAACATGTGCATCTATAGTGTCCACCTAGGCAATCAACTTAGCCATTTGTTCAGACATACTTTTACATTCACAAACACATGAAAGAACCCTAGAATCTCCACCAATAGCATCATCACCAACAGTACCACCACCACCAACAGTACCACCACCACCAACAGTACCACCAGAAACACTAACATTATCACCAGCATCACCATCAATATAAAAATAATTTTTGAATGTTGTTACAGCATCATTCACAACAGTAGCATCAAACTCTCTTTCAACCTCAGATAAATCCCTTTTAATAGCTGATGTTCCAACCAAATCCTTTCGAAGCTTTCAAGCTTGGGATCCATCTTGTCTTCTTCCAATGGAATAAATTCAGCAATACATTTCATCTCCATCTCAATGGTTGAAGGAGCTATCCACGGATACACAATCTATGCATAAAAAATAAATAACTATAACAATTGCTGAAGATAGGTATAACAATTACAGAATGAGAAGTCTTACCGAGTCAGACGGAGGATCAAACAAATCATCAATTATAACAGAATTACTTTTCCTCGCATTTAGCTATCTAAGAATTCTCGGATAAGTTTCTTCAGTTGATAAATGTTTAAACAAATGCCGAAGTTTGGAAATAGCTTCAAATGCACAATCCTATATAAAATAATATCATCACAGATCACAATAATGAACCAAACATTAATAAGGATGAAAAAATATTGAACAAACAACAAAGAACAAAGAATAAATTTTACTATGAAACCCCAAGGAAAGCCATAAAGATTGGTTACTTTCCCTATTGGGTTCAATTCCTTCAACAGATATTCAACGGTAAGTGTGAAACTTTCACGGCCCCATGAATAGGCACAAAATGCTTTACGATGAGCACAAAGGTCAATCCAGTCAGCCTGAACTAATGTGCTTTTATTGCGTGCACAAAGAATAGCATGTACGAACTAAAGTAAGCACAGTGACTTCTTGCAATTTTTTCCAACCTCCTTGGAGTTTATAAGGTCAACTAAATCCTTCTCTTTGAAACTTTTTGCGGTTAACTCACGCAATTTCTTGCGCCTTTCAACAATATTAGAATAAGAACTCTTTAATAACTTCTCTAACAGATCAGCAACACTACGAGTATTATGACAGTTTAAGTCTGTCATGATTGCAAATTCTTTCATACCGAAACAAACTGGCATGCAACAATTTTTAAATCATATTTTTTTCATCACAAATAATTCTTCGCCGAAGAAGTTGATAAACTAGGCTCATACAAAACATTGAAACTTTTTCCTCAGATATGTCTAAATACTTTCCAAATATAGTAGATCGAAAATATCTTTCCAACTCTTGTGCCTCTAGAATCTTTATATATTCAGCAAAAGATTTTCCCAAACTCGATCGAACAATAATATCACCTTTTAAATCAACTTCATTATTGTCCAAATATGTCTGCAAACCGTAGTTTAAAAATTTAATGATTTTAATCTCGACTTGACGTAACATAAAACCTATTAGGCCAAAAGCTCCATGGAGAGCAACAAAACCACCATCTACTGAAGGAGGACTGTTAGTAGGGGAATCAGCAGTGGAAGCATAAGAGACATTGTCTGATTTGCTTGCTTGTTTTGAAGATGAATCGGCTTCGTCACATATATATTCTTCTTTTTCTTCTTCTTGTTTTGAAGAAGAACCAGCTTTATTCGTTAACAATTGTTGCTGAGCCTCAGATCCCTCGTTTGTTTGTCTAGGAGTTGAGACTACCTCATCCTCATATAACATTGCGACATCTTCTGCTACTTTTTCTGCTCCTACTTGGGGTTGTGGATTAAGTCTGCTAGATTTACGAACAGGTTTGCTTGAAACACTTTGTCTTTTTGTGCGAGCCATTTTGTCTACATAGATGAAATAAAATTAAATTAGCATAACTAATTCTTCAATAAAATAGAAAAATAAACTACAGTAAATGCAAATGATTCAAGATGCATCAATAACTGAAGTTATTACAACAACTTAACGTAGCAATTTAAGAAATTAAAAGTATAGCTGCTAAATTACTCAATAATTTGCTAAAAAAATTTCAACAATTTCAGCAATTGTTAAATCATACAACTCACTTGCTAAGGATTTTGTTCAACAACTATAACAATTGCTAAATCAGACATCATAGTTGCTAAAATATTTTTAAGCAAATGTAACAATTGTTGTTGAAGGTTATCCACTTGTTAAAATTATTTTCAGCAACTCTTAAGCAAATGCTTAAGTTGTTGTACTTTTAATTTCTTCGATTGCTACCTTAATTTAGATTACTACAACATCTTAAAGTTGCAAGTTTAGCAGTTATTTTATCAAGTACTTCAATTATTGGGACTTATTAAGTAACTAAATGATTTTTCTACAACAATTTCATTAAGTTAAGTCGATTTTCATTCATCATTGTCACAACACCACCACAGTAATGAATACAAGTATAACTACTTGTACAATTGCTTAAGAGTTGCTTAAGTTGCTGCAAAGGTTGCAACTATTAAGTTCAATCGATTTTTATTCATCATCCTCACACCACCGCCACAATAATGAATACAACTAGAACTACTTAAGCAGTTGTTAAAGAGTTTGCTTAAATTGCTCAAGTTCAGTCGATTTTCATTCATCAATGTCAACACCACCATAGTAATGAATACAAGTACAATTACTTGCTTAAGAGTTGCTTAAGTTACTGCAAATGTTGCAACTATTAAGTTTAGTCGATTTTCATTCATCACCGACACAACACCCATCACAATAATGAATACAACTACAACTACTTAAGCAGTTGTTTAAGAGTTGCTTAAATTGCTCAAGTTCAGTCGATTTTCATTCATCAATGTCAACACCACCACAGTAATAAATACAATATTATTAGATAGTGAAAAGTGAAAAATACAGAACAATCTATGAAATATTTGAAGAAAGAAACACATGCATATTATTCTTTTTCTTTTTATATCAAAACCCTAACTATGAAGAAATATCAAAACCCTAAATATGGAGAAATATTAAAACCCTAACTATAGAGAAATATTCTCTTTTACCTCAGTAATAACGACAACAATAGATGGAGATGGAGACGAAGATAAGGACGACGAGCAAAGGACATGACGAACGAAGGAGGAGAAGACGATGAATGCCTTGAAGATGAAGAAGAAGATGTAAAGAAGAATAGAAGAGTTCTGGAGAGTTAGATTTGTTTACTTTAAAAAAAGAGATGAATAGATTTTTTTACTTTGAAAAAGGAGATGAATGAATGACTTTTGATTTGAAAGTACACTCATGGGTTCCGCAAAAAAAAGATTAAAATTTTTAAAAATTACAAATCACCCTCTATTTAACTTAATCCCTTAATTAGTAGAGCATTTGACTTGGCCTTGATCAAGTTGTCACCATTTTTTAATTGAAAACTTTTTTGTCACCGCTCTCTCAAATTTCTCAAAATAATGATTCTTGAAGAAAAGAGACGTATTAGTTACTCATATTACCGGATCAGGATCCCCTCCGGTACATGTTCCCTCCAGTTGCTCCAGTACCCCTTTCGATTTTTAACATATGTCTTTATTACATCAAATAGAACAAATCTATTCCCTCTTTTACTCGCTTTAACATAAGATCCTCTTCCTTATTTCTTCATTCTACTAAAATCAAAACCAAATCAACTGCTAAATCAGAACCAAAGCAACTGCCACTGTTGCCATCATGTACTAGTTCTATGCTTCTATAGACCTCATGTTTGGGTTTGTTTCAAAACACATTCCCCTATCAATTTTTTTGTAGAAGAAAGTTCCACTTTGTTTGAACAAATCCATGATGATTTCATCCTAGAATGTGCACAATCCTCTTTATTCTTCTCCTCTCATATCCAGTACACTGAATCCACATTGATATAATTGTTGACCTCTCTGAAAGATCATGCACCTTCTTAATCCGATTTTATCTACTATGGTTGAAATACTTTAAGAACTATTACTAATAAGCTATAATTTTAACAAGAAAAATGACGGAAAAGTCATTCTGCCCTTTAGCGACTAATTCAGGAAGTTTGGGAAAGAGTAGAGGAAGTATCTGCCTATGTTTAAGTGAGTCAAAGAAGGAAATGGATTTGGTCCATTTAATTTAATAAGAGACACTTGTCAAAGATTGAAAGGGATACTGAAGCAACGGGAGGGAACACGCGATGGACAGGATCCCGATCCCCTATTACCTTCTTGACTAGCCCAGTAGTAATTAGGTCCGTCAGTAACTTACCTGATTAGTATTGACAAGTTCACCATTTCACCTTTCTCTCTTTTTATTTATTTATTTTAAACACCCTGGCAAGATCTACAGTAGATAGTAATTCCATCGAACCATAAAGCTATTTACAGTATGCTTTGTTTAAAGGCCAGCCTACTGATAAACCTTAAATGAGGTATAAATGCTTCTACCAAACTTCAATACATGGGGTGTGTCCAATTCTCAACTCCAGCCAGGAGATCAATGAGTAAATTTTCGGCCAACTAAAAAGTTTGATGTTGTTTAAAAATACCATGCTTAACTGATGCAGAGCTTGTCGACACTCCATGTTCAAGTTGTTCTCCGTGGCTGCTAGCACCTAAGAAGGAATGGCATTGTATACACCATCTTCATTAGCATACTTGCTGGTCTTCTTCACCATTGTAAGCAAAAACCTCTTCTTTACTTCTTATCACTTTCTATGCTGAATTTACCAAAGAGTGTCCTGTCAAATAAGTTTTGTTTAAATGGGACTCTCTGGTTCTTGTAACATTGATGCATATGGGCATTGATGATGCTGCCCTTCTCATGCCTATTCCAACCATTGTTGCTAACAAAGTCCCTCATTACTCGTTTTTTCCCCACTTACATTTAACATTGCTAAAAGACCATTTTCAAGCTTGAGCCATTCTCTTCCAAGTAGAAGAATTACCCTGTAGTTTACCTTAGCCAGGACAGTCAGTCGCCTTTGCCATACTTTGCCTTCGTGTAACTACTCCCAAGTGTATTTCCAATCTCAAGTTCCACCAAAGCTTCGCACCTAAGCCTTTGCTCGCCATCTCCCAGAAATTCTGAAGCCCTTTACCAACTGTTCTATGCAACTTGTTCCAGCTGAATCCCATGATCACACACACACACACCGAAAAAAAACATAAAAATAAATCGGGCATCTAATCAAGGGAGGTCCCACCATAGTTTTGCAATGAACCCCAGCTTCTTTCTGAACATCCTTTGCCCAAGCAGCTTGATTATTGCAGAAAAAATAACAGAACAGAAAATAAATGGGCCAGGAATACCAGTGTAATCAAAATAATGGTGTAATGACTTGGCTGAGAATACAGCAAACTGACTCTTGCATACTAAATCACCATGATGGACATTGATTCTTAGGAGGGTCAAATAAAATGGATCAATTATGATATAGTATTTAACTTCATCACACCAACTTGTACACCCCACCCCCAAAAAGAAAAGGTTTTACCAACTTCAACAGTTGGAACTGATTGCACCGTATCTGACGGTCCAAGCAAAAACTAAACAAGCCACATTTATTTACAAGATCTGATTAGATTTTCATCTCACCAGAACAACTGAAAATCTAACCAGAACAACTGGCCTTCACCTACATACAATGAGAACATTATGCCATGAATCAATTATGTAAAGAAGAGGGGGTAATCAAGCTTTGATAAGAATTCTAGTTTGATTAAAATGAGCATGGAATAGCTGCCTGATAACTAGTATGAAATGGTATAATGAATCGGAAAAAACATGGCCTGAGCGTCAAAAAATTGCTCAGAGTCCTGGTATTGATTCAAGGTTGTATTTCTCTGCAGTTAAAGTTTCAGTCTCATGTATTTCTGGCCTTTTTGGCTCCTTCATGGCATCGAGAGTGTGTAGGTACGTATAGGAGGCATTTCTATTTGATGGAGGAGTTGGATTGCTGATTCTGCTAGCAAGGAAGCGGCGGATCAGGCCTCTGAGGAAGGGAGCCATCGTATCTGGTTCATGCTCCAGGTAGTACATAATACCACCCATACAGGCACAAAACAAGGGCACCTGCATGATAATCAGAGGCATATTTGCTTGGATAAGTTTCACTTTATGATTTCTGAAAATCACCCCTGTACTTTAAGAAACCCAATATTTCCAGAACAAACTTCCCATAATAGGTTAAACATTCTTTGAATGTTTATCCACAATATGCTTTAATTATAGCAGTAGACAATTAAGTAGACATAAACTGTAGGATGAAATTCTTTTAGTGGTTTAACAGTGCAAACACACCAAATTGCATGAAAGGTGAGACAAGATACCTCTGCATTTTTGATATCCGGAAGCAAATGGCGATTCACCAATATATACCACAAAGAATCTGCAGCTCGAGGAAGAACATACAAGGCAAGCTCTCCACGTCTAGCTTTCTTCTCCAGCAACACAGAGAGGCCTGATAGAGCCCCAGCTATCCAATATACAAGCTTATGGTCCTTTGATGCTACCTTCCGGTGGACACATATGACAGCCTTTTATTGAGATAGAGAAGTTAATCAGTAAAGCTAAGCAAGCCAACCAGTAAAGGTTCCCAGATGTATGAGGCATCAAGAACATATACTACCTGAAAGATTCCAACAAAAGCGGACAAGAATGTTGTCGAGCGAATAGCCCCTGTAAGAGCATACCAACAGGTGCGTGTAGGAGCATCCATAAACTGGGACGAGATTTACATAACATCAGCAAGAGTTCTATTTATGAAACGGTGATCAGCAAGAGGTTTGAAAAGAAATACTTTCATAGCAACTCTTTTTTTGTATTTTTTAGGTAACAGTATAACATATCCTCAGCACAAAATCTGTGCTGGGAGCCGCATAACAGTTCAAAACACAAAACAAAAGTGACTGTTTTCTTACAATGGTCCTATAATGTCTAAGAGTGATTCTGCTGCTTCTATAAGTTCTTCACATCAAAAGTGGAATAAAAATAGACAGCTCATCTTAATTTTTCAAATAGAAACTACTTCTTTCTCCAAAAAATCTTGCATTCTGTTCTTTCTATACAGACCGCCAAATACATTCAGATATTAGCGTCTTCTACCATTTCTTCTGTCACAAGTTTCTTCCCATTTTCCAGGACGCAACCAATTCTCCAGGAAGCTTTGGCATGATCCATTTGATTTCTTTCTTGTTAAAAAAAGTAGCCACAGCTGATAAATCATTACAAAATACAAAAATGAATGGTTGATGCTCTCTCATTCCCTCCCACACAAATAACATTTGAGATAAGTGTCAAAAACACATCTAAACTATCCCTGGGTTTCATACCTAAACTATTGGAAGTGTAAGTTTCATACCAAAACTATTACTTATTAGTTTGAAAAATACACCTCAGTGGTAAGTGTAATACACTCTCTTTTTATTGAGAAAAACTTTGCCATATGACATGCCAGATGGATAAAATATTCCACCTTGATAAAAATTAAATAAACTATTAATATTAATAAAAAGTTCAAGATTAAAGTATTAATATTAAAAATATTATTTTTTAAAAAAATAAAATTTAAAATATTTTTCTCACCTACTCCACCCCCAACCCCACCCGTGTAACCCCACAACCCAACAGTCCTGCCCTTCTATTTTTTAAACTTATTTTAATAGCAGTTTTTAAAAAAATTCAAACTTCACCCACTCCACTCCTTCCTAAAAAAATTAATATTATTTTTTAAAAAAATTAATATTATTTTTTAAAAAAACAAATAAAATTCTATTCCATCTCCATCTAATATTTTTTAAAATAAATAAAATTCCTATTCCATCCCCTATCTCACCCTTGCTCCTAATTTATTTTTATCTTTTTAATATTTTTTTTCATTTTTTTTTATAAATATGTACACATATTTTTAGAGAAATACTTTTTTCTACTTGTGTAACGAACATAACAGAAATTAAAAAAAAAAATTATTTCAAAAAAATCTTGCTGCAAGTATAAAATAATTTTCTAAAAGATAAGAAAAATTGATATTGAGAAGGCATCTGATAAATTGAGTTGGTCTTTCCTTATTTCAATCCTAAGCCAAATGTGATTTGGAGAGAGATGGATTAGATGGATCAAGTACAGGTTTTCCACCATAAAGAGCTTTGTATAGTGAATAGAAGTCCTGTGGGTTTTTTCTTTACAATGAGAGGCATCGACAAGGGGATCCCCTTTCACCCTTTCTATTAATTGTGGCTATGGGGGGTTTAAGTAGGATATCGGAAAAAGGCGAAACAAATTCATTGGATAGAAGGCTTTGAGGTAGGCAATGGTTACGGTCCAACAATCTATCTCACATCTTTTATTTGCTGACAATACCTTGATATTCTGCGGAGCTGAGAAACCTCAAGTGCAATATCTAAATCTCACCCTTAGCTCTTTGAAGCATTGTCAGGTCTCCACATCAACATGTCCAAGAGCATTATATATCCTGTAAACAGGGTCCTCGATTTGGAAGATAATGGCAGATATCATGTGTTGCCCTTCTGGTCCCTTTCCCACCACCTACTTGGGTATGCCTTGGGTGCCAGGAATAGATCAACTCAAGTTTGGAATGTGATTGTGGAAAAGTTTGAGAGAAGGTTAGTCCCAGCCTGTATTTTTGGTGCTTATGCACGGAGAGGAACAAAAAATGTTTTGATGGCACCCCAACTAACATCTCTACCCTTAAAGCAAGATGTTTGATAACTTTTTTGGTTGGGTTAATCTCTCTCCTGTATTTTGTGTCGATTCTTTCCTGGAATTTATCAGCTCCATAGAGCTTTGTTGTTAGCTGTTTAGATAGCTTTTTTTGCCTTTATGGGAGCTGATATTTCATTTCTTTTGTAATCTGTGCATCTTCTTGATGCTTTCTTAATGATATTCTTCTTATT
>JAPFFP010000070.1:15967751-15998723 GCA_026153255.1 Solanum medicagineum
GTTGATCATCAAAAGATTGATGTGATGAAGAATTAGACCTTTATCTACTTTAGATATTAAGAGTTTCTTAGGTTTGGCTAATTTATTGTAAATGATTTGTTGAGGGGTTTCTTCCATTGCCTCTCCCTTGATTAGATTGACCCAAAAGAAGGTCACCTTTGACTAGTTGAAAGCATGTGAGAAAAGTTTCCAAGAGTTAATGACTTGACTTTCTATAGTCCTAGTTTTGACATTACTAAAATACCCGATGGTTTTGTTGTGTATTATGATGCCTCAAAGGATTAGTCTTGGTTATGTTTTGATGCAATATAGTAAGGTGATTTCTTATACTTCAAGGCAACTTAAGGTTCATTAGAAGAATAATCCAAACCATGATCTTGAGTTAGCGACGGTGGTGCTTGCCTTGAAATTTTAGAGACATTACTTTTATGGGGTTCATGTGGATGTGTTCACTAGTCATAAGATTTTCCAATACATGTTTAAGAAAACGGAGTTGAATCTTTGCCCATAAAGGTGGATTGAGTTACTAAAGAAATATGATATGATGTG
This sequence comes from Solanum medicagineum, assembly GCA_026153255.1. Lineage (NCBI taxonomy): Eukaryota > Viridiplantae > Streptophyta > Magnoliopsida > Solanales > Solanaceae > Solanum > Solanum medicagineum. The sequence continues at coordinate 15,968,301 of JAPFFP010000070.1, forward strand.
TTGTCACCCAGATAAGGAAAATACAATGGAAGCTTCCCTTAGTAGGTTGTCCATGGGGAGTGTTGTTCACGTTAAGAATGAGAAAAGGAGTTGATTTGTGATGTTCATAGACTAGCTTATTTATAAGTTGAATTGACAAATTCCGAAGATGGCAGTGTGATTGCACAAAATGGTTTAACATCTTCCTTGTTGGTATGTGAAAGCAAATTAAAAAATGATCCTAATTTAGTTGAATTAAAAAGAAGGTTCTTGAAAATTCTAGTTGAGGCATTCTCCCAAAGGGGAGATGGAGTGCTTCTATATAAAGTTGGTTATATGTTTAGGATGTTGATGGCTTGAAGTGGCAAATTTTTTGTGGAAAGCTCATAATTCTCGATACTCTATTAATCCAACCACCACTAAGATGTAGCATGATTTGAGAGAAGTTCATTCATGGAATGGCATGAAGAAGGATATAACAAAACTTGTAGTTAAATGTCTAAATTGTCCACAAGTCAACGTGGATCATAAAAGACCTGGTGGTTTGGCTCAAGATATTGAGATTCCTACCTGAAAGTGAAAGCAGTTGAATATGGACTTTGTTGTGAATTTACCTCATACTGATCATCAGTATGATTTTGTTTGAATGACTAAGGACTGATGACTAAGTTAACATGTTTTCTTTCGGTTAAGACTTCCTATCCAATCAAGGACTATGCTTGACTTTACCTCATGAGATGGTTAAGTTGCATGGTGTTTCATTATCTATATAGGGACGCTTAGTATACTTTTAACTTTTAAAAATCAATTCATCAGGGTTTTAGTACTCAAGTTAAGCTTAGTACAATTTTTCAACCTTAGATCGATGACCAGGCCATAAAAATTATTCAAACTTTAGAGGATATGTGGAGGAACTTTGAAGTTGATTTCAAGGGTAATTAGCATGATCATTTGTGCTTGATTGAGTTTGCTTATAATAATAGCTATTATTTTAGCATCCAAATGGCTTCATTTGAAGCTCTATATGATACGAAATGTAGATCTTCTCTTGGATGATTTGAAGTTAGGGAGATTGCTTTGATAGGGCTCGAGTTAGTTCATGAGTCCATGGAGAAAGTTTGACTCATTAGGAAAAGGTTGAAAATTTCCAAATCTGGCAAAAATTCTATTTAGATGTGAGAAGAAGAGATGATGAGTTTGAAGTTAATGATTGAGTTTATTTAAAAATCTCACCTACATGGGGTTTGATGTATTTTTGTAAGAAAGGGAAGCTTAGTCCCTGTTATGTAGGCCTATATCAGATTTTGAGGAATTTTTATAAGGTAGCTTATGTGTTGGATTTGCCTTCAGAGTTGGCATTGATGCATCTAATGTTTCACATTTTGTTGTTGAAGTATATTAGTGCTCCTACTTCAATTATACCATTGTAGAGTATGGGCGTGAAGGAAAGCTTCTCTTATGATGAAGTTCCAGTTGAAACTCTAGATCATCAATTCTGGAAGTTGAGAAATAAAGAAGTTTCTTTAGTTAAAATCTTATGGTGGAATAAGTCATTTGAGAGTGCTATACTTGGGAGTCTGAAGCCGACATGATGTCTCGTTATCCTCATCTCTTTCCTTTTGCTTCGGTTTTACTTTGAGGAATCATAATCCTTCTATATACTCTTACAGATTCATGCATTTCAACTATTTTCATGATTCCTTATACATGCATGCTCATGGAATTGGTTTTAGAGTTCATGTTTCAACTTGGAGTTAATTACTCCTTGGTGTTGCACATTTTTATATGATGTGCATTCATGTTGGGCTATTATATCTTCCTACTACTCTACTCATGCTAGCTAAAGTATCATTTGAGATGAATGTTCTCAAGGGGAGATATTTTAATACCTAAAAAGTTGATAAGTCAGAATAGAGAAAGAAAAGTGGAGAAGAAGTTCTGGTGCAGGGTTAATGTGGCCTATTTACAAGCCATAGATTGATTTACAGATTGTAGATGGGATGTGAAAGTTGGGGAAAATTTTAGAGTTTAAGTCACGATCTACATATATGTTCTATGGGCCGCACTCCTTTCTACAAGCCATAGATGCCACTCGTTGATGAGATTCATAAAGTCTTAAAAGTTAGCTTTAGACAGAAAAGAGGTGTTTTACAGGTTATAGATGATTTTATGGGTTGTGGTTGTTGATTTGTAGTTTAGAGTTAAAGGCTTGGATTTTCAGTATGTGGGCTTTACAGGCGAGCACTATGGGTCGTAGAAACTTCTAGGAGTTATAGTTTTAGTTTCATGATTCTAGATTCAGAAACTTAGAAATTTAGCCTGGTTTTTATAGGTAGTCATCCGCAGTGCATAAAGGAACTATGAGACCATAGATGGTGTCTATGGTCTCTGATGTCATTTTATTTCAGGGATATTTTGGACATTTTTTATCTTCCTAATATTAAGCTAAGTTGCTTCTAATCTATTCCTAAACCCAACCCTATAACTAATTTTGTACTACCGTTCACCCCCATTTCCTCTCATTTACTCAAAATCCCAAAGTTCTCTCAGTGATTTCTCTTCCAAGGTCATCTTTTTCCTCAAGTTGGGATTTCAAGAACTTAAGTCTCCTTCTCAAGTTTCAAGGATAAAATTTAGTGAGGTATGTGGGAATTCCACCCATGAATTTTTAATTCAAAATCAATTTCATAAGTTTTGATCATAATTCAAGTTAGGATTTAATGTTTTCTTATGGCTCCATCATATCATATTCAATTCTTCTAAGTGGATCTTATGGTACATGATTTAAGTAAAATTCATTGAAATGATTTTTCATAACCTATGGCATGCATGTAAGACATGATTATGAATTCAACTATGTTAACATGTATGAACTATGATTTGAAGAAAAGTATGAGATTAAGATGCTTTTTAAGGAATTATCAAGATGTTTCTATGAAATTTAGGTTTGCTTTCGATTGAAACATTCTCATTATGAAAGATCTTCATGATTTTAATGCTTTAAAGTGTCTTCGTGAATATGTTATGAAAGCATGAATTAAGGATCTATTCTGCGATTATGAATTTTATGTATGATTCGATATTACTAGATTCTTACTATTGGAAAGATGATAATTATGATTATTTCATGGCTATTCTTGTTGAGAGCTTACCTAGATCCTGACAGACCTAAGGATGAAGAATCACAAGTTAGCAGAGGCTTGAGACCTTTTTGTAGCAATATTTTTGTCGTAGAACTACATTCCACTATAGGATCAAGAGGGTCCCTATTTAGTTGAAGCATGACTCATCGGCACATCACTAGTTAGTAGAGACATAACTTGTATTTATGTCACCAATTATTAAACTTGACTATGTCACCCGTTAGTAGTGGCCTAACTCAGGTTAGCTAGTGGATCCATCTAGTACACTCCTTTATGCTTTGGCAAGGATATTAACCCCTTTTTGGTGGGGCAATACACCATACTAAACATTATAACTCACATGGTTATATGTCGGTTAGTGGTATCTCTCACCATGAAGGTTTAATGATTTTGATCACTTAGTTACAATATGATTCCTAGAATTTTTGCATTGACTTGATATCAGTTATTTCAGATAATTCAGTAATTAGTTTCATGATATGTTTTGCCTGGTCACCGCATCTTCAGTTTTCAAACTTATTAGATTATCATATTAATGTCATACATAACATATTCTCCATAATCAATACATTCTATAGTACTGACCGTATACTTATGCCTATTTTATTTTACAATATAGTTCACGACATTCCTATTCACGCCTATGGTTAGTGCAGGCTCCATTCACTGTAGCATTCTAGTTGAGTCTTCATGCTTCGAGGGCACATCCGTTATGAGTTCTATTTTTATCCTTTTAAGACTTACTTTTTAGACATTTATGTTGGTGAGCTAGGTCTTATCATACACCCTATCTATGTAGTAGCAGCTATGTCAGACTTAGTGTATGTTGAGTATTTTCAGCGTGTTCTCAGAAGTTTCCTTTTGATTGAGTTACTGCGATGAGAGTGCTTTAAGACTTATATTCAGCATTTCATTCCCTTGTATTATTTTAGGTGATCTTATGTCATTCTTATGCTAAAAGACTTGTTTAGGATCCTTGGGGATTCTATTTGTCATTTCATGTCTAGGGTCTAACTTGGATCATAACACTTAAACTATTGTCCACTTTCTTTGTGAAAGAATGTTTGTTATCTTTAGCTGTTGCTGTCGGTAAAACAATACAAATTGATCAATCCACTATGATCAATATATCTAGGGCTAGTTTTACAAGTGTGAAGGTTTAGAGGATTTCAATAAGGTAAAACTAGAGACTTGTCAATTGGTAAGGTGGTTAGTGATCCTGGATAGTGGGGTGTGGTGAACGATTTCAGACCTCGTAAGTACTAGCCACCTGTAGTAGTGAAGAACAAATTTGATGTTCTTAAACTAATGGAGAGGAAAAGGAAAAAGAAGGGAATTTATAAGCAACTAATGAGTAGGAAATAAAAGAGTTGCAATAAGAAATTAATAAGGATGCAGGAATATACCAGCTAGGCGAATCTTTTGAAGATTGGGCAAAAGGTCCTCCGTTAAGCAAAATGATACCGACCCTACTTGATAAACATGCACATCAAAGAATAACAAATACTCAGAAACATATCAAAGGAGATCAAGTGTAGTAGAAGTTCGGAGAGATTGAGGTCATAGATGCAGATGAAGGGCAAAGTACAGTTTTCAGCAACACCAATGTAGATATATAGAAGAAGAGTAATGAGAATTAGGTCATAGATGTTGTTAAAGGGCATGATCCAGAGTTCATCAGCACTAATGTAAATAGATATGAAGTACAAAGAAAGTTAAATCAGCTCGCAAGAGATATGAAGGCGCAATGGCAATGAACTTTCACCATTCTCAGTTCTTACAACAAAGAGAGGCTACAGAGTTTTCCTTGTTAGGTAACATTCCAGAAATAATCAATGAGGTAGATAACATCAATCTTTGTAGGCAATCAACTCTTGACGAAATTTTAAAAAAACGGTTTTCAATCTAACTGGGGACAGTTCAAGTGGTTTTGATGGTTTATCAATTGTGTTCTACCAATGTTACTGGGATATAGTAGGTAATAATATTTTCAAAATTGTACAAAATTTTTTAAGAGGTAATTCTCTTCCTAAATTCATTACTCAAACTAATTTGGTCCTTTTATCTAAAAAGAAATAAATTCAATCATTTTTTTGATTTAAGACAAATTAGTTTGAGTAATTTTATTAATGAAATTATGTCCAGGGTTATTTATGACGGAGTTAAAGTTTATTTACTCAAATTGATCTCTCAACAATCAATCAGATTTTGTTAAAAGGTAGAAAAGTCATTGAAAGTGTGCTTTTGACACGAGAATGTCATTGACATCCGAAAGAAAGGTAAAATAGCATATGTGGTCCTAAAACTTAATATGACCAAGGCATATTATAAAGTATCTTGGTTCTTTCTGATGAAAGTTTTAAGGAAAATGAGATTTTCGGAAATATTTGTTGATTCGATTTAGAGATTGATCTCCAAATAATTGATATTAAGTATTGATCAATGGCCAAACAAATGGTTTCTTCACTCCACTTGGGGAGTAAAAGAAAGAGATCCTTTATCTCCTGCTCTCTTTATATCATCATTCGAAGTGCTTTCCAGGGCCCTTGCATTGTTTGGAGATGATAATAAGTTCAGTCGAGTAAGAAAGTCATCAAGGAAAAGAATAATGTCAATTTGGCTAGAGTATGAAGTGTGTTTACCTAAACCAGAAGGATGTTTAAATTTTAAATACATATTTGACGTTCCTAAAGTAATGCATGCTAAACTATGGTGAAGATTCAGGATTCAAATACCTTATGGACTAATTTTTTATGGAACAAATTCTACAAGAAGCACATTCAAACTCTGGTTCATTGGAAAGATAGATCTCAAAAAAAATATGCTACAGAATAGGGAGTGCATTAAAAAAACTCTATGGTGGGAACAAGAGAGTGGAACTTCTACTATTTGGTATGATAATTAGACCCAACATGATCCTCTTTACACACTTATCTCATTGATGGACATTGATTTTCTTTCATGAAGGAAATAGGACTGAATTATGATATGCCTGATCATATTTTGAAACATATTAGACAACATATGAATCATGTTAGACAGACCTTAGTGGATCAAGACAAGCACTGAACAGTTCTCAGTTAAGAGTGTTTGAGAGATTTTGAGAAAAAAAGAAGAAAATGAGAATTTCAAGAAGATAAGGGTGCAGGATCTTCCTTTCAAATTCTAATTCCCTAATGAGCTAATCCTAGAATGGAAGGGTACAAATTTCATGTTCAAGGGTTAATTCATATCGTGCTTAAAAGCTTGAAAAATGATTTACAAGGGTTGTATCTATCATCTAGTGCAGGTTAGGGATGCTAATTCCAAAGCCTCCACTCTTGAGTCTATCCCTATTGTAGATGAGTTTCCTAATAAATTTCTTTATATCTACCAGATATTTCTCTCGAAAGGAAAATTGATTTGCCATAGATCTCCTTCTCTATACCCAACCTATTTCTATTCTCCTCAATCATATGATCCCGGCGGAACATAGAGTTTGAAGGAATAATTGAAAGGTTTGTTGGATAAGGTTCATAAAGTCAAATATTTTAGCATTGGGTGCTCCTGTGTTGTTTGTTAGAAAGAAGAATGGGTCAATTCTCCTATGTATCGATTATCGACAATTAAATAAGGTTATTAAGAACAAGTATCCTACCCTAAGGATTGATAATTTGTTTGACCAACTCCAAGGAGCAAACTACTTTTCCAAGATTGATCTTTGGTTTGACTATCACCAATTGGGGGTAAGGGAGTGTGATATTCCCAAGATGGCTTTTAGAACAAGGTATGTCCACTTTGAGTTATTGGTCATGTCATTTGGATTAACGACTACTCCCACAACCTATATGGACTTAATGAAACGGGTTTAAAACCACACTTGGACGTGTTTATGGTGGTGATTATTGATGACATATTAGTGTAATCTCAAAATGAGGAAAAGCACTTGAGGATTGTATTGAAAAACCTTGAGGGATCGATATTTTATTTTCCAACTGTAGAAACTATGAATGTCGGTTAAGATTGGTGGCACTCTAGGTCTTATCGTTGTTGATCCTAAGAAGATAAAAAAGTGGTGAAGAATTGGCCTAGACTGTTGTCTCCTTCGGACATTGCTCATATAGAGGATGAAAAGGAGGAATTGGCTAAGGATGTGCATCAATTTTACTGCTTGGGTGTTAATTTGAGTGATTCTAATGAGGGTGGTATCTTGGTTCACAGTGGTTCAGAGTCTCCACTAGTGGTGGATGTAAAAGAAAATCAATACATGGATTCGAATTCAGTTGAGTCGAAGAAGTTAGTTACTGAAAGGAAGATTGAGGTTTTATCCCATGGGGGAGATGAGGTACTTTGTTACCAAGGTTGATTATGTGTTCCAAATGTTAACAATCTAAGGGAGATGGTATTAAGTGAAGCCATAACTCTTGGTATTCCATTCATCTAGATTCTACCAAAATATATAGAGATTAAATAATGCGTACTGGTAGAGTGGTTTGACCAAAAACATTACAAGATTTGTGGAGGAATGTCCTAATTGTCAACAAGTGAAAGTTGAACTCCAAAGATTGGGAGGTCTAGCCCAAGACTTTGAAATTCTAACATGGAAGTGGGAATATGTGAATCTGGATTATGGACTTCATAATTGGGTTTCCTCATAACCATAAGCAACATGATTCAATTGGGGTAGTTATGCGTAGATGACCAAGTCAGCACATTTTCTACAGATCAAGACTTTTTGGGTGTCGATAACCATGCAAGAATGTATATTCAAGAATTGGTGAAGCTTCATGGTGTTCCTTTGTCTATCATTTTGGATTGTGGCACGTAATTTACTTTACATATTTAGAATTCATTTCAAAAAGGTCTTGGTACTAAGGTTAAGTCAGGTACTGCTTTTAACCCTCAAATCAATGAACAAGATGAGAGAATAATTCAAATCTAGAAAGATATGTTGAGAGCATGTGTGCTTAATTTCAAAAAGAATTAGGATGATCTCTTATCATTATTGAGTTTGAATACGATAATAGTTACCATGCTAGTATCAAATTGGCTCCCTTTGAAGTTTTGTATGATAGAAGATGTAGGTCTCATGTTGGGTGATTTGAAGTAGGTGAAGTGGCCTTGATAGGACCCGAGATGGTTGAATCTACGGAGAAGGTGAGAATTATTAGGGAAATTTTAAAGGCTGCCCGATGTCATCATAAAGTCATATTTAGATGTAAGAAGGGAACTTGAATTTGATGTTGATGATTGGATTTACTTGAAGGTTTTCCCAATGAAGGGTGTGATGTGTTTTGAAAAGAAGGGAAGCTTAGTCCTTGATATGTGGGCCCACATCAGATTTTGACATGTATTGATTAGGTGGATTATGAATTAGCAATATCCACAGAGTTGGGATCGGTACATTCGATGTTCCATGTGCCCTTGTTCAGAAAATGCACCAGTAATCCTAGTTCCATAGTGACTTTGGAGACTGTGTGTGTTAAAGAAAATTTGATTTATGAGGAGTTTTTGGTTGAAATCCTAGACCAGCAAGTTAGACAGTTGAGAAATAAGAAAATAGCATCCTTCAAAGTTCCATGGAAGAATCAAGATGTAAAAAGCGTGACATAGAAAGTGGAAGTAGACATGATGAAGAGTTATCCTTACCTTTTCCCCTGCATTCCAGCACAAGGTATTTACTTGTTCATACTCAAATACTCCAAATTCCTACGTCTCTTCCTATGTCTCAGCTTTTTCATGTCATATCATATGCATGTATACTCATAAAACTAATTTTAAGTGATGTTTTATGCAAAATCTTGAAACAAAATTCATGAATTTGATGTTTAAGTTGCATTATTGCATTCATGCTGGGTGGTTAGATATCCATTCTATTCTATTCAAACTAGTTTTTATCTCATACGTGGACAAATGTTCACAAGGGAAAGGTATTGTAATATCTCGTTACCTGGAAGGTTAACATAAGGAAGAAACTTGCAGAAATGGTCATTGGTGTAGGGACCACGAGCTAAGTCTACATTCCATAGATGATTCTATGACCGTAGATAGGTGTCGTGGATGGCCTCATGCCTTAGAAAAAATTCTAGAAATTACCCATTATATGAGTGAAAACTACGGGTTGTAAGAGGAATGATGTCACGCAAAGGGGTGTTGTACAAGGAAGGTCAGGGGTGAACCAAAATGATGGGTCTCTAAATCTAAACCATGAACCAATAGGATGGCCTATAAAAGGAAATATGGGTCGTGGTTGGGCTAGTTGAAGGCCCAACACATAATATTTTAGGGAAAATTTTTGCAATCTCTGAAGGGGAAGGGGGAGGGGGGTTATTTATGACTTGTACAATTGTTTATGAGCTATAGGAGTGGCTCGTAGATGAGGGTCCAAAGTTTTTAAGTTTTGCCCAAGTATGGAAGGGTTCCACGAAAAGGGTTTATGGCTCATAATGGTCCACAAAAGTTACTTCATGGATAAGATCCTAGAACCTTAAAGTTCGCCCTGATTTCTAAGAATGGACTCTATGATCCATACAAAGACTTATGAATTGTAGATGGGTCTCGTAAACGCTATCCGTAGAAATTAAGTAAGGGAATTTTGATCCTTTTCTACCCTCCTAACCCTAAATTATGTCGTTCTAACCCTATAACTACTTCAATTGCCATTGATACCCATATATTTCACCTGATGCTTACCTAATCACTCAAAAATCAAGGAAATCTCTCAAGCTCTTCTTTCCTAAGTATCCATAGTAGACCAAGCTAGGGTTTCAAGGATCTAAGCCTCCAAGTTGCAAATCTCATCAAGGATTTTAATAGAGGTTTATGAGTTTCCATCCAGGAGTATCTTTCATCCATGGAGTCTTACAAAAAATCCAACTTTTCCTACCAATTTTAAGTATGAATTCTTAAGGGTTTTTATAATTTCAATTGCAATTGCATGAATTATGTTTTGTATCATAATCATTAATTGTATGATTTCAATGATTTTTTATTTACTTACTCCTACATGCAATCTTGGGTTCGTGAGCTTCTATATGAGTTCTATCAATTTTAATTTAGTTGATGTTATTTTACATGAATATGCATATTTTCAATCCAATTTTATGATTTTAAGTTAATTGCCTATGAACATACTTTTCCCTAGTTTTATTTACAAATTGTGATTATGAATTTACAAGTCTTCAAGCACATCTATGAAAGGGGTGACGTAAGACCCTAATAATACTTTTTAATGAGGTTAGTTGTAGTGATGGAAGGGGCACCCACATTACATGAATAACATGAAAATGAGGTCTTCTATGAACAAGTTTTATGAATTGGATTGGTAGATTGATTTCCTTTTCACATGTTAAGTTCTATGATTTTTGATAAGTATGAATTATTATTTAAGAAAATCCTTATGATTTCATGACAAGTATGACTTATGATTATGATAAGTATTCCGTGGAATTTTGACTAAGCATCCAGAGGACTTTGAGGTGTGGACTTGACTCAAAGGGTCCTTAGTAGCAATCTCTAGTCTCATATTTACGTTGCCTCCATGGGATTGGTTGCCAATATGGCCTAGCTAGTGGATTCACATATAACACATGTTCATGACACCCGCCTACAGGGGTGCAGTCTATCTTGGCAAGTAGATTCCCTTTTTTCTAATGTATGGGTAGACATTAGGATGGGTCTTGTCATGCATTACTATCTAATTATGATTCATGTTTTTAAATGATGTGCACTATGATTCCTTTTATGAACGAGCAATGTAATGTTTACTTATGCCTTTAACTAATTTTCTCGTCTTACTATTTACTTGATCGATTGCATTATATATCGTATTATTCGTTTCATTGCATTGGTCACATACTTAGTACATTCCAAGTTCTAACACATACATTTTACCTATATTATATTAAAACGTAGGGGAGGATTCTCATCCTACTTCTCATTTTCATAGCTAGCTTTGGAGTCTATTTTGAAGATTTAGTGGTAAGTTCTCATGCTTTAATGGCGAGCCTATCCCATGCTATTTTTTGCTAACTTGGACTATGTGACACTATGAGACCGTTTTCTTTCATTTGTGGTGAGCTATAATTATGTTCTATGTCCCTGCCTATGTTAGGTCTAGGATGTACGGGGTCTATGTTGTCTTTTTTTGACCTATTGTTGCTTATTTCCTATTGAAGTATATTAGTTGAGACTTATCTTCTTCTTTTATTTTAGATTGTGATTGATGATTGAATGCCCTACGTATAGTTATTTATATGCTAAGATGGCTTCAGTGGAGTCCCTCAGAATTTTGATCAACGTGTTACACCTAGGGATTACTGTTGATCATAATAGGTGGTAACTATCAATAGTACTATTCACAAAGCATGATGTTTCAATACACTTGTTCCCCTCCACTTGACCTCACGATTGCTCTATTAGCTGGTTTCAAGTAGGATTTCATGCTCATGGTTAAAAATCGAATTGAACCGCAATCCAAACCAACTAACTAAAAGAAAGTGTTGATTTGGTTTAGTTTTTAATTTTGAAAAGTGATACTATTTGGTTTGATTTGGTTCGGTTTGGTTGACTTACAAAATTGTAAAAATAACCAAATTGAACCGAAAATTTATTATATAAATTTTATAACTATTTAAAAGCATATATATAAATATTTTGTTATAGTTTAATTAACTTGAATTAACTTTACCATTTCTATTTGACAAATTCACTTTTAGAGTTTTGGTGTATGTTTTTCTTGTAACCCTTCTTCCCAACAGTTATTTGATTGTTGATCTTGGATTTTTTTCGATAAGGATTTGATCTTTGGTCTTTGATGAATTTAGTATTGCTTAACTAGATCACTTTGTTCATTTAATATAGCTAGTACTATTGCTTAATCGACTCCACTGTAGTTTTTTATGGGTTGTTCATGTACTAGGTGTGTGTCTATCGAGATATATATGCCCTCAACAAAGTTGTTATTTTCAAACTGAAAAACCAAAAAACCCAAACCAAATTGACAGTTATTTTTTTATTTGGTTTGATTTGGTTTTAGGAATTTAAAAATCGACTAAATTAGTTTGGTTATCATTTTAACCAATAACCAATTCAAACCAAATGATGAACATCCCTAGTTTCAGGTGTAGGCGTATATTTAAATGTGTCAAATGGTATCCTCCACTAGGTTGGTGGTTGAACTATATTGCAGATTGAGATTCTACGGGTAACCCTAATTTGAAGATATGTCTCAGGATATTACAGAAATAAAATAACAAGCTACATTTTCTTTAAATGATATTTTTTACAAAAATTCAATAGGTAAGTTTTAGGATTTTTCAATTATTATATTAGAGTCCTATGTGGCTTGAATTTAGGTATTCGTTTCTTTCTGTTTTTGTTTGAATTTTATTTATAAGTTTAATAGCATGTTTTTCTATTTTTTAGTTAGAAATTATGACTATAAGTGTATGTCTGTGAAATATTAATAAAATAATTCCCTTTGACAATGCTGTAGTATTTCTTCTATTAAAGTCTTTTTCAGCTATTTTCTTCGTTTCTTTGTTAAAAAAACCAACAATTAGCACCGAGCCATTTTCTCGAGGGACCTGTGAGATGAATTCCAAAAATAATTTTTCTCATCTCTAGGCAGTAAGAATGAATACTTATCTTGAGGCTTTAGATCTTTGGGTGGCCGAGAAAGTGGATTATGATGTTCTTTCGTTGTCCAATAATCCTATGGTGGCCCAGGTCAAAAACCAAAGAAAACAAAATAAGAAAATCAAAAGCTAAAGTAACTTTGTTTGCTAGTGTGTCTGCAACAATTTTCACGATAGTTATGGCTCTCAAACAACAAAAGAAATTTGGGATTATCTGAAGGAAGAATACAAGAGATGAAAAAATACAAGGCATGAAAGTGTTGAATTTGATAAGGGAATTTGAGTTGCAAAAAATGAAGGAATCTGAGACCGTCAAAGATTACTTAGACCGATTTCTGGGCATTGTTAACAAGGTAAGATTGCTTGGCACTAAATTTAAAGATTCAAGAATTGTTGAAAAAATTCTTGTTATTGTGCCTGAAAGATACGAAATATCTATAACTACCTTGAAGACAGAATTACTAAATACATTGTAGACATAAGAGCAAAGGAGACTTATGAGGCAAGAGGACATGGTTGAAAAAGCATTAGTAGTCAGTCACAAAACTCAAAGCAAAAGTAAATTCTTGAAGAATTACCTACTTTGTCAGCACTGTGGCAAAAATGGACACCCTCCATATAAATGTTGGAAGAGACCAAATGCACAGTGCAAGATCTGCAAACAACTTGGTCATGAAGCTAGGATTTGCAAAAGCATATTCCAAATAGATGAAATAGTTGCCCAAGTCACCACCGAAGAAGAAGACCACTTATTTATGGCAACCTACTATGCAACCAAAAAATCTATGTTTTGGATGATTGATAGTGGTTGCACAAATCACATGACATGTGACAAAAATCTTTTTAAAGAATTTATGTCTGGGAAAATAAGAAAGTCAAGATTGGAACAGTGATTGTATTCCTTCAAAAGGAAAAGGGTCTGTTGCAATCAATTCAAATTCAAGGACAAAAATAATTTCGGATGTTCTTTACGTGTCTGATATTAATAAAAGTTTGTTGAGTGTTGGTCAACTAATGAAAATGGATTTATATTATTATTTGGAGACAAATATTGTCGAATCTTTTATTCTAATAAACAGGAAATTTTACACGTTGAAATGCGAAGTAAAAACTTCGTATTAAATCCAACAGAAGATGTGCACAACCTTGTAAGACAAAGGATGAATTGGCAGATTTATTCATCAGGTCAACTTCAAATGAGACTGCAATCTATAATTCATGATCCAAGGAGTTGTGTTGAAGATATGTCTCAGGGTATTGCAGAAATAATATAACTTGCTACATTTTGTTAAAAAGATATTTTTTTGCAGAAATGCAATAGCTAAGTTTTAGAATTTTTAAATTATTTTATTAGAGCCCAATGTGGATTGAATTTAGGTACTAGTTTCTTTTTGTTCTTATTTGAATTTTATTGATAAGTTTAGTAGCATGTTTTTCTATTTTTCAGTTAGAAATTATGGCTATAAATGTATGTCTGTGAATTATTAATAAAATAATTTCTTTTCACAACACTACAGTATTTTTTTCTCTCAAAGTTTTTCTTTTTTAGTTATGTACTTAGTTTCTTTGTTAAAAAACCAATATCCTAGGCTTAGTGTTACTGCCTTTTGTGTCAGATTTCATAGAGAGCTAGTGTTTTCAAAGGGGGTGAGGATTCCTGATTCTACTAATCTATTTGCTGAAGCTATTGCTATTAGAGAAGATCTTTAATGATGTTTGAAAAATAATTTTTCAAACATTATAATTGAAACTGACTCTTTGCTTTGGTACAAATGCTAAATGGACAATGGTAAATACCTTGAAATGTGACAATGGAGGCCAATTTCATCAACAAATTAAGAAATTCTATGTGAATACAACACTCCAAGAGAGAAAAATACTCTTGCTGACTTTTTTGCTAACTTGATTTTCTTTTTGCAAGTACATATGAATTTAGATCTTTTCGGGAGGTTTAAGATACATTCAAAATATCATCTTACATAACAAAGCACATCACATATGTGGATAAGACAATCAAAAACCACAAGATGATAATTGATGATTTGTTTTCACACTTTACAAATTGGTATATCATGCACCTGATGAGAGTTTGGGATGTTACATGTAGTATAGAATCGAGACTCATGAATTATAGCAGTTAATCAATATCGACAATGGATTTATTATTTCACAATCCGCAAAAGCATAATAATTTCGAGATTGCTTAGTTCAATTGCTCAGTCCAGCAAAGAAGAGAGAAGTTGTTATGTTCAGCAATGCACCTGATTGGTTGTTCAAGTTCAGAATACTTTGCGCAGTTGAACAATAATGCAAATCCCAGAAATCCAAGATGTCCGAAATTTTTTTAGTACACTCTGGATAAACCCGCTTATCTTTGTACATATCTGTTCCATTTTTAATAAAATAGTCTTAAGCACGTGTGTTGCACGTGTATTTCATGCTAAATTGTGTAGCGTCATTATATACACATACACATATACTATTGAAGATTCTTTTGCAAACTTTTCTATTTCAATAAATATTGAGTGATATATATACACACACATACTATTGAAGATTCTTTTGCTAACTTTTCTATATCGAGAATTATAAAGTGATATACCTATCGACATCAACTTATCCAGAAATAACTGGTAAACAATAAGCCCACAAAAAGATAACATGAAAATCAACAGGAAAAATATAGCACTCCAAGTTATACACTCGGGTATATTTTACATATAAATATTTTCAATTCACACTAATCGCATATTAGAGAGTTACTATCAATAAAAAAAATTTACCAAGCAATCACTATAGAAAGATCACATTTAAGTAGATAAAGTTGTAGATGTGTTGAATTCCTTCTTTGAATAGTCTGGTTCACTTTAACGAATGATATTATATAAGCAAATAAGTAGAAAGTAAGGTGCAATAATTAGTGATTGCTTGACGCATCTAATTCTTTTTGTGTTTTTCACAATGTTTAGATTGATAACAATATCAAAAGCAACATGGTGAATATAGATATTGTATATGTTTATATAGTAATGTTCAAAATTTAATGGTGAAGAGTCATTTAAATTCCATAATTACATGATAAAAACATGAGTTGTAACCGAAAAATAGATAAAGACTATGATGGCGAAACTACATCTTATAATATTATAAGTTAAAAATAAAATAAAGAAAATGAAATCTTTTTAGATTGAGCCGTTGATGTGCCGCCAAAATACGGCATTTTTTATGCTTTAAAATTGGAATTTTGTGTGTTCTCTAGCATTTTTAGTAAATTTGATTTATGTTTTGTTGTTTTTAGAGGATTACAGGATTCGGGAGGTTTTTGTGAAGACTACTGATTTTCCAGAGTTTTGGCCATTGATGAGACCATCTATGGATCGTGGTTTGATCCACGAGCCGTAGATGGGTGTTCGTGGTTTTGAACCAGAGAAGTAAGGGATTTTTTGAAGTTAGATTGATGATTAACAAAACGGGTCGTAGATCACTTCACGACCCGTTGTCCTGTTTGTGGTTTGAGGAGCAGAAAAATAGGAATCCCATAGTACGAGGAAGACCACAACTCGTGGTCCAATCTATGAGTCATGGATGAGGTTTCCTATTTGTTGATTTTGGTTGTGTGGTGTTGTCGATAGTCTGTCAACAACAATAACAATAATATACCTAGTGGAATCCCCTAAGTGGGGTATGGGGAGGGTAGAATGTACGCAGAACCTACCACTACCTCATAGAAATAGAGAGGTTATGTCCTGGGAACTCTTGTCTCAAAATCCCAAAAGCATGACAGACTAGATCTGACAAAAAGGAATGAAAAAGAAAAGGAACAAAAAGAGCAACTAATAACGTACAGCCACACATGATAGTATGTTCATACGATAAAATTAACACATAAAACAGAAAATGACACACATGATATAACGATACGACAAAACCTAATACCCTACTATACCCCATGGCCATACTATACACCACCTAACCCTACTAACCTATTAGCCTGCTACTCTAATTCGCGACCTTCACCCACTCTTATGTAAGGTCATGTCCTTGGTGAGGTCAAGTTTCGTCATATCTTATCTAATCACTACCCCCCCAATACTTAATCGGTCTACCTCTACTCCTCCTTGTACTTCTTCTCTTCACATGTCTAAACCATCGCAATCTCGCTTCTCTCATCTTGTTAGCCACAAGGGCTACCTCTAGTTTCTCCTGAATAATCTCACTCCTAATTTTATTACTCCTGGTATGTCACACATCCATCTCAACATCCTCATCTCTATGACCTGCATCTTCTGAACATGTAAGTTTTTTATTGGCCAACACTCCATCCCATACAACAAAGATGGTCTAACCACCATCCTGTAAAATTTACTTTTGAGTTTAGGTAGTATATTCTCATCACACAATACTCCTGAAGCAAGCCTCCATTTCGCCCATACTACCGAAATATGGTGTGTGACATCATCGTCGATATCCCCACTACTCTAGATAATGGACCCAAGATATTTAAAGTTCTCTCTCTTGGGGATAGGCTGGGTGACAAGCCTCACATCAGTATCTATTTCATCCCTCACAACACTAAATTTGCACTCTAAGTATTATATTTTTGTCCAGCTCAATTTGAACCCTTTCAATTCCAAGCATGTCTCCAAACCTCCAACCTATTATTAACTTTAGCCCGAGTTTCATCAATCAGTACGATGTCATCTGAAAATAGCATACACTATGGAACTTCCTCTTGAATAGACCATGTCAACTTGTCCATTACTAAGGCAAATAAAAAAAGGCTCAACACAGATCCTTGATGAAGTTTCATCTCAACAGGAAGATACTCTGAGTCTCCTCCCACAATTCTTACCTGAGTTTTGGCTCCGTCGTACATGTCTTTTATCACTCTAATATATGCCATAGGAACACATTTAACCTCTAGACACCTCTATAGGACATCCCTCGAAACCTTGTCATAGGCCTTCTAGAGATCAATGAACACCATGTGAAGGTCCTTCTTTCTTTCCCTATGCTTCCCACTAATCTCTGAACAAGATGGATTACTTCAGCAATCCACCACCCCGGCATGAATCCAAACTGATTTTCTAAAATAGACACTCTTTTTCTCACCCTTATCTCTACCACTCTCTCCCATACCTTCATCGTGTGGCTTAACAACTTGATACCTTTGTAATTGTTACAGTTTTGAATATCACCCTTGTTCTTGTACAACGGAACCATTGTACTCCTCTCAATTCATCAGGCATCTTGGCAGTCTTTATAATAGCATTGAATAGTCTAGTCAACCAGTCGATGTCATCTTTGACCATGCTCTTCCAAAAAGCTACCAAAATCTCATCGTCTCTGATCACCCTCCCTCTCTTCATTAGACTAATAGCACATCTATCCTCCTTAGCTCTAAACTGCCTACAATATCCAAAATCTCACTGCCTTTCAGAGTGTGTCAACTCACCCAGCTCAATATCCCTATCTCCTTTTTCATTTAAGAGTTTATGAAAGTACACTTGCCACTTAAGTTTAATAGTAGTCTTATCCACCAACACCTCACCCTCCTCATCCTTGATGCACTTCACTTGGTCTAAGTCGCGAGCTTTCCTTTCTCTCTCTTTAGCGAGCCTGTAAAATCTCTTGTACCCACCTTTTTCACTTAGCTATACATATAGGCATTCAAATGCTGAAGTCTTAGCACTCGTCACCATCATCTTCGCTTCTGTCTTTTCCAGCTTATAAAACTTCTTAAGCCTTCACTTTTCATCCTCATCCCAACACTCCAATCTCTTCGTGTAAGCAATCTTCTTATCTTTCACTTTGCCTTGGACTTCGTCATTCCACCACCAATCGCCTTGATGTCTACCAAAGGTCCCTCTCAAAACCCCTAGTACCTCGATAGCTACTTTTCTAATGCACCCAACAGTAGTGTCCCACATATTGTTTGCATCTTCGCTACTACTCCAAGCCTCTAAACTACTCAATTTTTCTTCCATCTCTTGGGAAAGGGCAGGAGTTACGTGTAACTCCCCACACCTTACATGTACTAGTTCTGAGCAATGAATATGATATAGCTTGGCTAAACTAGTGCCGATTTTTAAAAACGTTTGAATCTCGAATTAGAGGGTGATATGTACGTCTAACGCTTAAGAGGGTCGAGTGTATATAAGTTTTAAGTCAAATTGAGGATATTGCAGCCTCAAATAATGTGAGAGAAGTGAGGTGCTTGTAGGACTTAGGAAACTAGCAAGTGAGTCACCTACTTTCTTAGCTTAAATTTGCTAGCTAAACGGAGACGAGGCCTAACACTGAATTTGTCCAAGTTCGATAAAGAATAAACTCCAAGTTTAAGATGTAATTTTGGCCCATGTTATATCTTCATAAATGGACAATATTTTCAACCCAAGAAGAATAGAAAAAGGGCCCAAGCCCATTACAATTCATTTGATAATTTAGGCCTAAATTAACTAAAGAGAAAGGAGAAGAATGGGCAGTAAAGGCCCATCAAGTTGGAGACCCTTAAGGCCCAAGTGAAAGGAGCAAGAAGCTGCATCACCAGCTTAATATATTAAAGATAAGAAATCAAAATTAAGTCGGACAAAAGGTCTTTTTAAAAAGGGATGAAGACAGCTCCCTAAAGCCATTTCAACTTGGACAAAAAAATCTGCTTTTCTTGTTATTCTTTGCTCTCTTTCAACGTATGAAAAAAAGCCCTCACAACCTTACAAGGATTCCTAAAGAAGCTCTAAAACTTAAGTTTAAAGGTAAGTAAAGCTACTTATGCACTTAGTATGGTTGTTTATAAAAACCAGAGAAATAAGCTAATTTTACATATGCTAGAAATTTTGGACAGCATGTATCCTAAGGATTGTTGTACACTTTTCTTGTTAATTAAGAGGATTTATTCTTTTTGGTTGGTTGTATTATGAAGTAAGACTTATGTTTTAATAAAGGTTGGTTTGATAGTAATATAACCAGGCTGCTTCACCACTGTTACAGTCCGCAAAGATGCCTTATTGTAGGATATCTTAATTGTACTCTTAAAAGAAACTTGTGGGTTGATAATTGAAAATTGTTGTTTCACGAACTTCACCTAATTTGGGACTATTTGTGGACTATTGTAAGAGTGGTTTTATGTGTAAAAACATTGGATACATTTTGGTTAAAGTTGAAACAGGTTCGGGATTGTTGACATCGAAAGTAGCGAGAATACGAATGTGATGCTGCCTATTTGTGTGTTGTACAGGATTGTTATGTCTTGTACCTTGTGAACTGTTGTAAGACTGTTAAAGGTCTAGAATGAGATGTATATGACATGTACATAAGAATGGTTGTTAGAAAAAACAAGTATAAGTAAAAAGGTTGAAGGAATGCCTTTGGGTCGCTAATTATAAGTTTGCTGCCCAGTTGTTAGTTTTTATGATATGGGGCTGCCAAAAAGTGTTTCTTTGCTGCTAATACTAGTCTTATTGCCTAATATATTATAGATAAATATTTGGGGGGAAAAGCAGTCACTTCGAGGTAATAATGAGATCATACAATGAGGTATGTAAGGCTACATGATTTCGTATTATTTGGCATGAAACATAGATCCCTCCTTGGCACATAAAGGCACTTGCCAACTCCAACACAACTATTAACCGTGTCTCCACTCTTCCACATGTTCATATGCTCCCATATATAGTCACCTTCAAATCTGCATACGTACTTGGATACCAAGATACATGGGTTATTGTTGCTAAATAAAGTTCAAGAGTTGTTTCATCTCATACGCATTTTGTTATTTATGTAACATAGTCTTTTCATTGTCGTATTGTCTTGTATGATTATTTACATGTCACATGCTATATCTACAGTCCTACAGCTCCAATATTATGACCACCAAAAGAATCATCTCAAAAGTTATTGAAAGATAAAGTAAAGTATAAATTGCTTATTGATGGGTGGTAACCCGAGGGATGGAAGAATCACCTAGCCAGGGTTGATCCCATCACGAGGGGTAGCCTAAGGGGTGAAAGAAAAAGCCTAGTCAGGGTCGATCCCGATATAGATTTACCACTGATCTGCTGATCATTTGTACTATATGATGTGCACAGATTATACAGTAAAGGTAAAGTAATAAAAAGAACAAAAAGTACATGATTCCAAAGTATAACTAAAGGTGGTATCTTATCCTTACACCAGTGCATAGTTTCATTTGAGTTGTTACTTCATATACAGTATTTCCTGCCTTACATATTCAGTACATTATCTCGTACTGATGTCCCTTATGGGGGACCTGCATTTCATGATGTAGGTATAGGTGCTAGTAGCTCTCCCTAGTAGGAGTACAGGATATCCAGCTACTGTTACCAAGCTCTAGGTTGCTTCAGAGTTGTGTCTGTCTAGAGCTTATATTTTTGTATTATATAGTTAGTTGAGGCGGGGCCTGTCCCGACCATTTTCAGATACTTTTCCTTATCTAGAGGCTTTGTAGACTATGTAAATTAAAGTATGGTCATGTCTCATACTTTAGACAATGTGGCCCCAACGGTCTAGTCATATGTATTTCCTTTTGGCTTGTTATTACTGTTTACTTTCTTAAAAGCATGTTGAATGTAGAAATCCCTTATAACGTGTATAGAAAGTGCATGGTACAGGTTGGTTTCTACCGAGCCTTATCGGCAATGGGTGCCAGTCCGCCTTAACAAGACTTTGGGGCGTGACATTAGGCCTCCCCATCTAATCCTTGGTAGGGAATTAAAGGACTTCTTCTCCTTTTCTCTCCTAATTTTTAAATCCATCACTAGAAGCCTATATTGAGTAAAAATATTTTCACTCAGAATAATCTTGCAATTCTTACATAGGCTTCTATCGCCATTTCGGAGAAATAAGTAATCTATCTGAGTCTTAGCTACAATACTACGGAAGATAATCAACTAGTTTTCCCTCTTTAGGAAACATGAGTTAGCAATAACTAAGTCAAAGGCTTTGGCAAAATCCAAGAGAGACGTCCCACCTCCATTCCTCTCTCCAAAACCAAAGCCTCCATAAACATCCTTAAAACTAGTAGTGGTTGCCCCAATATGCCCATTAAACTCACCCCCAATGACATTTTCTGTCTCTGGTATGACTCTCACAATCTTAACTAGATCTTCCCAAAAGAGCCTTTTGACTTCCTCATCTAGGCCTACTTAGGGCGCATAAGCACTAACTACGTTCATTTCATGCCTACCAACCATGAGTTTGATAAACATCATTCTATCATTAACCCCCTTAACCTCAACCACATATTCCCTAAGGTCCTTGTCTACTAGAATACTTACACCATTTCTATCCCTAAAACCACCCGAGTACCACATCTTAAACCCATCCATGTCCCGAGCTTTGGTACCTACCCATCTGGTCTCTGAACACATGTTATATTAATGTATCTCCTCTTAAGACATTTTACTAGCTTTGTGGATTTCCTTGTAAGTGATCCTATATTCCACGACGCTATCCTTAACTTAAGTAGGCCCGTGCCTCTCTTACCACCCCTACCCCTTATCCCTAACCCAAAACCTAACCCCAACCCCAACCAACAACATGACCCTAGTCTATCATTAGATCCTGACTACACTAAACTCAAGAAATAATAATATACTAAGCTACAAAGATCGAGAAGGTACAATTTAGGATAAAACTATGCAACCCAACAAAACAGCACAGGGAAATATATGGTATACTACTTACTAATCACAATATGAAAATCAAGTAAAAGGCACCTAATATGCTAAGTAACAATATTCAGCAATGTGTAACAATAAGAAATATTCAGCAATACAGTGAATACAATATGTATACAGGAATATACAACATAGTAACCGCAAGAGTTATACAGTAGAGGAAACATAAGTAGAGGCAATGGAAATAGTACAAAGCAACAACGTAACAACAAGGGAGAATAAAAAACAACTATTTAACTGGTAGGTAAAAGGATAGCTGAACAAAAAAATAACAAGGGATTTGGAAGATAAAACCTAGAATTCTGGTCCAAAAAAATCCTTAAACGTTGCTGAAATTTACAAACGTCGCCAGAAAATTGATCATCACAGGAAATTTGATCCTTGCCGGAGGAGCCTGTTGATTGGAAGTGCTTTGCCAGAGAAAGTCATAAGGATTTCAAACTCTAGAATTGGGAATCTTTAAACCGTAGATCGACAGATGATTCTGCTGAAGAGAGAGATCGCCGACGAGATGCAAAAGTTCACCGAAAAAGCCTAGATTGACAGATTTGATTTTGCCTAAGAAAAAGAAATATTTGCCGGAAGTTTGGAAATAAACTTAATAAAGAAGGCGTCAAACAGAATGTTTGCCAAAAAGAACATGTTTTGCCAGAAAGAAAGTGAAACAGACCGTCCGAAAGAAAGTATTTTACCGAAGAGAAAAGAAAATGACAAAAAGATGGGTATCAACGTTGATTTCATCAGTAGCTACGGCGGCGATGGAGATTTACCAAGAGAGAGATAAAGTTTGTGGAGAGAGAAAAAGTTAGAGAGAGAATTAACTATTATGAGTCGACTTCCTAAAATCTTATTTGATTCATCCTTCTGCAAAGATGTTGCGTAGAGGTCAGACTCCAAGCTATGGTAGGGTTGTATTGTCAATCCCAGATAGGGAGCAGCCTCTTGAGCCCATAGAGTGAAGATTGGATGCCCATGAGTTTTGACCGTTGGTTAGGAAGCCTATAGGCATTGAGATTATGAGATGAATGTTATGCCCAGGGGTTTAGTTGGGTTATCTATTGTTGGTCGAGATATTGTTACGTTATTAGCTGAGCTGCCGGCCACTCTGCCCTAGAGATTTGTTATAATTGTTAGCTGGTTGGGATTGTGTTTTTCAGATTCTTAGCTATACTGACCAGTGGGAATGTCGATCATTGTCCCAAGTTGTCTGGCATTTAGGTCATGGTTTTACATTGTTAGCTACATTGCTTAGCTTATCTCTTACTTGAGTATGGGTTTTGAGCTTCTTTTATCTTGGGTCAGGTACTTGATGTAGTGAAAGGTCTCTTTTATTAGTGGGGGATCAGCTATGGTGACTCTTCAGGATTGTGATATGTTGGTCGAGCAATATTGTCCGATGGGCTCAGTTTTGATATTTCCCGGGGGTGAATTGACTTGTTTTTACTATGTCGTGGTAGATGAATAGGTCTAGATGGTTACCCTAGCTATACTTGATATGTCCCCAGCAACATGGTAGAGGTTCCTTAGCAAGGCATTGGTTGTCATTCTTTCATATATACAGGTTCAACGATTAGACTGATCGTATGTTGGGTATACATGTCCATGTTCATGATACGACATTGAAGTATTATGTGGTCGCCGATGTCATATTCTAGTTGAGTGGTTTGAGTCTACAGAGTAGGGCTCGTATAGCATAGACTTATTACAAGATGCCTTAGCCAAGGTCTAAGGTATTCAAGATAGACTGAGGACAACTCAGGATCGACACCCGGGGTTATGCCGACCATGGATGCTAATTTGTACAGTTTGAGATTTGAGATGGAGTGGTTCCCAAGGTGGCACCCCTTGAAAGAAATCGTGTGGGTTGGATGGTTGGGTAAGCGTAGCCCCGATATATTAGCCTTTGAGGTTCTGAAATGGATTGGGTCGGTTGTATCTGAGTTAGCCCAAGCTCTAGCTTGTTCTTCTATACATTCTGCTCTCCACGTATCGATGTTGAACTGGTGTATTTTAGATAAGTTACATATACCATAGTATAATTTTGTTGAGTTAGATGATTGTCTACTATTGTTGAGGGAGGTTTTGGTGTAGGACATTCTGGAGGTTGTATCGGAATCTATTATGGCCATTGTGACTGGCTGATTATGTTTGTTGGGCTGACTAATGTACTGTGTAGCATAGATTTGATGACTTATAGGCATTAGTTGCAACGGTTATGGTACTTGCTAGGGGTTGATTTATTAAATGCTACATAATTGCGGTTGAATGATAATAGCTACTGAGGACCATGTTTGAGAAGTGATATATGGATGTCTAGGTACAAAGGGAGGTACAAGAAGTCTATTAGTGGTGATATGTCAGGTATCTACTACATTAATGGTTATTGGAAATACAGATGAGTGGCATGGAGATTATCTAGTCCAATTCTGAGTTATTGTCCTGATGAGACCTACTTGTAGCACTGGTGCTAGTAATCTGTTAAATTGGGACAATGTCTTAAGTGTTTGTTGCATTGGTAAATGTTTGGTTGTGGTGCTTAGTGGATGGAAGAGCAAGTGAAAGGGGTTTAGGCCCTGTGTGTGGGTGTTAGTAGATTAGCCACAGCCTCCCATTATTGGGTTAGCTTGTGGGCCATTTATGACTAATTGTAGGTATCGCTTTTATAAGGAAGCCAAGAGTGGAGTGAAAGCCATATATGTAAAACACGGCTACAGTTATGAACAACTGTGATTATTCGGATATTTGATAATGTGTTGGAGGCAGGTATGCCTAGCTGATTGATCTCTCGTAACTTGTTAGTTGATTGAGCAGATGGAGCATATAGTGGATTCTTAAGAATTCCTTATTGAATTGTTGCACTAACTCAATGTTACATACAGATGGGTGGTTGGATTTTTGGATAGTGGAAAGGGCACTGGAACTAGTATGGGATACGAAACATGCTTGTGGTCGATATACTCGTGCTGCGATCTAGAACCTGCAGATATGCCTGTATTCATACTTTCAGGGCCAGAAGTCCTATTAGTGTGGGATGTCGTAATGACACTCTAGGTCATTCCGATATTCGGTGATTTATCTATCGATTTGAGCTTCTATACAATAATCTCGGGCCATATCTGTTGGGATGGTTATTGGATGGGTATTTGGGAATTACATGGATTTTTTAGTTAACTAAGAAGTTATACCTGTAAAATGAGTTTTCAGCCAAAGTCCTAGTAAACGGCCTCAGAGCGAAATTCTGAAGATTCCATTAGCTCCAAAATGGTCGGATTACGCTAGGAGCATATCTCGTGAAATTATAACATGGCTTGCAAATTTAGCCATCAGAACTAGTTAATGGTTGACACAGTAAACACCCTTAGGGGAACGTGCATTAGATGAGGATTTTGATAGCATGGTTAGCTCCAGAATGCCGAGGTTGGTCTAGGATGCTCATTCATTTTATACCAGAGACTTCCAAATGTAATTTGACCTCTGGGGCTTTGCATTAAAGGTTGCATATAAAGAAGTGGGACCTTCACTTTACTGTGGGAAGCTCTAATGGAAATTCTGATTGTACTGTTGGATCCAGAACATCAAAATTCATATTGTTACATAGTTTATTTGCAAAAATTGGAGTCTGATAAGCTCGAAAAGATTAAAAAAAGGGGTTGAAATGTCGCTGAAAGGGGGAGGCGACATGGCAAATTTTTAGACCACCATGTGGTGCAATCAAGAGCTTCCACATGGTAAAGGTGTGTCATCCTATGTGTGTGTCTATATAAGGGAGTTCAAGGGAAGTATTATACATATTCTCCTCTCAACTTCATCCAGCAATAACTTTGGCATTTATATTCGATTTGAGTGATTCATTAGGCTACGTAGTACAGATTTTCATGAGGAACACCACGATGGTTTCGGAATTTGATTTCGACATGTATTTCAACATACAATCTTTGTTTTTTTCGCTGGTTGTATATCAAAAAGGAGTAAAAACTTTACATTGCGATATCTCGGTCATTTCTCAACGGAATTAAGCGAAATTTATGTCTAAATTATTCTATTTTCCAAGAGGAACATTATGGTATGCTTGGATCTTGTTAATTTGGCTGTATTTTTGTAAAAGTTGACTAAGAAGTTATGTAGGGATCATTTTATAAGGGTTGGTTCAGTATTTTAGGTGAGGACCCAGTGTTTCCACGATTTAGTCGTAATTGATGTAACTTCACCCGTTTTTTAAGATGTTACAACCAATATGACTATCTTAACCTTGTAAATTATATTTTCATAGTGGAGCTGCATGGGAAAGCAATTAAGAGGGGAAAAGCTCAGCTGGATTGACTCAGGACGCAAGGCATTGTTTGCCAAGTAGGCTAGGCTTCCTTACACCCTAGACTGAGTTAAAATGAATGTATAGGAGCCGGAATATGTAGAAATGTGCTATTTAGGTTGATCTATAGAATATGTGTTGTATATAGCTGATTGTGATCTTTATGTGTTGTATATAGAAGGTAGTGATCTGTATGTGTTATTATGATTATATGGGACGATAGTTGTTGTATTAAGGGTTGTGTTAGTTGTAGTTGCTATATTAGCAAGATTCTGACACTGTTTGACTACTAAACAGCCTGAAAGGGGTAGTTTGGGTTGAGAACATATGACAAGTATGTACACTAAGCTTGACGCTTGATTGTATGTAGGGTTGGGTATCTATATCTATTCTGAGTACATGAGGCTGCATAGATTGTGGTATAATTGCCTGATTAAACAAAATTCTATGTTGTCCTGTGACTTATATGATCCTGTATACTGTTGCCCAAAGAAGGGACATTAAATTATGAAAAAAATAAGTTCAGGGGGTAATAGAACCGAGTTAAAGTTTAAGTGTGTCTCTGAAATTTTGGTTATAGTTTAGGGGTACTTGCGCATTATCCCATTAGAAAATTAAAAAATTATACATGTATAATTCTAAATGTAAAAATCAACTAACATTTTACAAAGGAGTTCGGTGATTTTAAACTATTCCTCACACTTATTTGTTCTTATTTCTTGGTATTTTTCATCTTCTATTTCAAGAATAGCTACAATCACAATTAGTTTGTCTTTTGGTTACATGTTCCATTGTTGTCTGCAGTGGCAGAGTTAGTAGTCTATATGTGTGATCGAATTCAGTAAATTTTATTCAAACAATATATTTGTGTTGATAAATTTATTATATATGTATAAATATTAAATTTTGGACCCAGTTACGATCACCAAAAATCATCAATATAGAATTCAGAATCCATAAAGTTGAAATCCTAGTTTTGTCCTAATTATTTTGTTCCTTAACTGATTCAATTTGAACGTTCAAGTGATTTTAGTTTTAGAAGATATCAATTTCACCAAAGGGTAGATTAGAAAAATGTTTATTATTTAAATAAATTCTGTTATAAAATGTCTACAAGAGGGAGGTTAGGGTAGTATTTCAATTACAAAGGAGAATATGTTATCAAGGCAAATCCAAAGAGATATTTTTGAAACTATCCCAAATATGTAAATGTATGGTCCAAATATAACATATTTGTGGTATATAATTAGGCAATCTTGGTCTAACAAATACAATTATCCTTCCAAAACCATCATTTTCTTTTTTGCTTGGAATCACCATTAGTAGAAGGCTGATCTTGCCATGATGCTTGCCATTGCTTGTCATAAAATGTAGCTTCATCAGCCAGCTTCTTTAAGTTATCAAAATCAGTCCTTTTCCTAAACAAAATTACACCTCCAACTGTTGCTAACAGAGCTGTTTTGCACAAGAAATTTCCCATTTGGCCTACCACGTCAAGCCCCGTTAGGACATCCACTAAATATGCCATAAAAAATCCAACCATTGCAGCTCTTCCTGCAAACTCAGTACTGACTCTATAAGTACCATCCCAGATTATGTAACGCTATGTCCGTTAATGTTGAGAAACTTTTATAGAGACACAAATGTTATGACAACATTTAAGGTCAAAAATTCCTTTTTTACTTACCTTCGTATTGAATCAAACTATGTTATATAAATTGAAACAGAGGAAGTATGTATAACTTTGCTAGATAAATTTTTAAGATTTCATAAGATTATTAATACAAACCATTTAGTAGCTCAGCTTCAGGGAGGTGAGAATGCATCATCCATGCCCACCATGGTATGACAGAACTTCTAAAGACCACTGGTTCTTGATTTGTGGCTGCTTCTGGGAACAGTTGAAGAAATTTCCTCCTCTTTGCTTCTGCAACGTACATATCGTTAATTAAAAATCGCCATGCTTTAGTTATCGAAAGATTTGTTCTTTGTTTACCTGCTACGATGACAGCATCCCAATCCATTTTGCCATTTTTGACAAACATATTGAGATCCCATGTCCCATTCTTCCATCGCTTGTCCGAAAACCTTATTAAATCTTGAGACTTTGATGAACCTGTAGTAGTACCACCTTGTACTTCATCATCATTCCTTGTGGTATTTGCATTATCATCAATCAGCAAAGACGATTTGTCTTTGATTTCAACAACATTTAAGTGTGTTTGTCCTTCCAATTTTGGAGTCATAATGTTTGTAATCTTCATCGACTTGGCTTGACGAAACCATTGTTTCTTCTTGATGTTATGGGAGGTGCAAGGTGTGTGTGTAAATGAAGTAATGGCAAAAGCAGCCATGATTGTAAGTATTTTCTCTTGTTTGTCTCAAGATCTTCTCCTCTTGAATGAGATGCTAAGGATAAATTGCAAAAGGCCCACACTGAAATAAATAAAGCTTATCCGATTCTGCTGCTTTTTTCTGCAATATCAGGGGCATGGCAGCCCATATCTTTCTGACTGTATCTGCTTCCACTTTTGGTGACTTGTTTTAAAGGATATAATGACAGCAGGGGATACACGTTACTGAGGCCGAGGGCCCATTGGAAATAATCTCTTTACTTTCACAAGGTAGGAGTAAAGCGCAAATATGCCACCTGCCCCAGACCCCACTTGTAGTACTATACTAGGTATGTTGTTGTATAATGGGAACAGGGGATAAACTACTGGCACCAGCAGTAAATCAAGCATGTTGTGTTCATTTCTTGGGGCATTGAACCCCAATGAGTTTGGAGGAAAAATTTGGAAACCTAATAGTTAGGTGGATGTCTGACCTTGGGTATAGTAGGGTAGTAGAATTAGTCGTGTTTTTATATCATGTATTGTCATTATCCGTCATATATATGTTGATGTTATCGTACTTACACACTATTATGTGCTTTTCATTGTTAGTCGTCTTTATGTTTCCTTGTGTTTTCATTTCTCTTTTTTCCCATATTTAGTTGATTTTTTCACTTATGGATTTTTGAGACGAGGATTCTCAGGAAATAATTTCTCTGCCTTGTGAGGTAGTGATAAGGTCTGCTACATTCTATCCTGCCCAGACCTCACTTATGGAATTTTACTGGGTATATTGTTATGTTGTTGTTGATGTGTTATGTGTGTATGTCCATGCCCAATTATGGCATATTTGATTGTATTAGATAGGATATTATTGAAGGTGAAATGACTGCCCCATTTCAATTTGTTTGCCAGTTTGACTAGGCATGATATTTAAGAAGAAAATAAAGACTTAACAAATTTATCATTGTAAACATGTCATAACATTTGTACGAGTATGCGAACTTCTCACTCAAGGCAAAATGAGAAGTTTAAAATTAGCTATTCCCAAATTATAGAGAAGTTCTGCAAATTAATTACTCTTATCATTTAGGGGTATCTTAGTAGCTCAATTGATTGGTTACTTGAACTTTTACCTTGTTGAGCGAGGATTCAATTCCCCACCTTGTAAACACCCCACCCACCCCACAAACGAAAAAAGAAAAACACTCCTATCATATAGAAGTGAAGAAAAACCAATGCAATAATATGCATTCTGTTGGAAAAGTGGCTCATTTCCAAGCCATCATTTGAATAGTTTCCAAGCCATCATTTGAATAGTTACCAAGCCATCATTTGAATAGT
>JAPFFP010000070.1:16003665-16017298 GCA_026153255.1 Solanum medicagineum
TTTCGTCATATAACCTATAACCAATCCTTTTTCTTGCGGTTTATATGTTATTTATAACCTTCCCGACACCTCCATGGACTTCACTAATCCGAAAAGAAGCTAGAATAGAACATACCATTCCTAGCCGTTTACAACTTTAATTCTTCGCCTACGAAATTCCAAGCGTTTTCCACCAAATCAAAGATACCACGATACTTAGGGACCTCAACATACTATCCTAGATCAATTGTTGAATACCCTTGATACAAAAATCATCCACCCATGTTCCAAAAGTATGAACACCCTTGACAAGAATGTTGGCTTTGCCACTGGTCAATCAAGCCCCATAAGTAGAAAATACTAACTATGCAAAAAAGGGAAGAACCGAAAAAACGAGAACGATTAATAATGAAAGCAACAATACTATGTAAATACAAAGTAACAGTTTAAAAATTTAACAAAAAAAGTAACAAATATAATAATGATAATGGCAATATAAGATAAAATCGACTACTCCTGCAGGCCTACTATATGTAATACTTAAAAAGAAACCAACCTTAATTTCTCTGAAAGGAATGAGAAGACTCTTTTCGATTTTGGAATCCAAGCCAAGAATGTGAGCCGCTTGGCAGAAGTTATGGTTAGTGGCACCAAGAGCGTTCATGGCAACAATAGGTCTGGTGGCAACGAATTGTCTTCACTTTGTAAAACTAGTATCTTTTTCTTCGTCCTATAAGGCTATACTTACTCCTATATCTAAATTTTGGGTGACTCAAGAATAAGGAAATTAACTAGATGTGACGCTTGTTAAAGAATTTGTATCTATAACTTCTATTTATTTGAATAGATGCAACACTTTTTCGAAGAATTTCTGTATCTTTTATTTATTTGTAGATGTAATAATTTAAAGAGTTTCTATCTTTATTTAACTAATAAGGATGAAATATTTTTGTGAAAGAAATTCTATCTTTATTTAACTGATTAGGATGTGACGCTTGCTAAAGGATTTCTATCTATAACTTTTATTTATTTGACTGGATGTAATACTTTTAAAGAATTTTTATCTATAGCTTTTATTTATTTGACTAGATGTAATATTTGTGAAAGAATTTCTATCTTTATTTAACTGAGTAGGATGTGACGCTTGCTAAAGAATTTCTATCTATAGTTTTTATTTGTTTGACTAGATGTAATATTTTTAAACAATTTTTATCTTTATTTAACCGATTAGGATGTCATATTTGTAAAAGAATTTCTATCTCTCTCTATTTAATTGACTAGGATGCCATACTGGTCAAAAAATTCCTGTATTTATTTAACTGATTAGAATGTCACACTTGCTAAAAGTCTCCTATTTGTATTTACTGACCGATTAGGATATGAAACTTCTCTATTTAACTAACTAGGATGTGACACTTGGTAAAAGAATTTTCATCTATTTCTATTTAACCGACAAGGATGGATGAAGCTTCTCTCCATTTTCCCCAAGTTCTTACTTGGATGGAAAACATGCGTCATGGTTAAATATGAATTATTGCGATTTAATTGGTTAAAGTAAGATGTAAATATTTTCTTAGGAATATTGAATTTAGATAATTCTTTTTTTTTAATTCTTAGTTTTTGTATATTTTTTTAATCAAAATTAGATTTGTATGTCAAGTTAATTTATTTGTTGCGTACTCATTTTTTTATTTTGATTTTTTTATCTTTAATAATTGATAAGTCAAATCTCTAATTAATGACCAAAGAAGAAGTATTAGATAATTTTTTTTAAAATTTATAGTTTAATTATTTTATATTTTACAATATCATAGGTTGTTTCAATTAGCTTTTTCTGAATTTATTCCAATAAACAATAAATATTTCTTATTTTCTCACTTTACATGTTTATTTAAAAAATAAAAACTGTTCAAATAAAAAAATTGATATGCCTAAAAATCGAAGGAGACCATTTTCTCACACAATTTTACTTCTTGATCAAGAACACGGCATCAGGGTTGGTCAAAAAATATACAGATGATACGTTGTGCAAGACATCTATTTTGATGGTATTCTAAGGCATTTTGAGAGGTGTTGCATGAATCTTAATCCATGATCAACTATACGATTCGTAAACACAATGACGACCTGTAAAACATCTTATACGCTCAACCCAAAAATTTTCCAGATTGTTACCAAATGACAGGGTCATCTTTGAGACCCTGTCTATGACTTGTAGGAGCATCTATGAGTCGTAGATTGCGCTCATAGTCCCTAGCACCAGAAATAGATCTGCACTTTTCTTTTATTATTTGACTTTTCAACTAATGGGGATTACATTTTAGCAATTTTTTAATTTCAACTTTCCACAAGATATGTTTAAGATCACAAAATTTATAAGGAGCATTTTAGTACATTTGATGTGTCTTTAATTTAAGACCACAAGATTCAAAAGCTTTTTTAAAAAAAGTTTCGTGTTAGGCCAATAAATTGGAATGGAGGGAGTATTATATGTCTCACTTGGAAAACCATATGCGCAGTGAAAGCATATAAGGATCGTACTGCTTACATAAATAATAGATAACACATATGTTTATGATAAAACACAATAATTATGCTAGAACACATAAACTTTACAAAATTTAATTCGATAAATACCTCTTGAAGCGTGACCATATAACTTCAAGCGAATCCACGTTAGACTGCACTTCTGCGGTCTTCTACATTGATCCCAAGTTCACATTTGACCTCTCTTAATACTTGGGTGGGCAAGCATCGAATACAAAACCTAATTCTTTTTCATCCAAATCCCCTTTTTCTAGATTAGGGAAACCCCTATTTATAGAGGGCCTTTCCAAATCCAAAGGAAGAAGGAAACCCACTTTTCTTGAAAAACAAGAAACTAGTGTCTTCCTTTTATTAGAAATAAGATTCTGAGTTCTAGTTAAATATGAGCACGGTAGGGACCACGAAATTTATTGTTGAGGCTCCTTATTATGGAAATAATTCAAATAATTAATTTGAAATTATTCTTAACATAATAAATTACAAATCATTCCACTAAAGATTCGTAATTGCACTCCTCTATTTATATTTCGAAATTCCCCATTAAACACTTATATAATTCTCCATGTTAAGATTACAAATACTAATCAATAAATTAAATTACTAACAAATTTAATTTAAAAATTAATTTCCTTTAGAGCACTGCTTAACTTATTTCATGTGTCGGATTCATAAATCCACTTGCAAGGTTTGACACAATGAAAACTTATAAGCTTCTCAAAAAGCATATCATCAATCTCTATATCGAGACATGGATTCAGTCAACTAACTTATTATTTCACCAATATATATTATTATCATCCAATTTACCAGGCATATTGACTCATCTTTAGATTATCACCTTTTAATAAATCAAAACGATAAATAATATATACAAATCATAATAGCTATATCAGGATTGAGAATATAAGTATATTTAACAGTTTAGAGAATATGTTTTTATTAGTCAGTCTAAAACAATTATCTCTACTCAATCCCGTTCAATACATACAATATGCATTAACACAAGAAGTTGGAACTACACAGTTCCCATAATCAAGATAAATTATATATAATCGTATGGTACAATCATACCGATGATTTGTCCAATTTCCACCTTAGATTGTGAACGAAAAACTTTATACTTTTAAGAACTAATGATTTAATTTTCTGTGTATAAGCTAAAACTCTATACACTAAATCATCTACTATATAAGTAAATGGACACATAAACGATTATATGATCCATTAAAACTTTTATTAAGATTGGAGGAATAATTGTTCTATAGTAAATACTATCTCTAAACTCATGATTAATAGTATATATTCGATGGTTAATAGTATATATCCCAACATCACTCTCACACAATCAACTCCCCTCGCCCTATCCTCAACCACCTCTCCCCCATGAAAAATAAATAAATTAAAAGAACAAGGACAAACTATCTTATTTCAAATAGATCAAGGGTAAATTTGACCCATTTTTTCTTGTTATGGAAGAATTGTTAGTAAGAAAAGTATTTTTGAGCTATTTTGCTAACTGGAGGGTATTTTTGAGCTAAAAATATACGGAAAGATAAAATTAACTTATTTTAAATAGTTCAGAAGTATATTCCATTTTCCCCCATATACAATGGTTGGTTAGAAAAACTCAAAAAAATAAATATAATAAACATAGAAGGACAGTCACTATAATATTTAGTACAATATAAGATAAGAAGAACCTGTATGACTTGTGAAAGTAATGTGGACATTCCTTAAGAAGTATGAAAGATAATCTTGATACCAGTAACATTTACAACAAACTTATTAGAGAACAAGCAAAACTTTTAACTATATGTACTAAACATGTTCTTGCTATCAGTGACGGATTCAGGATTTTAGCTCAGGGGGTTCGAAATATAACAAAAGTATAAATGTGCGAATAAATCAACCAAATACAATTTCCAAAGGAATAATTAAGAAAAGCTAAAAAAGAATGTTTTTAAGTGGGATTCCGACCTTGAGGGTTCATTTAAAAGAAGACATACCATTATGTTAAACTTTGCTTATTATTTAGGGGGTTCAAGTTTAATATATATACGAAAATATAAAAAATTGACCCCATATATACACTGTAATTTTTCGTTGATGAACCCGTCACCCCTCCCTAGGTGCCCCCTGCTTGTTATTATGGAGGGGTGAGGGGAAGGGGGAATCCCTCTGTTTGTTCAGCTAGTGATTCTGAAATTTTCATGCAATGATAGTTTTAATATAAAGTCAAATGATTAAACAAATTCATAATTAACTTTTTCACACATGTATTGTCACCACATCTATGCAACTGTAGAATAGAAAGAATGCTGAATGCTAAAAACAATTTACATCATCTCCCAGCATATGCATATGCATTATAAGACATTGTATTCGCGGAGTTTTACCAAGAAGGTTTCTCCAACAGGAGATCCTTCTTTAACAAAAATGGCAGGATATCCAATTGGTGCTTCCACCCAAGCTTCACAACCTTCTGTTGAATACAATTTTCCTGTCCAAATATGCTTCCATGATGAGCTTTCTCCTATCGGAAAATAGGTCTTAACAGTTTCCTTGCCTTTGTCGAGCACAGGTACCACAAGTATCTCCGTGCCAACTAGGAATTGCTCATATGTTAAGCTATGTACGTGTTCATCTTCTGGATAGTGAAGGAAGAGATGTCGACAAATTGGTAGCCCTTTCCGAGAGGCTTCCTGAGTAATCCAAAAAAGTACCAACTCTTAGATCTTTTTGGTTTAAAATTCTTGTTTTGAAAAGCCAATTCTTGATAGATTGTATATATGTTACCTTAACTAGTTGAATCCTGTAAAACTTCCATGCTTTGAAGACCTTTGCAAGACGTGCAAACTGTGACAGAGTTCTATTATTAGAGTAGAACTGACTGTTGCAAGATGGTTTGTTACCCTGAATGAATGTTCAGAAATGACAAAACGTGTCAAATATTTCAGCGTGAGAGTGAAAAAGAAAAAGAAATACTCCTCCCATTCCAATTTATTTGTCTGATTTTGACTTGATGCGGAGTTCAAGAATAGAAAGAAGACCTGAATTTGTGGTCTTCAACTAAATGTACCATAATACCCTTTAATCTTGTTGTTTTGAACATGTCATGTTAAAGCTATAATTAAAGAGTAGATGAAAAAAGAAAGTAGCATTCTTGTTTATACTGACTAAATACGAAAGTAAGACAAACATCTTGAAATGGAGGGAGTAGGAAATACGAGCCCAGGAGATGTGCAGGAACTTACTTCATGTGTCCGGAACACGGTGGTGAAGGCAGCTAATTCCATCCATCGCAAGAGAAGCTCTTCACTTCTTCGATACTTAAAAAACGGTAAGTTTACTGCACAGTAGCCTCCAATGTCACTGTGATTAAGAGCATATCCTGAAAGTCCTCCGCTAAGCAAGCCAACGACAGCACTCTTGATGCCATCATTTTTTTGCCAACTTACCATTTGGTCTCCCTCCCAAAAAAGCATTGCCCATTTAGGAGTATCCCTGTAACCAGCCCTCATGAAGAAAACCAAACTATCGTCTGGTTCTTCTCCCTCTTCACCTACATGCCTGCTTTTCCATTCATCCACGAATTCCCTGTTGATTTTTGCCCATAATTCGGGATATCTATTATGTGCTGCAATTGGATCTTCACCTAGATAATTAAAAAACACTATATATTACTCCCCATATTAATTGAATTTGTGAGGTAATGCACACACATTAAGAAAAACATTTAAAGACAAAATTTATACCATACTTTCCACTGTTGTTCTTTGTGAAATCATAAATATGTAGTGTAATTTATTTCCTAGAAAATATAAAACTTCAATAAATGAAAAGACAAATATGAAACAAAGTTTAAACTTTGAACAGTTCAACTATTTTGAACATTAAAAAAAGTCTCAAAAATTCAATTATGGAGTAGTACTTTGTTGGACACAAATGATGTTATTAAGCTAATTCCATCTGTTTTGAGATCCAAACATTATATAGGTGGTGGACCTGAATATAAGCAGGCATCCACAGGAAGGCCTTCGCCAAAATCTGCCATCCATCCTCGTACTCCATCATCTACCATTTCTTCCAGAATCTGCTTGAACCAACTTGCGGTATGTGGATGTGTCAAATCCAGCATCCCTACATCAAATGCTGTATTCGGAACCAT
This sequence comes from Solanum medicagineum, assembly GCA_026153255.1. Taxonomy (NCBI): domain Eukaryota; kingdom Viridiplantae; phylum Streptophyta; class Magnoliopsida; order Solanales; family Solanaceae; genus Solanum; species Solanum medicagineum. Next base: position 16,010,360 of record JAPFFP010000070.1, read on the forward strand.
ATACAGTTCCCTATTCTTGTCTTTTACTAAGATATCCAACTTCTTTGCCTCCTCAAAATGGTGCCTTCTTATGTTTGGCTTTTTATCCATCTGTAGTTTTGAACCAAAACTTGTAAAGGTTGTCCACATATGCAGTTCCACACAATAACGATAAAAGTTACTACGATAAATACCGGAGCCAGACAAGGATTGCAATATGTCATCACTTTGATATGTTGTGTACTAAGGTCTTGAATTAGTTGCTTCCATCCTGAATATCTCGCTTCGTCTGCTTCCCAATTCCACCAAAGTTGTGATCCGATGACTGTCTCTCTTTGCCCTACCCAATCCTGAACAAAAAGAGTATACAGAAAAAATGTTACATTCTTGGATAATTCATCCATTTTTAATCAAGTTGAGTATAAAATGATCTTCTTTTGGTGTACCTGCAACCAGAATGCTGATATTGGGACGTCATATCTTTGCATTTCATTCCAAATACTCCTGACGGTGTCCGTGCCACCTTGCATTCCCACCACTGCACCAGAAATGATCCACTCTGGAAGAAGTGGTGGCCTACCGGTGCTTCCTGTGAAACATTCAATAAGCTCGGAAGGTGAGTTCCCGTGGAGTATACGACCCTCAAATGAGTCCCCATGTAACTGCAACAACATTTTAAAGAATGAACTCAAGTGATCAGTATGAGATTTGAACAAAGTTTCTGCATTCTTTCGTGCGCTACCAAGATTTAACTCTTTAGCTTGAGTTAAAGCAGGAAGACAGTCGAAAGTTACCTGTATTTGAATTCTATCATCTTTTGTTAGATCAAACACTGAATAGTCATAACCCTCCAAGTACATTGACCTCATCTTTGATGTAATATAGAATGGCGAAGGCGCATAAGTTGTGCTCCAATCACCCCCTGCCCTACATGACACAATAGTGCTTGTTTCAGTCGATACATAAATAGACACTCAAATATCGTCTCAACTGGTACGTAGACACTCCATCTTTGAGAGTGCACATCTAGATACCTGAAAAAGAAAATTAAAGTACCTGTAGCTAACTAAATTGGCTGCAAAGGTAATAGGTTGATCGCCTCGTCCAATCCCTTGTTCTTGAACAAAAATGGGAACCCTCTTTCCTTTAAAGTTCATATGAGAAAATTGCTCCCCAAAACCAAATATTTTCTCATTTTTTTCACTTGAATATGTTATACAAATCCTATTATTAATAAGTCCACTGCTTTTCATCACCACATTCTCCTCAGCTGATGATGAAACAGTAAGAGACTTTTTTAATCCTTCAAACCACCCACCTTTACGTCTCCGAATTCGACCAAATTTTAGAGAAAAGTTGCTATAACTTCTTGGACAAACTTTTTTTAAATCTGTTTTCCCAATTCTCACTTGGAAACCAACTTGATGACATTCTTTCTGATCAAACAGAATCCAATATCTTGCACAAGTTGAATTTTCCTTTCTTGAAAATCGAACCTTTTTCTTTCGTTTATTTACACCATAAATTTTCCCCGTGATCATTAAAACAGGAAACAGGGGATTCTTTGGCATGAAAAATGTTGGAACTTTGTACGATTCATTTACGATCTTTATGTCGTCAATGGTTTGATTATTTGATAGGGAATGAACATGTTTATCTTTGATGACAAATGAACCTCTGCTTTCTTCCACTTCAGTTTCAGCAATGGCTGCAGAAATGAAAGGCTCACCAGGGAGAGTGGACCATAAGGGCCTTGTAGGCTCAGATTTGTGGGAGATTGAAATAAATCCTCCATTTTTTGATGACCAATTCAACTGGAAATCTTTTCCAATGGGGTAGATCTGATGAGAAGGGAGTTTATGAGAATTCAAGACTAAAGTTCCATATATGAATGGGAGTGAATTTGGGGTGGAAGGAAAAGGATTATTGAAATGTTTGTGATGTTTTTTAGTGATTTTCAAAGTTGTCATGTTGGAAGATATCATGTGTCATTCTAAAAGGCTACTATTTATAAGCATTATAACCAGTGATGGAGCCAATATTTTTGTCAGGCTTTTCATATTTTTAGAACATGAATAAGTAATTTTTATATTAAGGATATTCAACAATTGATATATATTAAAATATCTACAATTAACTTATATATTCAAAAAAAATTCCGATAAAAGATATTTATCTGGCTATTCTTGATGAATGTATGCTCCGCTCTGATTCTACAATTGGTGTGATTTGGTGGTATATTCACGGGTGGAGCCACATATGGTTCAACGAAAAATTACATTAAGTTAATGTTACTTTTATGTATATATAATAAATTATTAAAGATTTTCATTGGTTTATGAAGATTCTAGTTGGTTTGTTGGTTGGAATATTATAAAATTATTTCGGGTATAAATGTCAAATTTTCTTTTGAATGGGCACATACTTGGAAAAGTATCGACTGCGGAAACTTTGACCAAATCATGTTTGTTAGAGTGTCAAAAATTTATTTGAACTATTTTTTTTTTAATTTTTAATTTTGAGTTTAGGAGAAAAATCCTCTTCATTTTCTTCAAGTTCATATCTTGATAGATGACACATGGTATAAGTTAGATTTAACGGCTAAAAGTTTAACAACCAAACTATGTTAGATCTTAGCCATTAAACTGTGCTCAATTAAATTTTAATCATTAAATCTAACTTATGTACTGTGTCATACATAAAAATAAGGACTTAGGAAAAAATGGAGAGGAACCTCTCCGATGACAAAACATTCCACCTTGACAAAATATAAATAAAATAAAATATAAAATATATTTCTTACCACACTTCATTTTTTTCCTCATCGTAACCCTCCCCCCCTCCAAAGAATAATCTAGATATTATTTTAATTTGTTTTGAAAAAATAATTTTGCTCCAGCCACCTAATCCTCCACTTTCTTTTTTTTTACCCCCTCATTTTTAGAAAATTGCTTTTTACTTGCTGTTTTTTATTCATGTTATATTTGAGATAGAAGTTGAAAAATATTTTCCTGAAAATATGTATACATATCTGTAACAAAACGAGAAAAATATATTTAAAAAAAGATAAATATAAAACTAAAAGCGGAGGTTAGATAGAATGGTATAGAATTTTATTTATTTTTTTAAAAAATAAAAAGTAATATTAATTTTAGTTAGGAATTAGTGAATTGGAGGAGGTGAAGTTTGAATTGCAAAGTTTTTTTTAAAAAAAGAGAGAGCGACTTATACACCACTGAGGTATATTTCTGAAATAAATAAGTGATAATTTAGGTATAAAATTGACTTTCACTAGTTTAGATATTAAATTAAAAAAAAGAATAATTTAAGTGTATTTTTTGATACTTATTTCTTAAATTATTTATAAAAGGAGATGGGTTTTGTACAAGTTAAATATCTCTATGACATTATTTAATATCTTTTTAAGTTTAAAATAAATGAATTTTTAAAGTGTTGCATAGTTCTTAATAAATTTAGTGAATAACATTAATTATAAGTAATTTTTTAAATATTATTCCTTTGCTATTTTCCGATTTTTTTTTCCAGAAAATTAGAGATAGTTGACAATCTCATCAAAGAAATGGATAAACTAGGAAAAAATAATAATAGAAAGAAGAAAAAAGGAAATAAAAAGACATTATTTTCTCTCTCTTTTATTTTTCTTGATGATAATTCAAAGTCGCACTTAGCCAGCTATACAGGAAAGATTCACTTCTGTATTTTGATGGGGTTTGTGGAAAATGCATGGAGACGCAATATTGGCTAAACTAAACCGGTTCATTCTCATTTGGTACGATTCGAAATAACTTTAGGACATATTTAATTGGGATAAAAATTATAGAATAACTTACCACGAGATAAGTTATCTCGAAATTGTAGACTACAGTTATATTTTTATCTTACATTAAGAATTGAATAACGATCTAAAAAAATACTAATTCTAGGATAAATTATTTCTCAACCCAACAAACCCTAAGTTAATAGTAGGAATTTGAGAATTGAAGAACATAGCTAAAGTCTTCATATACAAGATTCCTTTTTTCACTAACTCATTTTTAAAAGGTTCAACATATATGAGTGTGGCTTTTTGTAAACTTGTTCGAAATTTTATTTAGATATTTAATTTCATGATTTATTGAAACATTTGATTGATAAAGCTCAAATAATACCAATCAAATAAATATGTTTCGGTGAAATTTTATTTTTTTAAAGACAAATACACGCTCAAGTTAAGGTTATTAATATGCAACCTGCGCTGTCACCAAATTGTATTTAATTGGCTAATTTAATTATAAGCCGTGAATTTATTTGATTGAATTGTCTAGATGAAATATCTGAACAAAATTAAGAGCATTGCTTCATTGATTAATAGGACCTAATTAATTAACATAAGTCTTTGTATGACAGGTCAATTAGTTTTGTGCTTCATTACTCTCGTTATGACAGGTCAATTAGTTTTGTGCTTCATTACTCTCGTTATTTTTTTTTACCTTTATATCAAATCAACCTAGATAAGAGATTCAAAATTTAAAAATACGTAGAATCAATTTTCTTTTTCCAAATTACAAAGAATTGTATGTGTGCATAGAACAAATTACAATAGTGAACTTTTAGAACGTAGACTACATCTATCAGAATCTCCCCTAGTTTTGGGTAAATATTCAGAATTTAGAGTCGACTACTCTACCCATCATATAGTAAAGCCTTCCATTTAAATCAAATCTTTGATCAATGAATAAAAGCTGATATGGAAACTAATTAATTTCTCCAGAGATATTTAATATAATTATTTTTATTTCTCAAAGAAGATGATGGAATTGTTTGTATAAGACGTTAAAGAAACATACTACTAAAGCAAAATTTTGTAATGAATTTATAATAATCTTCAGCCCACCAATGTAATCTTTAACCAATTCTATAAACTGTGAAAAATATTTTGTCCAATCAGACAAATAATATTTGAACGTTCCATAAAAAATTGGATCAGTGTTGCTGAGAGTGGATTGTATGTGGGTGGTATCCAGGGAAAATACACCAATTATGAACGTAGACCCAAATCAGTCTACTCTACCAATTATTGAACTCAACAAAGTCGCATGCACCTTTTACTTGTGGACCTAATTGGAGTATAGCTTTCTTTAAATATGCAAGAAAATATCATTTACATGCAACCAAACATATTATGTGTTTGGATATTTTGTACCAGAAATAGTAAAATGTTATCATAGAAACCATACAGCATATATAACATAAAGATTGGATCCAAAATAAACTTTATTGGCTGTAACAAAATGCTACTATAGAGGATGTGGTGACAATTATCTCCACATTGGACCCTAACTAATTATAAATCAAACAATATACTCGCTCTGCATTACTTTCACCTTAAAAAGAAAAACTTGCAAGATTTTTTGCCTACAAAATTTACCCATATTCTTATTTCACCCTCCACTCTACCACTCACATCTCTTTTCCAACATCTCGATAAGAATTGCGTTAAGAGTTTCAAGGACCGAGTAAAAAAAACTTAAAAATTGTGAATTTAATACTTATGGTGTATAATTACGAAACTTAAAACATCGGATGGACCGCCCCTCACATTGATAGATCTGGGAAATGATTACCATGTTGCAAAGTTCAATTTTGAGACCAACACCTACAAAGTGCTACATGAGGGACCTTGGTTTATTGCGGGAAATTTCATCTTTGTCAGGCGATGGGAACCAAACTTTGTCCCTCATACATCAATGATCACTCACACGACAATCTAGGCGAGACTCCCGCAACTACCTATAGAGTTCTACGACTGAAATGTTCTGGAAAGGGTAGGGAAAAAATTGGGCACCCTACTCCAAATTAATGTCTGCACGTTGGAAATCTTGCAGGGAAGATATGCAAGAATATACATCCAGGTCCCCTTGGGCACACCGGTCAAAAGTGAGATTGTTATAGGCACTCACAGGCAAAGGGTTGTTTATGAGGGGAAATGGAATCATGTGCTTAACATGTGGGCATTTGGGATACATAGAGGCTCACTGTCCAGCACGACTCCAACAAATAGAAGAGAGGAAATACAACATGAATGGACTCCAACAAGAGAATAAGGAAGGAGGTTGGGAGATTGTTCGATTCCCAAAAAGGGGCAATGACAAGAACAAGCCGGACCAGGGTAATCTACCACGCCAAAAATTGGAACAGCGAGACGAACAAGGACCAACAAAGCTCTTGCCTGCAGACTCAAACCGCAAAGGCAGGTCCAAACACAAGGAAAGTGGGTCATTGGAAGAAATGCGGATAGCCCAAACTATGTCCCATAATACTTCAGACCCCAAATGCACTAGCCACTTTGGAAAAATGGTAAGATCAAAGATAAGGGCCCCACTCGGTGACAAATAGATAAATAAAACTAGCTCCCAGCTGCCACATTAACTGCCATTGATGGCAATGCTCCTACCTCCAAAAATAGGTTCTTACAAGAAATCCAAAAAGTATTTAACAATAAAGGCGACATTAATGAAAATAAATTTGTGGACCCAACAAGTACACAACAACCCCGTAATATCCAAAATCATAGCTCAAATATTTTACACCATTTTCACTGGTTCAAGGTGTTTACTACTCCGGAAAAAATAATCATCATCAAGATCTTAATGAAATGACTGTGAAAGTTGCATCAATGGACACCACTGGAACTACCTAGCACAGAGAGGGTAAGGCACCATTAATAGAACAATGGGAAAACCCACCTCACTCTCTCAACCACCGTTGGTGCTAGCATCGACACCACTATCTCATGGCCATCAATGTCATGACCCAACCCATGGGTCGTGATTAGTGCCGATTGGGCACCCAAACAATACCAAATCAAATCTCCAATTGTACTAGCTAAAGAATCTATTGAAATTTCGGCAGAGTTTTCTCTGTTTTACTGACTACCCAAACCTGCAAACAGCAATCTCA
>JAPFFP010000070.1:16017398-16030390 GCA_026153255.1 Solanum medicagineum
TAATGTGCTCTACGTCTATGAGTAGGAAGCTGTGAGGCATTTCAAGAATTTTCCTTCTTTTACGATGCATGTCATGCATGAAAGAAAACTCACAAGCAACATCGGAGAACAATCAATTTGAAAATTAGAGAACTATAAATTTTGCATAGAGAATCAGCAATAGAGTAAAAGTAAAATGTAACACCCCGTAAAATTACTAAAATGCCCCTAAACTTTATTGTGCATGCAACGTGTCTTCCCAAACTCTGATGGAAAATTCGAGACCGGATTTGTGATCAGTGCAAAAAATTGAGTCAGAAAATAGTTTCGACTCAGCTTTAACGCGAAAAAACGTGAATTATTTTTTTCAAAGAGAGTCTAAAACAGTGAGATTTTCGCGCCCCTTCCGCGACGCGGAGAGGACGCGGAACCACACTTATTTTTTTCAAAAATTCGACGAAAATAAAAAATTCACGAAAAAATGCATTTTTGCATTAGTGCATGGAGGAGGCAGCTTTTTTCTTTCGAATTGAGAAGGGCAATTTCGTCCTTCCCGATATATTTTTATATCCCCAGGTCAGTTTTTAAGACGTTTTTCATACAAAAGGGTTTTAAAACCCAAAACTATTCTAAGTCTAATATTTTTACGCTAAGTCAAAGAGAAGAAGAGGAGAGAAACGTAAAGATTTCAAAGGAGAATTCAAAGTTCTTCAAGGATTCATCATTCCCAGGTATGTAAAGGCAACCCAAAAGCATGTGATTGATCTCCCATGTGCCAATATAGAGTTAGGATGAGGAAATCATACATAGAAAATCTTGAATCATGTTTTCTTGAAATTTCTTGAATGTTTAGTATTAAATTCTTAGATAGTATCTTGAATTTTTGTTTAATTTCTTTAATCTATATTTTTATATCCAAGTTTGGTGATCATCATGTTTAATTTTTACTGTATAGTTTTATTACTATGTGATTGTGACTTGATCCTTAAATTTTCCCTTTGTAAAGATTTGAATAATGAACTTAGAGGGATGTCCAGAGCCTTGAATGTATGAAAGTGATGCTGGACTGAGTCTGAGTCCTGAGGTGAGTGTGTTGGCGACTGTGATAGCTGAAATTATTGTTGATAGAGTTGAATGGGTATAATTCCCTTAGATTGGATAGATAATCTTGCCCGTAGAAGTTAGGTAATGAGAGTTCTTGATGGACTAACAGACTTATGAGCATATTGAGTCCTGGGAGGATTATTAGCACCGAAATGGGTAAGAGTGAGTCCCACTCGAACCCATTAACTACGTGGCCAGCATAGGAGAGGATTGGACCGTGAAAGCGGATGTTTCCTTTGTCCCGAAAGGGGACTTGACAGACTTTTGGATCCACTGACATACTCGTCCTTTACCCCGGCAAGGTACTGGACGGATGTGGCAACGACATCTCTTTCTTGTATCACTACTGGCTCATAGGTAGTGATTGTCGGTTATAGAAACTCCTAAGTAGGTTTCATGGTGATAGAACTACGATGTGATGTGAATGTTTGATGCTTGATAGCTAGTGAGGTGATAGAGTCTTGCCCTTTATATCTGAGGTGAGGCTGAGTGATGGATGGGTGATGATGAAACTGTTTTCTTTTTCTTTAGCCCGTTTTACATACAGTACATTCCTGTACTAACGCCCCTCTGGCGTTGCATCGTTTTATGATGCAGATACTATAGACCGAGGACTTTAGCAGCCCGATCGTTGAGGTTTCAGAACTTTTCATTCCTGACAGCGGTGAGTCCTCCCAGCATTCGGGGGATATTTATTTTTATTATTGTATAGTCCTTTTTACTTGATAGTTGATAGTCATGGCCTGCCATGGTACCGTTTCAGACTATAGTATAGAGGCTTCATAGACATAGATGTTGATGTTGATGTCGAGGGTTCCTTTCCCTCTTTCTTTCATTCTTTAATTTGAGATTTTCGTTATTTATTATGTTTCCTTATGATAGTATGAGCACACTAATAGGATAGTATTTATCATCATTATATCATTTCTATTCAGCTGATGAATTGACTGAACGATGGCAAAGAGACTGAGTGGTCCGCTTGGGAGGTAGCAATAGTCTCCGAGTGTCAGTCACATCTAGGGTACCCTCCTGGGGCGTGACATAAAAGGAGTTTAAAAAATAGACGAAAAAGAATAAGTATAAGTTGAAGCAGTTAGGGTAGACATTAAACTAAGATGAAGAGTTATTTTTCAAAATTCAAAAAGAATCCTATATCAAATGAAATTAATATTATAATATGTTTGCTCATACTTTTTAAAATCTCATCAAAAGCATGTCTGATCCTCTAAAAGCAACACATTTTTGAAAAATTCAACATGTATGTTGTAGTATTTCTGGAGAGTCTAAATAACTTAGACTATAACATTTTATTTATTATCATCTTCTCCCAATCTCACAACTACATTTTATACATAACCTTTGGAAACTTTATCACTTTTCCTCTATCTTGTTAGCTATTTCTTCATTGTCCTTGTTATTTTGATCAATAATTATCCATTTAACTTTTCAATATCAATACTAAGATAAAAAAACATACTCAAAGTTTAATCACCCGCTTGAAAAGATGAAAAAAAAGGAAGCATTGTATTTGAAAATTTGAAAGAAAAAAAATCATGCCAAAAAAGTAGGTTAAGTATGAAATAAAACGCACGAACTCAGCCATTAAATTTTAAAAATTAAAAAGATTCAAGAGGAAGCTTAGGACTAAAAAATTAAAAAAATTTTACTAAATTGAAATTGCTGCTACTATGTTTTTTAATGTGGAGAAAATAGTCTAAATTTAAAAATTTAAAAGGAAAATAAGAGCAATAGTGTAGATGCTTCTAGAATTAAAAAAAATTGTGTATTGTGTGGGAATAAAGTGATCTTGTGGGCATTCTAGAATTACCTTAATTGTGTTATTTAGTTTTAGAATAGAAATTTGAGGTGAGATCTTTTATTATAGATATTTATAATTTACGTTGGTGTGATGAGTGTAATTATAACTTTGCCCTTACATTAGCTAAATATTACTAAATTGTCATTGGTCGTCCTCTCATTGACTTTTCTATATAATAAGAATATATATAAGAGAATGTTAGACCCGTCTAAGTGACACTCTCACATATTTTTTATTTTTTTAAAATAATTCAATATTTTAAAAATCAATTAAATAACCCAATAAGCATTAACAAAACTCAAAGGACAACGTTCCTAATTAAACGGTACTTTAAATTGGAGGTATTATAGTAATCTAATATTCAAGTTAGGATGTTCAAGCACTATTGACAAGCCAATTATATCAAGAAATAACGTTATAATCCAAAATTATTATTGACGATAACTAGAACTTAGGCAATATTACATTAAAGAAAGGAATTTAATAACTTTAGAGTATTTTATTAGTTTTAACATTAAAATTTATAAACTTAATTAAATTACTTATGACCACACGAAGCATGAGCTAGTTAATTATAATTGAATTAAAAATGGATTGTAACCTAAACCCACCCGTGCTCACGCGAGTCAATAAACAGGTTGAGTGATTAATAGGTTGGTTAGAAAAACCGCAGCGCCATTTTATACAAAGTCTGAGAAACCATTCCATTTTAGCAAAGAATTTATGGCCCAAATAAGAAATTTAAGAATATTTTGGTCAATAAGAAAACAAGAAAAATAAACTAGCTTCAAAAGCACGTTGCAATAACTGAAAATTTACTTATGGTATTTGTATATCTGACAAACAACAATAACATACCCAGTGAAACCCCACAAAGGGTCTGGGGAGAGTAGAATGTATACAGACTTTACCATTACCTCATAAAGATAGAGAGTCTAGAATGTATACAGACTTTACCATAACCTCTATGAGATAGAGTGCTTGTCTCCTGAAAACCCTCGTCACAAAAACCTATTATCTATCTAATGCTTAAAAAAGGTTAGTTATGGTATTTGTATATCTACTTTTATGAGATAGTGGTAAGATCTGCGTATATTCTATCTTCCCCAGACCTCACTTGGAAAATTCCACTGAATATGTTGTTGGTATGTTGTTTGGTATTTGTATATCTGGCGGTTAAAAAAAATTAATCCTTCAAAGCTCCTCACTTGTATCAAAAGCTTCGTTTGCATTGCAAATATGCATAAAGAACCAGCATTTTCGTTATCCATACCAATAACATGGTAAGAACATATTTTCATAAAACATGTGAAATAAGAAAGTACGAAATTTATGTAACCAATTTAAGCAAGATAAGATCCTATCAAAAGCAGCAGCAAAAACAATGGGCATAGACTTTTTTTTTTATATAAAAAAAAAATTGAGGTAGGGGAAGGGGAAATGGGGCGAGAGGTTTACAATATGGGGAATCAGATCCTCACCAATAAGGTGGGAATTCAGGTAAGCAACCAACTGAGCATAGACTCTACTTTGGGAAGCCGACAAGATTTGCTTTGGATACAAATTCTTTTTAACAAATTCGTCACCACCCACTTGAGGGAAAGCTTAGCATTGTCAAGAAAACACGTGTAATTCAATTATACTGTCTCAAAGTGTTCCATACAAGGAATGGGAAACCATATTCAAGGACTTCATTATGCTAAAGTAGTACACTGGACCTATTCAATAATTAACTATTTGCATGAGAGAAAAGAGAATTCCAAGGTTTAGCTCCGTACAGCAGACCAACAAGCCACAGCAAGAGTAAGCTGATGAGTGATGGCCCATAAGAACCAACTACTTCTATTTTTGTTTTGTTTCTAAACATAGGAGATGGTCTAGTTCCACGGTGGATCACCTACAAGTGGTAGTGAAATTAGATTTCCCCGAATAAGATGCATCATAGCAGTTATAGGGTAATAAAAGAACCAATGCATGCAGATTGGAATATTTTAACACGAAGTGATTGATATGTTCAGTGTAACGCTCCTAAATAAGCCAAAAAGCCATTCGTAAGTTTAAAGAGTTGACATTATTAAGACTATGAAAAGAACACATCATGTGCTCAATTGGAGGATACCGTTTTTCCCCTTAAGCCTATATATATACAAGTTTAATGAGTTGTCACAGAGTTGCAGGTAGGTCAATTTGACCAAGAAGAATAAAGTATAAGCAGAACACTTGATTTAATATTGGAGAACTGTGTTATATATACACAAAAGAGTACATCTTGTCGAGAGAAGGAAACACGGCTTAATTTCTATCTGAAATTCATAAATATATATCAGGAAGCACTTCACTTGACCAAAAACGGAAATCAGATGAGTGTAACATGGAAATCCTTGGAATTCGGTTTGTGGAAGTGTTATAATTAGTATAATTTTCCCTGCTCAACAGATCTAGGTTGTACCAGTTCTAAATCGCAACACCACCCAATTCAAGTCAAATGGATAAAGTTCCTCTTTTGCATAGTTTTCTGGAAAGATACTAGGCCCTTGAGAGTCGGTTTCTGTAACTTTGAGGATATGGAGTTGGAAGAGTCTAAGGAAAAAGCATAACTACAAGCCAAAGGCATGGATAGGATTTTGTACAGGCTAACCAAGGAGAGAGAGAAGAAAGACAAAGTATTGATGGAAGAGGCACACATCAGACGAAGATGACATACATACTTTCATAAACTCTTGAACGAAGAGGGAGACAAGAGTATTGTCATGGGGTATGTAGAGCACTCTGAGAGTAGTCAACATTTACGCAACTGCAGGGCTTATTAAGGCTGAAGAAGAGCCTTAGAGCAATTGGTAAAGTTGCTGCCATATGACCAGGAAATCAAGGAAACAGCCTCTGGCAGAAAAAAGTAAAGTTGTGTACAGACCTTGTGGTGATCGAACCTTTCCTTGGACCCAATGCATAGCGGAAGTTTTAGTGCACCGGACTTGCTGTTTTTTCAAGGCTTATTAAGTTTGAGGAGATTAAGGAGGTTATATGTAAGATGATAAAGGGGAGGAGATCGGGCTAGACAAGATCACAGTGAAATTTTGGAAGAGAGCAGCTAAAACAAGCACGGAGAGGCTAACTAGGTTGTTTAATGCAAAGGTGGTTGGTACAAAATTGAAATTTCGATTCAGTAATTTGATTTTTGATTTTTTAAAAATAGGTTTGGTATTTTTTAGTTCGTCTTCGGTATTTTGTGATGCGGTAAATCAAAATCTGAAGTTCACGTGTTAATATGGTGATTGGAATAACTTTTTCACTCCATTGACAACCCATTATTGCTATAAGTCTGCATTGGCAATTTCTAGTCACCTATCACAGATGTCTGAACTAAAAGCCTAAGAAATTAAGCAATTGAAACCACAATGAGGACATCCCAAAAGAGTTGAAATGCAGGCTTCTTTCTAACAAAAATAATAATTTTATTTGTACTTTTTTTATTAATAAATTTGATCCGAAGGAACCCAACAAAAATGTGAGGTTGATACAGGTCACTGATCGTGCTTTAGACTTGGTCAGGACTCTAAAATTCAATAAACAACAAATCACACTCTTAATAGGATTTCATAAATGCATTTGCCAATGAGGGAACTGCAACACTTATTCTAAAGAATGTAACCATGGGATGCAAAATGTATTACCTTGATTCATGAAGTAATTGGTTGGACGTCTGTGTGATGAGTAAAAGAAAATCATCCGTCTTTCCTGCTAAACCAAATTTACCAAGTCATTAACTATGTTAGAAACATTAAATCAAAATATCTAACCCTAAAATATGAAAACATAACAAGAGGGAGCAATCAGCAACAAGCTTTGACAAAGTTTTCACAGTAAGAGAAAAGTAAAAGACGAGAGGAAATACTTTCTCTTTCTTCGGTCAACAGAAGCATTCCTTGGGTCAGTTTTAGCAAGACCAGATCCAGGAGGGATGGCATACTGCATTGGGGAAAGAGCTGCAGCTGTAACAGGTGTAGGAGCAGGAGGTGGAGCAGCTGGAGGGGCTACACTTGATGGTAGTGATGCAGGTGGAGCAGAAGTTGGCGGAGCAGTTGCAGGCTCAGGAAGCGGCCGTGGTAAAATATGCTTCAACCGGTTATTTCTATAATTCTTCCAAAAGTAAAATTGCTGCCTATGTGCCACTTCCTAATAATTGTCATAAACATGTAAATCAGATCCCATTACAAATTTATGTGCCAGAACTTTAGGATGGCAAACAAAGTGCAATAGACATTAAAATGGCTTTTGAGATGAGAAGTCCTCTGGGCGAGTATTAACCTAGACAACCCCATTAAATAATTATAGTATTATATCTAGAAACTATGAGAAGTTATGAAAGGGAAATAAGGCTAATGGCTAAGATGATGAAGTAACATGTATTATAAAGTGCTTGGCTGCATTTTTTGTCCACAGAAATGCGTTTACACAAAGTGGGACAAACTTTCTTTATAGTGAGTGACAGTCTTAACTAACTAAAAGGAATAGCAGAAGTGGAGCAAGAAACCAGGATGACACTTGATACAACTTTTTACCTTGTTCGCAGGATGCGCCATTGCATTACGAAATGTTGGATTTTGGAGAAGCTCAAGAAAGAATAGGCAGTGAGGGTACCTGCGTTAACATCAAGAGAGGGAAGACCAACACAAGTTAGTTAATGATACCCATAGTCCACAGCAAACAGAAAAGAAACAAGGACCATCAACCAAATAAAGCATGGAAGTGAACTGCATCTAAAAAAGGTTGCAGCAGAAATTACCCAACTGTTATCATATATTAATAGTAAAACTGACTTACATTATAAACTTTATGTACTCAGGTCGTTGCCAGTATTGAAGGTATTTCAAGTACCCAATAAAAGCTTCATCTTCAAAATATCTATTTTGAGCCAAATCTGCCTCAGAATCAAATACAAAATCAAAGGGGGCACAGAAATATTGAAACTTTTGCACCACAATTTGAAACACGATGCATTTCACACACTTAAAACATAATGAAGAAGAAAGAACCATCCAACAGCATATATGGTCACACTTTGAGAAATACCCAAAAATTATCATGTTTATATAAGAGAAGAGAATGGATAGATAGATACAGTGAATATAAGTAGGATTAGCGAGGCATTGGACAAATTCGAGTTCCAGTAAGAAACGTTGGCGCCCATCATCTGGATCTTTATATATGCTTTTCTGCCTGAAATTAGAACAGAAAAAAATAGTTAATCAATGGGATAACAATCAATTGATTTGAGGAAAGGCGTGACGAATTGATGTGCCTACGGTGATTCATGGCTGTCTGGATTCAAGGTAGAAGCCATTCCCTAGACCCTAACTAATTCTCCTTCTTCTCAACTCTGTTTTGCACAACCAAAAGTTCAGAGGGTTATTACAAGCCAAAATTAATACCAAAAAATAAAGAAAAAGAAAAGAAACAGATACACAAGAACATCGAGACAAAGATATTCCTATCTCAATCCCATCCCAGGCAAACTCTTCATGTCTTGAACTTTAGTTCAAAACCTGCTTAACCATTAAAGAAACACAAACAAAATACAAATAACACAAAAAT
The DNA here is from genome assembly GCA_026153255.1 of Solanum medicagineum. Taxonomy (NCBI): domain Eukaryota; kingdom Viridiplantae; phylum Streptophyta; class Magnoliopsida; order Solanales; family Solanaceae; genus Solanum; species Solanum medicagineum. Next base: position 16,025,893 of record JAPFFP010000070.1, read on the forward strand.
ATACCACAATTACATAATTCTCATATCAATGAGCAAACAGAAATGGTAATAGTGTGTACATATTTTAAAAGTTAATAGAATAAACACATACATATGGAACACTTAAAAAATAAAGCATAGAGAGTGGTGTATGCAAGAAATAATAGAATGATAATAAAAGCTACTAACCGGAAAAGGAGATAACGTAACTGGAGCGAGTTTGAGAATAGTATGTATCAATCCTCTTTTTTTGTTTCAAGTGTACAATGGTAGAACTGTCTGTAGGTCTTGTTTATATAGTGGAGCAGATCAACTATTAAAGAAGGACAAAAGACCAGAAATCAATTAAAACATTTAACTTTGCCAACAACAACATAGTCCGTGGAATCTCACAAGTGGAATCTGGGGAAGGTAGAATGTACGCAGACCTTACCACTACCTCATAGAGGTAGAGAGGCATAATAATAAATTAATTTTGTCATAAATAAAAGGAATCAATTAATAAGCCAAGAGATTCAGTCTAATTTGCCCAAAAAACCAAGTAAATTAAGCAAAGAGAGTTATTTAAGGAGGCAAAAATTTGAAAATTATTATGCAAACAATTAAGCCCAAATAAATCAAATGCTGACATTCATGATTCACTAGCTGAATTAAAAGAATAAAGGAGGCTAGAAACGATCAAATGAGGACTGAATTCGGATCACACCGGTATGTTGTTGTTACTTGTTGGTATTATCACAGACATCCATCTCTATGACCCAAGAATCGTATCAAACCATTAAACAAAAAGTTCAATGTAATATGTGATCCGACATTCTTTAATTTCAAAGTTGGGTTAAATACAACATCATATAACACCAAATTCGTAGAAGCAATTCCTCAAACACCTATAAGCATAGGAAACTGAAAATTTTGACACACCCATTTCAGCAAACAATAAAAAGATTGGCTTTTGATACAGTCAATCAACCCCAATTCACTTTTTAAAAGCACGCAAAAATTGGAAATGAACATGAAAGCAATTAGTGCTGAATCACCAAAACACTGATGCCTACCGCTTGCCAAGCGAATAATGACACAATTAAGGAAGGATTAAGGAATAAATAGATGGGAATAATCGAAAAATTACCACTCAGAGAAGAGAAGACCAAAGCTTTATATTTTCTACTTCTAATCTCTAAACCCCTATTTCAGGTTTTTGTTTGGGTATTTAGCCGAGAGGGTGATGAAGAAGGAACGAAAAGTGTATTACCAATTTGCCCTTGACGTCTTCCACTCTCAATATAACAAACTAAGGTGAAAAAATATATATAATTTAAATGGAGTAAATATATCCAAAATCATTTAATTATGAGAAATATATTTAAAAAAGTTATTTATTTTTTATATTAATAATAAAATGACTCAGCTTAAATAATTTTTTTCATTCTACAATTACTCAATCAAATTTGTCATAAAAAAAGTCTGACATCACAAAATAATTTTTTTTTAATGACAAGTGGAGGTGAACACAACAGAATTTAGTTCGAGACCTTATTTAATACTATGTTCTTGTAAACACTTTAACTATTAAAAATGATTTCTAATTAAATATTTTGCCAATTCGATTGAGTGTATTAGGGGTCATTTTGTAGAGTACATAATAATAATATTAATATTAAATAAAGTGTATTAATAATACATATATTAGTGCAATTAATTTATATCTTCTTTGGTAATTTCATTAGCAAATCACCTTTCTCTTCAAACTAATTAAGGGGGGAAAATACATTTTGGGGCAATAAAAAATTAAGAGAGTGAATAATGATCCATACATTAATCATGGATTGCATATAAAAATTAACAAGAAATCACAGATGAGAATTTAAGGCTGGTTAGGACTTTCTAGAGGAAGATTGAGGTGGAGAGCATCTAAACATATGAATCTTAATCTTTAAGCAAGGTAAATTATAGAAAAGGCATGCATCATGCTAACACAGTTGACTAATGAGCTTAAATATAAAAAATGGGACAAGTATTCAGAGCAAAACACAGCAAGTTATTCCATCTAATAAGAGATTTATTATGCATGCAGAGAACAACTAATTTTGTTTGAAAATCTAGAAATGGGAGTATCACATGAACACCAAAATAGGCATTAGAAGAATATACCTGGACGGATCCATAGATCTTCAAAAAACTTGTCGGAGGCGGTCGGCGAGTCAAGGTTTCACCAGAACTAAGGCGGCGGATTTTCAGGGTGTCTCCGACGGTGGAGAGAAATGGGAGTGAAGGCGTTTCGGGGGTTCTACCGGAGGGGAGAAGGAGAGGAGGATAAGGGGTCGCCCGGTGGTATGTGGAGTTTTTCACCGGGAAAGAGAGAGACGGGGAAGGGTGATTCTGGCCGGCGTGGATTTTCGGTGGTGACTAGCCGGAGGAGAGAAGAAAAAGGGGTATTCCTTTGGTGTTTTCCGGCGTGGAGAGTACGGGAAGAGGGGTTGGTCAGTGCTGGTCACTGCCGGGGAGAGAGAAGGAAAAGAAGGCCCGGGGGGGGACTTTTTGGCCGAAAAACTGGTGAGGAAGAAATTAGGTGGTTTTCATGTGGTCGCCGGCGATGGAGGCGAGGAGAGGAGTGAGGGTGAGGTGGTGAAGTGGCTTGGTCCAAAGGAGAAGAAAAGGAGTGAAAAGAATGAGGCTTTCGGGTTTGGGTAATATATATTAAGGGTAGTTTGGTTAAAAAATGAATAATAGAGGAATTAGTTAGGAAGAGAGTAGTAATGCTAAAATTATTTTTTATCTCATATTTAATTTGTTATTTTTCACTTAATTTTATGTTTGGTTTAAAATTTTATAAAAAGTTTCTTTTTAATTATGTTTTTGAACTATTATGAAATTTTCTATTTGGTAAATTAAATCAAAGTAAATTAATTTTTGTCATTATATTTGTTATTTTCTCAGTTGAATTATTTGAGAGTAAATAATTGTAAGTTCAATAAATTCATTACTAATAAAATGTCAATTTTCAATTTAATAAAGATAGATCATTTATTATTAAAATAGAAAAGATGTTAAACAATTATAAAATAGATAATCTATATTTGCACATAAAAATTTGAAAGTTGTAATTTTAATATATTGTTTATACCTTACAAGGCCACTCAACTTTGAGATTATATTTAACATCATTCGAATTTGTTTTGTATCAGTAAAATCACTCAACTAAATTAATTATAACAAAAAATTTGACATGGCCAAATGTTTTTTTGTCTATTATGTAAATATGAAACCACAAATAAATTAAAATTAAAATTTGACATGATAAATTTATTTATTTTTATACTATGAAAATATGAACTTGCAAATAAATAAATCTTGTAAACTAAGTAAATTAACTAGTATAAAACTACAAACATAAAATATAAAATCAAGAAAATAAAAAAATATAAAAGAATTTGAAGGACATTTTTGTCTTTATATATAATCTTATGGTGTTAAATCCAAAGTATTAGCTAATACCACCAAATGGGAGGTATTAGTTAATATCATGTATGAGGTATTTTAACTAATACATGAATTAGTTAGTACTTGAGTTCAATTTCTACCAAACATAGTATTAATAAATACTATTCTTCTAATCCCTCCTACCAAACGACTCCTAAAGGAAAAAGGGCCTAAAATGTCTAGTATTGATAATAGTACAAAAATACTCTTATCCATTTTTTGGGTCTAAAATACTTTTTTCATACACTTTTGGGCCTAAAATATTTTTCTCTTTAATATATTATTTATAAAATATTTTAAGTAATTATTTTATACACGTGATAGTCATCTATTCGTTTAAATTTAATTATTTAATTTTATTTATAAATTTAATTATTTAATTTTGTTTATAAATTTAAAAATTCGTCCTATATTTAGATCCAAACTCACACTCAATTATAACCCTAACCCGCCACTTAGCTATAACTCATCCCAAATCTTCCCAATAACCTAACACATAATAAAACATCTCCCAAAAACTTCTAAAAACTTTTTCTTCATCTGTTTTCGATCATGAATAAGGAACAATACTTCATCTTCATCTTCATCTTTTTCTTTTGTTTTCGATCATGATCAATATTTCATTCTCATCTTCTGATATTTAGGTTCTTTTCATTCACAAAAGTCATATTCTTCATCTTCTTTTGTTCTTCCCTAAAAATTAGCCCTACACCCGTCCTAATTCAATCCTTTTCTTGTTCAAAATGTTAGTATCTTTTTCGATTTCTTTTCCTAAAGAACTTTCGTCCCGTACATGTAAGTATGAATTGATGGATAAATATTTTATTGCTACAACTCTTGAAAATAGTAGACATCGATTCTACAAATGTCGTCGTCTTGGGTCAAACTCTTCGATTATTTGGTTGGATTGATGAGAAACTTCCACATCATGTGTCAACAATGATTCATAATCCACAAGTTGAATTGGATTCAATTAGAAAAGAAAGAAACCATTTGAAGAAGATTGTAGAGGAAATGAGTGGAGTTGAAGATTCTGGTT
>JAPFFP010000070.1:16030490-16051880 GCA_026153255.1 Solanum medicagineum
CATAACAACTATTAAGAAAACTATAACAACAAAAATAGTGTAATAATTATGTATCTTGCGATGAATTAGTTCCTTCTTAATTATTCAAAAATAATTCGCTATAAGGGATTTAACCCGCATCAACTCTTTTTCTATTTTTTTTCGAAAAGGTAGAGTTCATGAATTATGTCCTGGACGCTCCAAAATAAACTAAATTTACATTATTACAAACTAAATGATCTAGATAGATAAATTCAAAATATGACAACATGAAAAAAAAATTTAACACCGTCACCGTGAGATGTATAGAAGTAAAAATTTCAAAAGAAAAAAATACTACAAATTATATGTAAAATAAATATATAATCCTACTTAACTTTTTATTTATTTATTTATAAAGGTTTTATATATAGAGATTCTATCACTAATTAGAACTCATGGGAAATTAGAATTTTCCTTAATTTACAAATCTCTTGACATTGAATTTTAAATATGGAACAAACTATATTTATCCCCCATGTTATAGATTTATTATTCAAATAAAAGCTCTACACATCAAGATACGGCATTTAACTGTAACTTTATATTTCAAATTCAACAAATAATTAAGTTTAATTAAAATCAATTGTAATACTAATGGATAATGTATTGTAATACTAACAAATAATGTATCAAAATGTACTTAATAACATAATTAAAACTAATTCACAATCAAACAATGTAAGAAAAAAAAGTGATAAATGTTTAAATTTTTTTGAGAACTTCATTTGGCGGCATCATACTGGAGAATTTATTGTTAATTATTGATCATGCATAGTTATAAACAAAAGATGTTTTGATCCAAAATATTACTTAGATAAAACTATAAAAATTCTTTTCTATATAAGATGAAATTCTAATTGATCTAGAAATGTCAAAAATTACAATTTTTTACCTAAATCAAATAATAAAACCTAAAGATAGAAATTAAATTAGTTATGAAAGAATATTTGTCCAAAATCCAAAAGGACACATAAGAAACAAATAGAGAACTATCAACAAAAACTACAAAAATTACAACAAATCAACAATATAACGTAATGTACGGCAAGAGAAGTTTTTAAAATCGTAAAAGTTAGAAGTCTCTCCCTATGTAATTAGGATTCATGTTTTTTTTTAATTATTAATATTATTATTATTTAAGGATATCTTAAAGTAACACAATTTTATTGCCCTTTCATAGACCAAATTTTTGTTGGATAATTAAGAGTTTTCAATTATCTTTAGGAGTTATATTATATCCAATATTAAATATAATAATAATTGAAAAAAGTAGGAAAATATAATTTTGTCTAAAGATGAGTCTTTTAATGAAGAACTTATAATATTAAGGGTGTTCACACTTTTAATATTTATAAATAGATAAACTGATACGTAAAAATTTTGTTTGGTACATGCTATTGGAGAAGTGGATTTTTCCAGTTGTTGCGGTAAAAAAGGAAAATAAACTACCGCATCAAATATAATAATAATGAGAAAAAGCTTTCACTCCCTCATGGAATACCTTTTCTTTTCGTTTGAACATTCGTAGCTTATTCTATTTGATGACATTTTACAAATGTGAACAAAAAAGTTCATCACATGGTATAACATATATTTTTCACAAGCCTTCTAGAGTCTTAGACATTTTAATTTTTGTAAATTTATTTTCACTCCGTAATTCATATCTATTTTGAAGCTCAATTAATTTAATTTACATATTACAGAGTTTATTTCTTGTACTGACATGCTTACAATAAGATTTTTTTTATATTTTCCATCTCAAATTTTAAATCGCCGATTGACATGAAAGGATCCCAATCACTCCATCACAAGTCGTATTTCTCTTTCTTTTTTTTTTAGTTTCATATCTAAACTATTGGGAGGGGGAGTGTGAATTTAATACCTAAACAATATTACTTATGTTTTTATTAGTTTAAGAAGCATACCTCTCTTTTACTCTACTCTCACCATTGTATGTGTACTACACTCTCTCTTTTTATTTTCTTTTAAAAAAGGTCGCAACGTACTTCACATAGACAAAATATTTCAGCTTGACAAAAAACATAAATTGCAATATTATTTAAAGTTAAATATTAAAGTATTATTATTTTAAAAAATATTATAAAATAAAATATTTTTCTTACCACACTTCGCCACTTACCATGGCCTCCCCTCCCAATTAAAATAATAGTTTCCACCCTACCCATCTAATCCTTCACTTTCATTTTCTCCCTTATTTTTAGAAAATTATCTTGTACTTGTCGCAAGATTTTTTAAAATTTTTTTATTTCTGTTATATTGGATACACAAGTAGAAAAAATATACATACATATTTATAATAATAATAGTAAAAATATAAAAATAAATTAGAAACAAGGGTTATCTCTATTTATTTAAAAAAGAAAAATTAACCAAAGCCCATAATACGTCTGCCCTTTTCCCTTAAAAACAAAAACTGATTTTTAACCCAAGTCGTTTTCATTAATACATTTTTTCCTTTTTTCTTAAAAGATTTTTTTTAACCAAAGCCGATTTATATGTTTTCCCCTTTTCCCTTAAAAAAAAGTAAGAACTTTTTGGTAATTATTATTTTCCTTAAAATAAAATATTTTTTTTTACTCCACTCCACCATTTATCATACCCCCTCCCCTCCCCCCCTTAAAATAATAATTTCTACCTTACCCACATAATCCTCCGTTCTCATTTTATTTTTCTTCACTTTTAGAAAATTATCTTCTAACTGCAGCAAGATTTTTTTTTATAAAATTTTTATTTCTGTTATATTCGATACATAAGTAGAAAAAAATATTTTTCTAAAAATATGTGTACAAATCTATAATAAAAATAAATTAGAAGCAGTGAGTTAGATGGGGTGAGATAGAATTTTTTTATTTGCTTAAAAATAAAAATAATATCAATTATTTTTTAGGAAGGAGTGGAGGAGGTTTAGATATATGAAACTCAATAAATAAGATAATTAGGTGTGTTTTTGAGTCTTATCTCTATAATAAATTATATTTCAATCAACAAATTATTTAGTAGCACACGCCCTTTGAAAATTCTTTTTATAGAATTTCGTTTTAGTTAAGTAGTTGAACAAAAAAAGAAAAAAAAAGAGAAGTAGAAAAACCAATAGGAAGAAGTTTTGGTTGGAGTTTAGAAGGATCACGCAACTAGTTCCCCTTGTCATCATGGATTTCAAGAATCCCATCCATGACTACTATCACTACATGGTGTATACACTTGTTACCTTATTGTTATTATGTATTGTCGTGAGCAACAGTTTTGGTTTATATCCTTCACAAAAAGTAAGTAGTTCTTTTCTTTGTATGTGTTTTTTTATTGAGGTTGATGAATTACTTAATTCCAGTTGAACATGAAAATGCACGGAGATGATCTTGAAGAAGCATTAGCGGGTGCATCAAGGCCGGAGGAGAAGACGGTAATTATCGCGATCGTAAACAAAGCGTATGTGGAGGGAGATAAGGCGATGTTGGATGTATTCTTGGATGGTTTCTGGGTGGGAGAAGGTACCCAGGATTTAATGAAACACGTTTTGATGGTGACGATGGATGAGTTGTCGTACAAAAGATGCAAGTTCCTCCATCTTCATTGTTACAAACTCGAAACGGATGGTGTCGATTTCATGGGGGAGAAACTGTACATGTCTCAAGATTTTATAAAGATGATGTGGAGAAGAACACGCTTCTTAGGAGACGTTCTAAGACGTGGTTACAGCTTCCTCTTCACGGTAAACATTTCCATTTATGTCAACAGGTTAGATACCTGTGCGCCAAAATTAACTCCTGGCTACAAGACACAAATTTACGGCTTACTATTTTTTTCCCCCACCACCTTCCACTTAAGTTTTATTTTTTAAATATTCCCCAAACCTCACTTGTGGGATTCCATTGTTGTTGTTGACTCAATTTTTTTAAAAAAATTCAAAATTTTTTGAAGTCGAATCTCGCATTGGGTGTTTAGTTTCATGATACAATAAATTAAATAAAATATTTTATTTATATTGAAAAATAGAGTATTATTTGCTTATGAAATATAGGTAAACTATTATTCATATAAAATATAAACGGATTGAATTATTACTTGACCTATTTTTAATCTGCCCAAATTTGATCCTCCATTTCAAAATTAGATTTTGATAGGAAGGGAATACCATTCAGATAACTATATAAGACCATTCAAGTGCAGGATTTGTCACCAATTAAAACACTTGCAGAATTTTCAAACAACTAAGCTGTTTGCGGAAGTCTAAATATATTTTTCATCTACCTGTTTTAGTAAATATATTATTGGTTTATTTATTCTTTTTGACTCATGGTCAATATTAAGTTAAGGAAAATTATTTTACTACTGATTCAATTTTAAATTCCGACTCTAATTATCTGATTTTCTGACCCAAACACTAATCCATCCAAAAATTATAAAATCACATCAATCTTTTTTTAAAAAATAATTACTAATTTTTAACAAAATCGACCTCCAGAGGTCCCCCTTTTAGCACAAAAAAAGGGAAAATGCAAACCAACTTCTGGAGGTCAATTTTTCCTCCTTTTTTTTTCCAAGTTATTTGTAGAAATTGACCTCTAGAGGGCGGGTCTTGTCATGAATATTTTCATTTTTTAAAAAATGATTCCTGGATGTTGGTTTTTTCCACGAAAAATAAATTGAAAGAGTACAAATAAAACAACAAACTATGGTAAGAGCTTGAGTCAGATAATAAGTTACAAAACAGGATGGGTGAATATACTTAATTAAAGCCAGAGTTGAAAATTAGATTTGTAATAAAATGTCACATGAACACCAATAACAATAACATATCCAGTGAAATCCCACAAGTGGGGTCTGGGGACGATAGAATATATGTAGACCTTATCACTGCCTCATAGAGATAGAAAGATTGTTTCCTAGGAACCATCATCTCAAAAACCTATAATCAGAATAAACCAAATATGAGAAAAGAAAAGGAAAAGAACGAGAACAAAAAGATCCACTAATACGATAATTCAAATGTTACTGCTAGTTCAAATGGCATAAATAAGCTAAAATTGTAACAAGAAGGATATATTTAGTAAGATAAATGAATGAAGGATCTATATAGACTTTTTGCGATAGTGAGTGAACATTTTTGGCCCTAGTCTATCAAAGCAATAGATTGTATGCCAAATCTATATCATTTTATGCTTAGGTGTTGGTAAATTGATTTTCAACTGTTACCGTTCTTCCACCCAACTTAGTTAATCTATATATTTGGTACAAGGAGGTACCTCCTTCGTCCCACACCTTAGAAATAATTAATTTTAAAATTTCTTTATTATCGTTAAACCACACAAACATGTAAGGATGTTTAGATTGTAAGTGTTAAAAGTCCTTTTTTTTCTTTAAATATCGTGTTAAATCAAAATGACTAGAGTTGATTTTGTCGTAGGTTTTAGATATTAGACCCAATTTTATTGTATCCTTCCGTGACTCTAATAATCATATTTCTCCATCTGATTGTTTGGCAAAACTTGATCTCATTAAAAATATGATTTTAAATAGAAAGGAGTGGAGATCGCGAATTACAGTAGCAGGCTGATAGATTGGTAAGGTAGTAGGGTTGATGTCTGGTCTTGGGATATATATAGAAGGGTAGTAGTATTAGTAGTGTCTATATGCTGTGTTGTCATTATTCGTCTTATATTATTATTTGTTTTTCGTTATTAGTCGTTCTCCCTTGCTTTTTCTTTCTTTTTCCCTTTTTCCCATATCTAATTTATTCTGCTATGGGTTTGAAAACAACCTCTGTACCTCTATGAGGTAGTGGTAAGATGTGCGTATATTTTTACCCACTTGTGGGTTATTGTCGTCGTCGATGTGATTGGTGTTGTTTATTTGATGGTAACCAGGACACAGACGTGTTGTGGCTGAGAAATCCATTCCCCCATTTGAGTGGGAACCAATCCCTGGACTTGCAAATTAGTACAGATCATTTCAATGGGGATGAATGGTCGGAAGCGAATCCTATTAACACAGGCTTCTACATGATCAGATCAAACAACAAAACGATTGCTCTGTTTGATAAGTGGTACGCCAAGAAAGACAATTCGACGGGATTAAAAGAGCAGGACGTTCTGCAGAACCTCATACGTGAAGGGGAAATTCGGAATTTAGGGCTTAACCTAAGGTTCATGGACACTGTTTATTTTAGTGGATTTTGTCAAAATAGCAGGGATGTGAAGGCCGTAGTCACTGTTCATTCTAATTGTTGTAGAAAAATTAGTGCAAAAATGGCTGATTTGATTGAAGTCATTCATGATTGGAAGAGGTTTTTGAGCAATGAGACGTTGAGCTTCCAATGGACACCTCATGATCATTGTCGAGATTCATGGAAAAATTGAGGACAAATTTAATAATTATGGTGAGGATTATCATATCTTTTATCCCTTGTTGGATTTTACCTAGTGCTTTTTTCTTAACATCTGTATATGCTTACTTCACTCTTGTATTTGGTTAATCAATACTTCATATGTTTCTTAAAAATGTCGTACAAAATCTTCATTTTCATTTAGATCAAAGTATTTTATATTTAGAGCCTGTTTGAATTGACTTTTAAGCCAAAATAGCTTTAAACCACATTTTTGAATAAATTATATCATAAAGTTAAAAATTTTAATGTATAACTTTTGGCTACTAAGCCGAAAGCCAATCCAAACAAGCTTATGACCTTACTACAACAACATATCAATGGAATTCCACAAGTGGGGTCAAGTGAGGTTTGGGAAGGATAAAAGGTACACAGACCTTACCACTACCTCATAGAAGTAGAGAGACTGTTTTCGAGAAATCCTCGTCTCAAAAACCCATAAGCACCATTGCCATGTAAATAGTAGTCCTTTTGGAAAACTAAACACCATTGGCCTCGTCAATGAAATGCATGTAGCCAGCCACTAGGTTTTGAAAATGGGGACAAGGAGGATTGGGAGAGAGGAGTTTAAGAGTGACCAAATCAAACTTAAAAAGCACACCTTTCCCCGGTAAAATCAGAGGACATAATTCATCATCTCAACACATATCTATTTGGTTGGCTTTTCATTTTGCTGCACAAAATGCAAGCACCTGAGCAAGCCAGCAACAGAAAAAACCTAAAACACCATTCAGAGCTGAAACTTATGTCAGCTCATGACTTAAATGGTACAGAAAATTTGAATTATAACATCCTTTGCCCTCCCAAAGGAAACCAAAGAGAGGAAAACAAGGAGATGTGCCTCTTTCACAAAGCCAGCCCCATGCTTCTCTCGGGAAGGCCAGCAATCCACTAGTATGGCCTGTAGCGGATGGGACGTCTGAACCTTGGAACCCTTCTGCAAATAAGAAACAACACTTGTTAACTAAAGTTTGATGTAATCATCAAGCAAGCAGCAACTTGAATCATCAGAAGACAAAACATGACTACAACAGTGAAAATAAAACAAAAGAGTAAAAAGTGCTAACTGTTATATTATAGGTTATAAAAGTTAAAGAGTCCAGTAGGACAAATTGAGAGCATGCTAAATAGGAAAACTATCATCCAGATCAACAAATATCTGAGAAAATTGATCTTCCATTTAACTCTAGGTAAGTTCAGCTCTCTGTTGTGGAGGGCATAAAGCATTCCAACCATCAGTTTTCTTTGATATTTAAAAGATTTGGACCAGCCCATCAGGAATACTTATAGGATAATAGAAAATAAATTCAATTGAACAAATCTTATAACCAACATATGTTGAATCAATATAAGTTTACATGTGTTACTGCATCAAAATACCCTACGGGGTCGTTCGGTGTGAGATATAAGCTATAATAATCCCGGGAGAAAATGTAGGATTATTTTATCTCATGTTTGGTTGGAGGTATAAGGTAACTCTTGCCCTATTTATCCCACCATTTTTGCCTTAGTGATGGAATAAGTTATCTCATATATATGGTGGGATAACTTATCTCAGGGTCACCGGCATAATATGTTGCCAACCAAACGACCCCTACAAGTTTTATATTATTCTCATTTAACAGCTTAGTGATGCAACACCTTTTTTTCAGTTCTGAAGGATAACTGGTATTACTTAACTGGTAGTAGTACAGGGAGCATTGTGCTAACATTTACATTAGTATTACAAGAACAAAACAGTGGATTTTAGCACGTACAGACAGTACAAAAAGGGGTCGTGGATGCATTGCAAGTATTGTGATGCAACGTCTTTAAAAACAGTCGTGATGCATTTTAGATAGGTATATGTAACTGTGGTTGTGTAAACATAGATTAGGCATAGGAGGCATCTTGTTTATTTTAGTAAATTGCTGACTCAACCATTTCATCAATAAGACGAGACCCTGGGATTCAACTTCTGAAGCACACTGATAAACTTGAAAATAGACGAGTTCGAGCAGCTGAGCTGCTAATCCAGAAGCATACGACTTTAGGTCATATTTAGACAAAATATCAACAGAGCGAATTAACCCCTTGGAAAGAACATTAAACACAAAACTTGCCATTTCAGATCAACACAATTACCATAGCACATGCTCTGGCTTTACGAAAACCCAACATTCAGCTTCGTTTAAAGGCAGTAAGTCTAGAAACCCATCCAACCAAGGACAACCCAAGATTCCAGTTTATTTCGGAGGCAGGGAGCTCTGGACCACTAGTCATGTAGGCAGGGGCAATAGTGTAGTTCAAACAAACTTGTGTTCTAGTAGATTATGTGACAGGTGCACAAGGCATTCAGAATAGGTGGTATCTACAGCTGGGGGGCCACTTAATATTCAACTTGACTTCCTTCAGAATTTGAGTGATGGATAAATGACATATGATGTTGCAACTGACAGCATACTGGAACTTAAATGAAAATCGAAGAGTAAGGAGATAACCTGAGCTTTAGCCCAATGTTTAGTGAAGTGACAAGGGCCAGTAAAATATTATTGGTCAGGATGAAAACTGCTCTGAACTCTATCCTCAGTACCTCTTTGTTCCTGATCCTAGAGATCAGACAAAGATGGTCTAGCCCCAAAATAATGGTCAAGCAAAGATCCACTTCATTTTGGATAAGTAAACAATTTGATGCCTCTTCTCTTTGGGTTGGGGTAGAGAAAGAGAGGTTGTACTTCGAAGAACTATTAACAGAAATAAGGTTGTATGCCTTAATCCTTTTCTTTTGCAATGCATTTATAAAAATTAAAAAAAAAAAAAGCTTTTTCCACAAATACAAAACCAACGATGAACACCGACCCTACTCATCATGTTCTGTCGAAAATACCTCGACCTTTTTCATGATTTTGTAGCTCATCTAGCATCTAGGGTGGCAAGTTGTACTATAAACTGCTCATATCTTGAAAAACTTTTTAAGCATCCCCAAACCAGACAAAAACAAAAAGAAGAGAAAACAGGGAACTAAGAAAAAAGAAATTGTCCCTGTAACAAAATAAAACAGTACCACTCTTGCATTCTGAAACTGTCTAAAACATAACTATCCTCGGAACCAAAAGTTCAAGAGATGAACTCAAATCCTCAGCTCTTGAAAAAGAGAAGTAGGAAGAAGACCCAAGGGAAGAGGTTCTCGAGCACTAGATGGTAAAATATAGAAACAGCGTCACACATACATATATACACACATATAGATATTGCCACACCAAAACAAAGGTTCTGCAGAGGATAGCGTCATTGTTAATTACCCAAAAGGTGGAAAGACTGGAGCACCAGGCACGAACCCACGTCGAGGGCGGAATCCTGCATAAGGATTAAATCGCCTTCCTCGAAATTGCTTCATACCAGGAACATTTGTGCGCTTGGCAGATACCTATACATGAGCCCCCACAAAACAAAATAGTGGTAGAAGGTTTAGAAGGTGAAACAGAGTTGATAAATCATTATGATGATTGTTATGGACCTTCAACTGCCGCCCATGAAGCTCTGATTCATTTAACAGAAGTGCATTTTGAACAGCTTCCATTTCAACAAATTCCACATACGCGTAGCCTTTTGGCTGGCCAAACTTGTCAGTCAGGATAGTTACCCTGTTAACAGTGCCGCAGGACTGGAAGTGCTGCTGCACTTCCTCAGGAGTGCAGCCATAATCTACCTGAAGTTGAAATGGCATTTAAAAAAAAGTCAAAATAGTTATGCTACACAAGAGATGGGTCTCAGCATATTTTTAATTTTTTTGAGGGGAGGGGAGGACTGGCCTCACTTCAGATATCCGGTCCCAAAAACTTGAGTCACATAGAGAGTATAATGAGTATAGCATTAGAAATATCAGACCATATTCAAAGACTAATGGTAAGGGGCGCCGTAGATGTCTTTAACTAACATAATATGGTTGTTACTTTTGTAAGATGTGCAGGGAACAACATCTGTTATTTGCTAATTGGTGATTTAATGTGAGGTTAGCTCTATCAACACAGCAACTTAACCTAAAGGCAAAAAAAGCAACTCATCCTAAAAGTGGAACATCCAGATTAGCAATCTAATGTGTTGCCTCAGCCTGTCATGCATTTCCGGACAAACTTATCCCAAGTATTCATTCTTTTGCGCACAATAAATTGCAAGCTAAGGCTGCAAGAGCAAAACTGAGAAAGAGAAAAAAGAAAATAAAAGTAAAAGAACAAGCAGAAGAGCAACAAACCAATTTTCTGTATCCATAATGAAAAAAAATAATCTGAAAGTAAAGCCATTAGAAAACTGACATGAAAAATAAGTTTGTCTAGAAAGTCTAACAGTATTATTGCTTTCTAGGTGAGCTCCTGTTAAAGTTGTCATTGATTTAACTTTACCCCCCAAAAAAAAAAAACAAAAAACAAACTGTCATTGATTTAACTTTACCAAAAAAAATATTGTTATTGATTTAAAATGTGAAAGCAAATAATCAGATTGGATTGAACTATACTTAATTCCTGTCATTGATTAACACAATAATAAGCCTCATGAAGAGCAGGATGATGCTATTAATAGAAACCTGTCACATAGGGAAAAACAAATTTACATGTTGAGATAAAGGCGATAAATCTCACATTACCGACATATATGGATCTCCCATCCACCTCCTCCTTTTCAGCCTGACTAGAAGAAGCAGTTGGCTCTGCACACATGCACGTAAGCACAATTTATGAACAACAAATACCCCATAAGCAATTTTGACAATGTCTATCTCTTTATTTCAAATCTAACACTTAGATACATTAAGCCAAGAAATCACAGAAGATTGCTTGGAATTTCCTTTTCTTTTTTTTTTTATGGGGGGTTGGGGGTGATGGCATTTGGTATTAAAGGAAAAAGTTTCCTCACACACACAAAGAGACAGACATATACACACATCCACACAGACTCTCTTCAAAAACAAAAGTTCAAAACGTAAGATACCTTAAACACATTCACTCCTCTACATGTCAAG
This sequence comes from Solanum medicagineum, assembly GCA_026153255.1. NCBI lineage: Eukaryota > Viridiplantae > Streptophyta > Magnoliopsida > Solanales > Solanaceae > Solanum > Solanum medicagineum. Next base: position 16,041,911 of record JAPFFP010000070.1, read on the forward strand.
GAACTGAGAGATCTAGAAGCACCCTAAAGTTCCACTCATGTTTTTTAAAAGCTACCATTAACTTGTAATTTTTTATACATATATATACACACACAACAACAACAACATACCCAGTGTAATTCCACAAGTGAGATCTGAGAGGGTGGTGGGGGTGCAACCTCCCTTAGACAAAAGTAGAGAGGTTGTTTCATACACACACACACACACACACATACATATATATACAGAAAAACACACACGCACATCTCCGTTCACCCAAAAAAAGGCCTATGGGACTTTAAGCAAATGGCAAGAAGCAACACTCGCTTATTTTGAGGAGAGCACCCAATTACTGGAAACAGAAAAATCACATAGTATATATGAATTTCTTTGATAAGATCATGTATCATATATGAATTAAGTTATTATAATGTCAAATCACAATTATAGTCACACTTACTATCAACCGATGTGCAATAATGGCAATATTAATCGGATGATTCGAATTGAACATTACTAACATGTAATTTCAACAAGGTCATACAGCTATAACTTCAATCACATTGATTTCAATTTGCAAATGATCAACGATAAGAAAAGAATTGATTTGCAACACATACTTCTATTAATTACTCAATAAATGTACTAAAGAGAGCAAAAGAGGAGGAAAGAAGTCCAAACAAAAGATTTGCAAACTAAGAGAAGAAGGAAGCTTCATTGTTTGAAGAGGAAAAAGAGAGATGTAAATCAGAAGTAGAGAAACAGATATAGTAGATTTTTTTTTAAAACCATGTCAAATCCCGATAAGAGGAAAACAATGAAAGATGTTAAAAGCGTAGCAACTACTGGTTTCCTTAGTTGTCTATTATTTTCTGAAGCAGCTACTAGTTTCCTTATTTTTGTCTATTATTTTCTTTCTATAGTCCAATTCAAAGACTCAACTGCTTCTAGCTGGGATCATTTTGTGCCTCTCTCTATAAAAATAATACTTCACCCATGATGTGATAATCCACCCATTACTTACCGTTGCTCGTCACTTACAACAACAACATACCCAGTGAATCCCACGATGGGGTCTGGGGAGGGTGAAATATACGCAGACCTTACCACTACCTCACAGAGGTAGCGAGGTTGTTTCTCCATTGCTCGTCACTTAGCGCCACAAAATAATGACCTCCAAGAGCACTGAATTTCTCATATAATCATCATGAAACGAGCTACAAATTAATAAAATCAATTACAATAAAAGCGTCCCCCCTTTTCCCATTTTCCTAATTATAGTGAATGCTAAGGCAAGTCAAATGTGTCACTTATCGACCGCAGTTTGATCTAATTCATTTCTTTCCCTTTGCATATATCAAATAGTCTAGATACCCAACTGGTGCAGCCCAAATTACGCTCACCAAAATCACATCTTATCTACAAGAAACAGAAGAGTAATCAACTATAACCAAATTCAAGGATACATAATAGTTTTATTCCTTTGACAAGTCAAAAGACAAACAAGTTTGTACAACAAGAAATTAGCACCTAGAAGTAATTTCACGCGATGGGTCAAGATCTACAAAACCATGTTGATTACAGGAAGGATATAACGCACACAAAAAAGGAGAAAGGCAAAAAGAAACCGGACAATGAAAAGCTACTTTGTGTCCAAGAAGAAATTAACACCTAAAAGAATTTCTGAAAGAGGGTGAGACCTAGAAAATCATCCCGACTACAGGATGGATAGAGCTAACAGAAACTAAAAAGGAGGAAGGCAAAAAGAAACCAGTAAAACAAAGAAAAAGGGAGAAACAAACAACCATTTTACATTGAAATAGATTTAATTTTCTATATTTGAAATTAAAAGAACAGAGTGCAAAAAGGGAAAGGGGAAAAAAAAAGAAACAAAGCCCACTCTTAAGCACTGGAATTGGCCACAAAGATCGCCTGGGTTCAAAGCAGCGAACTTCTCCAGTCATCTTCCTGCAAGATATCTCGTCTTATAGGTGATTGGAAGCACAGATGAAGGAAACCAACCTAGAGACCAAGGTTTTTCTAACCAACAAGAACATCTAATTTAAAGAGTGACAGGAATGAAGATGTAACGGAGGAATCTTTTAGGAGAAATCAAATTTACCTAGGGAATACAAGTGGTCAAAGCCATTTACCAATAGAAAGGAGACAAGTTGGGATTATTTTTGCCATGACGTCACTTTAAAGTAAATTAAGGGCATACAAGAAAATTGCTAAATACTTATTTATTCAGGTAGATAACTTTGTCTTCAAATTTACAGTATACCGGAGGAAAAGCATGGGATTTATGTAAAAAGATTCATTCACTAATGTATTACACTAGTAAATTAGCCAAGCTTCTCATAACATAACCAATACCGGAGGATGGAATCACTATTCACGAATGACACTTTTTCCACAATGCAAGAGCTAGTAGTTCCACCATTGAAATGAAGAAGAAAACGGGAAACTAGTTATTTTAAACTAAGTTGCTCGGACTCTTCACTTTTGATGCCGCACCCGTGTCGACACGACATGGGTGTGGGTGTAGGTGTAGGTTCCATGTCCGATTTGGTCAACCGGTTTTGGGTACTTTGACAAAAATTGATGGGGAAAATTGGACGGTTTTAATGATTTCTATATAATCAATACAAAAGCGAAGGTGAAATTGAAGAAAATGAAAATACCTTTTATGTAGAAATTTCTATGTCATGCTTTTCCTTTAATCTCCTTCTAGGATTCTCTTCAAGTTCTCCACATAATATCTCATAATTTAGGTTTTCTCAATCTATTTTTAGAAATTTTGATTATTTTTAGGTGAATCCCCACACCCATATCCATACATGGATCAATATCCCCAAATCTTAAAATTAGATTATGATGTGACTCTAGATCCACATCCGTATCGGACACCCGCACCCGAGTCCGAGCAACTTAGATTGTAAAAATTCCATAGCTATAACAGTGTTAACTATATCTACTTGGTCTGGAATCATGAGGCCCAAACGACAGATATTTCTGTTTTGGCATTCCTGTACCCATATCTTATTTAGATAACTCCAAGTTTGAGAAGAAAAGAATTCTGAGTTTCACAGTAAGAAGCATCTAAAACGGACTTCGTGACAAGAAAGATCTGTAAAACCCAATCATACATACAACACCTCAAACTCGTACTCCTGGAATTCATGTAGAAGAATTTCTAGAAAGATGCTAAACTTGCAAAAAAAAGACAGCCAAATCTTAAGTTACATGGAATTTGTACTCAATTAGGAAAGAAGTTCAAGCATTTATGAGGAAAGACAATCTTTTCATTTGTTTCCATAAGAAATTCTAGAGATCTTTAAGAAAATGATGGAACCAACGAAAATAATCTTAGTACATCTTATACATTGATTACGAAAAGTACCAATATAGTAGGTATTAGAAACACACTTCTCCAACCATGTAGCTCTTTTTATGAAGATCCAAGAACATATATCACTTGAACTAATGAAAAGACCATGAAAGGTAAAAATGATCCTTCTCACAGCATTTAGCAAGCTGATAAGGTTAAAAAGACTTCTGAAGACGAAACAGACGCATGATATTTGGGGTAAGACAAAGCAGCTACTATACCTAGTCCTTTTCGTCTCTTCCATGTTTCAAGTAATAATTAATTTTTTTTTGTACTGGACACATCCTCGACACTACAGAGCTTTATCTGGAGGGAGTCAATGATATGGCCTCTCTTTAATAGCTAATCAAAAATTGGTTAATGCCTTGAGGTTTGGGATTAAAACAAATCACAACCATGATGAGCTTCAATATTGTGGATCACATTATCAGGACCAAAAAAGTGTCTCTGCTTGATTGATTCTCTTGTAGATGCCTGAGTAGATTCCAGGATAACATGCATAATTTTAAATCTGTTTTTCTGTTGCTTTCACAAATCCAGCTAAAAGAAAAATAAATAAGCTAGAGTAAAAAAATTAAGCTGGTTCTACAAAAGGAAATTTGAAAACATCAGGCAAATGTGAATTTTCATTTCCCAAGACAATACCTGAATCTTCATTACTGATCATCTTGTTAATGGAAGGGGCATCAGTTTCCTACTACTTTACCAGTTTAAAAAAGAGAAAACTTAGCTTATGCCCCTTTGAAGCAAACTATTTACATCCATATACCCCTTTATATTTATGCCCCCTACTATTAAAATTCGCGCTCTGATGTCATGGTGACATTAGCATCCGCCTTGTATGATATACCAATACAGTATACATATACCAACAGGATATCACAGAGGATTAAGCTCAATCCTATATGATACCGATAGAGTATTACAAAGAATATATTTTCTACCAATTTAGAATTTAATAAATAAGTTTGTGATTTTAATAATTTTCTCTTAATTATTTTATTTTTAAAAAAAGAGCTCAAATTATATGATACAAATAGGGTATCAATATACCGATGGAGTATCACAAGAAGAATTTTTTTACTAATTTAGAATTTAATAAATAATTTTGTGACTTGAATAATTTTCTCTTAATCGTTCTATTTCTTAAAAAAAGCTCAAAACTATATAATACCGATGGAATATCACTGATGATTAAGCTCCAGTCCTATATGATACCAATTTGGTATCAATATACCGACAGAGTATCACAACGAATATAGTTTCTACTAATTTAGAGTTTAATAATTTTTTTAATTATTTCTTATTTATTTGTTTAAAGAACATAATTCTATGTGACACCAATAGGGTATTAATATACCTACAAAGGATTGAGCTCATTCTATATGATACCAATATGGTGTGTGTGTGTATGTGTGTGTGTGTGTGTATATATATATATTGCCGGAGTATCACAGAGGATTATTGCATAATATTCATGGTGACATCATGTTGACGTCGTGCTGATGTCATGGACAAAATAAAAAGGGAAAGTAGGGTGAGAAGGTAAATAAGTTGGCCCATGGGTCCATTAAAGGTAAATAGTTTGGATTGGGTCCATTAAGGGTAAATAGTTTCACATTAAGCCTGTTTTGTGTAGTTTTCCCTTTAAAAAAAGGTTTTTAAGGGCTTGTGTGCTGGTGCATGAAGAAGGTTTCAGCTGTTTCTGTTTGCAGAGGTAATGGGGGTTTTAACAATTAACAATAAGAATGAAACCATATTCTGAAAATAAAATAAATAACAAAATATCACCACTTACTTGAATCAACAAATTGAATTGCACTGACGGAATAAAAAGTTATAGAATGTTAGGCTTTAACTTCAAGAGTAGAAAAGTGAAAAACACAAGAAGGTACAGGATCTTGCAACACCTAAAAAAATTGATCAAGTAAACGTATATTTATTCTTATAAATATAGTCAAAAGCCTCACTCTAAGATTTTGTCCACCCAACAACCACCTAATCCATCTTTTTCAAGTGAAGAAAGGGAAAAATCCTTGGAACTGCTATTTTAGCTTGTAACATGTAGTTATCTTTATCCCACAACATGCAGTACCAGTGCAATATCCATCTTGCTCCTTGAATAAGTAGATCCACTCAAGTCAAAAGAACAATACAAAATTGCAGCAATAACCCTTGCTTTACTATGTAAAGCATTAACTAAATTTAGTATAGCCATAAAGTTAATTCCAACCCCAAGAGTTGTCTAAACCACAATTACAGCAGAAAGATACAATCCCAATCATTTTATAGCATTACTTAGTTTTCTTTTGCCAAAAACTAGGTTGCATACTCAAACAATCTTTTCCAACCAAATTGAAATGTGTGCAAACAACTCTTTAAAAAAATATACCAAACAAATTGAGAAGAAAAAACAAAAATCCAATTTTGGCGAGTTTTTGAGCCTAGCAAATAAAACCATCCAATAATAGTTCGTCAACAAGTAAACTATCAAACCTCAAAACAATTCATGAGGTTGAGGTTCATCAACAAGTAAACTATCAAACCTCAAAAAAATTCACGAGGTTGAGGTTTACAATTATTGTTCAAACTTCATGAAACATAAATTTCATCCTCACAGCCACCCCGCTTAAGCACAATATTTGTTAAAATATAGTAAATGATTACAATTGTGAAGTCTTTAACCATCAGAAAAATCACATTGTATTAACTGATAATTGTCAAGGGTCAATCTAGAGTTTCTTATTCCCACGACTTGGAAGCGTGAATCTTGTGGCTTTATTTGATAATATATCTTTGAGCTTTCTAAACTATTAAATCAGAAAAGTTGTGTACTTCTTTTCAAGCATATTGATGGTTGAATATTTAAAATAGATAAACATTCACACACTAACATCTTAAGGAGGTCATAAGCAGCTGGAGAAGTCGAACAACGAGATAACCCAGGACAAAACAACCAGGACATTGTGTACACTGTTCTATTATTCATAATGTGGTTAATTTGGAAGGAAAGAAACTCAAGATGATTTAAAGGAAAAGCAATTACAACTCACTGTATAAAAATATAAATGCATTAAGTTTTTAACCTTTTGGTGCAACTTGAAAAGTGAAAATCATTTGACTCTTTGGACTTTACACAGACTGCTTATATTAGGACAAGGAGAAAGCCAATCTGTGTACTTGTACATTTTCCAGCATTTGGTGCTATTTTCATGAAGAAAATACTCTTTTTTCCATTTCTTTCTTCTTCTTTTTTTTAAATGGCAAGTATATTGATGTCCAAAACCAGCATTACGTAGGTGCTGCAATTACATTAAGATATCTAGAGAAGAGGAACTACCTACCCAATAATTGCAACTCAAAAATGCACGCCAGACTCTAGACAATCTAATAAAAAAGAAAATTAGACTTGTCAACAGATACTATCTCCGAAAGCAGAATTAAGTGTCAACCATTTATTTTTGCATGACTCCATCACAGCTGATATCTAGGACTTCTTCCTTTCTCTCAATGGTCACTCTTGGAGCCAGGGGAAGGGAGGGATTCTGAACCCCTTCTTCTGAAAATTACACCTTGTATATAAATAAAACTTTTATTTTCTGACATCTATTATGTTTTGAACCCCCTTGACACAACCAAATAGCCTAGCTCAACGGTCAAGGGGGTTTAATAATCTTCTTACGGCCACGAGTCCAATTCCTGCTCGTTCTGAACCTTTTCTTTCGAGGTGTTTTTGTACTACAAGGTAGATTTCCAATTTAAAAAATGGCCATAGACTTTAATGCTTGAAATTTTTCGTCCTAAAACTCTTCACTTCTAAAATATTTGTTACGTGTGAGTCTCTGTGTCCCAGAAATACAAATACCCTCCACAACAAGCATCTTATTTTTATACTTCTAATTAGATTTTTTTTACTTATAAGTTGTTCTGCAATCATCTTTAGTTCATTCTTTAAAATTAGACTATGATTATTTTTTTGCTTTTTCTTCATTAAATTCCATTTGCACTAGCAATTCAATTTTTCTATTGAGGAATAAAATACTTCAAAATAATTTACCCTTGAATTAATTTATATTCAATATACTGTTAATTTGATTTTTAATGATAGTAGCCAGTGAAACTCCACAAAGTAGGGTCTGGGAAGGGTTGAGTATAAGCAAACGTTACCACTACCTCATGAAGATAGAGAGGCTATTTTCGAAGGACCGTCGACTCAAATATATCTGCCTCGAGTAAAATGAAAAAAATAATAGATATACATAATAACGGCTAAAATGGAGAACAATGTCAATTCTACAAGAAAAAACAATAGAATTAGGTAGAATAATTGAAGAGCAGTAACAACACAACCATAATAGCAGGACTAATCCTATGAAAAACCTGAAAACCACCACAAGGCAAGACATTCAATCCCTTACTAATCTTCTACCTTAATACGCGACCTCCACTCCTTTCTAGGTCCTGTCCTCGGTGATATGAAACTGTGTCATATCTTGTCTACTCACCTCTGCCCAATATTTTTTCGATCTTCGCTTACCCCTCCACTTGACCCCAAAATCCAACTTCTCGTACCTCCTAACTGGGACGTCGACACACCTCATCTGCACATGCTCAAACCATCTTAGTCTCGCTTCTCTCATCTTGTCTGTCACAAAGACCACTCCCACCTTCTCCCAAATAACTACATTTCTAATTTTCCTCCTAGTATGTATGCACATCCATCTCAACATCCTTATATTCGCAACATGCATCTCCTGAACATGTGAGTTTTTGACTAGCTAGTACTCAACCCCATTAAACAAAGACCGTCTAACTACTATTTTGTAGAGCTTACCTTTAAGTTTAAGTGGTACTTCTTATCGCACAACACTCTAGAAGCAAGCCTCCATTTCGTCTAATGCTGACTTAGTGCAATACATGACATGGGTGGGTTCAAGATAATTTGAATTGAGTTCAATCTCAACTTATTCAAGCCTTAACCCATTTTAAAATAATCTTCAATTGAGCCGAATTTAATCTCCAATTTTAACCCGTTCTAAGGCTCTTTACTTACATTGATGTAATGTATGTTTTATATCTACTTTATATTTTTTATGATTTATTTATCTATTTATAACTTTTTACTTTTTTTCCTACGTTGAAATTCAAATTGTGGTTATAAAAAATAAATAATAATATGTTACAATTATTGAGATTGAGCGGGTCAAATTGGACAGGTCATGACCAAACCAAAATTTTAGCCAATTTGAGTCCAACGCATTGAGCCCAAAGTAAACTTGGGTGGGTCATAACCCAACTCAATTTATATTTCAACCCATTTTAACATTCCCAATTTTAATCCAACCCGCCCATTTGATACTCCTACTCCAACCTATCATTAACTCTTTCTCATGTCTCATCAATCAGTACTATGTCATCCACAAATAGCATACACCATGAAACCTCCTCCTAAATAGATCATGTCAGCTCATCCATCGCCAAGGCAAAAAGAAAAAGGCTCAGTACAAAACCTAGATATAGTTTCATCTCAATAAGAAAATGTTTCGAGTCTCCTCCCGCCGTTCTAACTCGAGTCTTGGCTCCATCATATATACTCTTTATCGCCCTAATATACACCTTCAGGACACGTTTAGCCTCTAGACACCACTGGCAGACATCCCTCGGCACTTTGTTATAAACATTCTCAAGATCGATGAACACCATATAGAGATCTCTCTTTATATTTCTCCACCAGTTTTCACGCAAGATGGAATGCTTTAATAGTCAATCATCCTAGCATGAATCCAAACTGATTCTCTAAAATGGACACTCCTCTCCTCACATTCATCTCCACCACTCTCTCCCAGACCTTCATAGTGTGGCTTAGCAATTTGATACTACTGTAATTGTTACAATTTTGAATATCACCCATAAATAGCAATTTGATTTTTATGATAGTGTAGCTTATATTTAGATTTAACTTTTTTTGTGAACTCATTTGACATTATATTTGGATTAAGCAAATTGATGAACCCATTTAACGAAATTTTTTATTGTTTAGTTCTTTAAAATGATGAACCCCCTTGCTCAAAATCCTAGATTTGCCACTGCTTGGAGCATACCTATGTCAATGGAGTCTTACACCAATGGATTTTTTTGGAGATTTGACAAATCCATCACGAAATTTGCTGAATGATTCTAACAGTAATATTCTTGGGTAATATATAATGTAAGGAATCACAAATGCTTGGTATTGTCTCAACTCTTATTTACTCTCTTGAGGCTAAATTAGAACTGTTCAAAATTGCACTGAAATCGATTACCCGAACCGGAAAAAAGTTATTGGTTTATCAATAATGGATTATTGGTTTAGCAGTTTCAGTAATGATTTTAATGTTTTTATTATTGGATTATCGGTTCTTAAAGGTTTCAGATTTTTCCTTAACAGGTTAACCAATAACTTGATAATTAATTAAATAATTATATTTGTACCATTTGGTATATAAAGCTAGACCATTCGGACAAGGTTAGGAATGAGACCATTCGGGAAAAGCTAGAGGTGGCCCCGGTGGCCGAGAAGATGAGGGAAGCGAGACTGCGATGGTTTGGACATGTGCAGAG
>JAPFFP010000070.1:16071467-16084334 GCA_026153255.1 Solanum medicagineum
TGGATTTTGTATCAAGTCTTCCAGATCAATTTTTATTGAGTAACTTTCTCCATAATATTTTTCTCATTTCTCATGGCGAGTTCCTGTTTTATCTGGAATTGAACTAGATTTACTATAGCTTTCTTTACCACAGGATTAGACATCTATGATCTATCATGCAAGCTGAGAATTGACAAAGCTATATTTCAAAACATCTTCATTTCAAAGTTCAAGCAGCTTATTATCTCACTGCTGACGCCTTCAGGGACAAGAGATTATCCAACTCTGTTACATTTGCACTGCTCTCCTGAGGGGGGCCAAATATCTCCCAGAACCTAAGAGTCTCATCTGCTCCAGCTGATACCACAGTCAAACCATCAGGGCTCTGCAATAAGAAGAGGAGCAAAGTTACCGTCTCAATTTTGATAGAACTATTACTCCTACTTGCTTTGATATCTAAAGTCTCACCTGGGAGAGATGCAAAATTCTTGATGAAAAAGAATGACGCAGCGGCTCTCCTATTCTAGCCATGGAAGGATAACTCCATAAACACAACTGACAACGAGATTCACCCGTTCCAAACCCATGGCCACTTAATATCTCTTTGTGATGCCTGTTCCATTGAAGCCCACAAATCTGCCAATTTCATTCACAACAATACCATGTATATGAGGAATAATTTGTATTGTGATAAATCTATAAACTGAAATAGCATTGCTCAGAAAGTCAAGTTAGATGGCCAAAGTGATGTTAAAACTTGCCTGCGCTCCAGTTTCATTGGTGCTGATACATGTCCCCTTCTGTGTGTTCCAAATCTTAAGACATCCATCATCTATGCCCCCTCCAGAGGCTAATACGTCACTGTTATATGGACACCAAGCTAGGGCCTTGACTGCAGCATGATGCTCATTGAACTGGTGCATATAATGCCTTGAGCTCATCTTGAAAATATCCCATATGTACACTAGATTGTCATTTCCACCACTGGCAAGTGAATTCCCTGTGCTAGACCACTTCATGCCACAAACTTCCCCTCTATGTACTCTCGTTACAGAGACCAAATTGTTTCTTGCTCGCACTGCCAATGAGACTTGCAAGTAAGTAGGCTGTTATTACAACAACAACAACATACACAGTGGAATCCCACAAGTGGGATCTAGGGAGGGTAGAATGTACACAGACCTTACCACTACCTTACAAGGTAGAGAGGCTGTTTCCTGGGAACCCTCATCTCAAGAGATACAGTAGAATAGCTTAGTACTACCATCATGATTAATGATAGCTCTGTCTTTACTCCCTGAGGTTAAAATATGACCATTCCATGCCACACAACCCACTCTGCTTTGATGGCCTTGCAGGTCTCTCACCTGTATATGTGAACAAAAGAAATCGATCACGTAAGAGTAAAAGAAAACTTCTACAATGTAACCAACATTAACAAGTCTTACAAGCTTGGAAGTCTCAGCATCCCAGAGCTGGAGTTTAGAGGAACTACAACCAACTGCTACTATTTTCCCATCACCGGACCATGCTACACTAGTAGGACAATCGTGTTCATGCTTCGCTTCCATCAGTACCCCTGCTTTTTGCACTTGAGCATTCCATATGTACAGAATTGACCCCAGAACAATTGCAAGTATGTTTGAGTTTCCCCAATCCATAATATTCGAGTAATAGTCATCCGACAAAAGAGGAGCATCCAAAGCTCGAGATGCTTTCTGCATATAACATCCCAACATATTATTTGACACAATGACTGGTCTCATAAATTTCAACAACAACAACAACATACCCAATGGAATCCCACTACCTCGTAGAGGTAGAGAGACTGTTTCCTGGAAACCCTCGTCTTAAAAACCCATAAGCAGAATAAACTAGATACGGATCTCATAAATTTCAAATCAAGCAAATTCTTACCAAAGGAAACTTCCGATAGCTCCTAGAGTCATTAATTTGCTGGGGAATTTCTTTGTCACTTCGCCTCATTTCATCAATTAGACGCCTGGATTGCCTACTCGATTTAGGACTCCCTCTAAAAACCAGCATTCTGAATGGTCTTCCTTGTACGTCCAACTTAAGATTTTCCTCCATCTTCCTTCTATATTCATCCTATCAAAAGGAACTCAGAATGACAAAAGAAACATTGATTCTTCCACAATCGAGAAGAATTGAAATGCTAAGAAGAAACAAGTCGAGAAATTAAAGAAACTAACATTGAAATTGGGTTTTTGGAGTTTGTTATGGGTTCTGTTGGTGAGTAAAGTATGGGCTTGATCAAGATCCATCAGGCTTCTATTGGGTATAAATCTATCACCCTTCATGACAAAAACACTCAAAATCACATATGAATTCATCAAAAAATACAGAAATTAACAAGGGCGAAAAAAGGGTAAGGTGGATTAATTACAGGAAAATCATAGTTGAGGGGAGTGCTGAGAAGTCGAGTTGGAGAATACCAATCTGGTTGAATTGAATTGTCATTCATTTCCCAGTAGCCTTTTTCCAATCTTGTTTCTGAGTAGAGAAAAGCTTATTGACAATGGCAGTTAATGGCTATTTCGCGCCAAATTTGTTTGTTCACTAAAGGAGACGTCGGTTTGTTTCCCACCAACGGTAATTATTTCTTTTCTTTTATTAACTATTAAGACATAAATAATTTTTTTTCAATTAATTTTTCACTTAATTTGAAAATTAGCATTTGATCATAAAACAACTATAATTTGAAGATGCATTTCTAATTTGAGAAATTTCCAAAAAGCTTTTTCCACCTTTTCATGTTTTCTTTTTCAAATTTACCCTAAAACTTTTATTTATTTAAAATAATCCCACTTAATTATGTTTCAGTTTTTTTAAAAAAAAAGTATATTCAAATTCTCAATATTTATTGCAGAAGAGCATATCAAACACAACTTCAATTCCCAACTTTCAAAATTTCCAATAAAATGTTTGGTTGTTTTTTTTTTTTCAATGGCCATACGCCCAATTCAAGTTTAGTTATCATTTTTAAAGCACGGATATATCCTTGTGATTTAAGAAATATATATCATTTTCTGATGCCCCTTTATGCAAGTAGTTGCCTTCATATAGTTATGAAAGAGTACATATTGGACAAGGCTCCAATTAAAAGAATAAAAAGTTTTTATCATCTAACTGCATTACGCATAAAAAGAAAGATGCAACGCAAATAACAACGATTACATAACTCAATTTCACTAACAAGCATCCAACCACAGTAATCCAAAGGCACAACGCAAAGGTTCCACAGAAGAGTGTAGAAATCCTACCGCCGCATATGACTGGTTTCTCTGGCTACTAATAATTATAAATAATTAACCAAAACAAGTATAAACTGATAGGCTGAAGGCAAGGAAATCCAAAATTCTCCAAAGAACCAAAGGGTAATAAGTTGACAAACGAGGGGGTCATTCCAATGATTGATTATGCCCATGAAGGCTTTCTCTCCCTTGCAATATCACTCTTGATGGACCTCTGAATCCTTTTTATTACAAAGAAGTACTGCCAAAGGCACAACAGGAGGACCTTAGCCATACAATAAATCCAATAATTTATTAATGCAGAGTGTAATTCAGTCTGAGAGGTCACCTGAAATGCTAGTATAAAAGGAATTAGCACTTTGCCCCTATCGTTTGGATTTGGGCCTTCAATCAGTTTTTTGTCAACTAAAACACCCTTGCTTCCATTTAAAACAGCATCTGTGATAGCTTGGACTAAATTGGGTATCCATGCAGTTCCACTTGGAAGAATCTGTAAACAATACAGACCATTTTAATAAGCTAGTATATGAAAAAAAAAAATTGCCAAGGTATGATTATATTATTAATAGAAACGAATTGAAGAATAATCCAAACCTTTTCATCACTTTCATTCTTGTTACATCTGCCACTATTCTCAACCAAGACAACAGGAATTGAAGCAGCCTAACAGCAAAGACGGCAATATAATTTAGCAAATAATGATCAAATATAGTGTGTTGCAAAATGCATCACAGAAGCAAACTTGTTATCACTGGTCCAAGACTACGTAACTTGTAATCAAGTGGCAGGTTTTAGCAGAACTGCTCTACTGCAGTACCACTTCCACTCTCTTGCTTCACAAAGAAGAAGAAGAAGAAAACAGCAGCGAAATTGATTCTTTGCCTTCTGGCTTTCAATATATTACCTTTTATTATCAAAAAGAAGCAAAAAAAGATGGAAAAGACGGCCTTCAACTTTGTCTGAGTCCCTTCCCAAGTTTCTGAATGGAAGTTCTAGTAAGGTTCACAAAAATAGCATTTATGCATATCAGAGAACCCTCTCCCACCTCTTTTTGATAAGTATCAGAGATCGTTGAAAGTACAGATTTCAATTACGATGTTTGTATACCTTCCAGTATCCACAGATAACAGAATGTCTAACAAAGACAAGTACTGGCAACAAATCAACTTTTGCTGGGAAAGGCTCTTCATTAGCTGATGCTTGATAAAGTATCAGCCATGATCTCCCTTCCCACGTGTTTCATGCACATAAATTATAACATGAGCTAAGTATGTGTAAAGTCAAAGAAAAGGAAGGAGTCAAAAATACTGCCCGACAACCGTGTGGGAAGAACAAGTTCATGAACTAGACCAGAAGACGTCATGCTATAAGAATGTAAACACTAAGCACGTTAAGGGAATTTCGGGAGAAGGTCATGAACTAGCCAGAAGAGAGGGACTGCCATGTATGGCTGAGTGTCAAACTCAAGCATCTTTTAATAAGATGCAGAAACTCCAACATGGGAAACATGATACAGGAGTGTACAACAAAAAAAATCCCATCTATATTCAAATTGTGCATAAGAATGTGATTCAGGAGAAAGTGAATTGTACTCCCTCCGTTTAAAAAAGAATGACTTGGTTTGACTTGACATAAAGTTTAAGAAAATAAAGAAGACTTTTAATCTTGTGGTCCTAAATTAAAGTTATGTCAAATGTAGCAAAATGCGTTTCAATTTTGTGACCTTAAACATGCCATGTGGAAAATTGAAATTAAAGTAATGCCGAAAAAGGAAAGGGTCATTCTTTTTGCAACGGACTAAAAAGGAAAGTAGGTCATTCTTTTTTAAACGGAGAGAGTACAAGATTGTGATCATCCTAAAAATATAACTTGAGCAAGAAGGGAAAGAACAGTATCGTGACTAACCTGAATCTCTTGTTTCCTAATTCGAGCCCCCATCCGGACGGTTTTCAAAAGCGCCTCTGATCTTCGGGAAGTGAACTCGTCATAAGTCAATCCATCAGGAGGGGAAAGCTGAGCATGAGTAAGAACCACAATCCCTCGGCGCCATATTTCCTTGCCAAAACTCTCAGTGATAGCTTTCACAATCTGCTTATCCAAGTTATCCACTCTATATGCATCCAGACGATCCACATATAGCAAAACATCAACTGTCTTGTTCAAGAGGAACCTATTTGAAGCCAATTTCCAGAAGGTCATTATATGAAAATAAAGGAAAGAAGGGGAAGAGGGGGCAGACCAGATAGAAAGAACATTGAGGGGTCGTCTGTTTGTGGGATAAAATGTGCGTTTAGTTGAATTTTTATTCTGGGTATAGTTTTAAATTTTTATGCCACCTTCAAGGTGGGATAACAATCCAAACAAACACCAGCATGACCAAGATGCCCTTCTCTCAAGGTCCTTAAAAACATCTAAGGTTAAAATTGGAAACATAAAGTAATACCTTAAACTAACTTATCTAGTGCAAAACCAAACATGCATTTTATATTATATCACATTTTTAGTCCAATGAACCAAACATCAACGAAAATAAGTATATCCACAAAATAACCTGTCATTCCCATATTATAATCCCGACACAACTTCTTCACCAACCAAACGACCCTAACAGGATTAACCACAAGAATATACTATCAGAATAGGCCTTACTTCTTTATGAGATCAAGAGCCTGGTCATTGACGTATCCCCCTTCAACAAGCCCTGGTGTGTCAATTATGTTTAGCGTAAACCCTGCTCGCAAACGTGAAACCATCACTGGTCTAGGAGTTTCTGACTGAAGAATCAACAATTCTATTTTAGTATACATAACAAGAAGAAAGACAATAAACCTTTCACTTCATCAATTTGATGCTGCAGCAATACATACCTGAAATGCACTAACAGCAACTGCTCTTTCCCCGATAATTGAGTTCACTGTTGATGATTTTCCAACACCACCTTTCCCCATTACTAGAATGGTCAGAGTACTGACATTCTACAAGAAGTTAAACAAAGAGAGTAGCATTACATCACACAATGCATTATAGCAATAACATCAACCATTTTACACAAATGCAGCACAAAACAAATATCAACAACAAAGTACTAAGCACTTGACTACCTTAAGGAAATAACAAATACTAACTAATACACTCTTTACAGTTCAACTGAACTACTAACAAGAACACCTTTGTCGCTATTTTATATGGTACTTTACATATTAAGACATTTGAAATGTTTGACATTGTTATATAAAGAACATTATTCTATGTAACTACCACAACTTTCAAAAATGCAAATTCCCTTACTGCCAATTGCAAAATTTCAATGCAACAATTCTTATCAAACAAAACTTCTGTTTTATAACCTGGTGTCTGGGATTCAAACCAGAGATCTCATAGTTCTTAACTCACTTAATTGACCACTAGGCCACATCTTTTTACCTTTTCAACAACTAATTTAATATTTTCTCCACCATTAATACAATATACATACTAGACCAGCCTGACAAAATAATTCCATAAGCACCTTGCGAAGACATGGCAAAGAGATAAGCAAGCCCTATGTTTGGATATCACCTTGAAAAATCCTGCAATATTTTCTTAGGATGGGCCAGTCAAGGAAGTAACTATATCATTCCAAAAGACTGTTTTGAACTGTAAGCTTGGTTAACGGGGGCTATGGGGAGCTAGACAAGTATCTACAGACTGTATGCCCTATGGACTTTGGATAAATAGAATGCCGACTACAGGATAAGAGAAACTTATAAATGAGGACTAGTAACTGGCCTGAAAAAGAGAACCTGGTCAGCAAAAGAAATCAGTTCTGACCATTCCAATTCGAATGTGGAAAATGATAACAGGAGACTGCAGAAGTCAAGTTAACATAACTTGGTGTCTATTTGGACACTATCATATTAAATGAAACACGAGAGTAACAAATAATTGAGAGATGTGCACCTCCTGCTTCAGTTTCCCCAGTAATTCAAGCAACTTGGATTGAGTGGCAGCAGGAAACTGCTGTATACCGGCCCATTCTCTAATTATTTGAGATGCCATGGATAGCTAAAGAGAGAAAACAACTCCAAGTTAGAACTAAAATCACAGAGAAAATAGAAAATCCACTGTTAAGTAGACAATTGGAGTTAAAAAAAACATAGAAAATGGTAGAAGTATACCTCAATACCAATCTAACCCTGAACCAATATAGTAGAAATTTAGGGTTTTGCTTCAGTAAATAACGCAATTCCAAAACTAGAATATGAATCAGAGAAATTATGAGGATATCCAACATAAACCATAAAACTTGGTCTCAAAGAGAAGAATTTTCGTGGATACCGAGTAAAACAACCAGTAAAGCGTAAAAGCGTGACGATGAAGAAGAAGAATACAGCATAAAATGGGGGGAAAGCTCACCAATTGGATAGAGAAATGCAGTCAATTATCCGGAGATGGAGAAGGTGTTGAGCGTCAGGAAGAGAGAAAGAAGGGTTTAAGCTGGACGGCCTTATCGCCTTCGTACTTTGGTCCGCCCTTTCTCTCTCCTAACCTTTTTTGGTAGTTCAACTTCAAATCTATATTTATTTATGCTATAAAACTCTTTGAAATTAGTAGTAAAATATGGAGTTTTGGGGTAAATTCATTCTTGTAGTATAGTTCAAACTCGAGTTACATCCTTATACTAAAACTAGTTTTGTTATATGTACTTTGCGCGTGATCAAAGCATATATCTGGTTTGATAATAAATATTATAGAGAGAGATTAAATTTAATTATAAACTTATAAAAAGGTAAATAATTCGTTACAAAAGTAATTTTGATAAATTATATATTAAGGACTTTGACGCTTTTAATATAGTATTGTGTTCTTCATGAATTCCTAACTTAGTGTAGCCAGAAATAATTATAATTTTTTCTAGTGTGTGGCATGTAGAACCGGTAAGTTAAGTTTACAAAATCCTTTGATCTAGGCGAGAGGTAAATTTCACTACATGATTTGATTCATCCCCGTAGTGTGATATTATTTAACCCTTACCTTTTATTCCAGTACAACCATTTATTGATCTAGCTAGGTTGATTAGATGAGAGAGATCACATCAAATCCTATTAATTATTCTCTTTTTATCCCATTCATTACCACATTGATCCAACAAGTAAGAATTAGGCGAGTAACGTTGGTCGTTGTTAAAAAGCATTCTCAATGAAGGGATTAATTAATACATATATGCACACGTTGCAAGAATTACGAATTATCTAGTTTTACTTTGTTAGTTTTTCATGGTTCGCAAAACCCTAGATGTGGATTTTAGCTATGCATGAGCAGTATAGATGAAGGAATCATGTTACAAAATAGCATAATTAAACACACAGTTATGAATTAAAAACGAGACATTCAAAATTCTCCACAAGAAATCACGGTATAATAATCTCAATGTGAAAATCACAAAGTATCAAAGTGTTTTTATCCCCTCTCGTGCATCTCCCTTCAAGAAAAATCTAAAAATCTTATTTATAATAAGTAAAATACAAATCCAAAATGAAATAGAAAAACTGGATTCGGTAGCTTCTTCGGACGAGGTTACAGGTCGTATGTGAACTTACGATCCGTACCTGGACTTCGTACTCTACGCTTTCCAAAATCAGGCTTCAACTTGCGAAACCTACTTACGGGCCCGTCTTTTGACTTATGACCCATAGAGGGTTTCGTCTGCTAACTTCTCTAAAACTTTTCAACACTTTGATCTTCCAGCCATAACTTTATCCACGACTCATCTTCAGACTTACGACTCGTGAGTGGCTTCGTTTGACAATACTTCAATATGTTCTCTGATCTTCAACCTACAAAAGCACCTACGATCCGTGAAGAAATCTACAACATGTTTGATAACTCGTGGATGTAACATCTGAAACTTGGCCCTTCATTAGATCTGACTCATGAAACCAACTTAGTAAACCATGACTCGTAGAATTGTCCGTAAATCACCAAAAACTTCAATTATGCAGAACTTTGCCCAAAATCATTCCGAATCCTATAATCCTACAAAATTAACACAAAAACATATCAAACCCAATAACATCGCTTTGAGAACACACAAAATTCTAAGTTTTAAGTATCAAAAGCGTTGTATTTTAGCAGCACATCATTCATTCATGCCATCTCTTATTAAAAAATATCTAGGGTTTATGAAATAACTTATATAAAAATAGTTATTCAGTAAATCAAGTTCACGATGATCATCAAGCACGTAAAAATACATTGAATATATACTTTATAAAAAGAATCTTCAAAGAAAACATGTACGGGGACTCAATACTTTCATAATTCCTCTATTACTATCAATAAGGACACATGGAAGAAGAATATTATGCTTTAGTTTAGCCCTACATACCTGGAAGAGAAAAATTTCTTGAATAAACCTTTGGTTTGCACTTGAAGATAAAGAAACCTAGCCTCTTCTTTGGAAGAACTTTGAGGACAAAAATCTAATATCTTCAGGGATTTATGCGTTAATGGGAGTTTATTAGGCTATATGATAGGCTTAGAGAATTTAATTAGGGGTAAAAGGTCAAAAATAGCCTCTTAGGAAAGTTAAATAATCATCAAAATTAAAAAAAAAAAAGCCTTTTGATAAGTTTTGATGGCCAAATCAACGGTTTTAGGGCCCCATCGCCGAACATTCGACGGTAAAACGAATGGGGGACCTTAGATATCCTTTTTGACAGTTTCTAAGCTATTTGGGAGCATTTCAGCAGTTTAAATCGGCGGATCGTCAAATTTAATAGATTCGACATATTTCAGTAAAACGATTATAATTTTTTACTCTGAACTCCGATCAAGGCAAAATCGGATGCATTGGAAAGCTAATTCAAAGATTTTTAATTTGACATATTATGAGTCACCTATCTCAATGTTCTGAGAGATATGTCCATTTGAAGTTAACCCTTCCATGGATTCATATCGAACCTTAGCCGATGGAAATGTTTTGAACTTGTCTTGACCTTAGGCGTCCCTTATGACCTCAAATCATATCTGACACACTTCAATTACTTAGAAAAGGGCCTTGACATACACATTCACAACTTTGGAGTTATTGGATCACCTATTTTCATAGGATTTCATATTGAAACTTAATCGATAAGGAATGTTTCATCTCAACTTTGTGTTAAGGGATTCTTGTGACTCCTATTCATCTCAAATCTATCATCCCACTTTAGGATAGACTTTAATACCTATATTTAAGGTTAAAATCACTCGGTATGATCCCATACACATAAGAGGGATGTTCGGATTTTAGCCCAGGAGTTTCCAAGGTGTTACATACTCTTTTTATATTTATGAGTCTTTTTTATAATTAAATTTTAATCAATTACTTATTTAACTCCTAATTATTCAACTCCAAATTATTACTTTATATATTCATAAAAACGATTAACATATCTCTAATATATAAGTAGATGAATTGATTTTCTCATCTTTGTCCGTTTATAATAAATTAAAATATTGCATCAAATTAATAATATTTATTTAATTTTATTTATATGAATATTATATTTATTTTAATGATAAGTACTATTTACATAATCTAAATACATGTAGATTATATAATAATATTTGTATATCTACAAAAATTCACTGAAAAGTTTAAGCAAAATACTTTTTTTTAATTTTACACTTAGTATCCATTTTAATATTAGAAACAGATTATAACCCCCTTTAGGAAAAATACTCCCTATCAAAAGTGTTTCCATTAAACACTTTTAAAAATACCTGTTTTTAAATACTTTTAAGTTTCGAGTTCGAGTTTTGAGAATAAAAATTCTAGAGAATGATTTCCTCAAAATATACTCTACACAACACAAATTCAAATATAATGGAACATTAATAAATATTAGATATAAAATATAGAACACCGTACGCTGTACACCGTACGCCGGGTGGAAAGGAAATAAGTACTCATTAAGTATGGAAATAGCGCCATTAGTTTGTTGCTTCTCACCTCATAGCTTCTACAAGGGTTGAACATACTCCCATGGAGACTCTGAAATCAGCAGTTCCTGACGCCCTTCAGCAGGAAATATCCAACAGCACACCTGCTCAACTTCCATCAACATGCTCTTCCCTCCTCCATTTCTTCCACAATATGCCTCAATTTCATCAAGTTCTCTCCTCTTCTCTTTTCTCTACCACTTCTCTGTTGTTGTTGTTGTTTTTCGTTACCATGTTTTCTTGTGTTGTGTTTAGATAATACTTGTTTCCATATGTCTATTCTTTGCTAGTGCTTCTTCATTCATTGTGCTTTTTTGCTAATCCCCAGATGATTAAGGACTTGACGGACCCTTCTGTGGCTCTATGTTGCAAGGACCGGAATGCTGCTTTGGAAGCCAAGCTTCAGGGTAATGAATGCTTCTCCAAAGGAGAGTATCCTAACGCATTGCTTTTCTATTCCAAGGTCAGTCGATTTCTTCTTTTTCAATATTATATTAGCAATTGATATAGATAAGTCAACTGGACAAGCTTTTCCCAAAATTTAGACAAATATTCAATAACAAATGCCTAAAAAGTGGAAAGAAAAGGAGGGTTTATATTGGTCTGAAACAACTAACGAGAAGTAGGGCAAGCCAATAAACATACAACTAATAAAATAAAGTCAGTTCACTGTTCAGACAACTCACCAAAGGTAGGATTACTAAACATTATGACATTCTGTTCAAACCATAAGTTCACCATGGATTGACTTTTAGCTGTTTCAGAATCTCTAGAGATTAGGATGTTTCAGTTTTATTAGTGAAATCTTAGATGTGTCATGTCTTTATTGAAAAGGGAAATTAAGAGAAGCCTCAAATTCATCTAATCTTCCCTCCAATGCCTTGTTCATGTGAACACTGGTAAGTCAAAGAAGTAGCAGTGGAGCAAGACTATGTTGAGGTGGAGAATATGTCGTCACCCTTTTGAAATTTCTGGTGATGGACTATCATTCTTTTTGTTTGGGGTGTTTAGCTGTGGGGAATGAACAGGCACAATTAATGTCAGTTGACTTTCATCCACTACACATTTCAAGAACTGCATTCCTTCTACACTTCTTCCCTGCTTTCCTTCTCTTATTTCTTTTGCATTTTAATTTTCACTCTTCTTCTGATAAGTATTTGACAATTCCTAATTGAAGATTGTTGTTGTCACTTTTGTGGATGGGATAGGCACTGCGTCTTGCTCCCATAGATATGGATGATAAGGAGATAAGTCTGGTAGCATTACTGTATGTGAACCGTGCTTCTACTTTGCAGGTGAATATCAAATGTTACCTATATGCAGGTTGTTTCTTGCTTTTTTTTTTTTTTAAAAAAAATTGGTTCGATGGTAGGACACAACAGGTAATATGTGGTGTGGTATGGGCACTTGTCAAAAGTTCGAACTTTGTAATTGACAGGAAAATAATAGGAAATCTGGTACTTAAATGGCAGTAGGGTAGAGGGATGTGCCCATACTCCTCCGAGTTCGAACCTATGAGCCAACTGGGATTGGCAAACTAACTGACATGGGATTTCTCGGTTATTATTTTCTGTTAGAATCCTTAATTATAGGGATTCCTTAATTATAGGGATTTTTCCTTAATTATAGGAATTCCATAATTATAGGG
>JAPFFP010000070.1:16118195-16133251 GCA_026153255.1 Solanum medicagineum
ATCATGTAACTCAATCCTCAATACTCAATCAATCAACTCATCCTCAACCTCATAGAGTTATCTCAATTCGTCTCAAAAATTCATCAATTCGTTCAATCACATACAAGTACTCAAATATAGTCAACTCAATAATCATGTAACTTATAATGCTTGACTCAATAAAATGGTCATTTGGACTCTTTTAACCTTACTCGTCATGTTATGTAAACAAGTTTATAATGTAATATGTTTTCATGTTCAACGACTCAAGTATTCTCAATTCATTATATTAAATTCAACTTAACGTCATATAAACTCTTTTCACATTGAACATAAATCTCAAGACATAATATAATTTCAAGTAGTAAAATTCTCATATAATAGCAAGACAATAAATAAAACTATCAACAATACCTTGATACACCTCTCTTCTAAAATTTGATTGTTCATTTCTGAAATATTCAAGCCTTATTGTTTATAATTTTATGTACATGTCAATCACAAACTATTGTAGAAGTCTTCCGCTTAGGAGTAATATAAATCTCTCTGTTTGGCGTGCTTGTAACTTATAACAATAGTACTCCCTGCAGGAAACAACTCCTTTTGTCTCGCAGAGAACATCTACAAGTGTTAGAAATCATAATAAAATAATTTTAATTACGTGATAGTTACAATATTCACATATATGGAGATTCTACTCTACAAAAATTCTATAGGCATGTCCTACACCGTGATGATATATTTTTATTGTGGTATAGGTGTTATGTCTTTGCAATGGATATATAGTCCACTATTGTTTAATACAATAGATGTATCCTTGACAAAGTAGGATTATCTTTTCTCGTAAGTTTGTAGTTATTTTTACATTGTTGGTAGTAGTTATTTTGGAAATGTGTGTTTCACGTTATATATGATGTTAATTATTTATAAACTTTATATACATAAAATTCTCGAAGGATCTAACAGATTTGAAATACTATCAAACTATAATACTAAACTGTACTCATGTCAATATTATATAACATAACTTACTACCTTTCAAGTTACTTTTTTTAAATTCATGATTTGAAATTAACTCACTACCCTAAACTTTAGTGTATGAAGTATTTTATTTTCTGTTTATATCATTTAAAAGAAACAGGAAGCTACAAAAATCATAAACGGTGCATGTAAAGAAATATGGAGTGTGGACTCATATATCTATAAATATAAATTAAATTAAAAGTCAATAAATAAAAGTTTACACAACCATTTCAAACAATATCTACTTACCATCCATATATCAAAAGTGTCCAAAGAAAAAGTCAAACTAAGTATTTGAATAAATTATCTTTACCAAAAAAGTGTTTAATATTATAGAAAACTAAGAAATACTAACAACAACAACATTTTCGGTAGAGAAAATAGAAAACTAAGGAAAAAACGATTGTGAATTTTGTAATGGTAATTCTTTCAAAATACTCCTACAACCAGATAGAACATAGATTCTGATGGAAGTCCTATTTTTGTGATACAACTTTAGTATTATTCGGCGATAGTATGTGCATTGCATTTTAGCATTCCAAGGTGAGTGCTGGTAAGTGAATGCAAATCAGGATAGACCATGTAATTATTCAAAATTAAAGTGAGAGTATAGACATAAGGTTGTGGTTTTAGAAAGTACAAAGTCAAGTAGGGGAGGTAATTAATATTTGGTAATAAATAATATTACTATAATATTGTAGAAGGTGAGACATGTTACCTTGGTCCTCATTAGCGAAAATTGCGCCAGCTGATGTGAAAGTCGAAATATCATTGATCAGAGTTGGTGTGTGGCCAGTTGTCTTGTGATGTTGTCTCTTGTTTTGTTTTGTTATTCCTTGGTGCCATCCAGATTCGCCTCATGGAAAGATCAAAGGATATTGTAAGGGGTCATAACATCCGTAATAATGTTTGACTCTATGTTTGCAACCCGAATGTTCATGAATTATAATATTTCGCTCAAAAGTTATATTTGGATTGTTTCCATCTATCCAAATTGCTGCCACCTAATGTAATGAGAGTGCGTTGTAAACTCGTTGATCCAAAGAGGCATTTGCAACAATTCGGAGTTGGAAATTATGAAAACTGGAATGGTCCTTTAGTTGGCGAAAGATTTACGCATATGAATTTTCCTCCATTACGCATTTGATTTTTGTGGCGATTCTGTCCATAGAATTTCATCTTCTACTTTTGATATCCTATTGGTCAACTTATTGTTTGTATTAAATAAGTATAACTGAAAGTAACAGGGATTGTTATCTCATGGTATTTATAATGGTAGACCGTGATATATTTGACCTTGTGCCCTGAAAGTGTACACTCATTTCCTTGCAGATGCTATTTTCTTATCCAAGTTAACACCAAAAGATGTAAAAGCAAAGATGCTATTATAAGCCCAGATATTTTTTCAGAACTCTGTAGCTTCTTCTGTAGTACCCATAAATAGATCCTATAGTTCTAGCGAAGCTTCATTAGTTGCCAATTTTATATAGCCACTCGTACAACATAATGATCGTGGTTCATGCTCAAATCTTTTTGTTGCATAATAAATATATTCTTGGACCCTTTTTAACTCATGCAGATATGATAGTGATAAGTTGTAAGCAGTAGGTCCTATAGAGATAAATATGATTGTAGATATATCACATAAGTCCATTTCATTGTATACATCGAAAGTAATATTAATAATTGAATAACACTTATCTTTGTTTTTCCTATTAAAAAGTGTGTTGCATATGAGTAGTTTTTTTTTAATGTACTTTTAGTTTCAGCTTCTTCAGATAATGATCTAAATAGACAATCTACTTTTGGTTGCTTCTTTGACCGGGGTTGTCCACCTTCTAGATCTCTTGTTCTTTAGGTTGTTGCTATATATTTTTCAACCTTCCGCAATGCGCTACATAATTATATTTTCTCTATAATCGGAATAATATTTTAGCTATGAAGACAAATGATGTAATACCTTTATTTGGATGTATGCAAATGTGTTGCTTACACGAAGTGGTTGGAGTGCAGGGATGAAGATGAAAAATGAAGGCTTAAGGGGATCTATAAGATGACTAAGTCAGAAGCTAAGATGACGGTAATAAGTGCTAAGACAACAGCGTTTGAGCACCTATATGAGGAGCTAAGTGATAAAGGCGGAGATAAGAGATTGTATAGGCTCGCTAAAGAGAGAGAAAGAAAAGTTCGCAACTTGGACCAAGTGAAGTGCATCAAGGATGAGGAGGGAGAGGTGTTGGTAGATGACACTTCCATTAAACTAAGGTGGCAAGCTTACTTTCATAAACTCTTAAATGGAAAAGGTGATAAAGATATTGAGCTGGATAAGTTGGCACACTCCGAAAATCATCATGATTTTGGTTACTATAGGCGGTTCAGAGTTGAAGAGGTTAGAAAGGCTATTAGTAGGACGAAGAGAGGGAGGGCGATCTGACCCGATGAGATTCCAGTAGATTTTTGGAAGAATATGGTCAAGGATGGCATAGAGTGGCTGACTAGATTGTTCACTGCTATTATGAAAAATGCGAAGATGTCTGATGAATGGAGGAGGAGTACAATGGTTTCATTGAACAAGAACAACGGGGATATTCAAAACTATAACAATTACAGGAGTAGCAAGTTGTTAAGTCACACTATGAAGGTCTGGAGAGAGTGGTGGAGATAAGGGTTAGAAGAGTAGTGTCTATTTCGGAGAATCAGTTTGGATTCATGTCGGGGCGGTCAAACTAATCAAGCAATCCAACTTGTTCGGAGGTTACTGGAGAAATATAGGGAAAGAAAGAAGGACCTTCATATGGTGTTCATTGATCTCGAGAAGGCGCATGACAAAGTTCTAAGGGATGTCCTATGGAGGTGTCTAGAGGTGAAAGGTGTCCCAATGACATATATCAGGGCGATTAAGGACATGTACGATGGAGTCAAAACTTGGGAAAGAACTGTAGGAGGAGACTTAGAGCATTTTCCTGTTAAGATGGGATTACATCAAGGATCTGCGTTGAGCCCTTTCCTTTTTGTCTTGGTGATGGATGAGCTGACGAGATCTATCCAGGGAGAGGCTCCATGGTGCATACTATTTGTAGATGACATAGTACTGATTGATGAGACTCGGACTAAATTTAATGATAGGTTGGAGGCCTGGAGACATGCCTTGGAGTCCAAAGGATTCAAATTGAGCAGGACCAAAACAGAATACTTAGAGTGCAAATTCAGTGTTGCGAGGGATGAAGCAGATACTGATATGAGGCTTGTCACTCAACCTATCTCCAAGAGGAAAAACTTTAAGTATCTGGGGTCCATCATCCAGAGTTGTGGCGATATCGACGATGATGTCACACATCGTATTGGGGCAGCATGGACTAAATAGAGGCTTGCCTCTGGAATATTGTGTGACAAGAGGATACTACCTAAACTCAAAGGTAAGTTTTACAGAATGGTGGTTAGACCATCTTTGTTGTATGGGGTGGAGTGTTGGCCAATAAAAAATGCACACGTTCAGAAAATGCATATCGCTGAGATGATGATATTGATATGGATGTGTGGTCACACCAGGAGTGATAAGATTAGGAATGAGATCATTTGGGAGAAGCTAGAGGTGGCCCCTATGGCTAATAAGATGAGGGAAGCGAGACTGATAGTTTGGATATGTGCAGAGAAGGAGTACCGATGCTCCTGTTAGAAGGTGCAAGAGGTTGGTATTGGGAGTTACACGAAGGTGTAAAGATAGATCGAAGAAGTATTGGGGGAAGGTGATCAGACAAAATATGGTGAACTTGATCTCACCGAGGACATGATCTTAGATAGAAAGGAGTGGAGGTCACGAATTAGAGTAGTAGGCTAATTGATTGGTAGGGTTACGTGGTTGTCTGGCTTGGGGTATAGTAGGGTAGAAGAAGTAGTCGTGTTTTATATCATGTGTTGTCATTATCTATTGTATATGTTGCCATTGCCTGTCATTATCATATTTACATACTGCCATGTGTTTTTCGTTATTAGTTACCCTTTCTATTCCTTTTTCTTTACTTCACTTTTTGTCATATCTACTTTATTCTACTTATGGGTTTTTGAGACGAGGGTTCCTAGGAAACAACCTATCTACTTCTATGAGGTAGTGGTAAGGTTTGCGTATATTTTACCCTCCCAGACTCCACTTGTGGGATACCACTGCAAATGTTGTTGTTGTTATTATTGTAAATTAGATATTGGAAGACAACATGTTGCATCAGTTATTAGAGTAAGATCGAGTGAGTATCATATTTAGCCTGTCAATCAATAGTGTAGTTATAAACTTCAAAGGATTGTCTAAGATCTTACATGTATATTATGTTGATGTTTTGGTATAGGGATCTGCCTTTCATGTAGAAACAATGGATTTTTCTTTATAACCTATCAAATTATGTGACCACAAGTGTAAGGTTTAATGTCAAAGTATGATGAGTACTGAACATATTATATATACCTCGATATTGGTTGTGTGTCATTTCTTGAATTGTTGGAGTGAAATTTAACATTGCTGGTGCAACACTTGTCTTGCCTTGTCCCAAAGTGCATATGTATTTGATTTACAACATAGTGGAAGCATTAGTATCATTTATTAGTTTCTATAGTGTTACATTATCCATATAGAGACAATAGTTACTTGTTATTCTCTAATTAGAAATTTTTCAATGAATTATTCATATAGAGACAATAGGTACCTATTGTGCTCTAGATTTAACTTTTCAATACAGTACTAACAAATAGCTATGATGCAGGCTGCAATTTTGAGTATTTAATCAACCAAAGTTGCATTTCGGCACAAGAGCATTATTGATCTGTTTGGCGGAGATTCACTGTGTACATATTTAATGTTTAGCGAATGAGTATATCAAATGCATTCATGTATTAGAAAGTAAGTTAATAATAAAAGGCAGGTTTGGTCAAGTTGGTCGCCGCAAATAGTAACTTATAAAAATTCATATTAGTAAGATCATAAAGATTGCTAGTTAAACATAAGGGAGTTGTAAAGCAACTACATATTAATTATTTTCCACTTTGATTTTATGTTTCATTGGTAGTATCTAAACTATCTTCTATAGGCTTCCTGGTCCTTTTTTGTAGATGAATTATAGGGGTGTCATCATCACTTGCATGTGGGCTCTTGTGTTTTTGAACGTCATGTATCTCCGCAACCTTCTTAGTCCTCTTATCAATTACAATGGCATGTTTTTCTTGTCCTTTTGCTTCTCTGTGTTATTATTGGGGATTGAATCTGACTTTCAACATTGGTGCTTTTTTGGTGAACATCATTTGTGTCCGTAGATATTACTTGGATCTTTTCATTGATTTAATGTTGTTCTGTGATCTTATCTTTGGATTTTTTGGGCCTTTGGTTTCTTGTTTTGGTATTCGATGTTCGAATCTTGCTTTCATTTGCAGCCAATTTCTTTTCAACTTCGTGTATTTTCATAGCTATCACATTCATGCTTGACTCAACATTTGCAAAGTGCCGATCAATCTTTACAAGGATACTGAATTCCTTGTCCTTATTTAATACCAACCGGCGATAGTATTGAGATTCTTCTTTCTGTGGAATCAGACAACCTTATATATTAGTATTTAAGTAAAAATAAGGTAACATTATTTATATTAAGTGATATTTTATTTAGTAAGATTTTTACCTTTTCAGATATAGACTGAATATACTCTTTCACGTTGCAAGTTAAAAAATATTGCACCGCCTCAAATAATGTAATGGTTAGATGTTGATTCTCACAAATGACCTCAATCATTAACCAATATCTAAGACACATTAGAACATTTAATTAGTAACTCTTAATTTATTTGACACGTATAAGTAAAACATATTAGATGATTTTATCATTAGCTATTATTTCTTTGTTGTACTATATAATATTGTGAAATTTGTGTACTGTACCTCTCCTCATAACCAATATCTTCACATCTACAGTAGGCACGAGTTGTACTTTTTAGGACATTTACTCGCCTGTAGCATTTCTTGTAAGCATGATACCATGAGTCATTCTTATTGTCAATCGCAGTAACCTTAGCATTGAACTTATAGTACATGTCCTATATCCAAATTGACACAATCAATTCAATATGTTTTAAATATAAAAATTGAGCAATTATTGACATTTATACTACGTCGAGGTAAGTACCTTCACAATGGTAAGTGATCCATTCAAAATATCACTTATTTTCACTTGGCGGGCTGTTTGCATTTGTTTGTTGGCATTAAAGTTATGTCAATGTTATGTGCCTTCATGTTCTTTATGCCTGTAATTTATAAATTATAAAATGAAGAACATGTGATATCTACCATATGGAGGAGGCTACTAGTAAGTGTGAGATAAGATGAGTTGTTTACCATTGTTGGAGCTCATTGGCCTTTTCAACGCTAGATTGATTATCAAACTACTAATAGGAGTCGTGGAAAGTACATAATCTCCTATTGTAGAAAGAGTAATAAACTCAATCATATCTTTATATACTCTCAAATATTATTGAAATATATAGTTTTAGGGGATGTATATCTTGATAAACGGAGCATTCGACATCACAAAAAGAAAGCACTTGTTTGTCACATTCAAGACTGTCTAATAATTGTCCATCTGTTTCAGCAAAGTCTCCTCACAAAGTCATGATTTTGCAATCATACATATATATATAAAACTGATTATCATTATGGTTTGACTTTTTTCATGTGCAATAGAATATTCCAAAGATGGTTTGTAAACTTACATTTCGTCTGTAATGATTACTTCTCGTCTTATACTTCATCCTTCTCCATTTAACTTTAATTAAAATGCAAAGCACATCAGTGATCCTTTTGGCTTCATCAAATGTGATAAAACCGTTTGAAAATTGTTGAGTCTTAAATTGACTTCTGTCCTCTACAGCCTTTGTGTTGTTGTTGAATGCTAACTCAAGGTTCTTATGCATTGATAAGTAGTTTGGTTTAGTACCATTTAACTTTCCATTTATGATGTAGTAGCTTTGACTCAATTCAAAATATTTATTCCATGTGTGAATATCTTGGTTGAAAAGAGTTGTTTATATTTTGGTTCCTTGTGGGAAGATGTATAATCATAAGAGTCTCAAAATAAAGCATCATATTAAATAATGAGTATAATACACTATTAAAATAAAGTTACCTCTTCATCAACGAATATTAATTGCCAACGAATATCCTCGTTGTTTTCATTTTTGTACTCTTTTTTTAAGCCTCATCGAATCACTAACACTTTGATAACCATTCTGTTGCATATTTCTTCAACTTACTAATGGGTAAGCATCGGTTCTCTACGTCTGCAATGTTTGTCATTGAGTTCCTGTGGTAGCTACGATGTACTAACACAATATATATTTGTGATGTATAAGTGATTTATTATTATCGAGTTAGTACCCTTTATATCATAAATAAATTATGATATACTCCAAACATATACTAATTCTTGAGTTTTCATTTAAAAAGCGACCAACTTTAACTTCAAACAGACTAAATATCACATTAATATAGAGAATGTAAATACACCGTGGAAGACTGTCACCAACTTTTGACGTCCGAAAGAAAGAAATCTGTTAAAAGAAACAAACAAAATCAACTCTCACATCCACTCTCGTAAATCAACCATCTTGTAGCAGTAGATAAAGCAAGAATCCAGATTTTGTGGGTCTGAAGGAGATATTGATGACAATGGAAAAAGAGGGGTTGAATCTTGATGTGACAAGTTATACTCTTCTGATTGATGGGTATTAATTGTAATATTGTCAATCTTAAAGAGGTTGAGAGGTTGTTCGGGGAAATAGAAGGCAAAAGCCTAGAGTCGAATGCTCATTTATACACCTCTATGATCAACAGTAGCTGTAGTAAGTTAGGTAATGTCAAAAAAGTATTTTCATTGTTTGATGAAATGGTGGATAGGGGTCTTGTTCCGAATGCTTACACATATGAAGCTTTGACAAATTGTTTGTGCAAGGCTGGACAGATGCTAGCAGCTGAAGTTTTAGTTAATGAGATGCAAAGTAAGGCGATGGACACTAGTCAAGTTATATTTAATACAATGATAGATGGTTACTGTAAGCAAGGTAATATAGATGAAGCATGGAGGCGTAGAAAATTATAGAGGGAAAAGGGCATGAATCTGATGTATATGTTTATAATGTAATTGCTACTGGGTTGTGTAAGTTAGATCCGCTTGAGGAAGTAACGACATGATTGTTCTCAATGGTGGGTCGAGGCATAGCTCCAAATAAAGTTGCTTGTACAATTTTGATCACTATATATTCTAAGGAAGGAAATTTTGTTGAAGCGAAAAGAACACTTCGTGAAATGAAAACTAAGGGAGTTAAGCCTAATACAGCAATGTACAATACCTTGCTAGTTGGCTATTGAAAGAAGTGTATGATGAAGGAAGCATATAACCTAAACATTGTTATGGAATGTAAGGGCCTGAAGCCCGTGGAATGCATATCAGGAAAGGTAGTTGATGCTCCGAAACTCTTTAATGAGATGCCTAATGATTTCTGGCTTATCCAAAGAGGCAGATCAGATGAAGCCTTTAGATTATATGATGAGATGATAGCGGCAGGCCTTACACCTGATGCTAATGGATATTCTGCTCTTGTGCGCAGTCTTCATAGTTGATGTTTATTCAGTGTGTGAAGTTGTTCTAGGAACTTGTAATCGTAAACTACAAGTAAATTAGATTTACGCAATTGGGGAGATGTAAAAATTAGTGAATAAAGTAAGGCATAGAGAGAATCAGCTGAGAATATGAATATCAGAATACTACTACTGCCAGAAACGTAACCATGGCTGAAAGAAGTACCACCAGTTTGCACGGAAAAATAAAGAAGAAAAACAGAGCAACTCAAGATAAAGGGAAGAAAGCAATGACAAACTGCTATTAAAATTTATTCATAATCAAACCATCTAGACAGAAAAGAATTTAAAATCCTTTTGTTACCATAGAGACACTCATTCATAGTTCTTCTGCAGTCAAGGAGTCTTATTTCAATTAAATAAAAGTCTAAATACAAGGAGAGAGAAGAAGACACTCTTCTTCTCCAGAAGAACCAATTTAATTCCGTTAATGGGAGTACTTCCATCCTATGCAGAAGTAACAATCAGATTCTGTATTAATAAATCACGATACATCTATTGAAGCAAATTTGTTCGTCTATTTATTTTTGTCTCAACACAAAGGGAAGAAAGCAACGACAAACTGCTATAAAAATTAGCCAACAAAGTGAGGCATAGAGAATCAGCCGCCAATATCCTACAAAAGAAAATAATATTCTAAAAATCCAATATTACATTCTGATCGTACATATAGATTTCTATAGAACTTGTGAAAATTCCCAACTTCTATAAACAGAACTACATATGACTTTTCACGTGATCCCTAGTCGAGACTGTTTGCTACTTTCTTTTCTAATACAAAAGCACATCAGAATCAAATAAGCTAGAAAATTTTAGCTACATTCTCTTGAAGAAAAACAATAGGCATTAGTACCAGAAAAACAACCAAACTCGTTATCCTCAGAGTTTCAGACTTTGTGCCACTGGGGAGATTTTCCCTTTACAGAGTTAAGTCCCGAGGATTACCAATAGTAGAGTTCGCTGAGAGAGAGATTGAAAGCTACTTCAACATTTTAGTCTCTTCGTTTCAGTTTTTTGCCGCCAAAGTGATGTTTCAGTCAAGAATATGAAAATTAGAATACTACTACTACCGAAAACATAACCACGACTGGAAGAAGTAGCAACAGTTTGCAAACAAAAGTAAACAAGGAGAATCGAGCAACGCAATATAAAGGGAAGACACCAACGACTAACTGCTATAAAAATTAGTGAACAAAGAGAGGCATAGAGAGAATCAGCTGAGAATATGAAAATCAGAATACTACTATTGTCGAAAGCATAACCACGCTGGAAGAAGTACCACCAGTTTGCACACAAAAATAAACAAAGAAAACAGAGCAACTTATAAAGGAAAGAAAGCAAAAGTACCTGGCGACAATGTACTTGGTTGAGGCAGAAAGGAGTAATATATTGATGGCACTAACCCACGTTGTTCATCGGATTATATAGAGAGTTCAGTGAAGAATATGAAAAGATTATGAGATGACTGTTACTTAGAAAATTTTTCATCCTCATTAATGTGGGAAGGGGCGTTATAGTGAGAGCAGAGAAGGCGATTCACAGTCTAACCTTTGGAGGATTAATACATGATATTAATTAACAAGGAATTAAGAGGAACAGCAGAAGAGGAAAAAAAACGTGCAGAGGAGGAAAAGAAGAGTCATACGTTATATGGAACAAAAGAAGCAAACCGGCATAGCTGAACCTACTTATTATACTTAATTTAAATTAATATTTAATAAGTAATGGCATAAGAGTAAATACATAGTGGTATAGGGGCAAAAGGGTAATCTAACTTTCAGCCTAAGATCTTCCCACTTTTAGTTATATATGATATTGTGCACTAACCTCTTCCTTACAGGTGATAAGATTCTTCGTTATTACATACTTGTTCGATTTCTCCTACCCAATCAGTTGAACCAGCTGAGTTCATTTCAATGTACTAACCTCTACTTTGTTTCCTCCCTGCAGATCGAGCACAGAGACCCCCACAGGGTAGTTGATCTTATTCCTTCAGAGTCCTTCACTATCAGATTCAATAGGAGGCTCAGACTTCGAGTCGCCATTGTTTCTTTGAGTTCTTTTTTATTGACATCTGTACTAGACTATATATTTCCTTTTGAAATAGCATTGTATTTACTAATTCGTACTACTTTTAGATGCTCTTGTACTCATGATTCCAAGTTTTGGGATTTAATCTTAAGTGTTGTGTTGATGTTGCTTTACTTTATTCTCTTTAAACAATTCATTGTGACCAACATTTGTGAAACTTAAAAGAGTAAATATTATCACTCAAACTACATTTGTGAATCCAATAAACAGAAATTGTGCAATCTGATTACCCAGCATCCTAGCATCAACTGTTTAATTGGTCATAAGTCAATGCAGTGTGGTATCACTTTGGACAAAAAGATGAGATGATAAAGAAACTCCAGAGGCTATTAGATTGCATTCTTTTTTCATGTTCCAGATTCACTGGATGTGAAAATACAATGTTGTAATTTGCAAGGACATCCGTGTAACTATGTAACCAACAAAGCAGATGAGGGGCAACAAGCCTCACCAGTGGAAAGCACATGATTTGTATCACTTGTTTGAGGTGCAAGTTTTGCCGTTACAAACAACACCCATATGTTCATCAACACAAACTAGTGTCATGGGGACCTGACCATAGTACGATTACTATCGACTCTTCAGATATGATTTGTGAATTATCCAACATGTTAGCTTCAAGTCATACAGATTTGTGCATGCCATAATTCTGAAAAATATCTTCTCTTTTGTTTATAGCTATAAAATCAGGATAATTTGGTATGGTTTGTGAGTAACCAAACACAATAATTAAGTTCAATACAACAGCAAGTTACGCACAACTATTTAGATCGAATGAACACAACCAATTGCGCAAACTAGAATAAGCCCAAGAAACAAGTACAATATAAAAATAAGCAAAGAGCCAGATGTCCAAGTAATATTTCCAAAATTTTCAGTCAGAAATAGCAAAATGCTCTGTGCAAAGATAGCAAATTGAATGTGGTCAATCATCCTACAGAAGAAACTAAATTTCTAACAGTGAATTTACAAAGTACACAGACCAATGTAACAACAATGTAATCCCCCTACTTCTGAGGTACTCCGAAATGAACAGCAGAGAATAGCACACCAGAAGGGAAAAAAGAAACGTACACCCCAGGCCACAGTCAGAACTTAGCACCTCCTTATTTACTTCCCTTGAATGCTGAAAGAGAAAAGAACGATCTTGATGCTGAAACACAAAACACCAAAATGCATCACTAAAGTTTGATTTTCAAAAACACAGGAATTTAGACAGCTTATAATATAAAAAGGAAGAAAACCTTTTGTCGTACTTGCTGGAGCTGAAAGCCGACTTGCTTGCAATTTCTGAGCAGCAATTTTGCCTATACTTGTTTGAGCTGCAAGTATGAAGAGTCTATGTAAGATTTATCGATAACAGAATTATGAAACAGATCTCAAACGCAAGCGATAAACTTACAGACAACTAAAACACTCTACTGGAGTAGAAAAATAAAATGCTTGCAATTTAGTACAAGGAAATACCGGATAGCTCATAGTCTTCAGAAGACAATTTTGCTTGTCCAGAATGCTTAGCGTGAAGTGTAGCCTTTTTCAGTAGATTGTCAGAACTACTTTTGGTGAGAAGTTTAGAATCCTCTGGATCCTCCTCACCGTCAGAGAAGACAGATGGGCTTGAAACACCAGTTGAATTTGAATCAGTCTTGCTCTTACGAGCAAACTTTAGAAGCCGCTTCAATCCTTTCGGCACATCCTTCTGATATACCATGGTAGGAGGATTCTCAGCATTACCCCAGTCAATAACATCTTCACTGCTTTCTTCAAGCAACATTTGAGACAGAGAATGACGAACTCGTGGACTTGAGATTCTTACAGTTGCAATATCAGTCAGAGATTCATTAGGACCAAAACCATCATTACATGGAAGGACTTGATCCTCCTGTTCCTCCATTACCACCCAGGCACTAGGGGAAATGTTAGATTCCTCTTCAACCTCTCTTTTCAGTGAAGTCTCTTCCATCTTTCCAAAATCATCTTCATTATCTGGCGTAACCTTATTGCAGCTGTCCCTATCTTCATATTTTTGAGGGCTGTTTAGCTTAATTACGGAGTCTTCATCTTCACGGATCTTTAACTCCTCAAGATCCCCGTCCTGCAGTTGATTAAGAGGACTAGAAGCAACAGAGGCCATTTCATTCTCCTCAACTTGAATAAAGTCCATAGATTCCCTCAAAGATTTTTCAGGCAGAGATGAAACTTTGGCCTTTATGACTGGACTATGACCAGATCCAGTACCTGACCCCTTACGAAGAAAAGGCTTTGCCTCCTTTGATTCCAGAGGCACCACACTACTTTTCTTGGTCACCTTGCTGAGTCTAGGTTTAGCAGAGGATGCAGAATCTCCAGGGGTAGGCTGAACTCTGGCTTTTGTAGGTTTGTTAGCTTTTGTCAGAGTCTGCTGCTTCTTGTCGTTCCCATTTGTAACATTCTTTCTGATATTACTCTGGGGTGTTTTCACGGATTTTGCTTGGGTTTGTAGTTTCTCAACTTTTTGGCTTGTCTGAGGAACTGCTGTTGTTGGCTGTGATCTCCTACGGGTAGGTGTAGTAGTACCTGCAGAATTTGTTATAGAAGGAGTTTTGGCAGTTGATGTCCCTGCAACTCTTGGTGATGGCAAAGATGGCCATGACTTCCGTGTCGCTGGCAGTTGCGATACTTTTGATGGACCTTTCTTTGCAACAGCAGGTTTGGGAGTTCCATCCTTGGTATTTGTAGCTTCAGGGGATTTCTTGACTGTTCTCTGGGTTCTCTTAATATTTGTTTTTTTAACAACATTATTTGCATTTCCTGTGACAATTTCAGCTTTTCTGGCATCAAGAATTTGTTGCATTGCTTTAAATTGTTTGTCCTTCTCTGCTCTATTCCTAGCAGTTTCACCCCGAAGTTTCTCATCCCTCTTTGCTTTGTAATGATCATAGAAACCACCTCGACACTCAGCAGGACGGCTTTGATTTTTGCTATCACTTGCTGACAAGTTCCGATATTTGCTAGGCTTGGTTTCCATCATTTTTGTGAGCAATTGGTTTAGCTCTGCTTCCTTTTGTCGAGTCCATTCAACTGAGTCATTTAACTTTTCACCCATTTCTTCACCTTGGTTAGGGGGAGATACCTCTGTAGCAACATTTGGACTGTATGGTTTTTCTTCAGGTACGTTTTGTTTGCAATCAGTAGCAGCAGCCTCAGCGTCATGGCTTATGGGAGGAGGATATGAATCAGGTTTCTTTTCCAAAATACTCTCATTTTCTTGATCTTCCAATTTATTGTTATCCTCGGAAACTGGATCATCAGAAGCAAC
>JAPFFP010000070.1:16143292-16157254 GCA_026153255.1 Solanum medicagineum
AGATTACTCACGTCCAAAATCTGAAGATTCTCGTTCTCTTGCTTGACAAGAAGCTTTTCATTAAACTGTTCAATGAAATCCACCTTCTTATTCCGGTGAAGAAGATGGTTAAAAGATTTAAGAACAGTACCATCCTCGATGGACAAAATCTTCAGAGGCACGTGGCCACAAGCTTTGGTAAATATCAACAACATGATTCCTGGGCTGCTTAAAAGAACATAGGAGAAATCATTTAAGGAAAAAATATAGGACAAGCTATCCAGGTCTTGCCAAGCCAAATCACAGAAAAGTTTTGAAAAATACACTTGTATAACACAATAGATCAGAAATTTGCTCAGTGGAATGAACCTACATTACTTGATCAGCCATTCTTCGTTTGGTCATAAACTTTCAAATGTAAGACCTTGAAAGACTTATGGTATTCCCACAATCAAATAGAATCTTAAAAAAGCACTACAACACAAACAAACAAAAGCTCTTATGGAACATCTTGTAGTCTCAAACATGCGACGTGGAAAGTTAGAAAAAGAGTTGCCAAAAAAGAAAAGAAACATTCTTTTTGAGACAAACTAAAGAGAGAATTAAGTCAAACAAATTGAAACAGAGGGTGTAGGTCTTCACACCATTCACGGAAAAAGCTAATTTTGAATACTAGCGTAGCCTATCAGGGATCAAGTAATAATTGCAAAGCTTATTGACCTGGAATGACACCCGAAGGAGTAAGACTATAATAGACAAGTTCCCACACAACTACTCAAGCAACAAATCAAATGTTTCTATCCATACATACAAAAGTAATGAGTTTACCTTATTTTAATCTCTTGAACATTTTTGTCCGAGATTGAATATAACATTGTGTAATTCTTCAGGTCAAACACCTTGTATATGCTGATGAGAATGAAGAGTTACATAAGTACAAAAGCAACTTCACATGAATAAAGAACACCAGTGCCTTTGTTTGGGGGTGGGGTGCAATGGGTCTCTTTGGCATTGACATTAAAGAAAGGACTTTATAACAGCACAATTACCTATCCTGGGCAGAGTAGGTAAGGACTTTCCCATTGACATCATCGAACTCCACAAAACCAGGCCATTTTAATGACTCTGACTCAAATAAAGCAAAGCCAGCATCTGGCTTACCCCTTCGAATGTATCTAATTTTATCAACTATATCAGATTAGAATATGATAAAAGAACATATATGTAAGAGAGAAATTGAGATGTAGTTGCTAACACATACTCAATCCTTGTGGTTCTGCATTTCAAGGAACTGAAATTATCTGATGCATAGACGGAAACAGTGATGAGAGAGTCATTGTTTTTATTGTAAAACAAACTTCGTATAACTTCATCTGGACTAATGTTCAGAAAGCATATTCTCTCGTTTGTCTCTGCATTATTGGCAACGATATGGATCAATTTACTTGAAGTCAGTCCACATGCACAAAGGTGATAGATAGATAGGAGCGAGGATACAACTATGCAGGGAAAAATATCAAAATTTGCTTTTTACCTTGACTAAAGGCTGCACAGACACCAGATTGTGCAAGGGCAAAGACAATATCACGTGCGGCAACTATCTCAATTATCTTTGATCTTTTCTTAAGAAAAGGAAGCACCATCGCACAATGTCCCTTAGGGTCATGGGTGTCATATTCCTCCTAAGATCAAAAGTAAATTAAATAAAAGTGTCAGCTGAACTAAATTAACAAAAATAAATATGTAACAAAAATAGAATTTTCAACTAACTGCAAATAATTTTTTGATGGAATACTGAACCACACCCAGAAAACAACAATGTGGTAAATCATTTCAAAAAAGATACATATACTTGAAAAAAAATGAAATTCTTCTTTCTCATGAACCAACCTTCAAAGTCGGTAATCTTTAAACCTTGTTCTTTTTTCTTAGCATTCTAGCCCATGCACATTTCTAGAAACACAAAAGACAGAATTTCCAATGAACTTGGCCTACTCAGTAATGTAAATATTTATTTCCCAGAATCTAAAAAGATAGAATTAAAAAAAATAAATCTACATACTAGTCAGACATTGATAATGGAAAAAAAATCATAAATAACATAAAAAGATGCGCTATCTGGATGAACTTTTAACATGCAATCACCAATAGACTTCCCTGCGTACAACACAAAGTCCATTACAAACATGCAAAAAGACACCTATTACTTAGATATGAACTTTCAGCTCTCACATACTGCCTGCTCTAAAAAATAAAAACGCACCTCTTCGTCAAAGCAATAATAACTCTGTTTCATGTATTACTTTGCATTTCAAAGTGGATGTTCATTAGTTCAATTAAAATGTTGCGAAAATTTCTAGTCAAAAAACTCAAGATCAGATGTATCATCAAATTGTAGACCTTGGATATTACAAATCTAATTAAGCAAAATTTCTTTTGTGAGTGATAACAAGTGGCAACTATCATTATTTTGCTTATAGCATAGGGAACTGAAGCTATAATTTACACCATCAGACAATTACAGTCTGAAGTTAACTGCGCAAACAACACAGACACATTCCATAGTAAACCACAGAGCTTTATATTTGTGTTCCGTCATAACATCGAAGATGATAGCTCAGACCCCTATATGATGAAAAAAAAGGTACATCGAATACACTGAAAGTTATTCAATTCAGCAACTCATGCCATGTTTCCTTGACAAATATAAAGACTTAGCTGGTTGAATTACTTCACCTAGGTTAAGGATCTATCCTACCCAGCTTCTTGCTACTGTTCAGCATGAACAGATAAAAACTGGGAGAGATTCTATTAACTTTTAGATGACAGAGATATCACTGTTCAGAGCAATTTATCCAGGAAAAGGAAGAAAGTAGAACTTCTTAGCATTAAAAGTAAAAGAAATAAAATAAAATAGATTAATCAGAACTGTCTGAACACATAACAAATAAATTCAACTATTAGACCTGGAAATCTCATAAGAAAATTGCACTTCATAAAACTGCATGCATATTCAAAACAGGAGGACCCATGTTAATCCTCAATGCCCAAGACTATTCAGTTTAAATTTTAGGAATAAAGATTTCACCAAATTTCACTATTGTAAATGGATATAACCTCTTATATACAACTACAACGCATAAGGAATTACTGAACAACCCATTCACCATGAAGAACTAATTATCAAACCTACTACATTAAATGTACTGCATTCAACTTCTTTTTGAACTATAACTCTGTCCCAGCAGAAACACCAAAAATAATACTCCTAGTCCTCCTTAAGACTGCTAAGATTTGCGACAAGTCAACCATGTATATCTCTAGCTTCCTTCCTTTAGAGTAACACCCAAATAGAACACGCACTTCATCATCCACAACGATTTCCCCTTAAAAATTCTAAATAAGGTGCATTTCCTATACATCTTATTTTTTCCTGTTGCCAAAAGAGGTTAAAAAAAACTTCTAGCTCTTCTTCTATATCAAATCTTATAACTATTTAGCTACAGGATTGTCAGTAAACAGCCTTAACATCAATGCTCCAATATTTAGAAGTCAGTTTGGCAAAATCCTCATTTCTTCACATAAAACCATTTGCGTGGAGACGCACAGTTAATTTGCCTATAAGCACCCAAAACAAGAAAAAAGAACTGCACTGTAATCCTATCTTAGGACCACCCATATAAGGACCAAGCAGGAAGTAATCAAGTTTTAGTCCATAAACTCAAGAACTGACTTGTTTTAGTATCCCCAATTCTTCTCAACCAACATAAAGCTAATTTCCTGTCTCAACATAAAGCCAATTTCCTCTGAACCATATAAGGATCAAGCAGGAAGTAATCAAGTTTTAGTCCATAAACTCAAGAACTGACTTGTTTTAGTATCCCCAATTTCCTCTCAACCAACATAAAGCCAACTGTGGCTATGAAATCTCAGGATAAACAAAATGTAAGCAACAAAATTAATTCAAAAACCAAGAATTGAGAAAAGATCCAGTCATACCTGCAATCGGATGTTTCGAAAGCGCTCCTGAGCATCGCTCATACTGAAAGACCGGTCACGCTTTGAACAAATCTCCCTCCTTTGTAGCTTCTTGACGCTATTCACAAACCCATCTGCCCCTCCACGAGAACGCTTCTTAGCCACCACCCTCCTACCACAACAAGGACGAGGACTAGCAGAAATTCTCCGCCCGTCCATTTCTAAATCAAACACAACACAACGAGACAAATTCTACAAATCCAAAGCCTAATTGGACATCATATAACAGCTTCACTACACAGTTTTGTAATGGCAGATGTGGGTTTCAATTAAAACCCTAAATCTCAATGACCCAGATGGAAAATTTTAGCGTTTTTCCAACCCTCCGCAGAATAAAACCGCTACTGAAACAAAGTTTAATCTTCACTGGAATTACAAAAATCAGTGTTGGGATTAGGGATTAGGCCAAGAGGAGCCGGACATGAAAGAGAGAATAAGCAAGCAATGTATCGGATTTTAAAATCAGCTTGACGTCCGTCTTAACATTTCAAAATGCCCTTTGACGGTACATTCATTTTCTCCCAATCATGAGCTCTATTCTCATTTTACACTAATAGTGTTTGGACCAAATTAGATGAACTCAAATTTATTACTCTAATTGAAAGTATTCGCTAGTTATACTCCCAAACACAAATCAAGATTTTAAAAAAAAAGGAATTGATTTAAATTCTAGTGACTTAGATCGGTAGAAAAGATGAATTCTACGATAAAGAATCTTCAAAGGTATGAGTGTGACGACTTGTGTTGTACAATCATTCCAGATATCATTAAGCGAAGTCCTAGAGTGGATCTACAGTAAACGAGCAAATGAGTTCTACAATAAAGAGTCTTCAAACGTATGAATGTGACGACTTGTGTTGTACAATCATTTCAGATATCGTTAAGCAAAGTCCTAGAGTGGATCTACAGTAAAACGAGGATCTCTTGATGTATAACAACTTGAGCTGTGCCATCATTTTGGATTTTCAACAAGTATCAATGATATCTTAAATCAATGAGTAAATCATCACTGAATTCAGATCTTGATTCAAAATAATAGAACTGAAAAAGAAGTAACGTGAATTCAAATTATGTAAATTGGAAGGGAAAAAAATTACTTTAATTGTATCAAAAGATCCAATAACTTAAGATTTTCCTATTGATTCTGGTCTTTTCTAGTCAAATGGAGTTTTAGATTGGATCTACGATAAAGAGGATCTCCTTTTGTGTGACAACATGAGTTGTGCCGTCATTTTGAATTTTTAACAAGTATCAATGATATCTTGAATCAATGAGTAGATCATCGTCGCCAAATTCAGATCTTGGTTAAGAAAAAAAAACAGAAGTAAAATGAGAGTAACATGAATTCAAAATAGAAAGAAAAAGGCTTACTTTTAGAGTATTTTTGAGGCAAAGAGGAGCTGACGTAGATATGACGATTGATGTTGTATTGGCATTTTGGATGCTCAAATTTTTGTGCTTGAATCAAACTAGTAAATCATATACATATAAGCACAATT
This sequence comes from Solanum medicagineum, assembly GCA_026153255.1. Classification (NCBI taxonomy): domain Eukaryota; kingdom Viridiplantae; phylum Streptophyta; class Magnoliopsida; order Solanales; family Solanaceae; genus Solanum; species Solanum medicagineum. Next base: position 16,148,809 of record JAPFFP010000070.1, read on the forward strand.
CATTCTCCAGATGGGTTAAGAGATGAGTCGATCAATGCATAAATCATACCAATCTTATACTCTTTTTGTTGTTGTTTTGTTACTTCTTGAAACCCTAAAGAGAACTTTTCAGAGTGAATTAAGTAGCTGGGGGAGTTGTTGTCCGTATTAAAAACATCTTTGAGTAAACCTATTTTTTTTACAAAAGATGTTTTTTAAACTCAAATATTTTAACAGCTCCAACATTAGTTTTGAAATTTGAAGAATTAATTTGGAAGATCTCTGAAACAAGTTGGACCTTTTCCAAATAAAGAGACAATCAAAATTATACTATGTACTTAAGTTTTGAAAACCATTCAATGAAACAGTTGAATAATTATATTAATATAAAAAATTTACTATAATAAAGCAACAATATATTGAAAATGCATTTAAATAAGTACTTTGATTTATGAGATAAGTCCCATTTTTTTCTTTTTGAAACTTTTTTTTCAACAACATACATTTTCCACCTTAAAAAAAGATTGAGCACCTCAAGATGAGTTGTTCTCTCTAAGAAACTCTCAATTTAATTTTTAATTGTTACCTGCTCCACAAAATCATATCAACAATGACATAAAATTATGTTGAACCATTGGTAACAGATCAATGTTAAATTCATTTTCAAAATAAATAAAAAATTTAATTAATCCTCTAGTAACAACTTATTAACAGTTATTTTAAGGGTCGATATACAATATATAACACCTTAGGAATTTTTAGCTCAAATCAAATCAGAAGAGACTCTGAAAAATTCTAAGTTTGAAATAAATTGACTTTTACAAATATCATCTATGAGCCATATATGAAACAATGGGTCACAGATATGATCCATATATGAGACTTTATAAAACAAAAGCCAAATTTTTTACGAGTCATGAATTAGAAATGTAGATAAACTTCAGAAACTTAAAAATCTTACTTGGACAGGACAAGCTTGACTTACGGCTCATAAATAGGTCTTGTAAATCAAAATTCTAAAACCTCAGAAACTTAAAGAAAACTTTGACTTTTACATTTACATTCTACAACTCGTAGATTAATCTACATATCGTAGATTGATCTCGTAGATCAGAGTGTAGAAACTCAGAATCTCAACCTAATTTTGATGTTTAGGGATCTACGTTTTGTAAATAGAACTGCGGTCCATAGATACCCCTCATGGATGTCATTCTATATGTTTAAATCAGGATAATTTAGTCTTTGTTCATTCTATTAATCCATATACTACTTTATTTTAGAATATTCTAAGTGGGACTAAGGGATTCTTAGTGATCTAAACCCTCTCTTATACAAAAAAGTTTCAAAATAAAGCTTCTCCTATCTCAAAATTCCTCTCAAGCAAGAACTAGGGTGTAAGGACCGGACCTCGAAGGCCTTAACAGTGCTTAAAAATTAGGTTTCCAACATTTTTAAACAAGGTACGGCTCCAGGGTCACCCCTCACGAGTCGTGGAGGCAGCCTTGGGGTGACCCTTGGCCATTTATGTGGCTTCGGGAGAGGTTCAAGGTCAAGTGTCCCTCCATGGAGCTTTTCACGGCTCGTGGTCCTTACCACTGGCCATGAAAAGGGCTCTTGGAAGGTGCCCTTGCCTTCTAACCACTGTTTTGTCTAAGGCAACCACCAAGGGCAGTTGTACAGACCGTACAACCCACCATTGATCGTGGTGGGCTCCTGTGGAAGGATCCGATGGTAAAGTTTTCTACATATGGAAGTACCTTCTCGGAACTTGGGACTTTTCTCGGACTTTACCATGGAGCGTGGAGAGTTTCACGGACCGTGAAGCCTTAAGTGGAAACATCCTTGGCCAAATTTTTTTAAGTGTCAAACGAGACTTTTTCAAGGACACTTTTACGGTCAGTACAAGGCTGCACGAGCCGTGGAGCCTAAAGTGCAGGTGTCTGGAATTATTTTCTTGTTCCATTTCATTAAGGGCCCTATGGAAATTCGATTCAATTCTAAGGCCTTTTATGATTTTTATGGCTATCCTAAGACCCCTTAAATCAGCCTATACTCCTTCATTACTATTAATTCTCATTCTAAACACTTAGATCTAAGAAATTTTATCTCCTAAGACTCCATTCAAGCAAGGCTTTGAAGATCCAAGCTAGGATTTCAAGAGGGATTTCAATTCAAGTCAATTTCATTCTAATTCTTCAAGGTATGTGGGATTGATTCATGATTCCCTTCTAATCATGAAGACCCAAAAAATATATTTCTTCAGTTTCATGGTTTCTAAATATGAATTACAAATGGGTCCTTTAAATTAGTTTTAATTTGTTGAAATTGAGCTACAGGTTGAATTTAATTATTGATTTTATGATGAGTTGAATCTTATTATTATGATTTAAATATATTTTATGAAGGTTTGAAAATGCATGTCCCTTTAATTTATGAAATTATGCATGGGTAATTTCAAATATGCTAAATTATTGATATCTTCATAGATTATTTATGATTACATCTTATTATGTTGATTTAATTATAAATTCTTGGTATATGCATTCATGAACAAGTATTTTCATGAGATTCATGATGTGCCTTACTAACCAGTTATGATTATGACTATAATTTCAAGCAAGTATGTTATAACATGACATGTGATCGCATAATATCTATGATGTGGCTTTTTAGCATTTATTGGTGAGGATTCACCAATACGTGCAAGCATGAATGAGCTACTCTTATGCATTTATTCATGAATTGAAGTATGATTTGACTTTTTAGCTCGAGTATTCGTGATTATGAAGTATGGTTGGCTTTTAAGCCTAAGTATGCATAATGAAGATTTGAAAAGACTTATTCTCATTTTTCAAGCGCACATATATATATGTATTCCCGTGGGATGATGGCTTAACATCGAATGAGATTGGAGGCGGGGGCTCGACTTAAGGGGTCGTTATATAAAGTCATCTTTTTCATAACTACGTGCCAATGTAAGTTCATGTTTATGCCCTTTTAAGGGATGATTATGTCATGAAAATCCTTACTGAATAGGTTGGGCCGTAAGGTAAGGTGGCAATCACACTGAAAATATAGGGTCGTAAGGTGTGGTGTAGGCTACCCTTGGCAAGTAGTCTACTCTCATCTGGTGGGAGGTTGGTTATCGGGCGATTCATGTATTAGCTCGTATAGGTTGAGATGTCGGTTAAGGTCATATCCCTGTATGTTGAGTATTATGACATTCATGCATCATGGATTTCAAGGCATATTGATATTATAATCTTTCCTATATACTTCCTTCTATATATGTGCCCTAGTCATCTAAGATTGATTGCAGGTTAACATATTCATAAGCATTTGTATGTCCACATACTTAGTACATTTAAATGTACTAATGCATACTTTTTGCCTAGCTACATGATCTAACTATGTAGGGATCGAAGACTATATCTCTATCCACCTCTTGACGATTAGATTAGATTGTGACTTGCTAGTGGTGAGTGTTTTACCCAAGGATAAGACCCACAATCTACCTATTATGTTATGATTTACTCATGCATGTATTTTGATTGTGAGTCCGGGACATGTCTTGGCCTCCGTCTTATCTATGACTAGAGGCGATGTTGGGCATCATGTAAATTTTGTGTACGAGTTTGTTATGTGTGATGCTTATAGCTTATGGAGACTATGTTTATGTTTATCTTATGATGTTGATGTTATGATGAGATGTAGAAATTTGAAAGTCCTAAGTTTGTTCTATCTAATAACGTGAGTCATACTTACTCGTTCCTTAGTCATTATTTGCTATGTGACTTCATGTAAATCCCTATCCCTATGATATCCTCATAGCTTGAGTCCATAGCCCTGTTTCCCTTATAATTATGTGCTTATTGTTTAATTTTGCGATTTCGAACCGATGATGTGTATATGGATGTTATGAGGCTTGTTTAGGGACCCTCGGGTTCCCATTTGCCTTGTCATTCTTAGGCCCTAGGCTTGGGACGTGGCAAGCTTGGTATCAGAGCCCTAAGGTTTTAAAATGGTCTTTGGAGTCCAACAAGCCATGTCAAGTAGAGTCCTCTTCATGGTTGTGCAATGTCTCACTTCTTCACTATTTATGTCGTGCTATGAAACGTGTCTTTAGGCTTCCTAACTTTGACGATGTCCTTGATGCTCAAGACTTCATTGATGAGCTTTCTAAGGTGTTGACTGTTATGTGGGTGATTTCCGAAAAGAAAGTTGAACTATATGCTTATTAGTTGAAGGATGTGGCTCAAGTATGGTATACCCAATGGCTGATAGAGAGGGTTGGTGATGATGGGGTTCGTTGGGAAGTGTTTAACCTTGCTTTTCTGAACTTTTTCTTCCCTCTTGAACTTAGGGAGGCCAAAATGACAGAATTTATCAACCTCAAGCAGGGTGGTATGTGTGTGAGGGAATATACCCTCAAATTTACAAAGCTCTTAAAGTATGCTCCTATGCTAGTGGTTGAACCTATAAAAGAATGCACAAGTTTATTTTTGGGATCTCCAATTTGGTTGTGAAAGAGTGTCATACCGCTATGCTTATTTGGGAGATGACATTTTCAGCCTTGTGAATTATGTTGAACAAATTGAAGGGGAGAAACTGAAAGAGAGGATGAAGGATTCTAAGAGGGCTCATTATGATGGTGGGTTCACAAACTCTAGGAGTGGGGGTGGAAATGGTCGCTTCCAACAGGGCCAAGGTTCAAATACAAAGGTTGCCAATGCTAAGATGCCTCTTCCCAAGGCACAACTAGAGGTGGGCCAATGCATCCTCAGTGTGACAAGTGTGGAATAAATTACCCAGGTGGATGCTTGAAACCCTCGGGTGTTTGCTTTGAGTGTGGTGATATGGGTCACAAAGTTGCTAATGTCCCTAAATCTCCCAAGAAAGGTTAAGGTCAAGTTGTTTAGGGTGATCAAGTCCAACTGAGAATTCTGCAAGGTGTTGCTCCCAGAAACAACAGGTTCTATGCCTTGCATGCTCGACAGGAGATGGAAGAAGTCCCGGATGTGGTGACTGGTATGTTAAAAGTCTTTGATTTTGATGCTTATGATAATTTGCTTGATCTGGGTGCAAATTTATCTTTTGTGACTTCTCTTTTGGCTGTTAAGTTTGGTTTGAGTTCTGAAATCTTGAAAGAGCCTTTCTCAATCTATACTCTCGTAGGTGAGTCTATTGTTGTCCCAATGGTCTATCAGGGTTGTCTTATTTCGGTCTTGCATAAGGTCCTTCCTTGTGATCTTATAGAACTTGAGATGTTTGATTTTGATATTATTCTTGGGATGGATTGGTTGTATGCTTCTTATGACTTTGTTGATAGTAAAACCCAAAAGATTAAGTTTCAGTTTCTGGATGAGCCTATTCTTGAGTGGGAGGGTAGTTACTCCGCTTTTAAAGATTAGTTTATTTCCTATCTTGAATCCCAAAAATGATCTCTAAATGGTGCATCTATCATATTGTGGGGGTTAGAGATGTGGAGCCTGAGTCACCTACTCTTGAGTCAGTTCCGGTGGTTAATGAGTTTTCAGATTACCTTCCTAAAGATTTGCCTGGGATTCCTCCCAAAAGGGAAGTGGACTTTGACATAGACCTTCTTCCTGATACTTAAAGTATCTCCATACCTCCTTATAATATGGCACCGGTTGAATTAGAGGAGTTGAAGGATCATTTGAAGGACTTGTTAGAGAAGGGCTTTATTAGACAAAGTATATCGCCTTGGGTTGCTCCTGTATTATTTGGGAGAAAGAAGGGCGGATCGCTTTGTATATGTATTGACTATCGTAAATTGAATAAAGTGAGCATCAAGAACAAATATCCGTTGCCAAAAATCGACACCTGGTTTGATCAACTTCAAGGAGCTACCCATTTCTCATAGATTGACCTTCATTCAGGTTATCATCAGTTGATAAAGGAGTGTGACATTCCCAAGATAGCTTTTTGGACTAGGTATGGGCATTTCGAGTTTGTGGTAATGTTCTTTAGTTTGACTAATGCTCTGACGATATTTATGGATCTTATAAATTGGGTGTTCAAGCCATTCCTTGATAGCTTTGTGGTTGTCTTCATTGATGATATTCTAATTTATTCTCAAAGTGAGCGAGAGCATATGGATTATTTGAGGTTGGTTCTTCAGACTTTGAAGGAGAAGTAATTGTTTGCCAAGTTCAGTAAATGCAAGTTTTGGTTGCGTGAAGTGGTTTTCCTTGGCCATGTGGTATCTGGTGATGGAATTAAAGTTGACCCAAAGAAGACTGAGACCATGAAGAATTAGCCTAGACCTCTGACTCCTTTTATATTCAGAGTTTTCTTAGGTTAGCTGGTATTCAGAGTTTGTTGAGGGGTTTTTTTTAATCTATTTCTTAACCTTTGACTAAGTTGACTCAAAAGAAGGCCAAGTTTATATGATCGGATGAATGTGAGAAGAGTTTTCAGACTTTGAAAGATCGGGTTGCATTGGCTCCTGTGTTAACTTTACCAGATGGCTTAGATGGGTTTATGGTGTATTGTGATGCTTTTCAAATTGGTTTGGGTTATGTACTCATGTAACATGGTAAGGTGTAGCTTATGCATCTAGGCAATTGAAGGTTCATGAACAAAATTACCTAACTTATGATCTTGAGTTGGCGGATGTGGTGTTTGTTTTGAAGATTTTGAGACATTATTTATATGGGGTCCGTGTTGATGTTTTCACCGATCACAAGATTTTGCAATATGTGTTCACCCAAAGAGATCTTAATGATGAGTGCATAACTTGCACTTATTTCTCACTCTTTTCTTATGATTTTGTATTGCTAATCCCACAACTTGAAGCTAATTATGCTTTGAATAGTGTATGTTACAGGTACTTACAATTTGGATTTGGCTGAGCCGAGGAGAATTGAAGATTGGAGCTGAATTGAAGCCAAAAGGAGCTGAAATGCAAAAAATGAGACCTAGCAGCAGTTATACTTCACGAACGGGGCCTTCAGGCCTGCGATTGCGAAGTTGTAACATGCAGAGAAGTGCGAATACGCTAGTCCCAAGAGCAACGACAAAGCTTAAAGAGACACAACCTCCACGATCACAGAATAATGAGTGCAATCGCAGAATGTTGCAGTGGCTAACGTCGGGGCAGTTTCAACAATTCACCATTTTCAGTCCCCAAATCACAATACACACGCACTCCTAACCCTTATTCATTATCAACTGATACAAAGAAGAATACTCGTACATTTTTGAAGAAGAAGAACATACCTTAGTGTAGATTTAGTGTAGGGTGAGGATTTAGAGCAAGTTTTCTATAAATTCTTGAGTGGATTGAGGAGTGTGAGCTTCATTTGTAATATTTTTCACTCACTCTTTCTCTCCTTCTTCTTGAATGTTAAATTTGTAGATTGAATTGAAGCTTGGTTATTGATTTATATATGGGTCTTGACTATTTCTCTTGCTTTCATGTTTAGTTGATGATTTACTTGCAAAATTAAAAGGGTTTCTCCAAATTGCTTTAATTGCTTGAGTTGATGTATGGGTTCTTACATATCTTCTTGTTTAACTTAGATTTGAGGTAGGTCCTTAATTCTAGCTTAATATTTCAATTATTGCTCTAGCAGGTGTAGTTGAGGGGGAAGATTGCATGATAGTCACGGGTTTATAAGTCGAGATCCTCAAAAGAGACTCAACGACTAAGGTCTTGGGTGTTTTGCTCTTTGGTATTCAATTCGGGTGTGTCTTCGAGCATTCTACGTGATAAGCCATAGTTAGCTCTTGCAAAACATCATTCCCCTAGTTGGGGTGATTACAAGCAACCTAGCTTACCCATAGCATTTATTTGATGCTAAATGTGATAGATCGATTGAGTTTTGATTGATTCCCATAGTCCCTATCCTTGATCTCTTGCTTAATCAATCCTTACCCAATTATTTGTAGGAGTTGTGTTAGATTAGTTCCCCACCCCCAATTTAGTTAAAATCCTTGCTTAGTATTTGCTTGTCAAATCAAAATCTAGTAGCCAAAGGTCCTTGCTCTGCCCATTTGCCAACACATTGTTCCCTGTAGGATTCGAACACAAGATGTTCTTTTGTTGAGTGTAAGTGTTTGAGTCCTTATCTCTTGTTCATTGTAAATACTTGTGTGTGTTTTGGGGCTTTCTTTCTTTTATGAGGACATGCAAATGGGCATGGATTGATGATGTGGATGCTTTTCTAAGTTTGAGTCAAGTGGAACTTGTTAGTTGACTAGGAGTTTGAGTCACTCCTTGAGAATTTGTGTTGTCACTTGTTCATCCCTAGAAATTGCATTTTGAAGTGAAAAGGGGCGTTTAAAATGAGAGGGAATAACTTGATAAACATCCACATACTTGTGCTAATTATTGATACTAACCATTGTCATAATCATGATTTGATTGTTATAATAGTGAATTGGGATTGTGTGCTTAAATTGCTAGTATACCGTGTTTGGTTTTATTTTGGTTGAGGACAAG
>JAPFFP010000070.1:16157354-16185175 GCA_026153255.1 Solanum medicagineum
ATAGATACTTAAGAACACCTTCAAACAATATACATCAACACCCTTCATCAATTCTCATCATATACCTTAGATTAATATGTTCAAACATAGTAAAACAGTCACAATTTCATAAACCTAACATAGTATGCGGTGAATTCCATAATGAATAAGATCCATGAATAAATCAACTTTAAATCATGCAATTTTGAGTAAAAGAGCTTGGGAATCATGGTTGAGGGGAACCCATGAAAGAAACCCATATACCTTAGTTTTGGAGATTGGAGATGGACACTTGAAGCTTGTAAGGAAATCCTTAGATTCAGATAGGGTTTTGAGACTTGAGTTTAGCATTAAATATTTGGATAAATGTTTGAATGACTATTGGGGAATGTTTAGAGTGATATGAGGGTGAAAAATGATTAAGTATAGGCATTTTCACATTTGGGAACACTTAGGTCCAAGAGATAAAAGTCTTGCACCAAAGTTAAAACTGGCCAAATTGTTGCTAGTGGGCTTCGTGCGTGTTTCGAATTGTTGTGTGAACTTTTGGTGTCTACCCCATTGGTGATTTTTATTGTTGATAGAAAGGTCTATGGTTGTTGCATTAGGTCTTGCCTTGTTACTTGTTTTGCCAAGGCCTTCAATTTTAACAAGGAGGGATCAAGATCGTGTTTTGCCATCACCTCATCAACCAAAGAAGACTTAGAACCAACAACAACAACCATACCACTATTACCATCCTCTTCTTACCTAACTCCTAATCTAGCGAACCGATGCACCTCCCTAGCCATTTCTTTATCACCACCATCAACATGTGCTAGACTACCTATGGACACCTACTCAAAGCATCTGCCACCACATTTGCCTTTCCGGGATGATAATACACACTCATATCATAGTCCTTAAGAAGTTCCAACCATCCCCTTTGCCTCAAGTTGAGATCCTTTTGATTGAAGACATATTGGAGGCTCCTAAATCGGTGAACACACCAACATGCACCCCATATACGTAATAGCGCCAAATCTTTATTCCAAACACAACGATGGCTAACTCTAGATCATGGGTAGGGTAGTTCCTTTCATGTAATCTGAGTTTTCTAGAAACATAAGCTATGACCTTACTGTTTTGCATCAACACACAACCCATACCAACTTGGGAAGCATCACCATAGACCACAAATTCCTCAAGCCCGTCCGATAGTGACAACATGGGAGCGGAAACAATCTTGTCTTTTAATGTTTGGAAATTCCTTTCACATTCATCAGACCACAAAAACTTGTAATTTTTTTTGACTCAATCTTATCATACAGGAAGCAATAGAAGAGACGCCATTCAAAAACCTCTGATAATAGCCTGCTAAGCTTAAGAAACTCCTAATGTCCAATGAGGTTAATGGTTTAGGCCAATTTCTAATCACATTGGTCTTCTTTGGATCCACCTTAATACCATCCCCCTACACCACATGTCCTAGGAAGGCAACCTTCCTCAACAAAAACTCACACTTTTTATATTTAGCATACAAATTATCCTCCCTCAATCTTTGTAACAAAATCCTCAAATGAGCCCTATGTTCCTCCTCACGACAAGAATAGATCAAAATGTCATTAATGGAGACCACGACAAAGGAATCAAGGTAGGGTTTAAAGACCCTATTCATTAGGTCCATAAAAAATGGTTGGTGCATTGGTCTACCCAAAAGACATCACCACAAATTCGCAATGCGCATACCTAGTCCAGAAAGCCATCTTGGAAATATACCCTCACTTTCACTTAATGATACATGGACCGAAGATCAATATTAGAGAAGTAGCTAGCCCCTTTCAATTGGTCAAACAAATCATCAATCCTTAGAAGACGATACCTATTCTTGATGGTGACCCTAATATGTTACCGGTAGTCAATACACATCCTAAGGGACCCATCCTTCTTTTTTACAAACAACATCGAAGCACCCCAAGGTGATTGGTTAGGTTTAATAAATCCCTTCTCCAACAAGTCCTCAATTATTCCTTCAACTCCTTTAACTCTACTGGGGTCATACGGTAAGAAGGAATAGAAATGGGTTGAGTATCAGGGAGGTCTATGCCGAAGTCTATTTCCCTTTCGGGAGGAACATTGGGAAGGTCATCTGGAAAGACATCAAGAAACTCATTTACAATCGGAACTGGCTCTATGGGAAGGACTTTAGACACCACATCCCTAACCCTTACAAGATGGTACAGACACCCCTTAGAGTTCAACCTACAGGATTTGATGCAAGAGATAAACCTACCCTTGACCACCATATCTTGACTTTCCCACTTAAGGATGAGTTCATTTGGAAATTGGAATTTGACCCTACGGGTTCTACAATCAATAGAAGCATAGTTTGCATGTAACAAATCCATCCCAAGAATAATATCAAAATCAAGCATGTCTAACTCTACAATATCACAAGGGAATATTTTATGCAAAATGCAAATAACACTACTTCTATAAACTTTTCTAGCAGCAATAGATGCATCAATAGGAGTATACACCTCATATGACTCGTGCAACAACTCTGGGTCAACATGGAAATTCTGGGCAACAAATGGGGAAACAAAAGAAAGAGTGGAACCCCGATCAATCAATGCATAAATAAATGCATAAATATCTAGTTCAAATATTTTCAACATACTGATAATAACGTCGGGGACTTCATCAACCCTTTGCTTCCCTAACAAAGCATATAACTAGTCATACCTTGGGGAACTATCTTGTCGGCCACCTCTCCCCAATGGGACCGCATTGTGGATGAATCTCCTTGCCCTTGATGCAGTTTTGAGGGAAATCTATCACCTTATGCCCTATCTCCCATAACCATAACAAGCACCGATATTCCTCAAAGATGGGCCACCTTGATCCTTACCACACTTCAGACACATAAATAGGAGCCACACCCCATACACCTTGGGCCGTCAGAAGATCATTTGTAACCCTCTTATCAAATGCATAAGTAGGCCATTGGTCTTAGTGGAACAAGCCACTCCTTTGGTACTTACCCTCAAAACGAGCCCTCTTGGCCTCATACCCCCTTCTCTTCCTTAATTTCTCCTCTTCTATTTATTCGGCATAGGTCATCAAATGTGACAAGTACTTGTCAAAATCAACAGGGTGGACCGACATTCTTCACTAACTATGTCGGAGACACCAAAAATAAATTTGTTCATTCCTGACCTTGGGTCGGTAATCAAGTGAGGAGGTAACTTTGGAAAGTTGGGTGAACTTAAGGGCATACTCCCTCACACTCATGGACCCTAGTCTTTCATAAATTCCGCTATGTCAGCTTCCCTATGTTCGAGGGGGAAGAACTGATTAGGAAGGCCACCTTGAACTCCTCCTAAAGCACCACATAGTTGACTCACTTTTCCTCCTTCCATTGGTTGTACCATATTTGTTCTATCCCTTTGAGTTGGTAGGGCTCCAAATCCGCCTTATCCTTCTGCCTCACACCCATAATGGACAAATTTTTGTAGATCTCATCAATGAACTCCTGGGTATCCTCACTCATCTTTGACACATGGAATTTTAGGGATTAATTCTGATGAAGTCTCTTACCCAAGAGGCCGGTGTAGGAGCATGAGGGGCCTGGGCACCTTGGTTGGCTTGATTAGCCACCACTTATGTAAACAAGGTGAGAGCATCCCTAAGATCTCCATTGGCCTGTTGCTCCTCGGGCGTGCGGGCTCCTCTTCCCCTCGTATTAGGCATGATCTAGCATAACAAAGAAGAATCATTAGGGGGAAAGATTACTTCAACTCTATAGAACTATTTAGAACATGAAGAAGGGAAACATTTTCTAAAACGTCTCATAGCCTCCTACTTATAGTCTTGCTGGACAAAACAACAGTGAATAAGGCCCTAATCAATGCGTTGTGCTTGACTCTGAGAATCTACCAACCTAGTGCTTTGATACCACCTTTGGCACGACCCAAGCCTAGGGCCTAGACATGACCAGCAAATGGGGAACCCAAAGGAACCCCAAACAAGCCTCACAACAAACCATTACACATCTTTGGTCGAGGAAGAAATTAGAATGACAACAAGAGATATATCTAAACAAGGGGGGAATCGGGACTAAGGATAAACTTCCATATCATAAACAACAAGATTCAATAAAGTCAAGCTCATAACATAGATACATAATATGTCCAATAACACCTCTATTACATAGATAAGAGAAGGGGCCAAGAAAAAGCAACCAGGCTCACCCTCATAGTCAATACGTAAGTCAAAGAGAGGAAGTCTTTATACATAGCAATAGATCATATGTAACATCCCCGTAATGGAGGACTCACCAACAAGCTTGATAGAACTCGTACTAGCCACGTGGAAGAGGATGATTAAGCAGTAAATTGGTTCCTACATGGTGACATCATGTAGGCATAGAGTATGCGTTCGTACGTTTGAATATACAAAGTATGTGGGACACAATGCAACAAGAGGTAGGTATCATAGGTAAAATGCATAATCATAAGCAATGAATAACATACTAATAATGTAATATGTATGAATGATACTTGAAGTAAAACCATGCTTATGTAGATCATAATACGAGTGTAAGGAGTTACCATTATAGTGCAAGCCAAGGCCTACCACTCCCTTGGATAGGCGCATGAGATACGAACTCTTTATGAGGTTAATGAAGTACAAACCCCCCACCGAGGTTGACGAAATACAAACCCCCCATCAAGGTTAACAGAGTACGGACCCTCCATCAGGGTTAATGGGTACCGACCCCCAACAAGGTTACCTGGGCGTACCACCCCCCGAGCTACGCGACCAAGGTACCAAACTCTCTATAGGTTACCTGGGCCTACAACCCCTCGAGCTAGGCTTGGTCATCCCAAACACTATATAGAGATAATATCACACACACACACACACACACAGAGACACACACACACACACACATATATATATATACTAATTTCATCATCATACATATACATTCCTTTTCCTCATCATCGCATCATCATTTCATCATCCTCTCATCATCATTTCATCATCATATCGTCGTTCAACTTATAAGACATCCATTGGACCTTCAATTCCTCAAGAATCCATAATCGGACATTATATTAAATACTTAGAGAGTGTAATACGAGTGTAAAACCATGCAATTAAAGAGTGGAATCATGCTAGAAAAATCAGTGTAATACCATCAATAGATATTTAGTAACACCCTCAAACAATATACATCAAGACCTTTCATTAATTCTCATCATAGACCTTAGATTCATAGCTCCAAACATAGTAAATAGTCTCAATTTCACAAACCCAATATAGTGTGCAGTAAATTCTATAATCAATAAGATCCATGAATAAATTTACTTTAAATCATGCAATTTTGAGTAAAAGAGCTTGGGAATCATGGATGAAGGGAACCCATGAAAGAAACCCACATACCTTAGCTTTGGAGATGAACTTGACGAAGATTGGAGATGGAGACTTGAAGCTTGAGAGGAAATCCTTAGATCTAGAGAGCGTTTTGAGACTTAAGTTTAGGAGTAAAATATTTAGATAAGTGTTTGAATGAGTATCGGGGAATGTTTAGAATGATATGAGGTCAAAAAATGGTTAAGTATAGGCTTTTTAACTTTTGGGAACACTTAGGCCCAAGACTTAAAAATCTTGCACCGAATTCAAAACTGGCCAAATTGTTGCTAGTGGGCTTCATGCATGTTCCGAATTATTGTGTGAACTTTTGTTTTCTACCCCATTGGTGATTTTATTGTTGATAGAAAGGTCTATGGAAATTTTTCCATTGTCATGTTGCATTAGGTCTTGCCTTGTGACTTTGTTGGGTTTGATGTGGTGGGTTTTGATATCATACTTGGGATGGATTAGTTGCTTGCATATTGTTTATCCATGGATTGTAGGGACCATAGAGTTAGATTCTTATTTCCTAATAAACCCATCCTTGAGTGGGGGCTTGTAAGATAGTTGTGACGGGGTAAGTCCATTTCTTATCTGAAGGTACAATTGATCTCTAAAGGTTGCATTTATCATCTTGTAAGAGTTAGGGGTGTTGAACCTAAATTACTTCTATTGAGTTGTTTTCGGTGATCAATGAGTTATTTAATGTCCTTTCAGATATTTTGAATTTGGGGTAGTGTCTTTTGGTGTGGCTAGTTTATCAGTTAAATCTATAGGTCTCATGAATAGGGTCTTTAATCCCTACCTTGTTAAGTTTGTGGTGGTCCTTGGTGATGAGGTGTTGGTTTGTTTCTAGAAGTGAGGAAGAGCTTGTAAATTGTTTAAGGGTGATGTTGTGAATTTTGAGGAATGTGAGGTTGCTTGTTAATTATGGAAAGTGGGAGTCTTTGGGTAGCAAGAAGGTGGTTGGAGTAGTTCCCCAATTGGCTAGGTTGGGTAAGAGGTTGGGTGGAGTTGAGAATGGTGGTGTAGTGGTTTTCATGGTTCCAGATTTTCTTGGGTTGAAGAGGTTAGTTAGGCAAGGCCTTGATTTTCATCTTGATAGGGTTGTAGGTCTTGGTGAGGGATGGTAGAGTGGAGGTTTCTCCCAAGAGGGAGATGGTGGTTTTGCTACCAAAGCGAACCATGTATGATTAAGGTTGGAAATTGATTTTTTAGTTGTGTGTCCTTATAGAGTGTTGAGGAGGGTTGGTGAGGTTGCATACAAATAGGAAATGCCGATGGATTTGGATATGCTTTGTCTAGTTCTTTATGATTCTAGGTTGAAGGGATGTGTTGGTGACTCTAGTGCTATAGAACTCTGTGAGGTTGTGGAGAATAAGTTGGCTTAGGAGAAGGTCCCGCGAGAGGTATTGGATGGAAGGGTGGTGAAGTTGATTAATAAGAATGTAGTGCTCGTCAAGGCCCTTTAGAAGAATTGCTTAGTCGGAAGTGTCATTCAGGGAGCCGGAGCAAGCATAGAGAAGCAATATCAGTATCTCTTTCATTCCATTCAAGTTTCTGATAACACGTCAGGTCCTTTTCTTTTATGATTCCAAATCTTATGTTTAAGCCCCTATGTCATTTGCATGCATTCAAGTTATGTTGACAAGTTCATAATGATTTTGACACTTATGTTGAAATTGAAAATGGTATTTTAAATGTGTTGTTGCATTCTTGTTGGGGCTGATTTCTTCATGATTACTCTTCTTATATACATTTCTTTGACATTTGGGATGAATGGTCCCAAGGGCGAGATGTCACTTCTGTCACGCCCAAAGTCCCGTTAAGGCAGATTGGCACCCGTTGCCAATAAGGCTCGGCAGAACCAACTAGTATCCATGCACTTTCTATGCATAGTATAACTAATTTCTACATTCAAGATGCTTTTAAGAAAGTAAACAGTAATAACAAGCCAAAAGGAAATGCATATGACTAGGTCGTTAGGGCCATGTTGTTTAAAGTACGAGACATGACCACACTATAATTTACATAGTCTACAAAGCCTCTAGATAAGGAAAGTATTTGATAAGGGTCAGGACAGGCCTTGCCTCGACTAAATATACAATACAAAAATATAAGCTCTAGACACACAAAGCTCCGAAGCAACCTGGAGATTGGTAACAGCAGCTGGATATCCTGTACTCCTACTAGGGGGATCTACTAGCACCTGTACCTGTAGCATGAGATGCAGGTCCCCCGTAAGGAATGTCAGTATGAGATAATGTATTGAATATGTAGGGTAGAAAATACTATATATGAAGTAACAACTAAAATGAAACTATGCACTGGTGTAGGATAAGAGACCACTTGTTGTTATACTATGGGATCCTGTGCTTTATGTTCTTTTTATTACTTTACCTTTATTGTATAATTTTTGCACAACATGTAATACAAATGATCATCTGATCAATTGTAAATCTATATTTGGATCGAACCTGGCTAGGCTTTTCCTTTCACCCCTTGGGCTACCCCCCGTGATAGGATCGACCCTGGCTAGGTGATTCTTCCACCCCTTGGGTTACCACCCATCAATAAGCAATATACTTTATCTTTCAATTATCTTTGAGATTATTCTTTTGGTAGTCATAATATTGGAGTTGTAGGACTATAGATGTATCATGTGACATCTGAATAAACATACAACACAATATGACAATGAAAAGAGTATGTTACACAAATAATGAAATGCGCATGAGATGAAACAACTCGTGAACTTTATTTAGCAACAAGAACCCATGTAACTTGGTATCCACGTATTTATGTAGATTTGAAGGTGACTATATATGGGAGCATATGAACATGTGAAAGAGTGGAAACACGGTTAATAGTTGTGTCGGAGTTAGTAAGTGCCTTTATGTGCGCAGGAAGAATCTAGATTTCATGCCAAGTCATACGAAATCGAGTAGCCATACATACCTCGCTGTACGACCTCGCTATTACCTCCAGATAACCTTCCCTTACTATAAATATTTATCTACAATATAGTAGGTCATAAAACTAGCATTAGCAGCTAGTAGATACATCTTGGAAGCCCAATGTCATAAAAAAATAAGACACAGGCAGCAAGCGTATAATTATAAACCCAAGCGTATTCTTTCAACCTTTCCTTCTCTAATCGTACTTTCTAATACACATTTTCATATGCATATCATGTTCAGCCTATTTTAGTGCCATAAAAGTCTTACAACATCCCACAAAGCACAACACATAACAATTCTACACAACATACAAATAGGTGGCATAACATTACATCGCTTCGCTACATTTCTACGTCGACAATTCCAAACCTGTTCCAACTTTAACCAAACATTCCACACTATATATACACAGAAATAAAGTTCTAAAACAACGAAGAAATAGTTCTAAAGTATATAGAGAACGTGAAACAACAATCTACGATTATCAGCCCATAAGTTCTTATTAAGAGCACAATTACAACACCGTACAACAACTCATTTTTGCAAACTATAAAAGTGGTGCAGCAGCCTGGTTACATCATTAACAAACTAAAACCTTGTTAGAAATATAATTCTTACTTCATAGTCTAGCCAAGCTAAAAGAGAAAAGCCTCTTAATCAACAAGAAAAGTTCACAACAATCCTTAGGACATATGTTGTCCAAAATTCTATGCATAAACATAACCAGTCTAATCTCTTATTTTTCATAAGAAAATCATAAAAAACACATAAATATTCTTACTTACCTTTACACTCAAGTTGTAGAGCTTCTGCAAGAACCCTAAAAGTCTCCTTGTGACTGCTTTGCAAAGTTAAGAAGGTGTAAAGAGAAAGCTTGTGAAAGTTGATTTTTTTTCCAAGTTAAGAATGACCTGAAGGAGCTACTTGTAAGACTTTTTAAAGGAGCCTTTGGACGAATTTCTTGTATGGTTTAATCCTCATATTATCAAGGTGGTGATGTAGTAGCTTGGCCCTTTCACTTGGGCCTAATTGGGTTTCAAAGTTGATGGGCCTTGGCTGCCAATTTTTCTAATTTCTCTTCACTTAGTGTGGGCCCAAATAGTCAAGTGGGTTGTGATATTCTTCGGCCCTTTTTATTATTCATCTTGGGTTGTAAGTATTTTCCATTGGTGATGCTAAAATGTGGGCTCAAGTCACACCCTTAACTCAGACTTTATTCATCATAGGACTTGGACATATTCAGCGTCGTGCCTCGTCTCAGTCTAGCTAGCAAATTTAAGCTAAGAAAGTAGGTGACTCACCTACTAGCTTCCTAAGACCTACAAGCACCTCACTTCTTTCACTTCGTTTAAGGCCATGATCCCCTTCGTTTGACTTAAAACTTATTGACACTCGATCCTCTTAAGCGTTAGACACACATATCGCTCTCTAACATGAGATTCAAGCACTTTTAAGAATGGGTGCTAATTTGACCAAACCATATCATGTTTCATTTGCATAGAACTAGTACATGTAAGGTGTGGGGTTTTACAGAAACGACCCCAAAAAGTGTCCGAAAATGTGCCTCGGAAGTCACCACAATCGTAATTTCCATAGATCTCAGAATTCGTGAGTGATTTTTAAAATTAATCTTCATAATCCTGATCGGGGGATAAATTGAGTGGGGAAAGGGCCTATCCCCGATTTTAGAGCAAACGAATCACACTTTCAATTTCCCAAAATTTGCTTATCTAGAATGAGTGTGATCCCCTTGCACGATGTGACCAGGGACTAATCTAGTGTTATTTTTGCCCAATTATTTTTAGTTTGATCCAACGCTTTTGGGTCTTGGGCCTATGTCTTCCTATGCGTAAAAATACCTATACTTAGCCATACTTCACCTTCATATCATACAAGACCCTCCCTAATACTCTCTCAAATGCTTAGACTAATATTTGACCCCAAATTTCAAGTCCCAGAACTTATCTGGATCTTAAGGATTTCAATCAAGCTTCAAGTCCCAATTTCCAATCTTCATCAAGAATTCTCCAAAGTCAAGGTATGTGGGTTTCAAGCATTGGGTCCTTTCACCTATGGTGACCAAACTTCTTTTTTTCCTAAATCTCATGTTTCTAAGTTGATTTACTTATGGGTTTTTCTTACTCTGAATTTGACTATGAACTATGTTGGGATTTTGTAAAAGTGCGACATTTTAAGCATGTTTGAAGTTATGAATCTAAGATCTATCTTGAGATTTGATGAAGATTTTTTATTTGTATTGTATGACTGTATTACCAAATATTGGTGGGTAGTTTTACATTGGATTTTCTTGCATAATTTCACTCTTGAATTGCATGGTGTTATACTAGCATTATACCCACCAAGTGTTTGATAAAATCTCTGGTTAACGTATCTTGAGTTGTTCAAGGCCTAATGTTTGTCACATGAGTTATGTGACTTATGATGATAAAAGACATGTATATATGTGTTGAAATCATGAAATGTGTTTATGGTGTTGCAAGTTGATTTCGTTGTTAAGGGGGTATTATGCTTCAATCACCTTATCAAGTCGGTGTTAAGCCTCAATGGCCTTGTTGAGGGGGTATCAATCCTTAATCACCTTGTCGAGGGGATGTCAAGCCTCGGTGGCTTTGTTGAGGGGTATCAAGCCTTAATCACCTTGTCAAGGGTGTATCAAGCCTTGGTTTCCTTGTTGAGGGGGATATCAAGCTTCAACCACCTTGTTCAGGGGGTACCAAGCCTCAATCATCTTGTCGGGGGATGGTATGCCCATACGACCAATTGAGGGTTATGTACCTCAATCACCCTTTCAAGGGGAGGGGTGCCTTTGAGTTAGAGTATTGGAATGTTTGGTCAATGATGATGGTCTATTCCTACATATGTATTAGGTTCTATATAAGCATATGATTTTACTAGTGTGTTTTACTTCAAACCTTGATCATGCATGCCATGTTGCGATCATACTACCCCTTGCTTAGGATTATGCATTTTGATTATGTTGCTTATCTCTTGTTGCATTTCACCTAACATACTTAGTACATTCAAATGTACTAACGCATACTATATGCCTATATGATATTACCATATAGGAACTGGAGCTCCGCTTGATCATCCTCCCCCTCATGCGGCTAGACGGATTGTTCAAGTTAGCTTTTGGTAAGTCCTCATGTCCGGGGACAATTTCTATCCTCTGTCATGGTTTTGTTTAGATTATATCTTGCATATTTGGATGACCTATTGTCATTATTATAAGGGTCAGCTCGGTTGCTTTTCGTCGACCCCACTATGTTCTATGTTTACAAGTGTTGTTGGACAAGTATATAATGATGCTATATACTTGACACTCTTTGACTCTCTTGATGTTTTGTGAAATGAAGGTTTTCCCTTAGTCCTTTGCCCTTATTTCTACTCTTTTATTGTTGTTTAATTACTTTAATGATCAAGGATGCGTAATGACATGTTAAGAGGCTTGCTTGGGGTTTCTTGGGGTACCCCATGCGCCATGTCACCTCTAGACCCTAGTATGGGTCGTGAAAAAATAAAACTATACTAATAGATCATAGAGACAATCAAATTGGAGAGCAACTTGGGAAATTGTTTTCCCCATGATTCACTAACTCAAACACCCCGGATAACACAATCTAAATTAGCACATTGCATGCAGGACAGTAACATAAGTTCTTATGGCGTTTGGTTGGCTACCATAGTGTCCTAAACTAACCGTTACATATTGTACCAGTCAACCTCTCCATCGAGAACACATCAATCAAATTCTGTCACTTATTTCTTTTTCCTATTCATCACCAGCTTGATCGGGATAATGACACTAGGCAGGATTTAATGTTGGCCACAATTAAACAACAAGAAAAATGAAGGAAAATGGATAACACACGCAAATACCCAACACAATAGTGCAAATTATCCAAGTTAATAAGCTAGCTACTCATGGTTCCCACAATCCCAAGTTATGGATTAGCCACTCATGTTTTGGGCACACAAATCAACAATGAAATTAGAGGACATGGAAGATTTCTTATCCAAGAAAAATGAAGAACAATGAAACCCTTTTTGAAATTAAAATCACAAGCTTAAATGATAAGATTAATTGACAAGTGACTCTAAATCCCCAAATTTGAGTCCCCAAGTGAAACCCTAGATATTCTCTCTCAAAACCTCTTTACAAACATCAATGTTATGAATAATGATCAAAGATTAATGAAAAGCTGCCTCTAAAACCCTAGCATATAATATTTACAATATTTACAAAAAGGTCCTTAAAATAATTGGAGAAGTTGGTAGGCGTCTGTTACGGCTCATAGCTGCGACTCGTAGGGTGACCTACGAGTCGTAGTCGGGCTTTTGTTGTCAGCACTTGGCATTTTAGACTTCACTGCTATGATCACCCTCTACGAGTTGTAGTCTTGTCACGACGCGAGACTGAAGGCACAAGAATGATATAGGGGCTGACATATAAGAGTTTTTTTACATAGGGGACTTAGAATTAGTACCTTAGGCTTGTGTGGAGTGGAAAAGATAAGGACACCACTTTTGCATATCCGTCTTGGCCTCCGAAGTAGCACTTTCAACTTGTTGGTTCCTCACAAGGACCTTAACGGATGCCACCTCTTTGTTCCTCAATATCTTTACCTGCCTATCCATGGTCTGAACCGGAACCTTCTCATAATTCAAGTTATCCTCAACAACACCCACAACATCAAGAGGCACAATGACATTAGAATCACCGATACATTTTCTCAACATAGAGACACGGAACACCGGATGAATCAAATTCATTTCACTAGGCAACTTCAGCTCATAAGCTACCTTGACAACCCTCTTTATCATCTCATAAGGGCTAACATACCTTTGACTCAATTTCCCCTTTTTACCAAAACGGACCACACCTTTCATTGGAGAAACCTTCAAATAAACCTAATCATCCACTTGGAATTCTAGGTCTCTTCTTCTTACATCGGTATAGGATTTTTGACGACTTTGGTCTGTTCTCAATCCTTCACTAGTCATCTTAACCTTCTCCAGAGCCTCCATAACCAGATCCGGTCCCAACAAAGCCACCTCTCCAACCTCAAACCAAGCCATTGGTGATCTACAATGTCTACCATAAAAGGCCTCAAAAGAAGCCATATCGATGCTGGAGTGATAACTATTGTTGTAGGAAAACTCTATCAATGCAAGATAGTCATCCCAAATACCTTTAAGCTCGAAGACACAAGCCCTAAGAATATCCTCAAGTGTTTGAATTGTCCTTTCGTCGTGGCCATCCGTTTGAGGGTGGAAGGCCGCACTAAGGTGAACTTTGGTACCAAGACCCCTTTGAGAAGACCTCCAAAAATGTGAAGTAAATTGTCCACTCCGATCCGATATGATAGATAAAAGAACCCCATGTAATCTCAATAACTCATGGATGTATGTCATTGCATACTCTTCAGCCACATATGTAGTCTTTACTGGTAGAAAGTGAGCCGATTTCGTCATCTTATCAACCACCACCCATATGGAGTCAAAAGCTTTTCTATTCTTGGGCAATCCAACCACAAAATCCATATTAATCACCTCCCACTTCAAAGTAGGAATCTCTATGTCTTGGGTTAGGTCAGCTAGCCTTTGATGTTCGTCTTTGACATGTTGACAACTATGGAAAAAGGAAACAAATTAGCAACTTCCCTCTTCATGCCTCCCCACTAATACACATCCCTCAATTCTCTATATATTTTGATAGAACCGGGGTGGATAGAATAAGAAGAGTTATGGGCCTTATCAAGATTCTCTCTCTCAAACCATCAACACATGGCACACACAACCTACCTTGGTATCTAAGGGACCCATCCCCCCTTGGGAGAAAACCTCTATTTTGCCCTCTTTCATCAAGGCCTTCAATTCAAGCAAGGAGGAGTCTAGATCTTGTTTTGCTATCACCTCATCAACAATCACACCATTACCCACATCTTCCAACCTCACCCCTAGTCTAGCCAATCTATGCACCTCTCTATCCATTTCCTTCTCACCACCATCCACATAAGCTAGGCTACACATAGACACCCAACTCAAAGCATCCGCCACAATATTTGCCTTACCCGGATGGTAATGCACACTCATATCATAGTCCTTAAGAAGTTCTAGCCACCTTATTTTTCTCAAGTTGAGATCTTTTTGTATGAAGACATATTGGAGGATCTTATGATATGTAAAGACATCAACATGCACCCTATACGGATAATGACGCCGAATCTTTGAGGCAAACACTGCGGCAGCGCATTCAAGATCATGGGTAGGGTAGTTCTTTTTATGCACATTGAGTTTCCTAGAAGCATAGGCTATGACCTTACCATTTTGCATCAACACACAACCCAAACCAATTCTAGGTGCATCACAATACACAACCAAACCCTCAAGCACATCTAGTAGTGACAATATAGGAGCAGACGCAAGTCTATCATTCAATGTATGGAAGCTGTTCTCACATTCATTGGTCCACACAAACTTAACCTTCTTTTTAGTCAATATTTTCATAGTGGAAGCAATGGAGGAGAACCCATCGACAAACCTTCTATAGTAACCTGCAAGGGCCAAGAAACTCCTAATATCCGATGGGGTCAATGGTCTAGGACAATTTCTAATCACATCGATATTCTTAGGATCTACCTTAATACCATCCCCCGACACCACATGACCCAAGAATGCAACCTCCTTCAACCAAAACTCACACTTTTCATATTTAGCATACAATCTCTCCTCCCTCAATCTTTGCAACACATCCCTCAAATGACCCATATGCTCCTCCCAACTGTGTGAATAGATCAAAATATTATCAACAAGGACTATAACAAAGGAATCAAGGTAGGACTTGAAAACCCTATTCATTAGGTCCATGAAGATGGCCGGTGCATTAGACAACCCAAAGGACATCAGCACAAATTCATAGTGCCCATCTATAGTCCGGAAGGCCATCTTGGGAATATCACACTACCTCGCCCTCACTTGATGGTACCCGGACCGAAGATCAATCTTAGAGAAGAAGTTAGCCCTTATGCAATTTGTCAAACAAGTCATCAATTCTTGGAAGAGGATATCTTATTTTTACAGTGACCCTATTCAGTTGCTGGTAGTCAATGCACATTCTAAGTGACCCATCTTTTTTCTTTACAAACAACATCGGTGCACCCCAAGGTGATTTGCTAGGTCCTAATAAATCCCTTCTCCAACAAATCTTCTAATTGTTCCTTTAATTCATTCTACTCCATTGGGGCTATCGGGTAAGGGGAATGGAGATAGATTGAGTGTCGGGAAGGAGATCTATGCCAAAATCTATCTCCCTTTCTAGAGGGACACCGGGAAGGTCATTTGGGAAGACATCTAGGAACACATTTACAATGGTGGTTGACTCGAAGGAAGGGACTTTGGACTCCACATCTTTGACCCTCACTAGATGATATAAGCACCCCTTGGGAATCAACCAATGGGCGTTAATGCATGAGATGAATCTACCCCTCACTACCACATCATGACTTTCCCACACAAGGACAGGTTCATTTGAAAATTGAAACGTGACCCTACGAGTCCTACAATAAATAGAGACATAGTATGCATGCAACCAATCCATCCTAAGAATAATATCAAAATCAACCATATACAATTCAACAAGATTACAAGGTAAGATTTTATGCAAGATGCAAACCGGACAATTTCTATACACCCTCCTAGCAACAATAGATGCACATAGGAGTAACACCTCATATGACTCATGAAAAAACTCTGACTCAACATGGAACTTTTAGTAATAAAGGGGGTAATAAAGGAAAGGGTGGCACCTGGATCAATCAAAGCATATACGTCAAGATCAATGATTTTCAACACACCGATAACAACATTGGGGCCCTCACAAACCACTTGACTCCCATGTAGAGCATAAAATTGGTTGTACCTTGAGGCACCACCTTGAGGACCATCTCTAGCCAATGGAACCTTGCCACGGTTTCTTGGACAATCCACCCTCTTGTGACCAAGCTCCCCACATTCAAAACGTGCATTGGAACCCCTCAAACATAGGCCATTGTGATTTTTTCCATATCTAGGGAACACATCATTAGGTACCACTCCACCCACACCTTGAGGCCTAGGGAAGTCATTAGCAAACCTCCTATTAGTAGCATGAGGTGGCCCTTGGCATTGATGATATCTAGTACCCTTTTAAAACCTACCTTTAAAACGGGCCCTCTTGGCCTCATGACACTTCCTCTTTCTCAACTTTTCTTCCTCCATTTTCTTAGAATAAGTCATCAACCGAGACAAAGTCCATATCACTAATTAGCAAAGCGGATCGGTACTCTTCACTTACCAAGTTAGAAACCCCCATAACAAACTTATTCATCCTTGACCTAGGATTGGCCACCAAGTGAGGAGCATACTTTAAAAGCTGATTAAATTTGAGGGCATACTCCCTCACACCCATAGCACCTTGTTTCAAGTTCATAAACTCTATCGGCTTTGCTTCTTTAAGCTCAAGAGGGAAGAATCGAGTAAGGAAAGCAAATTTGAAATTCCTCCCAAAGCACCACAGAGCCATTACCCTTCTCACCCTTCCATTGATCATACAAAATATGGGCTTACCCCCCTGAGTTGGTACGCTGCCAACTCCGCCTTTTCGTTTGGCCCAACACCCACGATGTTCAAGATTTTGTAGACCTCATCAATGAACTCTTATGGATCATCCACCATGGACCCATGGAAAACTACTGGATCATCCTCATGAAATCTTTTACCCTAGATTCCGGGGTAGTAGCATGAGGGGCTTGGGCCCCTTGTTAGACTTGGTTGGCCACCAATTAGGCAAGCATAGTGAGGGCATCTCGGAGCTCACCATTGTTGGGTTGCTTCTCGGGAGTATGGGCACGTCTTCATCTAGTGTTTGGCATGATCTAGCATAGCGAAGAACAATTGTTAGGGGGGAAAAACTTACCAAAACTCTACAGCATGACTTAGAACATGAAAAAGGGAAACATTTCCTAAAATGCCTCAAAGCCTCCTACTTATAGTTATGGCACGCTTCACAACCATGAATAGGAATCTATTTGATGTGGTATGTTGGACTCCAAGGATCTATCTACCTAGTGCTCTGATGCCAAGTTAGTCACTACCCAAGCCTAATGCCTAGATGTGACACGGTGAATGGGGAACCCGAAGGAACCCCAAACAAGCCTCTTAACTTGTTGCTACACATCCTTGGTCGCAGAAGCATATTAAGACATATAGATTAAGGATAGGGCCAATGGGTCTAATGGAAAACTTTCATGAACATCATAATCAAGATACAAGAGTCAAAGGTCATACATAGATTCACAACATGTCCAATAAGCACCTCTAATACATAGATAGAACGGGGCCGAAGACAAAGCTACTCGGCTCATCCTCATAGTCAAATAGAACATAAGAAAGTGTCTAAATACATAGATAATAGCAATATAGACTAAGTTCTCTGAAGTGGAGAACTCACCAACTAGCTTTGAGTACAACCGATCTAGCCACGTGGAGGTGGAGGATGATCAAGTTGAACATCGATCCCTACATGGTGATATCATGTAGGAAAGAGTATACATTAGTATGTTTGAATGTACTAACTATATGGGGTGCAATGCAACAATAGATAAACATCATACTCAAAATGCATACATTAGACAATAGGCATAGTATATCAACATGGCATGTACAATCAATGCATAAGTAAAACATTATTTAAATAACTCATGCTCATATAATATATCATATGTGTAGAAGAGACCAAGTGAGAATCCCAACTATGGTTGGGAGATACCTTTGACACTTGGACATCCTGATGGCAAGGTACAACACCATGGTTATCCGGGCCCCTATACCCCCCAGATCTTGCATGGACTAATGTACCACATTATATATAACATATATATCATGTTCATAAGCTCATTTCAGAATCATAACATCAATCATATCATATATCATGCTTTGGACCTTCAATTCCTCAAGAAAACATAAATGGTCATTTTATCAAACACCTTGGGGGTGTGTAATGGGAGTGAAAGACCATGCAATTTAAAGATGGAATCATGCAAGAAAATCTGTTGTAAAACCATCAATCAACACCTTGCAACACCCTAGGACATTCAAATTAAAATCCCTCATCAAATCTAACATTACATCCAAGATTTAGAGCTCAAAACATGCTAAAACAACTATACTTTCATGAACTAAAATTACTGTGCAGTCAATTTCTCAATATAAAAGACCCATATGTAAAATTAACTTTAAATCATGCAATATTTGTAAAAAGGAGGCTTAGGAACCATGGGTGGAAGGACCCAATGGTTCAATACCACATATCTTGACTTTGGAGAACCCTTGAAGAAGATTGAAAATGGAGACTTGAAGCTTGAGTGAGATCCTTCATGAAATCCTTATGATTCGTCGTGAGTTCGGGACTTGAATTTAGGAGCAAATACTTGGCTAAGTGTCTTGGTGAGTATTGGGGAATGTTTAGGGTGATATGAGGTTAAAATAAGGCTAAGTATAGGTAAAAACATATTTTGAAAAACTTAGGCCCAACACTTAGAAAAATCAGGATGGACTAAGAAAAACAGTGAAGAATTTACACCTCTCTGCGTCGCAGAGAGCTCGCGGACCATCACTAGAAATTGCACCAAGTGCAAATTTCATAAATTGATTCCTTTTCTTTAAAATCGAGGTTAGACCTTTGTCCCCCTAATTTGGATCCCATGAACAAGAATACGAAGTCATATTTTGGAAATAACAAATAGATTTTTAGGTATATGAAGAACAAGATTTGGGCACTTCCAACGCACATTTTTAGGCAGTTCTTGGGGTCATTTCAAGTCCATTCTACGACTTATAGTGCCTTTTCATAGTGAACGCTTGCACGCCTTGGTCCAGTTTTAATCAACACTGTTAATTGCTAAGAGACACCCCTGTGTGAGTCGTAGAGAGGACTATGACTCCTACCTTGAGATCGTATAACTGAACTCTAAATTTTTAGATTTTGTCTTTGAATACTGTTAATTACTATGAACAACCTCTATGACTTGTAGATTGAGAAGACTCATAGTGGAACCCATAGTTCTTCAAAAGTCAACAAAATCTGCAACATTTTCCAAAATCAAGCTAACCTGTATTTTTTGAAAAACAAAACACAAAAAATACATAAAAACCATAAATAGTCAAATTGAGAACACACAATACACTCTAAAAACCCTGTCTAATAGTTAACACCAAACATTTCACCTAAATTCTAGTGTCTCAAGCCTAATTTTGGATCTCAAGAACTTCATTCAAGCTTCAAGTTCTCATCCAAGTCTACATCAAGAAAACCCATGTTTAAGGTATGTGGGTTTCAGCCATTTGTTCCTTTCACCCATGGTGCCCAATCTTCCCATTTTATGAAAATTGCATGTTTTCAAGTTGTATTATCCATGGGTATCTCTTATTATGGATTATAAGCATGAAATATTTTGGGGTTTTCTGAAATGGTGATTGCATATGCATGTTTAATCATTTCAAGCTTATACTATGAAGTGGTTTTACATATTGAGACTATGCATGTTTTGAGCAATGAAACTATGATCTATTATGAGATTTGATGATGGATTTCAAAGTATCTTGCCTGAGGAGTTTACTATGTGTTGGTGGGTTGATTTACGTTGAGTTTTCTCATATTATTTTCACTCTGGAATTGCATGATTTTGAACTAGCATTGCACACCTACAAAGTGTTTGCTAAAATGTCTTTTTAAAGATTCTTGGAGTTATTGGTGGTATATTGCATGATTTATCAGTCAAGTGATTTTATGATGACTTTGGGCTTTCAAAGATGCATTGAATTCATGAAAATGTCTATGATGTTATAAATGCCAGAATAAGCCCTTTTTCAAAGATTTTACCTCTTGTGGTCCTTTTGATGTTACTGGAAGGGTAATATTTGATGATGGTCTTTTCTTATGTATTAATGTTAGGCTCACCATTAGAGGTCAAAGATGTTTTCGAGCTACTCATTTCATGTTTCCATGTTTCTTATAAATTTCTAAAATGTTATTATTTCAAGTATTTCGTGCGATTAGGCTTAGCACTGACGGATTGAAGGTTTTGCTCTCTTTCCTCGAACTATGTGCTAATATAGGAGTATGCTTTACCCTTGCTTTACTAGTGGATCCATTTAGTGCACCCTCTCTTGAGATTTTCCCAAAATGGTTCATTTTCTCATAAGGCGAAGCTTTATAATAAAATCCTTTTTGAAATGGGTCATGTTCCCATAAGGAGGGTTACTTCATACGAAATGGGTTAGGTTCCCATAAAGCGAAGCTTTTTAATGAAATCCTTTCTGAAATGGGTCATATTCCCATCAGGAGGGTTACTTCATATGAAGTGGGTCATGTTCTTGTAAGGTCAAGTATAGTTTATCTTGCAAGTAGACCACCTTTTTACTGATGAGGGGTAATCATCGGGATTCCAAGTTGTAGCTCACCTAGTGTTATTCTTTGTTTGTTGTAGTCTCTTTTTACACATGTATTATGATCTACGCAAGTTAAAGTATTTAATAGCACGTTTTACTTTAAGCCTTGATCATGCATGCCATATTGAGATTTTGCTATCTATTTACTATAAATATTCATTTTGACTATATTGACTTATGTCTTTTTGCATTGCATCCTACATAATTAATACATTCAAACGTACTAACGTATACTTTATGCCTACATGATATCACCATATGCGGACTAGAGCTTCTTTTGATCATCCTCCACGTGGCTAGTTTTTGCATCTTGAAGATAAGCTTTGGTGAGTCCTCAAGTTTTGGGACACTAGCTATACTACTCTTGCTTTTGTTATCTATTTATGTTGAACATTTGATTCTATGAAGGTGAGCCAGGAAACTTTCTTGGCCCTCGCCCAATCTATGTTAGAGGTGTTGTTCGATCAATTGATGTAATCATGCTATAATCTTGACTCTTCAATGTTCTACGATTATCCAAGAATACCCTTAGTCTTGTATCCCTTATTTATATGTATTGTTGTTGATGTTTTACTTCTGCGACTAAGGATTTGTGATTGATATGCTAAGAGGCTTGTTTAGGGTTCCTTCGGGTTCCCTATTCGTCGTGTCACGTCTAGGCCCTAGGCTTTGGTCGTTATAAACTTGGTATTAGAGTACTAGGTTGTTAATAGTCCTCGAAATCCACCACACTGTGTCGATAAGAGTCATGTTCATGGTTGTGAAGTGCGCCACAACTGTGAGTGAGAGGCTGTAAGGTGTTTTAGGAAATGATGCCCTTCTTCATGATCTTTGTTGTTCTTTAGAAGTAAGGTAAGGCTTTTCCTCTAACGAATCTTCATTGATTCATATGAATTAAATTAAAAATTAATTCTAAGGAAAAGAGATCCATACAAATAAATCCTGACTAGATCATGCCAATTCTAAGAGGAAGACTAAGGAGAGCCTATTCACCCGAGGAGCAACTGGCCCCTCCCACTCCTTAAGCTCCTCAAGATAGGGGAGTGGCCCATGATGATTTCCAAGATGCTATCACCATTTTGACTCATGCAATGACCTACCAAATCAACCAAGAGGCCCATGTTCCTTATGCTCCACCAGCCTCAAGGGTGAGGAATTTTACTAGAATGAATCCACCCAAGTTCCATGGATCTAAGGTGGATGAGAATCCCCAAGAATTTATTGTTGAGGTGTATAAGGTGTTGTCCATTATAAGGGTTAACTCAGAGGAGAAAGCGGAGTTGGCAGCCTACCAACTCAAAGGGGTTGCTCAAATATGGTTCACTCAATGGAAGATGATAAGGGTACTGGTGATGTTATCCCTTGGGAGGATTTCAAAGCGGCATTTCTTAGCTGGTTCTTTCTTATTAAGATAAAGGAGGCTAAGATGATGAAATTTATGAATCTGAAGCAAGGGTCTATGAGTGTGATGGAGTATGCGCTCAAGTTCAACCAACTCTCCAAGTATGCTTCACAATTGGTTGTTGAGCCAAGGTCAAGGATGAAAAAATTTATGTTGGGTATATCCAAATTTGGTTAATAAGAAGTGTTGTACGAACATGCTAATAGGTGATATGGACTTTTCCCGCCTCATGACATTTTCCAAACAACTAGAGGGGGAGAAGCTTAGAAAGAGAAGGCTCGGTGAGTCTAAGAGGGCTTAATTTGAAGGTGGGTTCCAAGATTCTAAGGGTGGTCAATTTCCTCAAGGCAACAAGTTCCAAGGCCAAGGGTCATACAATGCTTCCAACAAGATGTTTGCCAATGATAGGTTGCCAAATCAAAGATTCCAAGGTGGTAATGAGGGGGCGCTAAACCCCATATGCCAAAAGCGTGGGAAAGGCCTTGGTGGCCCATGTTTGAAGAACTCTAATGTTTCCTTTGGTTGTAGTGAATTGGGCCATAAAGTTAGTGATTGTCCTCATTCTCAACCTAAAGGAAGAGATGGCTGTCCTCAAGGCCAAGGTGCTAATGTGGGCCAAAGAGGAATGGTTGGTCATCAAGGAGGTCCTCCAAGGCAAAATAGATTCTATGCTCTTCAAGGGAGACACGGAGCTGATGAAGTGCCTGATGTCATTACCAGCATGTGAAAGGTTTTTGATTTTGATGTGTATGAATTGATAGACCTGGGTTGTTGTGTGATCCTTAAGAAATGTCTACACCCATTGGCGAGTCCAGTGTTGCTGAAGAGTCTATAGAAGTTTTTTCGTGTTCATCTTGCATATAAACTTGCCTTGTGATTTTGTTGAATTAGGTATGGTGGATTTTGATGTCATTTTTGGGATGGATTGGTTGCATACATATTATGCTTGTATTGATTGTAGAACTTGTAGCGTTAAATTCCAATTTCCTAATGAACCCGTTCTTGAGTGGGAAAGTTGTGATAGGGTGGTCAAGGGTAGATTCATTTCTTGTCTTAAAGTCTGAAAGTTGATTTCTAAGGGTTGTCTCTATCATCTTGTGAGGGTTAGGGATGTTGAGTCCAAAGTCCTTCGTGTAGAGTCAGTTCTGCTACTTAATGTACTTCTTGATGTCTTTCCCGATCAGCTTCCTAGTGTTCCTACCGAAAGGGGAATAGATTTTTTTATAGACCTCCTTACCTACACTCAACCCATTTCTATTTCCCCTAATGGTATAGTCCCGGTGGAGTTAAAGGAGTTGAAGAAGCAGTTGAGGGATTTATTGGAGAAGGGTTTTCTAAGTCCTATTAAGTCCTTAGGGTGCACCGGTGTTACTTGTGAAGAAGAAGGATGGTTCTCTTAGAATGTTCATTGATTACCGACAACATAGTAGAGTCACCATAAAGAACAAGTACCCTCTACCAAGGATTGATGCCCTTTTTGATCAACTTCAATTGACTAGTCGGTTCTCTAAGATTGTTATTCGGTCCCGGTATCACCAAGTGAAAGTGACGGAGTGTGACATTCCCAAGACGGCTTTCCAGACTTGGTATATATGGACACTTTGAGTTGGTGGTTACATCCTTCCGGTTTATTATTGCACTATCTGTACTTATGGACCTTATAAATAGGGTCTTTAAACCCTACCTTGATTTGTTTGTGGTTGTTTTTGTTGATGATATGTTGATTTATTCCTATAGTGAGGAGGAGCATGTGAATCACTTGAGGGTGGTGTTGCGAATCTTGAGGGAGGAGAGGTTGTATGCCAAATATGAAAAGTGTGAGTTTTGGTTGAAAGAGGTTGCTTTCCTGGGGCATGTGGTCAGGATAGCATTAAGGTGGATCCTAAGAAAATGGAGTTGATTTAGAAATTGGCCTAGACCTTTGAATCCATCGAATATTAGAATTTTCTTGAGTTTGGTGGGTTATTACTGAAGGTTTGTAAATAGTTTCTCTTCTATTGCTTCTCCTATTACTATGTTGACTCAAAAGAAGGCAAAATTTTTGTGGACCAATGACTGTGAAAAGAGTTTCCAAACATTGAAGGATAAGCTTGTCTCCACTCCTTTCTTGTCTCTACCGAAAGGATTGGAAGGCTTTGTTGTGTATTTTGTTGCCTTGAGAATCGGTTTAGGGTGTGTTTTTATGCAAAAAAGATAAGGTGATAGCGTATGCCTCTAGAAAACTTAAGGTTCATGAGAAGAACGATCCCACTCATGATCTTGAATCGGCGACCGTGGCAATAACTTTGAAAATTTAGCATCATTATTTGTGTGGGGTTCATGTTGATGTGTTCACTGATCATAATAGTCTCCAATATGTGTTCACCCAAAAAGACCTTAACTTGAGACAAAGCGGGTGGTTAGAGCTTCTTAAGATTATGATATGAGTGTGCATTATCATCCTGCCAAAGCTAATGTTATGGTCGATGCTCTAAGTAAGGTGTCTATGGGTAGCTTAGCTCATGTTGCTGATAGTGGCAAGGAGGTGGCTAGAGAGGTCCACCAGTTGGCTAGATTACTTACGTTGGAAGAAGTTGATAATGGCGGTGTAGTGGTTGTTGATGGTCCTAATTCTTCCTCAATTGAGGAGGTAAAGGAAAAACAAGATCTTGACCATCCCTTGCTAGAATTGAAGGCCTTGGTGAGAGATGGTAAGGTGGAGGTTTTCTCCCAAAGGGGAGGTTGTGCCCTTAGGTACCAAGGTAGATTGTGTGTGCCTAGGGGGATGACTTGAGAAAGAAGATTTTAGATGAGGCTCATAATTCATCCTATTCTATTCACCTTGGTTCTACAAAGATGTATAAAGACTTATAAGAAATGTATTGATGGGGTGGTATGAAGAGACACATTGCCATGTTCATATCCGGATGTCACAATTGCCAACAAGTTAAAGCCAAACATCAAAAGTCGGGTGGCCTAGCCTAAGATATAGAGAAACCTACTTGGAAGTGGGAGGAAATCAACATATATTTTGTGGTTGGGCTGACTAAGACTAGAAAACATTTTGATTCTATCTAGGCCGTGGTTTATAGAATGATAAAGTCAGCTCACTTCTTACCGGTCAAAACCACTTATGGTGCCGAAGACTATGAAAAATTGTATATTCATGAGTTGGTTAAATTGCATGAGGTGCCCTTGTCTATCACTTCGGATCTGGTGCTCAATTCACTTCTCAGTTTTTGAGGTCATTTCAAAGAGGTCTTAGTACCAAGGTTAAGCTTACCATGACCTTTTACCCTCAAACGGATGGCCTAGCTGAGAGGACTATCCAAACTCTTGAGGATATGCTTAGAGCTTGTGTTTTGGAGTTTAAGGGAAGTTGGGATGAAAATCTTCCACCTCAATGAATTTTCTTAAAACAATAGCTACCACTCAAGCATTGGTATGACTCCTTTTGAGGCTCTTTATGGCAGGCATTGTAGGTCTTTGATTAGATGGTTTGAGATGGGGGAGATGGGTTTGTTGGCTCCAGATTTGGTTATGGAAGTCTTGGGGAAGGTGAAGTTGATTAGGGAGAGATTGAGAATAGTCCAAAGTAGACAAAAGTGCTAAACCAATGTGAGGAGAAGTGATCTTGAGTTTAGGGTTGGTGATTGGGTTTACTAGAAAGTCTCACCCATGAACGGTGTAGTCCGATATGGTAAGAAGGGTAAATCGAGCTCAAGATTTGTGGGTCCTTATAGAGTGTTTAGGAGGATTAGTGTGTTGGCCTATGAGTTATATTTGTCCATTGGTATGAATATGATTCATCCGGTCCTCCATGTGTCCATGTTGAGAAAGTGCATGGGTCACCCTAGTACTATAGTGCCTTTGGATGTTGTGGGTGTGGTAGAAGATAATTTGACTTATGTGAAGGTCCCTATGGAGATTTTGGATGGATAACTGATGAGGTTGAGAGAAAAAGATGTAGTTTCCGTCAATGTTCTTTGGAGAAACCAACAAGTTGAAAGTGCCACATGGAAAGCCGAGGTGGACATAAGAAAGCGATACCGTATCTCTTCCACTCTACAGAAGCTTAAGGTACTAACTTAAGTCCCCTATATGATTTCAAGTTCTAAGTTTTATCTCTTATGTCATTTTGCATACATTCATGTTTATGTTGACAAGTTTTTGACGATTTTAGACATTCATCTTGAGATTTTTGAAAGTGATGTTTAAATGCATTTATTGTATTCATGTCAGGCTGAAATCTTCATGATTACTTTTCTTATGTACATTTCTTTGACATTCATGGAAGAATGTTCCCAAGGGGAGATATTAAAACGCCGCGAAAATGTGCCTTGGAAATGCCCATTATAGTAATTTCCATATATCTCAAACTACATGCATATCGAAAATCCTACTTCATATTCGTGATCGGGGGGCAAAATTGAGTGGGAAATAGGTATAACCCTAATTTTTAAAGGACCTATAGTAAAAAATTGATTTTAATAAATTTTCAATTCTAGTCATGTTCGGGATGGCTCCGCAATGCGGACCTATTGCGGAGCAATATTGTGACTTCCTTAATTTTTTTTGTTTGTCCATAGACATTGGTTTCTTGGCCCCATGCCCGTTTATGCGTAAAAACACATATACTTAGCTATTTTCCAACTCTATATCACTCAAGACACTTTCAAAACCCTCTCTAACACTTAACCAAATATTTTACCCAAATTCAAGTGTCTCAAGCTTAATTCTGGATATCAACAACTTCATTCAAGCTTCAAGTTCTCATCCAAGTCTACATCAAGAAAACACAAGTTTAATGTATGTCGCGTCAGCCATTGGGTCCTTTCACCCATGGTGCCCAATCTTCCTATTTTATGAAAATTGCATGTTTTCAAGTTGTATTATCTATGGGTATCTCTTATTATGGATTATAAGCATGAAATATGTTGGACTTTTATGAAATTTTGATTGACTATGCATGTTTATCCATTTCAAGTTTATACTATGAAATGGTTTTGCCTATTGAAACTATGCATGTTTTGAGCTATAAAACTATGATCTATTCTGAGATTTGATGATCAATTTTAAAGTATCATTTATGAGAGTTTTACTATGTGTTGGTGGGTTGATTTACATTGAGTTTTCTCATATTATTTCACTCTTGATTGCATGATTTTGAACTAGAATTGCTTACCCACCAAGTGTTTGATAAAATGTCTTTTCAAGGATTCTTAGAGTTATTGATGGTACATTGCACGATTTATGAGTCAAGTGACTTAATGATTATTTTAGGCTTTCAAAGACGTATTGAATTCATGAAAATGTAAATGATGTTTTAAATGCCGGATTAATCCCTTTTTCAAAGGTTTTACCTCTTGTGTGCCTTTTCATGTTAATGTAAAGGTAATGTTTGATGATGATCTATCCTTTTGTATTAAAGTTAGGCTCACCATTAGAGGCCAAAAATATTTTGGAGCTACTCAAGTCATGTTTCCATATTTCTTACAAATTGCTAAAGTGTGATTATTTCAATTATTCTGTGGGATTAGGCTTAGCAGTGATGGATGGAGGGCTTCTTCTCTTTCCTTGAACTATGTGCC
>JAPFFP010000070.1:16185275-16196608 GCA_026153255.1 Solanum medicagineum
TGTTATAATAGTGAATTGGGATTGTGTGCTTA
The DNA here is from genome assembly GCA_026153255.1 of Solanum medicagineum. Taxonomy (NCBI): domain Eukaryota; kingdom Viridiplantae; phylum Streptophyta; class Magnoliopsida; order Solanales; family Solanaceae; genus Solanum; species Solanum medicagineum. Next base: position 16,185,308 of record JAPFFP010000070.1, read on the forward strand.
AATTGCTAGTATACCGTGTTTGGTTTTATTTTGGTTGAGGACAAGCAAAGTCTTAAGTTGGGGATGTTGATGAGTGCATAATTTGCACTCATTTCTCATTCTTTTCTTATGATTTTATATTATTAATTCCACAACTTGAAGCTAATTATGCTTTGAATGGTATGTTACAGCTACTTACGATTTGGATTTGGCTAAGCCGAGAAGAATTGAAGATTAGAGTCGAACTGAAGCCAAAAGGAGTTGAAATGCACAAAATGATACCTGGCAATAGGTAGCTCTACGAACGCAGCCTTCAGGCCCGTGATCGTGGAGTTATAACATGCAAAAAGGCACGAACGCACTAGTCCCAAGAGTGAAGGCGGAGCTTAAGGAGACAAAACCTTCGCGATCGCAGAATACTGAGCGCGATCACAGAATGTTTCAGTGGCCAGCGTCAGGGCAGTTTCAGAAATTCACCATTTTCAGTCCCAAATCCAAAATATACACACACTCTTAATCCTATTCATTATCAATAGATATAGAGAAGAATATTCATTCATTCTTGAAGAAGAGGAACATACCTGAGTGTAGATTTAGTGTAGGGTGAGGATTTAGAGCAAGTTTTCTATAAATTCTTGAGTGGATTGTGAGTTGTGGGCTTCATTTGTAATATCTTTGGCTCACTCTTTCTCTCCTTCTTCTTGAATGCTAAATTTGTAGATTTAATTGAAGCTTGGTTATTGATTTATATATGGGTCTTGATTATTTCTCTTACTTTCATGTTTAGTTGATGATTTACTTGCAAAATTAAGAGGGTTTTTCCGAAATTGCTTTAATTGCTTGAATTGATTTATGAGTTCTTGCATATCTTCTTTTTTAACTCAGATTTGAGGTAGAACCTTAATTCTAGCTTAATTCTTCAATTATTGCTCTAGTGGGTGTAGTTGAGGGGGAAGATTACATGATATTCATGGGTTTATAAGTCAAGATTCTCAAAAGGGACTTAATGACTAAGGTCTTGGGTGTTTTGCTTTTTGGTGTTCAAGTCAGGCATGTCTTTGAGCATCCTGCATGAAAAGCCATAGTTGGCTCTTGCAAAACATCATTCCCTTAGCGGAGGTGATTACAATCAACCTAGCCTACCCATAGAGTTTATTTGATGCTAAGTATGATGGATCGATTGAGTTTTTTGATTGATTTCCATAGTCCTTATCCTTGCTCCCTTGCTTGATCAATCCTTACCCATTGTTTGCAGGAGTGGTGTTAGATTAGTTTCCCCCTAATTTAGTTAGAACCCTTGCTTGGTATTTGCCTGTCAAATCAAAATCTAGTTGCCCTAGGTCCTTGCTCTGCCCATTTGCCGTCACATTTTCCCATGTGGGATTCGATCCCGACCTTTAAAGTTGGGTAACATATTGATGACGACCGTCTTTTTTGCCTTTGAGTAGTCGGGTTTGAGCGACATCACTTAACTTGCGGCAATGAAGATGGTTGGAACTTCTTAAAGATTACGACATGAGTGTTCAATATCATCGTGGCAAGGCAAATGTTGTAGTTGGTGCCCTTAATAAGCTCTATACGGGTAGTGTGGCCCATATTGATGAGCCAAGACTTGGGGCTGAGTTGGGGCTAATGATGGTGGCATTCATGTTCACAATGGGGCTGAGTCTTCTATGGTTGTTGATGTCAAGGCAAAACAAGACTTGGACCCGTTTTTAGTTGAGTTGAAGAAGTTAGTTGTCGAAAATAAGATAGAGGTTTTCTCTCAAGAGGGAGATGGGGTACTTCGGTATCAAGATCGAATGTGTGTTCCGGATGTCGATAGTCTTAGAGAGCTAATCATGAGTGAAGCCCATAACTCTCATTATTCCATACATCTGGGATCCACCAAAATGTATTGGGATTAGAGGGAAATGTATTGGTAGCACGATATAAAGAAGGACATATCAGAGTTTGTATCTAAGTGCTCTAATTGTCAACAAGTAAAAGTGGAAAACCAAAGGCCCGATGGTTTGGCTCAAGATATTGAGATTTCTACTTGAAAGTAGAAAGATGTGAATATGGACTTTATGGTTGATTTGCCCCGTACCCGGAAGCAATTTGATTCTATTTGGGTCATTGTTGATAGGATGACCAAATCGGCTCATTTCTTCCAATTAAGACTAATTTCAATACCGAAGATTATGCAAAGTTGTATATCTGAGAGTTGGTTAGAATGCATAGTGTGCCTATGTCTATTATATCGGATCGTGAAACCCAATTTACTTCTCACTTTTGAAAATTGTTTCAAAAAGGGCTTGACACAAAAGTGAAGTTAAGTACCGCTTTTCGTCCTCAAATTGATGAACAAGTCAAAATAACTATTCAAACTTTGGAGGACATGATGAGGGCTTGTGTGTTGGAATTCAAAGAAAATTAGGATGATCATTTACCACTTATCGAGTTTTCCTACAACAATAGTTTTCATGCTAGCATTGGTATGGCACCATTTGAAACTTTGAATGGGAGAAAGTGTAGATCCCCGGTGGGATGGTTTGAGTTAGGTGAGGTGGCATTGATAGGCTCGAATTTGGTGCTGGAGCCCATGGAAAAGGTAAAAATGATTAGAGAAAAAGTTGAACATGGTTCAAAGTCGTCAAAAATCTTATCCAGATGTTAGGAAGATGGATCTTGAGTTCTTGTGGGTTGTTCGGTGTATGTGAAGGTTTCTCTTATGAAGGATGTAATGCATTTCAGTAAAAAGGAAAAGTTAAGCCCTCAGTATATAGGTACTTACGAGATAGTTGTATGGATTGGCAAGGTGGCCTATAGGTTGGATTTGCCTATGGATATGATTTCTATTTACCCGATTTTCCATATGCCAATGTTGAGAAAATTGATTGGTAATCCTAGTTCGATTGTGCCTTTAGAAGGTGTTGAGGTCAAAGAGAAGTTGATTTAGGAAGAGTTTTTGATGGAGATTTTGGATAGATAAGTGAAACGGCTTCGCAACAAGGATGTGGCTTCGGTTAAAGTATGTTGGAGGAATAAACATATGGAGAGTGCTACACGGGAGACGGAGTTGGACATGATGAGGCAATATCTCTATCTTTTTCAATCTACTCAAGCCTAAGATATTAGGTTCTTCCTACTCTAAATGGTCCTACTTCTTTCACTTTTATGCTTACATGACATGACGTGCACACATGTTCACGAAAATGTTTAAATTATGTTTGACATGAGTTTTAATGATTCAATGACTTTCAAATGACGAGTTACACATTGTGGCTTCATATTGAAATGTTTCATGCTCAAGTGAAGCCTTTTAAGACATGTTCTAGCTCACTCGCGGATGAATGTTCCCAAAGGGGAGATGATGTAAGGACGCGGACCTCAAGAGGCCTTAATGATGCTTAAAAATTGGGTTTCCAACATTTTTAACCAAGGTGCCTCTCTAGGGTCACTCCCATGAGCTGTGGAGGCAGCCTTGGGGTTACCCTTGGCCGTTTGTTGCTTCAGGAGAGGTTCAAGGTTAAGTGGTCCTTATGGAACCTTTCACGGCTCGTGGTCCTCACCACTGGCCGTGAAAGGGGCTCTCGGAAGGTGCATTTACCTTCAAACCACTGTTTTGGCTAAGGCGGCCACCAAGGGTAGTTGTACGGACCGTACAACCCATCACTGATTGTGGTGGGCTCCTGTGATAAAGTTTTCTAAGTATGGAAGTACCGTCCCGAAACTTGGGACTTTTCACAGACTTTACCACGGACCATGGAGATTTCATGGACCGTGAAACCTTCAGTGGAAACACCCTTAGCCAAATTTTCTAACTGTCAAGGGGGACGTTTTCACGGACACTTTTACAGTCAGTACAAGCCATGGAGCCTAAAGTGCAGGTGTTCGGTATTATTTTCTTGTTCCATTTATTAAAGGCCTTATGGTAGTTTGATTTACTTCTAACTTTTTTTTATGACTTTTATGGCTATCCTAAGACCCCTAAATCAGCCTATACTCATTCATTACTATTCATTCTCATTCTAAACACTTAGACTCTAAGAAATTCTATCTCCTAAGACTCTATTCAAGCAACGCTTTGATGATTCAAGCTAGGATTTCAAGAGAGCTTTCAGTTCAAGTCAATTCCATCCTAATTCTTTTAGTTCTTTAAGATATGTGGGATTGATTCATGATTCCCTTCCGATCATGAAGACCCAAAAGTCTATTTCTTCAATTTCATGATTTCTAAGAATGAATTACAAATGGGTCCTTTAAATTAGTTTTAATTTGTTGATATTGAACTATGGGCTGAACTTAATTATTAATTTTATGATGATTTGAATCTTATTATTATTATTTACATAGATTTTATGAAGGTTTGAAAATGGATGTCCCTTTAATTTATGAAACTATGCAAGAGTAATTTCAAGTATACTTTAATTATTGATTTCTTCACGGATTATTTATGATTTCATTTTATTATTTTGATTTAATTATGAATTCCTAATACCCATGTTATTCCTTCATTCCTCATGGTATATACATGCATAAACAAGTATTTTAATGAGATTTATGATGTAGGTTACTACCCAATTATGGTTATGACTATGATTTCAAGCAAGTATGATTATGACATGACTTGTGATCCTATAATGTCTATGATATGGATTTTAAGCATTTAATGGCTGAGGATTCACCAACATGTACAAGTATGAATGAACTACTCCTATGCATTTATTCATTGAAGTATAATTTGACTTTTTAGTTCGAGTATGCATGATTATCAAGTATGTTTGGCTTTTAAGCCTAGTATGCATGATGAAGATTTGAAAAGACTTATTCTCCCTTTTCAAGAATGTATATGTATATGTATTCTCGTGGGATAATGGCTTAGCATCGAATGAGATTGGAGGTGGGAGCTCGACCTAAGGGGTCGTTATATAAAGTCTTTTTTCTCATAACTAGGTGCCAGTGTAGGTTCATGTTTATACCCCTTTAAGGGCCGATTATGTCATAAAAATCCTTAACGAAAAGGTCGGGGCCATAAGGTAAGGTGGACATCACACTGAAAAGATAGTGTCATAAGGTGTGGTGTAGGCTGCACTTGACAACTAGTCTACTCTCATCCAGTGTGAGGCTGGTCATCGAGTGATTTATGTATTAGCTCGCATGGGTTGAGATGTCAGCTAAGAGCACATCCCCGTATGTTGAGTATTATGGTATTCATGCATCGTGGATTTCAAGGCATATTCATATAACATTCTTTCCTATATACTTCTTTCTATATATGTACCCTTTTCATCTCCGACTAATTAGAGATCAACCTATTCATAAGCATTTGCATGCCCGCATACTTAGTACATTCAAAAATGCTAACACATAGTTTTTGCCTACATGATCTAACCATATAGAGATCAGAGACTATCTTCATCAACCTCTTGACAGTTAGATTGGATTGCGAGCTTGCTAGTGGTGAGTCCTTTACTCCAAGGACAAGACCCACCTTCTATCTACCTATTATGCTATGATTTACTCAGGATTTATTTTGAGAGTGATCTCGGGACATGTCTTGGCCCTCATCCTATCTATGACTAGAGGCAATGTTGGACATCATGTAATTTCTATGTAAGAACTTGTTATATGTGATGCTTATGGCTTATGAAGACTATATTTATGTTTATCTTATGGTGTCGATGTTATGATGAGATGTGGAAATGTTGAAAGTCTTAAGTCCCTTCCATCTCCATAGTGTGAGTCATACTTATCCGCCTTTTAGTCTTTATTTGCTTTGTGACTTCATGCAAATCTCTATCCCTATGACATCCCCTTAGCTTGAGTCCAAAGCTTTATTTCCCTTGGAATTATGTGCTTGTTGCTTAATTTTGCGCTTCTGAACTAATGATGTGTATATGAATGCTATGAGGCTTATTTGGGGACTCTCAGGTTCCTATTTGTCATGTCACTCCTAGGCCCTAGGCTCGTGTTGTGACATAGGGGTTTTCATCTTCAAGTCTTTAATACAAGAATCAAGTTAGTAATTTCTACTTTAGATATGTAGGATATTATCAATGAATATCCTCTCACCCATTGAGTTCCAATGAAACCTCAAAGTATCAAGTTTATGATTTTCACAAAACATAGGGTTTAAGGATTTAATGGATTCTTGATAATATTCAGTGTTTTTTCATAATCATCTTTCAACTACATGATTATAATTATAATTACATGTTTTCAATATATCTTCGTGAACCCTTGGTATATAAGTATTTTCATGAGTTAGGGCTACGTAATTTTAGATAATCAAATTTCATGATTTTTAGATGCTTTCAAATAAAGTGTTTTTCAATATTATCTATTTTAAATCATGATTCACTAGCTACTCGATATTCTCAATTTATCAGTATAAGTCAATATTATGGAATTATTGCCATCTTCAATTATTGTGTATTTTCACTTGAGTTATATTTAGCACCAAGCGAAATTAGGGACGAAGGTTTTCGATCAATGTAATGAACTTTTAGTAGTAATTTCGAAGTCTTAGAAGTACGTTCCACCATAGAATATAAGGGGCTAACTCATCAGTTGAGGCCGACTACTTATACTTTGTAGACATTAGCTTAATGGATCCACTTAAACTCAAATCAGCCTTTTTACTCTGAGAAAGTACATTGGATCCTTTTGATGAAAATTGTACATCAAACTCCATGTAATAGTTCACATAGTTATATTAGTTTTAATATCTCCCACAGTCAGCTGTTTAAAATATGAAATAACTAAGTATTTCAGTATAGTTTATTCAACTTTCATGTTATTTACTTAATAGTTGCATCAGTTGTGTCTTTATTGTTTAACATGTCAAATTCTCATGATTATGATGCATATTTTTCATACTCGGTACATTCAAAATACTAAGATAATATAGATTCAGATACTCAATATCTAGCTTGCAGTTAATATGATTTTCAACTAGCTTAGTAGCATATTTTGGTGAGTCCTTATTTTTTAGGACAATCTTATCATTTTATTTGATATTATTATTTCGGTTTCAGACGATTGGAGTTAATTAGAGGTTTGTCCTGGTAACTCCTATTAGTAGAGGCTTTTCAAATAGTTGATTTATGACCATCTATCAAATATTTACTTATTCAGTGTTTGTTTAATAGTCTATCTTAGTTTTGCATTCTATTTATCATTGCTATTTCATGTTTATCTTAGTGTTATGCCAAATCATGAGGTTAGTTTGGATCAATTGTGCCTCTTAATACCGTGTAGCAACTAAGGTGTATCCTCAAATCATGAAAATTTTGGTATCAGAGCATCAAGTTCAAGTATTTTAGGATGTTTGAAAGTCATGTTAAATAGAGTCTTGTTCATGAATGTGAAACATACTATATTTATGTATAGGACGCTAAAAAAATATTTTAGAAAATATTTCACTTCTTCCATACTCTCATTCATGCGATAGATTATAACTCTAGATAATCTTCTTTAACTTGTGCTATACGTTTACAAAATCATGTCTCCTTGAAGAACCAATGTTAGAAGGAATAATAATAAGGAGCAACAAGCACTACCAGCCCAAGTAGACCCTTTAAATGAGTAAGTGCCACATGGTGAATTTAAAGTTGCTTTTTACGTGATACCCCAAGCTTGATTGCTCAAGCCAACCTAGAATGTGTGCCTTACTTAATCTTAAGAGGAATACAACTGCAACTATAGTTTAAGATTTCACTCGGATGAACTCTTTAGAGTTTTATTATTTAAAAGTGGATAAGAATATACCACAGCTCATAGAGGACATCTAGAAGATTACTAAGATTATAAGTGTCACATTAGTTGAGTGCATACATAATCACTTATCAATTGAAAGGAGTGGCTCAGATTTGGAACAAGTAGAGAGAAGATAATAGGGCTGAGGATGTAGATTGGAACCAATTTGTGGTTGTATTCTAGATGAGTTCTTTCTATTTGAGTTGAGGGAATCCAAGGTCCAAAGTTCATTAATCTGAAGCAAGGGAATATGTTAGTGAAAATACTCTTTAAAGTTCACTCAACTTTCAAAGTACGTTCCATTTTTAGTGGCTGACTATAAGGCTTGCATGAATAAATTTGTCTCTAATATTTTTGAAATGGTGGTAAAAAAGAATGCAAGATTGTGATGTTGATTATGAAAATGGACATCTCTTGTTTGAGGCCTCATGATCAATACAGTGAAGAAGAAAAGCTCAAAAAGAATGTTAGAGATAACAACTGGGCTCGAACAAAAGAATGTGGACTACTCTCAACAAAAATCAGAAGATGGTAGTCACTCTCAATTTCATAAGAAGTATTTAGGCCTATCCCATTTTCTGTAGTATTATAGTACCCCAAGTTCACACAAGATAATAAGGATAGGGTGCTAGTCTCTAAGTCTCAGAGAAGTGTTAATTAGTGGTTGTACACTCTAAGTCTGTTAGAATTATGGTAAGCACTATTATAAGAAAGTATACGGCTATGATAGATGTTTCGAATGCGACAAGACAGGTCATAGATTGAAGGATTTCTCATACTCTATATGAAAGGTAGGGATGTTCGTCAGCGGACTCACAATAGCTCCAGCAGGTCCCTTGACTCAATAGGTTACCTCATCGAGTAGTAGTGGCAAATAATGTTAAAATAGTTCTATACTCTTCAGACCCAACAAGATATAAAGAATTCCCTTAGTATAGTCACTGGTATGTTGCGTGTCTTTCAATTTGATATTTATATATTATTAAATTTGATGTGAGGCCAAAAATAAATATATTTAATTATTATTTATTTCATATTTATTACTTTTCTTTTTCCTTTTGAAGCATAAATTTTATGAATTATGCTAAATTGCGTATTTTATTTGTAGGATAAAATTGACATGAAGAAGAAAAAATTTGAAGTTCAAATGAATCAAAAATGAAATATTATAGAAGGAAAATCAAGCAGACAACATAATAGATTCAATTCAATATAATAATATATTTCTATATGAGGCAACAATGGAAGAACAAGAATTGCAATTATTCTTATTGCTGCTACATAACAATCAAGTAACGAGTAGAAAAATAATTTGAGGTAGCACATTTCACGAGGAAATTCAATTTCTTTGGGTTTTGAGTTTTTCAATTTGTTTTGGACTTAGTTATTTTTTACATCTATAAATAGTCCATAAGAATAATTCTTACACAATTAATCAACTAAACAATTAAGAATTAATCTAGAAAATAGATTTTTATAACTTACTTGTAACCTACGATTTAGAATTACATGCTTGGAATTTTTAAAAGAGACATTGTGGAAATTGGAGAATTTTTATTTATTCTTTTCTTCTTTCTTTATTATTTATTTGTATTCTTAACTATTGGAAGATTATTTATCTATTATTCTTAAAATTTTATGATCAATACAAGTAAATTTATTTTTATAAATTTTAATTGTGTTTTTTTTTGGGGGGGATAATGAGTAACTAAATTTTATAATTAAGATTGTGGGAACAATTATGGATTACTGAAACAAGGTAATATGAAAAGTGATTCTTAAATCGAGTAGATCATCATTATTGAATTCAGATCTGACTTCAAAATAATTGAACTGAAAAGGAAGTAATGTGAATTCAAATTATTTAAATTGAAAGGTAAAAAATTACTTTAATTGTATCAAAAGATCTAAAAGCTAAGATTTCCAGGTTATTTCCTAGTCAAATGGAGTTCTAGATTGCATCTACAATAAAGAAGATCTCCTTTTATATAACAACATGAGTTTTGCCATCATTTTGAATTTTTAACTAATATAAATGATATCTTGAATCAATGAGTAGATCATCGTCACCGAATTCAGATCTTAGTTAAAAAGAACATAACTAAAAAGAAAGTAACATGATTCAAATTATTTAAATTAGAAGGAAAAATATTTACTTTTTGAGTAGATCTACGGTAAAGAGGAGCCAATGTAGATATGACGATTGATGTTGTATCGGCATTTTGGATTCTCAAACTTTTGTGCTTGAATCAAACTAGTAGATTATACACGTATAAGCACAATTCATTCTCCAGATATGTTGAGAGATGAGTCAATCAATGTATGAATCGCACCAATCTTGCACGCTTTTGTTGTTCTTTTGTTACTTCATGAAAACCCTAAAGAGAACTTTCAGAGTGAATTAAGTAGTTGGAGCGTTGTTGTCCGTATTAAAAGTATCTTTCAGCAAACCTATTTTTATAAAAAAAAAATTACAAAAGATATTTTAAAACTAAAATATTTCAAAAGCTCCAACATTAGTTTTGAGATTTGAAGAATTAATTTGGAAGATCTCCAAAATAGGTTGAACCTTTTTCCAAATAAAAAGGGAATCAAAATTATATTATGTACTTAAATTTTGAAAATCATTCACGAAACAGTTGAATAATTACATCAATATCAAAAAAATTAAGTAACAATATGTTGAAAATGTATTTAAATGAAAACTTTGATTTATGACGATAAGTCCTTTTTTTCGTTTTCTTTTGAAAATATATTTTTCAACGACATAAGTTTTCCATCTTAAAAAAGTAAGATTAAGCACCTCATGACGAGTTGTTCTCTCTAAGAAACTCTCAAGTTAATTTGTAATTGTTACCTACTCCACAAAAACATATCAACAATGACATAAAAGCTATATTGAATCATTGGCAACAGATCAATGCAAAAAAAGTATATATACAATAACTCCAATCTTCTCGAGAGCCTTCTTGATTGTTGCATAAATTTAGTCAATTCGATCAGCAAATAACAGGGGAGAGAACTGAACAAAAGACTAAGTTTATATACAAGATCAAAACCTCAAGTCAACAGCCAACCTCGAAGATTGGGATGTTAACGGTTTCTATTAGAGTACATAAAACAGTTTAACCCAACGAAAGTCCATATACAAACGCAAACACATCAGTAAATCAGTACATACGCGTGTAAATGCTATAGGCTTTAACTCTACGAAAGGATATATACAAAAACATACAAATTCAAGACCAAGCATTTAAAAATACTATAACATACAAAATCCAATACCAAGCATTAAAAATACTATAACATACAAATCCAATACTAAGCATTAAAAATACCATAACATACAAATCCAAGACTAAGCAAGACAAATACCATACAATAAAGCCTATAACATTCACACGTGTATGTACTGGTTTACTGATGCGTTTACATTTGTATATGGACTTTCGTAGGGTTACACTATTTTATGTACTCCAACAGAAACTGTTAATATCCCAATCTTCGAGGTTAGCTGCTGACTTGAGATTTTGATCTTGTATATAAACTTAGAATTTTGTTCACGACCCTGCTGCCGTG
>JAPFFP010000070.1:16199216-16209897 GCA_026153255.1 Solanum medicagineum
TTCCAGGGCCTCAAGCACTATGTGTTTAAACTATACATGAAGATTGGTAAGAGAAGGCAGGAACATGCTCGACGAGTTCTGACTGCATAAGGAATTGAACTGACTGATCCGCTACTTTTGGTTTGGGAAAGGGGGGAGGGGTGGGGGGGGGGGGGTGGGGGAAGTGAGTTACACATGGTTCAAAGGTTTTAGTGTTGAAGAGTTGATACATTCTTATTTCTCTTCTGAGTGGGATGAAGAAGTTAGAATGATAAAACATGAGACTATACTAAGAATAATTTCTGATCATGTTCCATTACAACTTATGTGGTGAGTGAGAGAAGTCAGGATTTTACTTCAAATTTGAGAACTGGTGGATGGTGGTGGAATGATTTTTCGACAGAGTAAAGAATTGGTGGTCAAAACTTCAGGTTATAGGCAGACCAGATTTCATTTTATCAAAATAGTTGCAGTTATTCAAAGGGAAACTAGAAAAAACTGATTTTGGATAACAGGAAAAATGAGCTATTAGCAAAGATGGCACACTTGGACAGGGACAATGAGGACGTGACATTACAAAAGGAGGAATGGATTGATAGGGCTTGTTTACCAATAGAATTGAAGTATATTGCCAAATATGAAGGACTGACTTGGAGACAAAGATCACAGTTATTACGGTTGAAACAAGGTGGTGGAAATACCAAATTCTTTCCTACAACTGGAAATGCTCACAAGATACAATCACATTGGGAAATTACTGGTTGATGGGAATATCAAGGAAGATCACAAGGAGATAAAACAAGATATTTTCCATTTCTACCAGAAGTAGTTTTCAGAAGGAGGGGAGCGGGAGTCAGGTATAATATGGACACCACAACTAATCTTAAGGGAAGAAGTATGGCTTCCTAAGACCTTTTGAAGAAGAAGAAATGCTAGAAACTATCAAGCAATGTGTGGGTGATAAAGCTCGAGGACTGGATGAGTTCTCTATGGTTTTCTGTCAAAACTGCTGACTGATTGTCAAAGAGGATATCATGAAGGGCCTGGATCTCTTGCAATGTCAGGAAAAGTCTGAGAATCTGCCATACCACCTTTATTGCTTTGGTTCCTCAAAGAACGATGTTGACTGTAGAGCATATGCTTGATTAGTTGTTTCTATAAGATCATTTCGAAGCTTCTGACAGAGACTCAAAAGGGTGATTTACAAGTTAGTGGATAATTCACAATGAATTTTATTAGAAGAAGACAAATCATGGATGCATCATTTATTGCAAATGAATGTCTTGATAACAAGAAGGGGAGCGTTGGAGTAACTGAGAAAGTTGTTGCCATGTGACCAGGAGGTCACGAGTTCAAGCCTTGGAAATAGTACTGCGTATGATTGACCCTTGTGGTCAGGTCCTTCCTTGGGCCCTTTGCATAGCAGGAGTTTTAGTGCACCGAGTTGCCTATTTTTTGAATGTCTTGATACCAGATTGAAAGGTGATATTCATGGTGTTTTATGCAAGGTTGCTATTGAGAAGGCATATAGTCATGCTAGGGGAGAATTTTTAGTTAACGTTCTCAGAGATATGGGGTTTGGAAGAATGTGGGTTAACTGGATATCTTTATTTATACCTTCTGTTTGGTTTTCAATCCCTCTTAATAGCATGCCTGTGGGTTCTTTTGCAGCTCAAAAGGATTTATGTTTAGGAGATCCTATCTCTGATTTCCTATTCATCTCAGTCTTGAAATATTTTTCCAAAATGGTCAAGACTGCTTGCATAAATGGTTGCATAAGGGGATTCAAGGTTCACAGCTAGAATCTTGGAAGTCCCATACTTTCTGTTTACTGCAGAAGAACAAATCAATAACTTGAGGTTGATTGTTGGTGATTTTTCAGGGAGTTTCTGGGTTACCAGTAAACAGGAGAAAGAACCACTTGTTTCCAGTTAATATGGTTCCAATTGCTATGAGTTTAGCTCGAGCTTTAGGTTACCAGGTAAGTTGGCTGCCTACCATTTGCTTGGGATTAGCACTGTGAACAAGAGGTAGTGCTGATAGAATATCGCAACGGGTCTCGGCAAAATGTGAGAAAACTCAAGCAAGTTTAATAATTATTTTTGGGGGGCAGAATGGTGCTGATAAATAGTGTTTTTGATTCTTTCCCAACTTATGTTATGTCGTTATTTCTCTATGCCAATTAAGATTGAGAAGAGGATTTACAAACTACAAAGAAATTTTTTTGTGCAAGGAAGTAAGGAGAAGAAATCATCTTAGAATGCTATATGCAGCCCCCCTGCAAGGTTACTTTAGATAGCGGTATTTTCTGTAAGATTGGCATCCCCATTCTAAGGTTACTTAGTACTTCGGTCGTGAGTTCTGATCTTAGTAGCCTTTCTTCCCATCCCGCGTAAGAACATAGGTTTTTTTCCCTCTGTTTCTGCTCTCCTTGCTTTAACTAAAGAACTACCTTTTACTTTAAGTTGGACTCTAAGAGCTCTACCTTAGAATGAGTTAGATTTCCTGTGTTTTAATCTGGTGAGATGGAACACACTGGTTATAAACAAGAAGGATGACCAGTTTCAACCTTTGCCACAGAAACAAATATGGAAATTTAAAGCACCATACAAGATTTCTTGCTTTACACGGATAGTGAGCAAAAAGCATATCCCATGTTAGGAATTAGTATGAAGACAAGAAGTAGATATAAATAAGAAAGAAACAAATCTGGAACCACACACTGATTTTAACGTGGAAAACCCAAGTCGGGAAAAACCACGGGCAACGACGAACAAATTTCACTATGTAAAAGGTTGAGTAGAACAAGTCCTCAAGACTTCTAAAGCAATAACGAGGACAAGAAAATAAAGAGAACCTCTAGACAAAAACTCTCTGTTCACTCTCTATTTCCCTTAGAAAAATATACATGTCTGTATATTTGTAAAAGGAAAAAAAACTGCCCAATAAAAAAGCTACACTTGGTTACTTGTTAACTGCACTTGTTTACATGATCTGCCAACTTGCACAATTCATGGAACTGCCAAAACCAACTGATACTTTGTTGACAAAAAGGCAAAAGAATAGAGAGATGAGAAATTTGAGGCAACTCTAACATCTCACGTATGAGAACTTTCAAAAGAGAGGAGCAACACTGCAGCAGATGTTTCTTATGGTGAAAACAAGTTGAGTTTGGCAGGCATTTACTTTTGCAGTGTTGTCACTGTTCAGAACTGATTTTTTTTTTTAACGCAATTGGCATGCGGCGGGTTATGGAAAGGGATACCACTTAACTGTTGAAGTGTTGAAACAGGAAAAGCTGTCAAGAAAGAAGAAGAATCAGTGGAAAAGGATGCCTACTGCATTTAGTGGACGGTTTGTTGGTTTGGATTGAAAGAAATAGAAGATACTTCGAGTACTCAGCAAACAACACTCGGAAGTGGAAATCAAATTGTATGGCTTTGTTTTGTTGTTGGTGCAGAATGAAACATGTAGTGGAGGCTGAATCTATTCTGGAGTTGTTAGAATCACTACAGGCCAAGTCAGGGCTATACTTCTGTTTGATGCATTATTTTCTTTTCTGCAATTACCATTGCACATTCTTAGTGCTAATTTATTATAAAATATCTTCTTCTTACCTTCTCCAAAAACAAAAAAGATTTAGGTATTTGAAAATACAGAAAAGTAAAATTTGTAATTTTTTTTGGTTGAAAATATTTTTAAGTTGTTATCAAAGAAAAAAATATTATTAGGGACAATCCTTTTGGGGCTTTAGGTATTTGAAAATACAGAAAAGTAAAATTTGTAATTTTTTTTGGTTGAAAATATTTTTAAGTTGTTATCAAAGAAAAAAATATTATTAGGGACAATCCTTTTGGGGCTGACCGAATATATATGAAATAAATGCTCAGTAGCACAAATAACTTTTCAGCAATTGGATGTTTTTTTGCCTATTTATTCCTCTTGAGAAGCCAACCAAACAAAGAACAAGTAACAGTCAAAAGTCCGGCCAGTTATTAGAGGCTAAGCAAAGTTGAGTGAGTTCTAACGCCAAAGGACATATTTGAGCTCAATCAGATTCTTTTGGTATTTAGAAGCAGCTGAGAAAACTTGATAAAGCTTAGAATTCTTCTTTTCTTTTCATCTCCTATTTCATTTATTTTTCCAAGTTAATCCAGAAATATCACCTGCGACAAGGCCAAAGCGGAAAAGGCAGATAGCAGGGATAGATCAGGAAGAATTACAAGACCCAGCTATTCTAGCAGACCCTGATAGTTGTTTTTGTGAGTTTAAAGGAGTACAGATACACCATAAGATATATGATGCAGAATCAGTTGCTACAAACTTATCAGAAGAAGGAACTAGTTCTCAACCTCCTTATGCTAATAAAAGAGTGTTTTTTCCTATGATTTTATTACATGGCTTTGGTGCCTCCATTTTTTCATGGACTCGAGCTATGAAGCCCTTGGCTCAAATCACTGGGAGAAAAGTTCTGGCCTTTGACAGACCAGCCTTTGGGTTGACGGCAAGGTTGGATCATGTCAACCATTCATCTAAGGGAAGTGAAGACACAAGACCTCTTAATCCATACTCGATGATATTCGCAGTGTTGGCCACTCTATACTTCATTGACTTCTTAGCAGCTGAGAAGGCAATTCTGGTGGGGTAAGTTGTATTCAAAAGTCTACTTTGATTTTTCTTGGATGACAAAATCTGAATTTGAATATTTCCATTATGACCAGTTATGGATTTACATATTTTGACTTATCAAAAAAAAATGGTTTGGCTTTATTTAGCTTGAAATTATTGTAGTGACATAGCATTCTTATATTTATATATTAGTTTCGCTATGCCAAGACACGATCCTTCTGCTACCGCAAAAATAAAAGAAATGTGAAAGAACGAGAATGGTGAAAATGAAGTTTGATGAAAATCAGATGTGTGTTTCCTAATGAATGAATGGCCTACTCTAGGATGAATGTTTAGGTGATAAGAATTTAATGTTTTCAGTCATTATATACATTACCTCACTCTCTCTTTTATATTTGAAAAAATCTATCAGCTTTGTTACTCTCTCTACTGATTAGAATTATATTCCTAATAATTTACTACAAACTATAGAAAGTGTCTTTCGTTGGTCAAGACGAAGTAGATATGTTATTCCCAGTGAGAGGATAAGGTGCTTCAAGTTGTTCTTTGCTTGTAGTATTGCCCTCCTACCCTTTGCTCTTCCTATTTGATTCATCAAAGATGAGACTTTTCTTGGTAACTAATGAGATATACCAGACACTCAGCTGGTTCCATTGTAGCAGTTGAAGCATATTTTGAAGCACCTGAGAAAATTGCTGCCCTGATACTTGTTGCCCCTGCAATTCTAGCACCCCTGAATTTAGGACCTGTAGCGAAGGACAATTCAAGTGGAAAACGTAACCAGACTGAAAGCGAGGACTTGGAAGTGAAGTCTAAAGAGAATTGGTTTACTACGGTTTTCAGCATTTTGTCAAAGGTATCCCAATATCTTGGACAAGCAATAATGCGTTTGGTGAGAAGAATGGGAGACATGATAAACTCCTTATATAAGAAAGCTTTATCTGCATTCTTGCGTTCTGCCATTGGTATTATGTTGGTATGTACTCTATTTTGGATCTTCTAATCTATTTATTGAACCTAAGTTTTCCTGCCTTGTGAAATTGAAATTAGGTCTATACTTTATTAGTTCAAATTTTTGAAAATTGTTTTTGAGTGAGAAATCTCCTGAACATTTTCTTGAAGAAGTCAAACAAGAAGGTCAGATGAATCATAGGTGTAGTGCAAGTCCATGGAACATGTCAGTTACTTTTGGCTTAGCAGCTCTATTACTTCTTTGACTTTTATTTGAGGACTAGAGCCAAGTAGTGATTTGTGCTATTTATATCAACACCAGTTATGAAAATCCAGCACGGGCCCAAAAATTATTCGCAAATATATTTTTTATGTGAAATTAATTCAACAATATTAGATCATCTTATTAAGTGTAAAATAAATACTTGATAAACATTATTAATATTGATAAATTTTAAGTGATATTGATTAAATAATTTTAAATCGTTACTCTAAAATATATTATAATATATATTTGTGTGGCAAGAAATCATCTCTCTTTTTTCTTGTAAAACTAATGTGAATAGGTCCATTTGGTGATAATACATTATCGTTCCCTTCAAAAAAGGATTAAGAGGTTTAAATCGACTTTTATGCCGGGCGGCAACTCGAATTTTATATTCTTCAAATTCCATAATTAAAGTATTTTTTGTCATTGGTCGTAGATTTTTTACTCAAAACAATTACAAAATATACACAGATATCACCAATATTCAAAATAAGGGGAATATAAGTTTTAAATATGCTATTTTATTTGGTTGACGAAGTGACAGAATATTTTTCCTTTTTTTTTTTTTACTTTGACAGTATATAAAAAAAAGTTTTTTTTTGATAGTATATAGGTGAAATTGATAGTTGCACTAACATTTCAAAATAAATAAATAAAATTCACCACCTTAATATTTTGAACCAACTTGTTGAAAATATATGTATGCAAATGAAAGGAAAGAGTGAGCATGATGAAGTGTAGACCCCACATTGTTAAAGTATTCAGATGGAGCGAGAAGTAAAGGGAGTAGACCTCACATTGTTAAAGTGAAGTGCATCGATGAATTAAAGTGGCTGTTTCGTCTAACTAACGGATAGTACACAGTTAATACCACAACATACAATACCCTTGAAGCAAGATAATAAGAAAATGAGACGAGGGTTCCCAGGAACGTGGGATTCCACTGGATATGTTGTTGTTGTTGTTATCCCTATGCCCAAGTAGGCATGTCAATGGAGATTAGTCTGCTTGGGCAGACTCCCTCTTGTATAATAAGAGAATAAATTTGAGATATTTATGTTTTCAGAAATAGATGGAAGAAGTCTTATCAGTTCTCATAAGCAAAATGAGAAATATTTGTCACCACTCAATATAACTTGTTTAAAATGGGTACAAACGACTTTATCATTTCTTTCAGGTAAGAATGATAATTGATAAGTTTGGCATAGCTGCTGTTAGGAATGCTTGGTATGATCCTAAGCAAGTTGATGATCATGTCTTGCAAGGCTATACAAAGGTGATTCCTTGACAACTAGTTGTTTCCAACTAAATGATGGGCTTGGTTTTTTCTTTTGGGCTTGTATTTTGATTTTTCAGGTATGCAACCTGGTTTAATTGTGCATTGTTGTCATCTTTACTCTTTAATATCTGCAGCCTCTCAGAGTGAAAGATTGGGATAGGGCTCTGGTGGAGTATACTGTGGCTATGCTTACAGATTCTGCATCTGAATCAAAACCAGCATTGTCGAAGCGACTAAGCGAAATCTCATGTCCTGGTTAGAAAATCATCTGTATGGCAGCAAATTGAATTGATAACTAAAAGGAAACGTTAGATTTTAAAATAATTAATAGAAACAAGTCAAGATTATAAGTGAATATGAATACTGAAAAAACAAATTTTGCTATATGACCAACATCTCTCGACTACCAAATAACCATTGAGTGCACCATTCTTTTCTGGGCTACTCCTGTATACTGGAAAAGTGTGTCATATGCCTTACTTCTGTCATGTTCTTTTTACATTCTTGGATTCTTTATAATGCTGTGTTCTAAGAAAGACATTATGGTAAAGTTGCATGATAAACAATACACTCTAGTTACACAGTGAAAATACAAATTTTCTAATGCTGTTTTTTTCTCTTTTATGTGCAAATTGAGGTCCAGTTCTTATTATCACTGGTGACAGTGACCGGCTTGTTCCGCCATGGAACTCAGAAAGACTTTCACGGGCCATTCCTGGATCTTGTCTTGAAATAATCAAGAATTGTGGCCACTTGCCCCATGAAGAAAAGGTTGACGAATTTGTATCCATTGTTGACAGATTCCTTGAAAGAGCTTTTGGGGTGCTAAAAGAGTCTCATCTGCAACCAGCAACTTGAGATTACTTTTTCTAGTTCAACTTGGCCAGGCTTGACATCTATTGGTGAGCATTAAGTTTGACATTGGAGCTGCCTACTTAAGTGAATAAATAAGAAAGCATTAAGCTATTTGTCGATTATTACACAATCGTACAAACATCTATCAATGCATTTCCATTATATAATATAGGTAGCTTATAGTTTAAATTACCATTGATTTCTTTGATCTCCCTTAAGCCTAGGACAAAGTTCTTTAATGTAAATGTAATACACCATGTATCTTGAGAGTTGTAAAATTACACTTCAGTTTATTACAGAGCAGCTGAAATCTCTGTTGTTTAACAAGAAGTCCGAGATTTGCAGATAGAAACTGAAACATCCATCCAGATTTTTGTGATAGCCTCATTGCCCTCATCGTAATTAAGTAGAGGGTGTTCCATCTTCAGACAAGGGGATCAAGAGATATGGTAAGAGAGGGATCCTGTAAACCACGAGGCAGATCAAAACCAGACATGAAATCATCTCCAAAAATCATAGCACCAGCTGCTAATGCCCCTGCACCTACTCCCATTCCAAATCCAGGTCTTCCATTTCGTGCTGCTGAAGTTCCAGTTTGTGGGCGGTTTAAATAACTAGGTGGCGTATTATCTGTTCTTGGAAGGAAATTTGGAACATAGCCAACATTAGCAGGTGGAGGTGGAGGTGGAGGTGGTGGTGGAGTATGCTGCGGCTGATAGCTCGTTCCTGCTGCTGGTATGTAGCTCAGTCCTGTCACTGGCGGATGTGAATAATTTGTAGAATATGGCACTGGATGTGCATATTGGCGATTTGGCTGTGGTTGGTTCTCCAGCATTTGATATGGGGTTAAAGATTGTGCTTGTGGATATGCTGATGCAGGTTTATATCCATTAGCCATGTTGAAGCCACTGCTGTTATCCGCAAGGTTAAATCCCTCCTTCTCACCTAGTTTTAAATGAGATGTGAAAAATGCAAAATTCTCAGTCAAGACATGCAAGAGTATGGTTCTTGGTCCAGAGTAGTATCTAAATCAATACAAGCTAGTGTCTTTTCTCTAAGATTCTGTTTCATAGACAGAGAAAGATGAATACAACAACATACCTAGTGAAATCATACAAGTAGGGTACTGGAAGGGTAAAATGTGCGCAGATCTTACCACTAACTCATAGTTATAGAAAGATTGTTTCTGAAAGATTCTCCGCTCAAAAGTGTTAGGCCCCACAAGCAGAAGATACTAGATATGAAGGAGAAATGACTAAAACGAAAAGCAAGTAATAATATATAAATACAATAAAGGAAACAAATATAGGACATATAATAATCAACATAAGATAAGAAAGCCAAGCATACATGACTAAACCTACTACACCACAGGGCTAGACACCCTTCTATCCATACCAACCTATTAACCTTCCACCCTAATGTGTGACCCCCACTCCTTTCTATATGCTCGGTGATAGAGTTGTGCCATATCTTGTCTTATCACTTTTTCAGTCTGCCTCTACCTCGGGCGTAACTCTGCATAACTCTTATATCTAACCTCTTGACACCTCCTAATAAGGAGGTCGACACTTCTTCTCCGTACATGTTTAAACCATCACAACCTCGCTTCTCCCATCTATCTGCCATAATGGTCACCCATAATATTCTCATTCGGCATTTAAAGTCTACGTAAAGTCTAAAGGAACAAACAGCATCACAGGTTTGTACCTGGTTGTGAACTGGGTTCTTCTCTTTCCTCTGAAATTCTGATAGAGACATCGATAAATCCCTGTGGTTTATTCGAGTTCTTTCTCCGCAATTGAAAGCTCCCGACTTCTTCAATCGGCTCAGAATTCTTATTGTACTTGTCCAGAAATTCTTTCAAAAGCACAGTAGCTGTTCCCATGAGTTTTTCTCTAAGAAAAATGGGCTCTCTACTGTAAACTTCAACATGGAGGTCCAAATCCTGGAGAGAAGTATCAACCAACACTGAGAATTTGGTTTTCCAAACAGGATTTGCATTGCCTGAAGAATCAATCTTGGAACAGTACTTATTGTTTGGATCAATCCATCCAACAGCATACCATTGAAGCTTCCATAAAGCTGATGTTCGTCGGAGTCCCCTGGCGGAAATCAGGCAGATTTCAATCCATATTTTACCCATTTCAGGGAAAAAGATTGATGCAAATGGTGATAGAATTTGTGCCCTTCAAAGGTTCTTTTCTTGATAAAAGTGAAGTGTAAAGCTGTTTTGCATCATATTAAGACTACTACCTTACTTTTATGCAAAGGAAATTACTTTTATATTAGGCTTAAAGCCATTAACAGGCACTTAAACTTATTCTCATTTTTCACTTAAACGTCTCAACTCAGATTAGTTCCTATTGAACACCTAAATTATTTAAAATATATACTTATTAAACACAAAATGCTTATTTGGCGACAAATATAAAGTGTGTCTAATTCAATTTTGATGATGTGACATTGACGTGGTAAAATGACGTATTAAAAGATGACATTTGGCATATAAATAAGAAAAAGATAAAATAATAAATTATAAAAAGACAAAAAAAAAAGAAATGATACATTTTTTATTTCATTACTTAATTTTTTTTTACATATATAACCACTCATCCACCTCCTCCACCTTCGCCCCGCTACTCGGCCCCCCTGCCCCCACCACCCAGCCCCTTCGGCCCCTAAGCCTATATACATATAATTATGAAATTTATATATAT
>JAPFFP010000070.1:16211867-16227818 GCA_026153255.1 Solanum medicagineum
ATATATAGGGATTTCTAGGGTTCCAAAACAGGGCCGAAATTAGAGCTTTTTCAAATTTCAAATTCGAAATTCCCCTAAATTATATCCTTTTTTGGAATCCAGAATACCCCAAAAGGATCTTCAAACCATTGGGCTGAGGGGAGGTGGATGGCTGAGCTTTGGGCAAGGACGAGTTGTAGCATGAGATGAAGACACGTATTGATTCCTCCTCAACGAAATTGTACCCGAAGTGACGAGAGGAGGACACGTTTGTACAGAGCTTGGAGGAGGAACGTTGAGGGAGTTCGATTTTTGGCATTTTCTATTGGGTTTGGTTTGAGGAGATGAAGAAGAAGAAGGGGTCGGGGGTGTTACGCGTGAGAGGAGAGGGGAAAAGGGAAAGAAAGAATAAAAGGGGGCGCGTGGGGTCGAGTGAGTGTATATGTATGTATATGTTATATGAATTTGGGGAAATTAAAGAAATGGGCTGAGTTAGGGACTTGGTTTTGGACCAAGATTTTGGTCGTAAATGAATTAAAATAGGATCCAAAAGAAGGCTGAAAATTTTAGTTCAAGGGTAGGGGTTTTAAATTGAGAAATTAGCCACTTGGAGTTGTAAATGTAACCAATTAATAACGTAATCAAATTGAATTTTATTGATTAATTTGATTACAAGACGAATTAATATAAATTAATCTAAAAGCTTTTAATAATATTAATCTGAAATAATTAAATTAATTCCAAAATAATAATTCTTAAAATAAAAGAGATTTATTTGAAAAATGTTTCTCCCTATTTTGAAAAACCAATTATTTCAAATTGTCAAAATTAAAAGCTTCAGAATTAATTTGTATTGTAGAGGATAGAAATTGGATGTCAACACATTATACTAAATTTTTTATCTGGATTGAAATGTCCTTTATGTGGTTATTAATCAACAAAGAACTTTCTTTTTTCCTTTCTAGTATGTAGAAGGTGAAAATGATATGATTGGCATATTTCTTGAAGGATTGAAGTCATAATTCTAATATATAAGTCGTTTAACAAATTACGATTGCTAACTTGTGATACCACATTTTACCAAACTCGAACTTACAAAAATTAAACCATGTCGAATCAATTTGATAGAGTATTCTTTTAAAATAAAAAGTTGAAACTATCAAATTTATATGGGTAAAAAATTAATTTTGATGTCCGAACATATTATAAGACAAAACGTGACTAGCTCAATGGTGCTCATGCCGATTGTATAACGTATTGTAAGACAATTGGCTAGCTTAAAAATGCTCAAGCCGAGCACATCTTTAGGCTGCATCCAAAAAGTTTGTTCTTGTCTATCAAAGAATCAGAGCAATGAAACAGGCTCTCCCAGCTGCGGAGCAATAAGTTAGGAGGCAGAATTCATCTGTCTAAGAAACAAATAAATCTGACAAGTAACAGTCCTCTAAGAATCAGGGATTTTTCTAACAAGCGAACGTAACATCTTTAATGTGCAGATAATGCTTATCCTGAGGGGGGAAACTCATGCAAAATGTTATTTAAGTTAAGGTTAAAAATATTTCACTTCAAATCAGTTGTATTTTGTCACGATCCAACCCACCAGATCATGTGAGCACCTACTCTAACACCTAAGCATAGAAGCCTTAATTCCTAAATAAGTAAATCATGCGGAAAAAATTAAGAATTATGAGATAGCTATTGAAGATTACAAGTGTTGATTTAAAAGTCCAAAAAAATGAATTTTAGGAAGTACCTAACACACCCAAGAAACAGGTCTAAATAGGTACAAGAGCTCTTAAAAGAGTAAGGGATCAAAATAAACAAGATACAAGTCCTACAATAAGAGAAAGAGGAGTAAAAGTTGTCAGAGATGATCATCGTCTTCACTTAAGAAATATCACCGATCCTACAACCAGACTATGTTAAATGGTATAGCAAGAGTAGTACCAGTACAAACAACACGTACTGATAGGCATCATCGGACAATCTGAAATCCACCACACAATATAAAGTAACTATTCAGAAGAAAGCATGCAATTAAAAAGTACGTCATCCAAATTTTTTATCCACATACTCTTACCATCCTAATTTCCTTGATCATAACTAGCACACTTGATTCCAACCTCCACACCCTAGTCCACTGCCAACTCTACCATTGATCTTTCCCCTCCCTTATCATGGTAAAGCTTTTCAAGCCTAACACTTTATCAAATCAGAACTTAATCCTTCTATCACCTAGAGGAATCTCCGAATCCACACCACCACTAACATCTGTCTAACTAACCTACCACTTTCCCTCAATCTCTAATGCTAACACCTGATCCTGGACTACTTAGCCAACCTCTTGCAAGATTTCAAATCACTAGTATAGTTTTCTAGCCATAATTATATTATTTGCTAGAATGATATAGGATAAATCTTCCCGATAGTTAGAAATAGAAAGAGCAAATACGATTTTTAATACTTGGCTGATTTTAGGAGACTTGAATTGCCAAACTTTGCTCAAATTAGCCTATTTTAGTTATAGCTCATTTATTTATTAAATAGCCATAGTTAAATTAATTAAAAATAATTACTTTTGCAAGATTAACTTATTTGATAAAATTTGATCACTCTAAACATAAATTAGTATGGATTAGTACCAAATCAATTAATTAAGCTTCCTAATTTCAAATAATATACAACAAACCTTTATTTTCAACAATAAAAGTTATATTTAATCGAAATAGATTTAACACCCAAAATGATATCTATTTGATATAAGTGTCAAAAATACACCTAAATTATCATTTTCTTTCTAGTTTCATACCCAAACTATTGGGAGCGTGAGTTTCATACTAAAACTATTACTTATTAGTTTGAGAAACACACATTAGTGATCTGTGTAATACACTCTCTCTTTTACTGAAAAAAAACCTTATCACATTCATATTTCAGTAAAAGAGAGAGTGTATTACACACATCACTGATGTATGTTTCTCAAGCTAATAAGTGATAGTTTGGGGATGAAACTCATACTCTCAATAGTTTAGGTATGAAACTCAAAAAAAGGCGACAGTTTAGGTGTATTTTTTATATTTATCTCAATTTATTTAGTATAATAAATTTCTCAGAAATTATAAAGCAAGTAGTAAATATTTATAAATGATATTTGCGACATGATATACCGAATAAAAAAAATATCAAATAATAATAACAACACGCAACAACAACATAAATATAAACACAAAAATAATTAATCAAAATATATTCAGCTTATAATATATTTATAAGTAATAGACAGATACATTCAACTTATAATATATACATAAATAAAAATTATATTTATAAAATATAAATTTTTTTAAATAGGAAAATATATACAAACAACAATAATTAAGGTTGTGAATGTTATTTAGAAATATTGTTGAAAAAATATGTTAATATACATGCATGCAAAAATGGTGTATAAAAGAGAGTTTAAGGAGAGTATTTTTGTTATTTCACATGCTTTATCCCAGGATCGTGAGATAAGTTATCCTAGCCTGTACAACAAAGGATTAAAAAGTTATCTCGAGATTAACTTCTCTTATTCATCACACCAAACGACCTTTTAGTTCAGAGACCATTTTTAGCATTAATTGACTGATATTTAATTTTTTTGTTCTAGGGCTAAAACCCTAAAACAAAGAAAATGAATGCTCTAGTCTCTTCTAGTATTACACATGTAAATAAAACGTGTGTGTGTATCGACATTTACACTTTCAACGCAAGGTAAAAGTGAAGAGTCTGTTGAATCATATTATATCGAGTGTGTCAACATTGCTTCAATTTCTCAACAAGAATGTGTACTCCTTGGCCTGGTTCTACAATCATCCTATAAGCCGGCGAGTGTCTGTATTTGGGAGAGAGCGAAAAACGAAACTTAGAAATGATGAGTGAAATAACAACCTTGAGCTGCACCATGGCGAAATTCCTGCCTAGGCAGAGACGAGGACCTAGTCCGAATGGGATATAAACTTGTGGCAGTTTGCAAGCACCCGAAACTCCATTTTCAAACCTCTCTGGCTTGAATTCATTGGCGTCTCCACCCCATATATCAGGATCGCGATGTAACGTTGGGATCAAGGTCCATAAGCATACACCTTTTGGCACAACAATGTGACCAATTTGTGTATCTTCTAGTGCCTCCCTTGACACAAATGCTGCTGGTGGATACAAACGCATCACTTCTTGAATCACCATTGTTACCTTAAAATTGTTGAGACATAACATATCAAGTAATTAAAAATGCCTAATTTTTTAAACGAGATGGTCACACAATTCAACACAAGGATTGATGTGGTAAGTACCATTTTCATCTTGGTGACAGAGTCTGCATCTAGGACGCCATCAGGACAAATCTGTGCCATTTCCTCACGGATACGAGATTGCCATTCTGGATGCAGAGCGAGAAGCATAAGGCACCATGATGCAGCAACAGCAGTGGACTCATGCCCTGCAAAGTATATGTTCTTGCAGTTGTCAACTATGAATTTCCTGGACGAATCCTCGCCTACATTGTCATCATTGATGGCTCCCTCGAGTATCGAATGCAATAAGTCCTTATCATTTGAGGATGTTTCCCTTTCTCTTTCTTTCACTGCTTCCCATATCAACAACTCTATCTCCTTCTCTAAGTTCTCAATCTCCTTTTGCTGCCTACTCGGAAGAAACCTATCACATAGAGTCGTTTTTGCAAACTAACTTTGTATCATTGTATTTAACATATCCAGTGGAATCCCACAAGTGGTGTCTGTGGAGGATAGGTTGTTTAAAAGGCAAATAATATGAAGCAGTGTATTATTACCTTAATGCGGGAGAACCAAAAAGAATGCTTGTGTTTGATATGAGTTTTTGAAGGGTTCGAAGCTTTTCGAAAATGTTTTTGCCTTTGAAATAAGAGCTCCCAAAGCAAGCCCTTGAGATGACATCTGCTGAGAGGCTTCTGAGATCCTCTCCCACACTAATCTCAGCCATTTTGCCCCCTTCAGCTTCAATCCTTTCATCCCATTGTCTAGTCAATAACTCTGCTGACTGCAACATCAGCCTCACCATGCCCTGTAAATTCCAGATTAGCGATCAAGTTTGTAGCTAATTCCAGTTAGTTATTTCTATATATCAATTACCTTGACCTTGTCCATGTAGAATTCAGGTGCTACGATTTTCCTCTGCATGGCCCAAATGTGGCCATTAGACCTCAAAATACCATTTCCAAGCATAGGGGCAAGTCTCTTAGTGACATAACAAGGCTTCCCTAAATCCAGGCTAATACTTTGATTCATTTCTTTCACTAACTCAGGCTGGTTCACATACAAATGTTGCTTGTTCCCTGTTGAATATGTATATACAGGACCTGCAATTAAAAATGCCATTTTAGGACCCGAGTGGGATTCTCCTATTACTTTTGTTGTTAATTTAATAAACACATATGATACCAACATTTTTGTCCTACATCTCATTATACATTCAACTATATTGTTTTCTCCATAACTAGTAGACAAGTATTTTCATCTGAATAATGCAATGTGAAATATTAAAATACGAAGAAACAAAAATTTTATTGATAATAATATGGGTACAAATTTGAATCTCTCTTGATTCTTCTCTCCTGATATTTTTTCATAATTCGAGGATTGTTAGTGGTGTATTTTTCGAATATAGAATGATACATTTTAATATATTTAAAATGCATTTTTCAAAAAAATATAATACCTTTATGTAGACAAGAAATGAACTAAGTTTAACATAAAATAGCTTCGAAAAACTTGACTGAAATAGGACTAATTTTATCGGAATACAAAATTTCAATATGTACAAGGTTATTTGAACTAATTGTGGAGGTGGAGCCTAAAAGCAGCAACAGCATGGCATCACATGGTTAGTGTTCTCTGCATCTCCAACTCTACTTTCTACTCAACTCAGTTACACGTGTCTTAACTGTGACCCACCTCCATCTAGTCTATTCATGTCCCTCTCAAATCAATCTCATTTATCGGTATAACACCAAACACAAATAAGTTAAAGTAATAATTTATTTATTTTTGATGCTACGCTCCATATAAAGTTGATTAACATCAAAACATAACCAACTTTGATATACAATAACAATGTAATTAATTATAAGTTTAATAATGACGGGAATTTTTTATTCGACCAAACTTTAACATTGATCATATTGGAATAACAATGGTGCAAACTATATCTGACAATTTTCTAAACACTTTCTTCTACGTGACCTTACCATATGGCATTGCATATGAATAAAATATGAGTGTGAGTTCATAAATGATCACTCATTAATTTTAAATATGATGCGTATGTAATACACTCTTCCTTTCATTTAGAACAACCTTACCATAAGGCATTGCACATGAATAAAATATTTCAACTTCACAAAATTTAATAAACTGTTAGTATAAGTTAGAAATTAAAGATTTTGTATCACTATTCAAAATTGATTAATTTTATTTTTAATATAATTATCAAACATTCCCCCCCCCCCCTCCAAAAAAAAAAAACCAATTTTTTTTAAACAAAAACTTTTTTTCATAAAAACTTTTAAAATGTTTTACTTCTACCCCCACCCCACACAAACCATCCACTCGACCTCAAAAAAAATTTAGATATTATTTTTAGGTGTTGTTTTGACACAAATATATTTTAAAAAATTAAAATTAATATTTGATCATATAACTTGTTATTATTTAGCAAATATATTTGACAGACATCTCAAGTTTTTAATTAGTTTTTTTCAAAAGAAAAAACTAAAATTTGGACCAAACTTTAGTATTTGGAAATTTTTAAGCATTCAAAAATGATGCCTAACAAACTTTTATATTTTATAAGAACACCCATATTCTATTAATATCTATCTAAAACCAATTTAGTTATAATATATATCAGCTCGCGTGGGGAAGAGATTATTCGTAGATATGAAAAGATTATATAAAAGAGTAGCTTGTTACTATCTCCTAAAACATTGTTGTTTATAATCTATTGCTGCCTCAATGATAAATTTGAGTTATAATTTGTGTGACAAGCTTGAGAAAGAACAACAACTTAATTTTAATGTGTTATAATTTATCATGAATCAATGATAAATTTGAGTACGTGATTATTGTACTGCTCTTCTTTACATTGTTATTTTTTTGTTGTTAATTATTGTCAACTTTGTTATAACGTTAATTTGTTAACGGAACATGCATGTTTATTATAAGGTGATAATATAAAGTTATGGATAATTATACTACTAATTTTTAGAACTTATAAACATAAATCATATTTTTTAAAAAAATCAAATATTTTTATTAAAATCTATGATCAAATGCATGATAAAACTTTACCAAAAATATTATGATCAAACAATTATATAATAATTTGAGATATTGAAATAAACATTGAGGTTCTAAATTTAAATAAAGGATCGATGCTTTTAGATAAATTATTCTACTCTCTAAATATAGAGGGAGAAAAAAAGTAAAGTAGAATGGGTAGAAATGGTAAACCAAAAATATCTCCTTATGAATAAAAGATTCTTTGCAAGTACAATAGGGATAATTGAAGTGTAGGCATCAACAGTATTTTATGTCTAGAGGATTATTAACTTGTCAACTCATCCTGCTCTATTATTAGTATTAGTACAGTACTTGAGTAGTAGGTGAAATTCAGATAACGATGCCAAAATTTCACTCATTCCTTTGAGGGGGCAAAAAAATCAAAATAGTCTTGTATTTTTTGTGTTTAAAATTTAAAATTATTTTTCAGTTTTTATAAATCTTTCATATTTGAAATATTGATACACTTTTCATTATTCTTCAAATTTGTTTCTATTTTTTAATATTAATTAAGTCCAGTATGAAATATTCGATCGCTTCTAAGTATATTTAGTAAAAGTGAGAGAAGGTAGAAGAATAGTACCCTATTATGTTTTATAGAAATACAATTTCAGCTAAAATATTTACATCAATTTCACATATAATAATTCAAAATTTTCTATTTTTGCAACATCATATGTTAAGGTGTTCTTAATTTAAATCTGATAATATTTCTATTGAATGGAACAAGATGTTCTTATCACTCTCTTTGACATGAAATTATTACTTCTACTGTATATATATAAACAATAGAATATTATTTTATATATTATGAATAGGATTAATGATTAAAAGAAAAAAGCAAAAAATTGTGAGAAGAATAAAAGTACATCAATATTACGAACATAGAGAATCACTACTACTGCTCTATATAAAAACTCAAAAATGACTTTGAATCAATATGATAAGGGACTATTTTGAGCTTTTTCATTCGGTTTAAGTGATTGCTTCTCTCCTAAAGAAAAAAAGAACTATTTCTTTCGTATTTCATAAAATTTATCTAAATTATATAAAAATGTTTTAGGTTAGTATTTTTTAAATTTAGTTACTTGCCAAAATTATAAAATATAAGTAAGAAAATCCATTTTTAGAACTACTGCTACAATCTGATATATATGTGCGATGAGAAAGATTAGATTTTCACCTTATAGGTGAAAAAAATAAAAGCAACTAATTTTACAACTTATTTTAATATAAAAAAATTTTATTTCAAAATTATTATTCTAAATCTGATTGGATCTGCCCGTGGCCATAATCAGACTTAATTGTCGTATTTAACAATACAATAATTGAGTCCCCAAAAGGAAAGTATTTCTAATTTGATCATTATTCTCGCAATTCATTTTTATTTTCTTTTTTTCTAATTTTTATTTATGTATTATATAAAAATAAATATTAAAAAATATTTGTTTATTTTATAAAATTAATATATAACTTTATATTTTTTATTAGTTATTATAATCATTTTTCTATTATATTTTTTAAAATACTGCGAATTAATTATTTATTTCATAAGTTATTTTTAAACATTTATTCCTCTGTCTCATTTCACGAGATATCCTTTTATTTTTAATTTGTCTAAAAAAGAATATCATCTGAAAATTTTCTTTAAAATTCCTCTTTTATCTTTAATAAAATAATTCACATCATATATTATTTTTTTAGATCACAAATTTTTTAATTTTTTTAAATATCATATATATAAAGTAATTGAATTGAAAACGACTAATTGTCATCAAAGTTGTAATTAAATCTCTAGAAGAAAATCCAGAAAAGAAGTCAAAAAAGTATGTGATGACAAACCATATACTATATTTTGAGTGTTGTTGCTCTATTAGAAAAAAGGGCCAAATTTAAATAATAGCAAAAAGACAAAACTTGGTGCATATGATAAAATCAGTATCTCTGAAGTTTTGGATTCTATACTCTTTTTTTCTTTTTCAATCTAGAGTCTAATAAGAAATGATTCCAACTAGTAAGACAGATGCCACTGCATATCTTTCTTATTTTTTAATGTTTCAAGATCTGTTTCTTTCTTTTTCTTTTACTCAATTAGAAATTTATTATTATAGTTCAATTATATTTGTGAATTTTTGACAGCAATATTTTTAGTATGATTTTGCAAGCAATATATAGCAGCATAATTAATTAGCTCAATTACTATTCTATTCTTTTCTTTATTAGCTTCACATATTATGGAGACAAAAGAAAAAACAAAAAACGAAACTAGTACAAATTATTTTAATTAAAAATGCATAAATATCTGTAATATTATTACTAGCTACCTTAGAATATTTTTTAGCCCCCCCAAAAAAAAACAAGAGAAAAAAAATGTAAGTCCCTCATCAATTTTCTTTATGGAAAAAGGCTCCACCTAGCTAAGCACTAACTAATTTCATTCTACGCAAAATCTTCGCAATCATGGACCACGTCACCTCCAACCCAACTCAACTTTATCCGAGTATTCGGAGGTATATTCACTCAATGATAGCCAGATAAATATTTTTTGTCAAATTTTTTTTGAATATATTAATTATATTTATGTTTTAAAAGTATGAACACTCCTGACGAAAATATCTAGTAAATAAAAAGAAAAAAAATTGGAGAAATTGAGAAACTTTTTCCGTTTCAATTACGATTCGGTGACAGATGAAACATGCGAGAAAGGATGATAATATCAATTTACGTACCGTATATTTTTCGCCATTGTTCAAAGTAAGGAAAGAGCGAAGAAGTATAATCATGAGCTACGAATTCACCATAGACGTTGGTGGGAGAGGCAGCTTGAATCTTTTGCATCTCACCAACATTTCCATATAAAAATGATGGTTTTGGACCATATATCCCTTGTCTATTAAGTTTCCAACCAAGTCTCTGAGATGACTTTAACCACATCATATAAAATACCCCAATTAGGATCAACACCAATGAACAAAATCTCAAATCTACTACTATAATAGTAGCACAAAGAGACACTAGTACAAACGCTGCACTCTTCATTTTTAGATACACTCTCTATAGCAAGTGCTTTTGAGATTGAACTAATGAATTGTGGGAGACTCATATATAAAAATGAAATGTCATGTCAGACTTTGGCACCCTTTTTGTCACCTTATCTGGATTTTTCCTTCTTATTACCAAAAAAACAATGTATAAAAACTTTTTTCTAATAAAAATATTGTATCTTTTATAGTTATTTATAAATTTATATTTTAATGATATAATTAAATGTTATTAAATTTTCTCATTAAATGTAAAATTAATAACTAATAAATATTGTTAATATTAATTAAATGTTAAATTTAATGATTAAGTGATTTTCTTTTTTGAATATAAATATTAGAATAGTTATTTAGTTTTATTTGTTCAGTTTGAAGAGAAATTTGCTTTATCTAATTTCAATATTTACTCAACTTAAAATAACATATCGGGATGACTTGATGAAATCATAGTTGAAGCGATTGAAAAAATAACTAGCTGTCTTTAAAAGAATAAATTTAAAAGTTCGCGAAATATTTTTATAAATCCATACAGTGCATAAGAGAAAGTAGATAGCTCAAGTAGATACGGAGAGCTGCTTAGCCCTCAACTGCCACTTATATAAAATAATAAATAAAAATATATTTTATTCTATTGAAATTATTTTTAATCATTATCTACATGAAAATCAACGACAAAATTATTGTAAAGTTTTATATATGATCTATATTATCAATTTAAGAAATATATAGAGTAATTCTATTTTATAATTTATAGAAGAAGATTGAGAAGAAAGAAAATTACTTTCCACTTTTATTTTAGTTAAAGCCTAAAAGGTTTTTGGAAATATTAATATTTTGTTAATAAAAATATTATGTTTTAAAAAAAAATGTTTATTAGAAAAAAACAAAGCAATTTTCTTTTTGAATCAAAGTAAACAAAAGATATAGCTGATGGATTTTACATAGTTTAAGGATATTATTTAGGGCAACTTACACAAATTTTATACTTTTTGGAGCTAATTCCAACTAATATCAATTTTTTTCAAAATTATCAAAAATTCCTTCTTTTTGATACAAAAAACGAAATAAGTGATACATGTCGAAAATGTAGGAGAATTAAGAAATTTTAACTATGATACATGAAAAAGTAGGGATTATAATTTATATCGATAAGTGTTACAATTTTGTATCATTTAAGGAATTTTTGTATTTTTAAAAAGAGTCAGAATTATATGAAATTATGTAAAAATAAATTGTATATTTCTATAATTTTTGTTATTATTTATCTATATCCTTTCTTATTATTCGCAAATCAGCTCTTCCATAGGCTCTCTTCTCAAAGAATAAAGAATTGAAGGAGAAAAATTTTGATAAAATTTTAAAAAACAAACGATAAAGTGAAGGTATCAAAATAGGGAAAATGTATTATACTCTTTTTTTTTTTCAATTTAATATCTTAATTTAATTAAATAGAAACTTTAATTTTAAAAATAAGAAAAGACTTTTCAATTTGAATTTGGAAGGATGTACGGCAGTGTCGTATGTTGCATCTTATAGTGTGACGCCGCTTATTTAATTGTTAAATGACGGATTGAGTTTAATTATTGATATATTCGAAATCTAGTCTTTAATTTATTTGAATTTGTGCTGTAAGAATAAAGTGCTTTTTATTAAAGATTTGCTATTATCTCTGCAAAAATCGAATATCAACCCAAGCCGGGATGATATCAACTGATTTTGGCACCTTATGTGACTAAATAATTATATTAAGGGAGTGTTTGAATCGATCTTTTTAAAGTTAAAAAATTATAAATTTTTAATTATAATATTATTTTTTTCATCTTATTTTATACGATATTTTTTTAATTTAATATAATATTTAAAAAAAATATTTTTAATATAAAATTATTCATCTTAAATATTGATGTAAATACATGCTAGAAATAAACCAAATGAAATCGTCGAAGACTAAAGTTGATAGAAAAACTAAAATTTCGGCGGCATGGGATAAGAGAACTAATGCCGACATCGTTGAGTACATAGACGTATTCGACTTTCAGTAGAGTGAATGCACTATTATCACTTACATCATCTCCTCCCCAACCGAAACCAATCAATCCAACCCACCCACCCTCCTAGAAATTTTTCGTAGTTATTATTTTTTAAAAAATCCAATCTTTCCACTTTATTTCATTTTTTATTAGGTATGTATATATATTTTTAAAAAAATATTTCTTCCTTGTTGCAAGATTTTTCTCACAATAAAATTTTCATTTTAATTATAATCTGCACGTACGTAAATAAAAAATCTTTTTCTATATATATATACATCTAACACAACACAAGAAAATATATATAAAAAAAATAGACACTAAGGGTTATAATTTATTTTTCATAAATAAACAATATATGTATAAAGATTTACCTTTCTAACTTTACTATCATCATTATTTTTTTAAAATATCTATCTATCTATTCCTATATTAAAAGTATGAAGTCTATTAAAAATATTATTTTAACTTTTTATTTATTAAAAAATTCTATTTTAGATAAAATAATTATTTCACTAATTTTCTTTAAATTATTATTTAATTATATTTATAACAGTAACTTTTAAAATAAATGAAAAAACGTGATAAAATAAATACTTTCTTATTTGATAAACTTCTACTTTTCCTTATTTGAATTAAAAAAAAATTACCCTAAGAAATATTCTAATTAGCATATAGAATTTTTATAAATAAATAATTATCACAATTACGTTTGTAGTGAATATTTATTTTTTATAAGTTTAAAATTAAATTTAATTTTCTCCATTTGACCAAGACTAGTTATATAGAAAAATATGAGTTTGATGTGGATGGTGAACCCGAATAATCCCTCGGAGCTAGATTGAGCAGGTTGTTTTTTGGGGGGACTTGGCAACGTAGTCAATTGCCAACAAAAGAATTTTCGATGTCTTTTTTGGTATTGAAACTTAATCTTATCCTAAAATTGAAAAGAATTAGGAATGATGTGTGTTTCCACTGAAGAAAAAGCAATAGACATGTACAAGGTACTAAATTAAAGATGATTTATGTTTTGGGACATGGGCTTCCATTCCTAGCCATTCTCCTTTTTAATGAACGTCTTTATTGGGACAAAAGTCTTGATTAAGGAAAGAAAAGCTCATTACTTGATATTTTGGAAATGATGAATCTAATCTTATAAAGTAGCTTTTCAAATATTGAGGTAGGTTATACCTTTGTGAAAACTTTTTAGAATCGTCTTTAAAAAGCAAAAGGATCAATATCTTAATATTTTATTTTGATGTAATATCGTAAAAAGTGTCTCTTTTTTTTATAGAATGAAGGATATGAAAACACCCTTATGTACAATTGGATATTTGTTTAAGATCAAACTTTATGTAGATCAAACAAACTTTGTGCATTTCTTATTAACAAAGAAAAACTTGACAATATTTATGATGATAAACATACTGCTAAAAAAGTAGTTTGACCTTAGGCCCTATAAAGTAATTCAAATAATCCGTTCCAAAAATAGCTTAATGTAAGCTATGATAAATAATTTTTCTTATGGCAAATTCTCCTTTGCCAACATCTCACCATCTAAGGACGAACATCCACAAATATATTAGTACTAGGCAAAGATGGTCCGTGTTCAACGTTGGAATTTTTTTTTTTTTTTTTTTTTGCAGAGGTAAGCACACAAGACACATACATATTCAGTTGAATTACAAGTATGAAGTAGAAGATAAAGTGATAAGTTTATCGCTTGATGAAGGAACCAAGTTTATAAGACAACTATATACACTCATTTTACATGATAATCAAATGTGATGCATCAAATTGAAGGTTAGTCGAGATGCGATTGATCCTCTAATCTTCAACTAATTGAGACTTGTGACAATAAGTAGAGAAGTTGAGAAACCAATATTCATAAAAATAATATAAGTTTGAAAAATGAACCAAATCACAATGTTTTGAAATGGTACATACTTATACATGC
Source organism: Solanum medicagineum (assembly GCA_026153255.1). Classification (NCBI taxonomy): domain Eukaryota; kingdom Viridiplantae; phylum Streptophyta; class Magnoliopsida; order Solanales; family Solanaceae; genus Solanum; species Solanum medicagineum. Next base: position 16,226,230 of record JAPFFP010000070.1, read on the forward strand.
AAATGCATAAAAATTCTTAACCTTATAAACAAAATTCATGAACATACTTTATCTCATTTATTTTTCTACTTTAAATAAGTGTCACCTAGTATTCCAAGAGAAGAAACAAACTTACAGTACAACCAAACAATTGCCATGAATTTCTACAACTTCCAGTACAACCAAACAATTACTAGGAATTTCTACAAATTACAGAATTTACAAGCAATCACAATAAAGGCATGACCTTTTTGACTACTATGTCAAAATTTCAGAAGGTTAATTTTCCAATAGGTCACTTCTTAATTATAACGTGAAACAATTTACACGTTACAGAGTGTTCGTATGCAACATTCACAACGTGTAAGCTTTCCTCGTCTCACAAACTACCATCGATACCATTATCACTTTCCCCAATATGTTAAATTGCAAGCATGTAAAGTTTTTGCCTCCACAAACCTCAGATTCACCAATCTGAATCAGAATGCCACATTAGAAACCATCCAACGAAACAGAGCCACATAAATATGGTCCAAAGCACAAAAAATTACCCAAAAACTGAACATAAAAACATGATACAATCATTTACCCGAGAACACGACGACACTAGATGAGGCAAAGAAGTCAACTTACGCTTGCTTTTTCTTCTCACTTTCCAATCCTCGGCAAGTTGGGTGTCTAGTTTCATACATATATACATTTTACTTCCATAATCATCATCAAGAAAAGCGACGCATGAAGCTTGGTTGCAAGAAATAACACAATAGAAGAAAAAAAGTAAATTTGGAAGTTCTTACTGGGCTACTTTATTGTTTTCATTTGTGGTCGTACCACTCAGCTATCATATAAACCATCTGTTAACACCACCTTGTTGTAATATCAATCACTAGTGAGAATTGAGGAATAAATTCGCTAGTTATATTCAGTTCCTCTGAGACACTATCTCAAGAAACTAAAATAGGAATTTCGAATTCGCAAACTGTAGCAAGTTTTTTCCCGATGCACCATTCCAGGGAACCAGACTACAACCTTTAATTGAAAAAGCTACAGAACTCAAAAACATTATTTTTTTATAACCATGGTTATACCTAAACTCATCACTCTTCAATGCCTTACAACAGTGAAAAAAAGCAACATGAATTAACCAATAGAATAAAACATTACCTCATTCAACTGTTCTGATTTACTTCAGGCTTCTCCTTCAAATCTCCATTGGAAGAAGGAGACCCTGTATTGATCGTGTTTGTGTTTTCCTATTATTACCGACAATATGATTCCAGATACCATGAAAGTCGTGGACAAAATCAAAGGCGTGGAGAATTAAAAAAAAAGTACCATTTGTTGGATTTTATGGAAAAATAAGATGTAAAAAGTTGAAATACGTGACAACTGTTTAGTCCACTTCTGGAAACAGAGTTTTTTACATAATCCCTGTTGTTGAATTAAAGTTCACACAAATTAATTAGATGTTGTTAGAATTCTTAATTATAGGAATCCTTAATTATAGGGATTTGTTAGAATCCTTAATTATAAGGATTCCTTAATTATAGGGATTTTTAGAATCATTAAAAATATTCTGCTGCCTTGTATAGAGCTCAAGCTTCTGTATA
>JAPFFP010000070.1:16234934-16258011 GCA_026153255.1 Solanum medicagineum
ATGGTAAAGGTGTTGAAGGGGCAGATACAAAGTCCATGGGAAATAATTGAAATAATGGAGGAAATTAAACAACTAGTGGAAATACAGAACATCCAGTGTTCAACACATCTTAAGGGAAGGCAATCAACGTTCGAATTTCCTAGCAAATCATGCAGCATAAGAAGAAAAGGATGTTAGATTTGAACATTTTAATTGTTTACCTAAGGTGGGTCGGCAAATAGTCAATACAAACAAACAATAAATTCCTTACTTGAGGATCAGAACAAAGCAAATTAAACCCCCATATACATAAAGAGCTTGTTGTTTGTTTACAAGGATAACCATTTACATTGGGCAGCCTTTATAATGCTGAGCATATTTACACAAAAGAAGGAGCTTACATACAAAATATTTGGCTCTGGCAAGCTAAAACAAAAAATATCTGGGGTGGAGGTCAGGGATAGTGAACCTGAAGGGATATACAAAACTCAACTACAAGCAACACTTGTCTTCCATCAAAAGTGGTTATGAGGCCAAGCGACTACGAATTTAGATTCAACAATGGGTCGGCCAGTAACTAAAACAGATGGAATGTCGATGAAGAAAAAAAGAGGTGAGAGGTAACTATTCGATCTGGATGAACTCCAAATAGAAACTCCAAAAGCAATAGGAAAACAGCATCAACGGTGAACCACCGGAGGAGAGACGACCATGTGGGAATTGAAGAGGCAAGGAGACAAGGAGACATTTTGGGAAAGTGTAGTGGTTAGGAAAGTTCTAGGCTCTAGTTTTTTATTATTTAAAAATGGTTGTTTTCAATTTAGTAGCCCATTTCTTTATTTTTAAAATTCTAGTTAGGACCATAGTTGTACCCTTATAATGACTGATTATTATTTATGAATAAAATGGTGTCCTGCACTACCAAAAATTTTAATTAAAGAAAAAAGTTTACTATTTTTGGTATTTTTCTCTGAGAGCCTACTATTTCTAATGGTAGAAGAAATTGTAAAAGCGTATAGCCCTCCATTTGTCGGGAGGGGGAAAATTATTGAGTGGATCCCTCCAAAGTGAAGTGTTATCAAAGCCTAGTCTAGGTTCATGAAAATAAAGGTAAAGACAAGCAAAATGATCAACCTAATCGATTCAAACTACCATGTCTGGAGAAGCAAAATGAAGGATCTTCTCGTGATTACGAAGATGCATTTGTCGATATTCTCTACCATCAAACCGGAAGGGATGTCAGAAGATGAGTGGGTGTTTGAGTATAAATGAGTTTGTGGATATATTCGACACTTTGTCGATAATAATGTTTACAGTCATATTCGTAATGAAACTTATGTTAGAACACTATGGAACAAGCTAGAGCAATTGTATGCTTCAAAAACCAGCAACGACAAATTATTTTTTACTTAATCCAGTTGATGGAAATAAAATCTCATGAAAACACTTCTGTAGCTAATCACCTAAATAACATAGAAGGAATGGTGGATCAGCTGTCGACAATGGGCATAAAGTTCGATGATGAGATAATTGCTTTTATGATTCTAGCTTCTTTACCAAAGTCATGGGAAACTCTAAAAGTTTCTTTGACAAATACTGCACCAAATGATGTAGTAACCATGGAAGTTGTTAAAAGCAGTATATTAAATGAAGAAATGAGATGTAGATCTCAAGGTTCAACCTTTTTCTCAGAATCAGAAGTTTTGGTTACTGAAAAGAGAGAGAAGTCAAGTTAAGGGCTCAAGCTCCAGAGATAGAAGTAGAGGAAAATTAAACAAATATGCAAATGTTGAGTGCCATTATTGTCATAAGAAAGGTCACATCAAATAATTTTTTCGAAAATTCAACATTGACCAACAAAATAAGGGAAAGGCAAACAGTGATGATGAACAAGAAAATCTTGTCGACGAGTTCAACATCAGCCGTGACGAAAAGATTGTTAGTCAGTTAACCCAAGAGACGAGTTGGGAAATTGATAGTGGTGCAACTATTCACGGCACACAACATAAAAACCTCTTCTTGTCTTACACATATGGAGACTATGGTGTTGTAAAGATGGGAAATAGAAACTTGTCAAAAGTTATTAGCAAGGGATACGTCTATTTGGAAACGAAGAACGACATGAAACTTCTTCTAAAATATGTTAGGCAATCCCTGACATGCTCCTAAATGTAATGTCTACAGGCAGGCTTGATGATGATGGTTTTCAAAATAGTTTTGAAAATGGAAAATGAAAGCTCACCAAAGGCTCCCTTATTATTGCAAGAGGACACCAAACTCTCAAAATTATATGTGATGCAAGCAAAGGTCTTTGATGTATCTATAAATATGACGAAAAATGAAAATATCGCACATTTATGACATAATAGACTTTGCCACGCTGGTGAAAAAGGGATGTCCAAATTGGTGAAAGATAAAGTTCTATTCGATTTATATCAGGTATCCTTAAAGAAATGCGAAGATTTTCTAGCTAGAAAATAGAACAGAATCTCGTTCCATAGCTCTCCACCTTCCAGAATGGAGAATGTTTTGGATTTGATTCACTGTGACGTGTGTGGTCCATTACCAAAGTCACTTGGTAGAGTCAGATATTTTGTGACCTTCATCGATGTCCATTCGAGGAAGACCTAGGCTTAAACACTAAGTCCAAGAATCAAGTGCTAGAAGTCTTCAAACAATTTCATGCCTCAGTTGAGAGAGAAATTGGAAACTACATCAAATGTATCCGCCATGACAATGGCGGAGAGTATATTGGATCATTTCATGCTTATTGCAAAAAGCATGGTATTAGACATCAAAGGACGCCTTCAAAGACACCAAAGTTAAATGGTTTAGCTGAGAGGATGAATCAAACTTTGATAGAAAGAATAAGGTGTTTAGTCTTTCATTCAAAGCCAGATAAATCCTTTTGGGGTGACGGTACGTACGGTTCCTACAAGTGCTATTAGCGCCCAGGTTCAAAGGACAGGAGTGATGGACTGATGCGTGCGGAGTTCTCGAATTGATGGTGGCCAACAAGAGAAGGACCAAAGATCTGCTAGGGTGTCTTGTATCAAAAGTCTTCTTATCAAGTGATGGTACAAGCGGTGTGTTTGATTGGGTGCTAACAACGGTGCAAGATGATTTGGCGGATCAGATGGTGTAGCCTAGCAGAGTGGAGCTTTGATACCATTTGTTGGGACCACGTATACCCATACCTCAACTCTGCATTAGAATGATATTATCGTCTTTGGGCCAACCCCTCATAGATTTGTTTTTGGGCACCTCCCAAAAGGCCTCATACTGATAGGGTTGGGTTCAACTTTATAATTTGGTTCATTTTGTTCTCTTCCACCAATGTGGGAGGAATTTGCATCCCCACAAATCTCCCCTCAAACTTGGACCATACAATCTCGTGACTTCTCCTTCATTGATTATCGATTGCGGATCTGCCACCATTTTGTACTGCCGCAACAACTTGCGGGACTCGCCGCTTGACCATCTGTTCCTGTCGGGAGTACTCTCGACACAAGGCATTACCGCAGACCTCCACTCCGCTAAGTTACACCATCTGATCCGCCAAACCATCTTGCACCATCGTTATCATCTAATGGGACACGCTGCCTGTTCCATCGCTTGATAAGAAGTCTTGTTAGGCACCATCAATTTCAAGAACTCTGCGTGCGTCGGTCCATCACTCCTGTCCTTCGAACCTGGCTCTGATACCACTTGTTGGGGCTCACGCAATAGAGTGAGCAATAAAATTTTAAGAGGAATAAATAGAGCAAAATGGACACTAGAAAATTTAACGTGGTTCACCCAAAACCTTTGGGCTATGTCCACAAATCAACACTTATACTATATTTCTTCTATTATTACAAATAGTAGGCATAAGCGTATAATTTCTTCTACTATTACAAATAGTTGGCTCTCTTTGAGAAAATACCAAAAATAGTGAACACACTTCTCTTTTAGAAAAAAATATTTCCTAAGCACACACTCTAATTTTTCTTCACAGACTATTTTATTTTATAGTTTATGGTATACCTCAAAGAAGAAAAATACTCATTTTCTCTCTGTGGCTCTCTCTGTATTTTTCTCTCTATTTGATACAAAAACTAAGGAGCAAATGCTCCTATATATAGCAAGATGGTAGCCTCATTTTTCATTAAAAAATTTGGGCTATTGTCAGCCAAGTTTGAAAAACAAAAAAGAAAGATTGTCATTTAGTAAAAGTTGGCTGCCGACTTTTGTGATCAAATTTGTAGTAGCAAATTTGAATCAAGCAAATGCATGTGGGTATGGGCACTCCATTTGGAGGGGCCCACCATTTATTCAATAATTCTCCCCCTCGACAAATGGAGGGTTCTGTCAATCCTGCAGTAGATCGACAGTACTCGAACTTCTTGCTTGGCAAAATTTTTGTCATTATATCTAATTCATTTTTGTCGGTATGAATTTTTTTAAGTTGTAGCAGCTTCTTCTCCAATGCATCAGTTATCCAATGATATCTTATGTCGATGTGATTGAACTTTGCGTGAAAGAAGGCATTTTTGCAAAGATGGATGACACTTTGATTGTCACAAAATATCTCGAACTTGTTCTGTTTGACACCAAGTTCCTTAAGAAATTCCTTCTAAAGGAGTATATGAATAGTAAGGTAATGAGTTTGAAGAAATAGAAATGTCTCTCAAGCTGCGATATATTCTTGCAAGATCTGGGACTTGTAGAGATAATTTCTCTCTATGAGCCACTAAACTTGCAACAATGAAAATACTAACACACATGTAGTCAACTTTTCTCACGCCTCGAGCCTACATCCTAGACGTGGTCGGCACTCAAAAACCATCGTTGGTCCCAAGCGAACCACTTGACCTGACTATTTACTCAGCGGAAGACTTAACGATAGTGGAAAAGCTATATAAAAGCAACAACTAAGAAGAATGTTCTGCATAACTAAATATACATGCTCTTAAACAATATCTGAATAAACTGAAATGCTAACACATGGTCTTTGGAACCTCTACTAAAACTGTTTGAAAGAACTATCGAGACAGGACCCAAGTAGCCATAACTCAAAATAAAGACTGAAAGCAACATAAACAACTCAAGAGCCTCGGACTGAGAAGAGGCCTCACCAAAGACCGGAAGTTGTCAGGTTCTCAACAGAGCGGCTACGGGGGAACTCTGTCACCTGCGTTTACATCATAAAATGATGCAGGTCCTAAGTACGTCAGTACGTGGTATGTACGGTATGTAAGATAGACAAAACATTTAATCAAGATATCATAATTCTTCTCAAAAGACATAAAAATAATTCATAATGTAATGGCGATAATCATAAAGACTTGTATGCTGAAAATAGCAATGTTGAAAACTAGTAAGTAAAACATAGTTCTTAGCTTGGGGAGTTTCTTTAACCGACAACTACCACTATGAGATTCGTGGTGATACATCTTGCCAACGCTGCCAGAGTCATCCTGTACTTTGCCTGGGTAGGGGACGAGGAACTAGGGGAGTGGATCCATCCCATAACTGGACCATCTTAGTGGCTAAAGAGGATGGTACCGTAATACAATCCTATCCTATGCTCGCTACATAGTTTATGAGTTCGAGTAATTTATTCTACTCTCACCTATATCGGTGCTCAATACTACTCCCAAAATCTTATATAGCTCATACTTAAGACTTGAAATTCTTAAAATCTGTTTCTCGGGAACTTAGCCCAACTTACTACTTAGCTTTCTCATATGACTTCTTTAACTTAACTGAAAACTAGAATCAACTCAGTGACTCAAAACATACTAAATTTTTCTTGGCTAAAATGCAAAATAAATCTTTAAAAATGTACTTCTTGAACTTAGTTTAAGAGTACTCAAACTAGTCTTTCTTTTCTTGAAATAGTATTAAGATGTTCAAGAAAATCAACAATAATAAGTCTTGATCATAATTGAATATGAACTTGATAACAATTCTTGGATTAGATGTTGTAGAGACCAATAATCGTAATACTCATCAAGAATCTATGAAATTTTTCTTGAAAATTAACATACTTTACAGAGTTCACAGGAATGTAGTATCAATCAATGCTTGCAAGTTCATGGATGGAAACTATCTTCTATTTCTAATGATATTATCAAAATAATACTTTTTAGGTGGCCCTACGTACCTTGGAATGACTTCTTAGAAGATTGAATGGATTATCTTGAATGCCCTAATTGTTCTTGATCCTATGCTTGAAGTTCTGGGAAGAGTTTTCTTGTTTTTATTGTATGGAAGTGAAGGAAAAAATACGCTTTTGAACTTTAATCGACTTAAAACTGGCTTAGTTTAGGATATGAGGCGTGGAAAAAGTTGGATTTGCCCTTTCCCACAAAGAAAGGACGAAACTGCTCCTTTCTTACACTAGTGCCCAACGCGCACTGGTGCTTTTTTGCACTTATTCGCGAATTTTTGACTCTTCGTAAATTCTCGAAAAATCCCTAAGTGTAGTTCCACGTCCACTCCGCGTCGCGGAAGTCCCACTATTTTAAGCATTCTTTAAAAAAAATCACGTTTTTCGAGTTAAAAGTCGAGTCGAGATCATTTTTCGACTTAGTTTTTCGCCTTGATCGCAAATCCAATCTCGAATTTGCAAACGGAGTAAGGGAAGACATGTTACACGCAAGGTCAATTCTAGGGGTATTTTTGTTATACGGGCATTACAACTTTCTTGTTCGAAAGGGACAAATTTGTCTACATCACACAATGCATGTTATCTATGTCTACTTATGTAGACTTTTCTATTTCTTTTGCATTGTTTAATTTGATATAAGTAAAAATAACATGCATTGTGTGATTTTTAATTTTATCAATTGTACTTTTTTTTTTAAAATCTTAAAACAGTACCTAGTGAACATGATGTAGAAAAGATTTTGAAGGTTAATTGTAGCTTTACATGGTAGCTAATACATGCATAAATTTTCTTGTATCATTAATGCCATGGATTTTTTAGTGTACTAGTTATACATTAATGGGATAATTATAGAATTATACATTCAACTTATATTGTAAATATATAGCCTAAAACTTATATTACAAATCTTTAGCCAAAGTCATAACCCAGTATACAACATCATACATCTGGTATAAAACAGTATATAAATTTTTCATATTTTATTTTCTTACAAAAATATTTAAAACATAATATACAATATTAAACACCCAATATACAATATTATATAAAATTATAACAGATATTTATTCAGTCAAATACAGTAATATATAATATTATATATTAATATACAAAAAGTGGATTTCGTGTTTTTTCTTTTATCCAAGCATTAGATTTCATACAAAAACATCTCAAACAAGTGCATCGAATTACCCAAGATTTCATATTTAGGCTCCTCAATACGTTAGCGATTTTTTGCAAAAATATCCACTCGAAACAGAAGTTATTAGTGAAAATTTGATTTTTAAATTTTGAAACTTCGAGCTTCAACTATGGCTATTAATGACTTCAACAATGTCAATAATAATTCATAGTAATTCTAATAATGAAAATAAAATAATAAAACAAGCAAAACAACAAATTATTTCACACCGAACAAGCAAAAAACCAAATCAATTATAATCACCATCATCACCATTGCAATAGTTACCTTCATCAAAAAAATCACCTTCTATTAACAAATCAACTAATAAAATCACGTTTGAAAATTTGGAAGATGGACAAAGAATGAAATGAGAGGATAGAGCGAGAGGGCATGTGTTTTGGGATTGTAGGGAAGAGAAACAAAAGAAAAATAATAATAGATTGATTAGTCGCTAAAATTGATAAAATTTAAGAATCTTGACCCATTTTGACAATAAACTTGGTTAAATCTCTAATTTTAATCCTTTTTTTTTACTTTTTAAATAATATTCTCTCTATCTCATTTTAATTGTCATGTTGCGTCTTTCAAAAGTCATTTTGATAAATTTTTAAAATTTAATTAGATTAAATTAATTTAATATTTCAAAATAAAAATTTAGATATTAAAAAACTATAAGAAAAGTGTTAATGATTTTATTTTTTCATAATAATATGATAAAAAAAATAAGTCTAAAAATGTTAGTCAAAATTTATATATTTGATTCTAAAAATGAAAATCATGATGATAGTAAAAATAGAACGAATGGAATATTTTCTTCTTCTTTTTATTACTCTCTCCGTCTATCTTTACTTGTCCCCTATACTATTTTAGGATGTCCAACAATACTTGTCCACTTTATAAAATCAAAGATGACACTTAGTTCCTAATCTACCCTTATCATTAATTATATTCATTTTTCTATTACATTTTTTAAGATTTTATATTTATTATATTTAAATGGTGGTTTAGTATTATTTACTATTTCTTAATTAATGTGCTAAGTCAATAGGGACAAATAAAAATGGATTGAAAGAGTAATTAATGAAATAAATAATAATTAATCTCCGATATTTTATTTTCGAAAAAAAAAAGATTTGACTTTTCGTACGGAACACACCCCAGTACAAAAAGGGCATCTGGAGACTGGAGTGCATATGCACAAGATACTGAAGAAGAAATGGAAGCTCTGCTTGTAAGAAAACTGGGCGATCCAACGGTGCCACCGAATGCCTCCGATAATTCATCACTCGATCTCTCAACTTCCCACCCTATACCTAATTTGGAATCTCCAACCTCCGTTAGAGTTCGAATTAAAGCCACCAGCTTGAATTTCGCAAATTACCTTCAAGTCTTTGGCAAATACCAAGAGAAACCTCCGTTACCCTTTATCCCTGGCTCCGATTATTCCGGCGTCGTTGAAGCCGTTGGCTCTAATGTTACTAAGTTCAAAATTGGAGACCCCGTTTGCTCTGTTGTTGGCCTTGGATCATTTGCTCAATTCATTGTCGCCGATGAATCTGATTTGTCAGTTCTTCCTTATTCTCTTCTGCTGTACTTTTAGTTTTAAGCGATTCAAATGTAGAAAGCTATTGAAGGTTGCGTATTAGAGTAGAGAGCTAATAGCTTAGCCGGAGTAGGTCGTTAATGGCTTGGTGATATAAGCTTCCCATCTTATGTTGTCATTATTAGTCCTATATTTGTTTACTTTTAGCATATTTACATTGCCTAGTATTGTCATTTTACGTCTTGATATGTTAATTTTATTGTATATGTATACTGTGTTTTCCTTATTAGTCGCTCTTCTGTTGTTTTTTTTTAATTTCCTTTTCCCATATCTATTTTATTCTGCTTACGAGTTTTTGAGACAAGGGTTTCCAGAAAACAACCTCTTTACCTTTGTGAGGTAGTGGGCGTACATTCTATCCTTCTCATACCCTACTTGTGGGGATTTCACTAGTATGTTGTCGCTGTTGTTGTTACTTAGTTTATTTACCAGTTTTGACATGGGCCCAATAGAATAGAATGGATATGAGTGATTTTTATAGTCCAATCTAACTAATTTGAATTTGCGGTGTAGTTAATTGATTGATTGATTAAAAATTGAAATCAGTATAGTTTGTGCTTGGTACTTGGTGCATATATTTCAAAAGACACTAGAACATGCTTAAAATGGGAAGAGTACCCGATTGATTCCTTGGATATGAGAGAAACTAGACGTTCTTTTTTCTGCTGTATCAATGGTTCAAAAAGTGTCTTAAGTTTGCTTGTAATTGAAGGTATCGAGTACCTGATGGATGTGATCTAGTTGCAGCTGGTGCACTCCCTGTTGCATATGGGACATCACATGTGGCTCTAGTGCATAGAGCGGGGTTGCGTCCCAAACAGGTAGATCACCTTCCCTGAGTTTTTGGGAAGAAAAGGCTTATGACATGTTGTTACAAGATTTATTTATACATCTGAAAGCATGCGACATATATTGGTTATGTGTTGTAGGTTTTACTTGTACTTGGAGCAGCTGGAGGTGTTGGGCTCTCGGCCATACAAATTGGAAAGGTTTGTGGAGCGACAGTTATTGCAGTGGCTAGGTACTTGTAAATTCTTATGTGTACAATAAAGTAATTTAAGGTTTTTGTACTAAAATTTATCCTTCTCTTGTATGTTGAATTTTAGGGGAAATGAAAAGGTGCAGTTTCTGAAATCTTTAGGTGTTGATCATGCAGTAGACTCGAGCAATGCAAACATCATTGAAAGTGTCAAGGGCTTCCTGAAGTCAAGAAAGCTCAAAGGGGTTGATGTGTTGTATGATCCAGTTGGTGGAAAGCTTACAAAAGATAGCTTAAAGCTACTAAGTTGGGGAGCACAAATTCTGGTTATTGGATTTGCAAGTGGGGAAGTACCTGTCATCCCAGCAAACATTGCGTTGGTGAAGGTATTGCCTCTAAGAACCTTGATCTTTTTTTTCTATGACAAGGAAAACCCATAGCCCCTACCCTTTGGGTGTGCACAGGGTAAACCCCACACTCATAAACCACACAGGAGATAACCCGCACTAAGCAAGCCCATTGCTTTTGCTGACAAAGGGTTTCAAGCTTGAGACCTCCACCATGGAAGTCCCAAGCCCAAACCACTCGGTCACCCCGAAGGGTGTAGAACCCTGATCCTTTTCCTGTTTAGCCTTTTGGTTCTTTCCTTGTAATGCAGTTGAAATTGTACAAGAAATATTATTGCTCAACAGAAATGTATCTTACCAAGATGTATCACTGTTCAGTTAATGTAATTCCTCTTCCGCTGCAAATTGATGTTCTATCTTAGATCATTATGGAGTTGAGATGGCTTTTTAAATCCATAATGTTAAATTGTGAGATTTGTAAGTTCCTGCTTTGTTGTCTTGGGATTGGATGGGTAAAGAACATGTCACGATCTAGACTACTTCCTAGTGTAACACGATGCTTAGGGCAATGAGTGACCCCTAAGCTAACCCATGGTCTGGCATGATGCTAAGATTTTCTTAAATAACAATTGAAAATAACTTATGCGGAAGCTGAAATTGACAGGTCTTTTAAATTCAAAACACTAAATGGTAAGTATCTCGATAAATATAAGTTGATCTATGTCTGACTGCCTGAAAACCTTTACTAAGATGAGTTGCTTGGACGCTAACTCAAAATGTCTAAAAACTGAAAGAATAAATAACTGAAGTAAAAATAAAGGTCATCCTCGAATAATGAGGACTCAGCAATGCTGCTGCTATGCTGGCTGGAAGTCGTCCTAATTGTAAGCTGGATACTGAGCATCTGAACCTATATTATAAAATAATATAGTGAAAGAGTATCCAATCAATACTTTGAATGTACTGAGTATTTGACCTATGCATGATTAGAATAATAACTAAACATGATAAATCTGAGATGCTGAGCTGAATTACATGAACTGATGCAATGACTAAGTAGTGAAACATGCAACTGACAAATACTAAAAATTGACATAACTGACTACAAGGTCATGCAACGTCTAAGACTGAACTGTGGGAGATAATAATAATTGACACATAACCATGTGAGCTAACATGGAATTCGATGTATAAACCCCATTGAAAAGGGCCAATATACCTTGTTGGGGTATAGAGGCCGATCTGAGTTAATGTGGTACCGCTAAGCTAATGTTCATAAAGGACTAAGGAGTCAATCCTGGTCTAATAGGTACCCTTAAAATCCTACGGTTGCACGTAGGTGCGAGATTTATAGGTTGTTTGGATGGTGATTTTTCGTGGTAAGGTATTGTATGGTTAGTAAGAGAATCACGTTTGTTTTGATTGTTTTTTTTAGTTACATGGTATGATATGGTTTGGTTTCATGGTTTTGTAACCATGAAAACCGTCACTTTTTGAAACCATCAATTTGGTGATATTGCATTGTTTACTTCTTTTTTTTTTTTTCAATTATACCCTTAATTTTAGATTATTCTCTTTTACTCTTTATTTTTTATTAAACTTTACCCTAATATATTTACTACTTCCATAGTCATATTACGTCATTCTCCTCCGCATCAATTTTTGAAGCTTCTCTTTACCTCCAGTTTTACTTCCCATGTTCTAGTCTATTTTTGTGAGGTTCATAATTTTAAATAATTCTAATTTTTCTTTTATTTAAATTTTTTAAAAATAATATTGATATATTTAATATTTATAATAATTAAATGTATTTTTGTAAATTTATCAGTTATGATACAATATCATACAATCAAACCAAACAACAAAATCATCATTAAACAAAATGGTGAATAACTGGAGAACAAATACGAGGCAGCTGTTATCAGACCTACTACTGCGTGAAAAGGCAATTATAAATTATGAAAGTTATAAATGACTAAATAACCCTACCAGTTTTTACAAAAAGTTAGAAATATAGATTTTGTTTGTAAGAGACTGTCGGAATGGAAAGAAAGGTAGGACTTTTTGTTTTCAAGAAGGTATTTTGAGAATTTTAAAATTTTTTGAATAAAATAGTACTCCCTCTATCCCATTTTATGTGGTATTGTTTGACTTAGCATGCTATTTAAGAAAATAAAAGAAGACTTTTTGAAACTCGTGGTCTAAAACAATTCTAAGATATTTGTGTAGTTGTAAATCATTTCATTAAGGATAAAAAAGGAATTTTGAAGTGAAATTATTCCTCATTATAGTAAGATAACATTCTCTTTGGGTCAGACTAAAAAGGAAAGAGTGTCACATAAAAAGTGACAAAGGGAGTAAAACCTTTAAACTAAAGTGTTTAGAATGATAAAATTGCAAGTTGGGATTGACCAACTTATGGCTTTTGGCTGCTTTTGACTTATGAAAGCAGTTTGAGTGTTTACCAGACACGTAAATAAGCCTAAAGGTGCTTAGCCAAACACCTTCTGAGCTGGGGTAGAGGTGATGCTGCTCTTGGAAATAGACTGCTTTAGCTCCTAGGCGGTTCTAGTGGGTGAAGAAAAAGACAGATGCAGAAGTTTTTCCATAACATTGAGGTTGCATACTTCAGAGCAATAAGAAAGTGCAGCAACCAAAAACAGTGATTAAGGCCAATATTGAGGATTAGGGGTTGGTGGGGGTGGGAGGATAGTGAAAGAAAGCTTGGACAAGGGCTGCAAGAAACAAGAACTAGTGGACCAGAATGGGACCGAGGAAAAGGGTAAAAGCAAGAGGTAGAAAGCTGGAAAGATGAGAAGAATTTCTTATTGCAGCTAATTTCCAGGTTTTATAGCTTGTTTGGTCAGAACTTATTTTTTTCTCCCAAAGTGCTTATTTTTTAAAATTGAGGTGTTTGGCCAAACTTTTGGGAGAAAAATAGGTGCTTCTGGGGAGTAGCAGAAGTTGTTTTTAGAAGCTAAAGAAAGTAGCTTCTCGATAAAAGCACTTTTGAGACAATAAACTTAAAAAAGTTCGGTCAAACGCTAATTGTGCTCAAAAGTGCTTTTAAAATTTATTGACCAAACATACTTGTTTGGAAAACACCTTTCAAAATAAGCTGGTTTTAGTAATTGGCCTAATTGGATATTGTTCCCTTGGAAATGCTCATGGGGATTCTCCAAAAAAAAAAAAAAGAATTGCTCATGGGGATGAAGATCAGAACATTTGTATAATATCTTCCGGATCTTGTCCTTTATATACTTCTTGCACATGTCCCAATTGAGATAATCTGCCAGTCCAATTGTGTAGCTCTGAATTAGACATGTCCAAGTCTGCTAAGTTGAGTTAAGCATTTGTGGGCACAACTAGCTCCTTCTACCTACTAATTAGTTTGAATACAAGCAGACCAGTAAGTTAAAAATTCATGTTCACAATAGACTGTCATAGTTCAGACCACATCTACTATGTTGAAACACGGTAGTAGGATAACATTTCTTAATCTCGAAGAATCTTATGAGTCGAATTTCATGGTATTGTCACAAGAGGATGGCATGACATGTAAATGATTGCTTTTGTTTAAGACATGAAGCTCCTAAATAATTGCATGAGAGGTCACTCCACCTTTTGTTACATTATATGAAGCAGCTAGAACAACAATTGACTTTTCTTACTTTTATCCTGTTTACCCAGTCACTCCAGCCCCCCCCCCCCCCCACCCCTCACCCAAAACCCCCAAACCAAAAGAAAAAGGAGAAAACATATTTGTTATCCTTGTATAGAAATACCGTTTTTATACGTTTTTCGTTTTTCAGAACTGGACGATTCACGGACTGTATTGGGGAAGCTATAAGATACATCAACCTAATGTGCTTGGAGATTCTCTCAAGGAGCTTCTATCTTGGTTGTCTAAGGGTTTGATTACAATCAACATTTCTCATACATTCAGCCTGGCAGAGGTAAGAAGCTTTGGCCTTTATCACTTGTTAAATCTGTGAAAAGTAAGAAAAAGATCCTAGCAATGTGCAGGGAAATTATTATTTCATATTTGAAAAGGCTGGTATACGGTTTACCTGAATTGATTTGATGAGCACAAAACCCGTGTATAAAATGAAGCCTGTGCTTGTCAAAGATAGTAAAAAAGATTGTCGAACCCATGAGGATTAGGATAATTTTGTGTTAATTGAGAGTGATTCATTACTATTTGAGAATTCCGGTAGTTGAGGAAGTTTGATTGTTAAATAAATAAATTAACTAAGTAAGAGTCATGATGCACTTCAAGTAAGCCGACTCACGATTCCACCTATTGAATAATTAGTGATTTTGGTTACTGTTCACCAACCGTCATAAAATATGAACTTTCTTGTGAGTACATCCAATCCTTCTTGTGACTTCTAATAATCATACTCCCTTTGGATATACAATTGAAAGAACAAAAAGTACAAAACATGAAGGTAGTGTTCAGTAATCCTATATAATTCTCCTACTAATATAGATTTCTTTGGAATATCTATCTATATGACATTCTTCTTTCTTGCGAATAGAATTGATATTCAACTGCAGAAGACAATGACGAATTAAAGCAGTTGAAAACTCAATTATCTCTTGCAATTAGTAACTTAATAACTTCTCAAGAAATCAAGTGAACACTAAGAAAAAGACGAAGTAATCACTAATCAAACCTATCCATCATCATGGTCATAGCCTCCATCCTTGCGTGCCTAGTCTCCAGGGTCATTGTCACAAGGATCCGAAGCTATGCTTTTACCACTCTAGGAGTATCACTAAACTCATGAACCACTAACTTGAAAAATTCTAATATAGCACCATGTATCCGTTTGGAATAGAATTTATGGGACACCAAATAAACGGTCTAGTAAAAGCAAAGGACAAGAGCCAACCAATTCACAACGAAACAAGTGAAGCACAAAATGCAAAAAGGCACAAAACTAAGTTATCTGCTAAGTAAGGACAATTATGTAAAAGCAATTAGCTAAGAAAGGATTAAGAGAACACTTGCACCTTGTTTTGATGGTTGTTACTGGTTGTATTGTATTGTTAGTTTAAATACAATGTTTATTTTGATTAGTTACTTAAATTTTAATTTATCAGATCGTTTAAATCCATCATTAGATAACCTGTATGGGTCTTTGATGGCCTTCAAGGATTACCTCTTCTCAATCAAGGGGTGTATTGCTTGAAGATGTGCACTTGAGATTCTTTGAAGCTCCTCAAATTTGGTGACTATGTTCCATGGGCCACCATTGACTCGATGTCATGGGCCACCATGAATCCGAATCACTAGCAAGCTCTTTGAACTTTCTAGGGTCGTATACCTAGAACCTCTTAAGCCTCAAAGGCACTCAAGTTTCTCTCGTGCTTAACAACCCCCCAATGGACCTTGAATAGCTAGTAATCAAGTATTGGATAGGTTTGCGAGTCCATGTTCTGGGGATTAATGTTTAGAGCACGGTACCCCTTATGTGAAGATTTTAACTTATTTGAAGATTCCTAAGGACCAGATAGTGTGCAAGAATTCAGAGTTTTGAATTGAAAGAAAACAACACATAAGGGCTTATCTGGATGTTTGTTTCTTCTATTTGATATTTCTGCTTTCCATCATTAAGAAATCCCTGAAAAGGGAAAACATGGTATTCTTATCTTTTTACAACAATTGTGTCCGGGCCAGCTTGCACTAGTAATTAGCATATCAAATGAAGTTCCTTCCAATATGGAAAATTTCTTGAAATTGGTGAGGATACTTAGGACCAGCTCGATGCCTCGATCTAACTATTCATGCACTTCTCTAAGGAAGACTAAGGCAGAAATTACTCTTTTTCGTCCTTGTATCAAACATGTGACCAACCCAGTTGTTAGACGTACTGGTAGCATGAGTTAAGAAACCCAGGAACAAGTTAGAAAACTTAATTATTTGTCATTAGGTTTTCTCTTTTTGACAGAGAATCCTAAAAATGTTAAAATTGATTGGGGATTATATGCTATAATTCAACCTTAGAGACTTAAACTCCCACTAACCCTAGAAGACAAGGACCATAAATGTTAAATTGTTACTAGTATACATCACATGTTTAAGTTCAAGCTGTTTTGTTATCAGATACATTTGAATGTACGAAGTCCTTTAATTTATAATTACTAGCATAACTTCTTAGTCAAATAAATTTATGTCAATGCAGAGGGGCAATAACAGGACAGAAGGATTAACTGTTATTTACTGGTTTGACGTTTTGCTTTTTAAAAGAAAAGTGAAATGAGAAAATCCCTGTTCCACTTACTTTGGGGTAGAACAAGTAGTTTTCAAAATGCCACTACTTTGGTTTCCCCCAGTCTCAGTTCTTTAGTTTATCTTCTTTTGATAGATGAGAGATACTTTTGTTAATGAAACGAAGCTCAGTACCTGGTACCTGTGTTGGCAGGAGGTAGCAGTTACTTTTGGTGACATAGTTGAGATGTGTGGAAGCTGACCCAAACACCAACATCATCAAAACAACAAAAAAATGTAAAGAGGCTCAGTACCAGCATTAAAGATTCCAGAAAATCCTGCATTATATCAAAATTAGAAACAAAATCAAAATTACACTTCAGTGTTTTCAAATACTTAATACATCCTCTTTTCGGAACAGTAATAATCTCTTCCTTTCCTTCAGAGCAATCTACAATTTCCTTCCCAGCTAACTTTGTCCACATGGTCTTCCAATTGTTTCTCAGTTTTTGTAGTCTTCTGCCCCTGCCAACTACATAGAGCTTGCTCAACATTAGCTGGCATAAACCACTGAATCCCAAAGTTAAGTGTTCACTTGATATGGTAGTTTCCTGCCTCATAAAATATAGATCCAACTAGCAAGGACTTCTGCAAGACATGAGGGAGCTAGTTCATTGTTTATGCTCTTGGAGACCTATGTAGTGGTTTCCACCATGCCTTGGCAAATTTTAGCTGGAAACTCGTTCTTTCCGTGTTTTATCTTTTAGTTTGGCAATATACGTCGTCAAAGTAAGGAAGACCTTCAAACTAACTGTAATCATGCTACAGCTCCAACAAAGCAACCACTTGTTGGGATGATTATGCGAATTAGAAGTCATCATACAAACAAGAGTAAAATTAGGAAAATGCATTATGATATCATCTGAGAGGGTTCATGGTAAGTGTAGGTTTTCAAAAGCTAAGTTACATATTTATGTCACTGGTGCACATATTTTAAGCTTTAATTTGATTGTTATAGGATGAAAACATGCACATTATTATTTCGTTTTTGCAGGCCCATCTTGCTTTTACTGCTCTCAAAGACAGGAGAGCAATTGGCAAGGTGATGATAACATTTGATGATGGGAGAATCGTCAAATCCAAGCTTTAATTGGAGTGACCCAAAAGGACAGAAGATTTTCCTGCTGCTTAACTATCAAGATTATGCATCAGGAGGTGTTGCTGCAATCAATAAATATGTGGAACTTGTATTTATATTAATAAAAAGTAAGAAATATAAGGCAAGAAATGCTATTGCAACGTAACAATAAACACATATATGAAAAATTGTGCGGAACAAAGTAAAATCTAGTTTGAATGTTACTTCTTTCCTCTTGTATTTACATACTCGCTTTTTCAGTTTCCTATCTCTTCCTTTCCTTTTTTCTGTATCTAGTTTATTCTGCTTATGGATTTTTGTGACGAGGGTTCCTAGAAAACAACTTTTCTACCTCTATGAGGAAGTGGTAAGGTATGGGTACATTCTACCCTCCCCAGACCCTATTGTAGGATTTCACTGGGTATGTTACACATTTTATCATGTTGCAGCATAGTTTTTCGTCATCTCAAGTCAATAATCTCAATTTCAATCTAAAGATTGTTACTTCCTTTTTATGTCTCGTCATTTGTTTGGATGTGAAGTTTTGAACACATCTTTCGACTTGTGTATGCATAAATATATATAAGTAGAAAGAATAGATTTCCAAATGGGTGATTACATCATGAAATGGAGATATGGAATTGATTAAAGAATTAAATACAAGTTTTAGACTAAAGGAATCTTGGTAACAAAAAACTCAATTTGAAGGTTTTATTTTAGGAAAGTATTTCAATGATTACTTGCGGTGACCATGTCTCCCAATCTACAAGGGTGAAGGCTATAACTTATCAAATTAAAGGTTTATGAGTCCAGTTGTATTATTTCTTTTACACATATCTTCATAATAAAAAAAAGATGAGATCGCTACTTCTCTCAGTAATGGACTTCCTTTACTTTTGTCGCCTTAGTCTTAGATGTCCTTTCATAGATTCTTGAACTTTTGACAGACGGAATTTTCATGCATGCGTTCTTTCTCTTCTCCCCTCAACTATCCTACGCATTAAATTGGTCGTCAATACATTTCCAAAATAGATAGAATTTGCATTTTCATAGACTGCACAAGTAGTAGGCAGGTTAAGGTGGGCGAAAGTCATTGGAATGTATCTCTCTCTCTATCTCTATCTATCTATCTATATGGATAGATAGATATTTTCAGCTTCTAAAATTTTTCCCTCCAAATAACTCCATCCCAAGCCTAGAAAAGAGAGGATAAGTTCTTATATCAAAATATTCCTTAAGAGTTTGATAAAATTACAGCTCAAGTGCTTTACAAAAGTTGTTCTACATGTTGAGCTCGTTATCTTGACATAGTTTTTGCCTTATTTCGTTTGGTGCTTCTATTTAGGGATTTGGACAACAGGTTTCCAAGGAATTATTGATATGTTGTAGTAGTTATAAGCTATTTTGGAAGGTAAGAATTGTCAAATTGATGTCGTACGTTACTATTGATTGATGACTGCCAACTTTGCAAATTAAAATGTGGAATTTTTAGGTGGCTATGGACTATTTTATTAAAATTCTAAAGGGAGTAAAGTTAAACTATCGGATAAGACCTTCAAGGTGCGTCTCTTTCCTCCATTTTAAGCATGAATCTGCGTCATTGATAGGACTAGTATTCCTATGTTTTAAACTCAAATTGAGGTATAAATGTTGTATGTGTGTGATTCTTGAGTGTACTGTCTTATTTGGGTAACACGGTGACTTAAATAAGTCTCTTGGCAATTTGAGTTTGGAGACCCCTTTATTGGGCAAATTGTGAGCTGGTGCTATATGCATTTTCATTATGAAATAATTGTGTATATGTAAGGACAAAGAAGTAAGAACTATTTGTGCTCGCCAACATGATATGTTAATAAAATGAAGGTCCAATCATATCATTATCGGCACGTCTAAAGGAAGCACTTTTTACAGATAGGATATATATTTGTATATGTGCAGATCTTAAATGTTAGTGGATATTATAAAAATACAAAATATATGTGATTTTGTTTAATCTAAAGGCTAGGCAACAAAAATGTCTTTAGAGCATCATTCATCAGCCTACTAAAATGCTTGTGTCATCTAAACCTTCAAAAAATTGTGATAGTCATTGAGCAGGCATATGCTATTTGAAAGTTTTATATGTTATATGTATATATAGTTAGAAAACATTTTCAGTTCAAAGTCAGTTTGCGTATACATTATGCATTGCACAAATTGTACTATTTTTCCAATCCAACTGTCTGTAAAACCCTGGATTATGCTTTCATTTTATAGAGTTATCAATAAAATTTTCACTTTCTCTCCAGCTTAGTATCTTCTCTAGCTCTCTGATGAAATGAGGCTCACAGTCACATGGTATCAGAGTAGAAAATCGAGAGAGGAATCACAGAGGAGACTCAATTTGGTGGTGAGATTTGCAGAAATATTTGCCCTAAAAATCGATCAGAATGATCCTTTGTACATTGGTCCTTCAGACACTTTAGGAGCTGTGTTGATTCCCATAAAGTTGACCAGCTTAGAGAATTATGAGATATAGAGCAGGTCAATAAGAATTGATATGGCTTTGTGACAGGAGCTTGTACTAGAAGATTTTACAAAGATGAACTGCATGAGCAAACATGTAATGCAATTGTGCTTTCATGGCTAATGAACACTGCGAGTGAAGAACTTCTCAGTGGCAATGTGTACTCAACCAATGCTTTTTCACATTGGGCAGATTTGAAGGAGAGGTTTAATAAGGTGAATCACATGAGAGTTTATTAGTTACATAGCGAAATCAACACATTAACACAAGGTGCATACCAGTGTTTTGGACAACAAAAGGCGACAAGGCTCTATCTCGTCTTTTTGAATTAACACGTCAATTTATATCAAAACTTAAAATATTAAATTGCATATATAAATATATTCAAATTAATATTATATAAATTAGTATACAATACAATTGTAAGAATTACAAATTTTTATTAAAAAAAATTTAGGCAGTCCACTGCTCCGGTGAACCGAGTCTCTGGAACAGAACAGACTTGCCAGCAAAAAGAAGCAGAAAAACAGAGCAACTGGGTCTGGAACGGAGCAAAACACATGAAAGAAGAAGAAAGAAAGAAAGAAAAAAAAGAAGCTAGTTCGCAGGTCGCTAGAACATTCTGGAACTGAAGAAGAAGAAAGAAGAAAGAAGAGTTACCTGGAGACGAAGCGCAGTGGAGAAGGAGAACTGAAGTCGCAACTCGCAAGCAATGGAGAATGGAGAACGGAAGTCTTTTTTCCAAATAAACCCTAGGAGGTCTTTTTTATTATTAATATCAGGCTACTTTTAAAATAAAAAATTAAAGGCAACGTCATCGGTGCCTCCGCCTCTACTGCGCCCTCGTCATAGACAAATTCTGTTGTCCATAAACCCAGCTTATGCTATGATTATAGAGGACATGTGTAGCTAATGTAGTTGAAAAATCAGAACCAACTGTGATGAATGTGAGTAAGAATCAAGGAAGAGAGTAAGTAAATGTGAGTTTTGTTATTACACTGGTCACACCAAGGACCATTGCTATAAGCTCACTGGCTATCCAGAAGATTGGAAGCAAAGGAAAAAATCAAGACACGGATTGTTAACAAGAACTCATGAGCTAAGTAAGTCACGGATAAATCAAGTACATCTAAGGTGAAAATTGTCCATATCTGAAAATGAGTTTGTGAAGAATGTTTTATTATATACCAGATTTCACGTACAAGCTTCATATCGTCTTAGCTATCAACTCAAATGATCAAACTTATAATTTAATCGCCAATCCATTACTGAATTTTGCTAGACCTTGCATGACTCAAATTTCATCCAAGATTGGTCTAGGCTCAAAATTTTCAACTACCTACAAGTTTTCTTTCCCCTATTGACCTACCCATTATGACAAGGTCAGATCATTACAATGGAAGATGAGTGCGCAATTTTAAGGAGATATATGTATGTGCCTATCTATGTGTATGTATTTATTTGTACAGGTTATAAAAGAGAGAACAAACACAAGTTATGCAAGATCAAATGACTATAAGTAATACAAGTAATATGAGAGTTTTAAATACAAGTGTTTTAAGAATGAAAGAAAGCAAGCAATGTATACAAAAGCAAATGAATGCAAATGATAAAAGAGAGAATAAATACAAGTGCTATAAGAGCAAGAGATGTGAAAATACATAATGCATTTAATTATTTGACAACTTAAAAAACTATAAAAATACAAATAGAGAGGTGGGGGAGAAAGGTGATACAACCTAAATACATGTATAAACACATATAGTCGCATGACACCTCAAAAAATATAAAAGTACAAAGAGAGTGAGAGAGGACACGATTCAAAAGCACTTCTCAATACAATAAATACAGTCACATGACACCTCAAAAACACTAAAAATATGTTAAGAGAGGTGAAAATATAGAATATAAAGATATGGAGGCGTACGTACAAACACAAAAAGAGATGATGTAACTTGAATGCACATATAAATACAACGAATACACCTAAATGATACCTTAAAAAACATATAAATATCTAAAAAGAAGACGAAAATACAATATATTGAGAAAGAGGTGAAACTATAAGAAGAGAAAAAAGGAAATAACGAGAAAGCTTGTTTTACTCTCTGTCAACTAGCTAAATTTAACAACAAAAATGGGCTCATCTTGTTTCTTTAGCTCTTTTTATATATAAACTTAAAGAAACTTTCGAGTCTAAGCTCTAACTTTGTGCACATTATTGAAAGCCTCCTCTTCTTCCGTAAGAACCCAAAACTCATGCTTCAAAATATGATTTCTATTTTTTCATTCTGAAAACGTATTAAATGTGATAATTGTGTTACCATCACTGATTTTTTCTTAAAAAAAAAAAAATTGTACCCCCCCCCCACCCAAAAGAAAAACTATTTACAATCTATTATTATTTTATTGTCGTATCTTCCTGTTTTTATCTACTAACATGTATTTGATGCCATCATAGTAGACATAAAAGAAATAGGGGTGCTAGTCACGCGAATAGAATAAGAGGGTGGTCTGCCAAAATATTTGGATCGTGAATCTAATCAAAGTAAATATATAGGTTGAGTCCAATTCGGTAGATATTTTCCCTAATGTTCTAATTTGTGTAGTTTTCTCTTTTTTAAATATTATTTGGTAAATTAAAGTAAAATATTTAAACTTCACTGTTGGGATTCTTAAAAATTTTAAAAACTCATCAATGAATTTTGTGATTTGTTAATGTTTTTTTCTTTTTTTAAAAAAAGGATGATGATTGAAGTTCACTGAGCATGTCATTTTGTAGTTATATCAAAATGTGAAATTATTTTGATGTGAGACTTGCCACTCAACTTATCCCCAAGAGAGAAAAATTTAAGTATTTGGGGTCCATCATCCAGAGTAGCGGGGATATCGACGATGATGTCACACACCGTATTGGGGCAGCTTGGACTAAATGGAGGCTTGCCTCTGGAGTATTGTGTGACAAGAAGAT
>JAPFFP010000070.1:16258111-16272722 GCA_026153255.1 Solanum medicagineum
CCAATTTAAATGTACCCTCCGACCACACTTAAGCGCCGTGAACTTACTTCGACTTAATTAATTTACGGGGTCTAACACTAAGGTATCAGCTGTTTTATTTTTCTTTCTTGGCACATGTTGGAGGGTTATATCTCCAAGCCATCCTATTATCTTTTGAGCATAATAGTGATATGGGCGCAGTTCGGGCTTCCTGACCTCATAAGTTCCCAAAAGTTGTTTAATCACTAGCTGAGAAGCACCAAAGACTTGCAGTTGTAATTGTTTCATGTCGACAGCCATTTTGAGACCAAGTATCAATGCTTGATACTCTGCGACATTATTGAAGCAACGTTGTTTCAATGTGAAGGAGACTGGTAGGACCTCTCCTTGTGAAGTCACAAATACCACTCTAGCGCCAGCTCTGCCACGATGTGCAGCCCCATAAAAGTACATCTCCCAAGGAGGTTGTATTTCAATAGCCATCACATCTTCATTAGGGAGATCATCAGTTAGCTCCCAATCATCTGGTATCGGATGGTCTGCCAAGAAGTCTGCTAATGCTTGTCCCTTTAAAGCTTTTCGATGGATGTACACGATCTCAAACTGTTAGAATTGGAGATACCACCTTGCCAATCAGTCGCTGAGGACTGGTTTCGACATGACAAACTTGATCGGATTTGCTATAGATATGAGATGAATAACGTGAGCTTGAAAATAATGCTTCATCTTTTGAATTGAGAAGACTAGAGCCAAACATAACTTTTCGATTGGCGAATAATTTAGCTCATTTGGTGTCATCATTCTGCTCAAGTAGTAGAGGGAGTTTTCTTTGCCTTCGCTATTCTCTTGAGCTAATAGGGCTCCAACGGACCTTTCTTGTTCCGTAATGTAGAGTATTAATGGCTTTCTAGGTATAGTGGCTGCTAGAAATGGAGGGTTTGCCAGATATGCTTTGATACTTTCAAAAGCTTCACTACATGTTTGGTCCCACTTAAAAGGAGCACCCTTCTTCATAAGATGACTGAATGGTTGGCATCTCCCAGTTAGATTCGAGATAAACCTCCTTAGGTAAGCTAACTTTCCTTGAAGGTTTTTTACCTCATGAATGTCTCGAGGCTAGGGGATCTTCAAGATGGCATCAACTTTAGCTTGATCAATCTTATCCCTCAATGTCGCACAATAAAACCAAGAAATTTTCCAGAAGTAACCCCAAAGGCACATTTCAATGGGTTCATCCTTAGTTGATATCTTCGGAGCAGTTCAAACACCATTCTTAAGTCTTTCAAATGGTCCGCCCTCTTTCTCAAACTTCACCACCAAGTCATTAACATAACGTTCAACATTTTTGTGGAGTAAGTTATCAAATATATTATGATAGCCCTTTGATACGTGGCACCAACATTTTTTAGACCAAAAGGCATCACTTTGTAGCAAGATATATCTTTAGGTGTGCGAAATGCGGTGAGTTCTTCATCCTTTGGTGACATATGGATTTGATTATAGCCAGAAGAACCATCCATGAATGACATTGCCTTGTAACCAGTTGTAACATCAAACATTAGCTCTGGAATGGGCAGTGGGAACTCATCTTTAGGACATGCATTATTGATATCTCTGAAGTCAACACAAACTCGAATTTGGCCATTCTTCTTCCTCGCTGGAACAATGCTTGAAATGCACGTAGGGTATTCAACTTCATGAATGAAGCCTGCCTCAATAAGCTTATTGACTCCATTCTCGATCAATAGGACCAACTCTGGCCTAAAACGTCTTTGGGTCTGCTTCACAGGGCGAGCACCATTCTTGACTGCCAATTGGGTGACTGCTACTTTAGGATTCAAGCTAGGCATTTCTTTGTAACTACAAGTGAAAACATTCTTATACTCTTTGAGCAGATTCATATAAGCGTTTTCTTCCTCAGTTTCTAGAAAAACGCTTAAGTAAGTTGGCCTTAGGTCTTCATCAGTGCCAAGGTTAAGTTCCTTTAAAGGATTTATCATGGCTTTCACTCCTTCTTCCAGTACTAGTGGGGCATCTCCAACATCTTCTTCCTCTCGTGGATCAATGTATTCTGATCCTCCACCAACCTTTACTTGAGATGAGGTATCGAGCTCCCTCGAAACTGTAATATGATATGAGGAGCCTACACTTTCTTCATCTTCCTTTTGTTCCTTGGTGTAAACCATGGTGTGAGTCTTTGCCTTTAGCACTTCTCCACATGAAACCATTAGTTCCACTTTTTGCTTCATCCTAGAGGGAATTGTACTTTGGACATCCTTTTGGATAAGCGGAGCAAGTGTTTTCACCCTTAGGTAACTTCTCCGATGCTTCTTACTTTCTTTCTTCAATTTTCCCAACCTCTCAAACACGGAAATTTTCGTAGTGGGTTTTCTAAGTCGTTCGAAGATAAAAGGGCTTTTGTTAGAAGAACAAGACTCATTTTCGATGGTGATGTAATTGTTACTTGCTCTTCTAATGGAAATACAGACTGGAGGTAGTTGGCTATAGCCCAAACCTTCGCGTGCTTTCTTGGTGACGTCATCTGATGGGAGTTTCCCTAATTTAGACAGTTCATTAGGGTTGTATCCAGCTTTTGCAAGTAGCTTATAAGCATTTGGATCAAAACCCTTTGTACGTTTTGTAGGGAATGACATATCCTATGGTGGATTTCGAGGCAAAAACTCTCCCAGTAGCTTTGAAGACAAGTTGATTGCATCAATGTATTTGATAGGAAGAGTTAACCCTCCCAGTACATTTCCCTAAACATCAGATGATTGACCTGCCTCTTTCTTTACCTTTGGAACATAGCGGGTTACAAAAATTAGCTTCATTTTTGAGGACATGTTCTTCCCTTTATCTGGACAAGACTCCAACTCCCCTATATTGGCCTTGACCTTTCCAACCACCGTATCAGATCTTTTTTTAGCAAGTGCATTGGACTTAGTCGATTTGACATCGTTGAGTTTTGGTTCTTTCACAATATATTTCTTCAGATAGAATTTTGTATCAGCAAAGTGTGACTCAGCTTCAGTGAAAGGATTATCATCAACAACTATTTTTGTTTCAATTCCATCTTGGAGATACTTCAAACATTAGTAGTAAGAGGATGAGACAGTTTTTTCTCATGCACCTAAGGCCTACTAAGCAATATATTGAATGAAGTATTTGCATCGATCACGTGCATCGACGCACTAGATCGCAAATCACCAATATGGATTTCTAACTTAATGGAGCCTATAGACCTCTACGCCCTTTGATTGAATCCTTGTACTAACAGATGACTTTCACTAAGCTCGTCAGTCGTGATGGGCAAAATGTTAACCACAGATCCTTCATCAATCAAGATTTTATTTATCCTCTTCTCTAGCACGTGACCCACCATGTACGAAGGACGATTATGTAGCTTTTCACCAAATAGGAGATCATCCGCTGTAAATGTGATTTTTGTATCGCATGCATGTGCTTCTTGAGAAAAGGGTTCTGCAGGCTTCTCAGCAGATAAGGGAGACATTTTTGATGAGGTTTCGCCTGTTGCTTCTTCTTTATCCATTGGAGACATCTTTGATGAACTTTCACCTACTGTCTCTCCTTTGCCAGTGTTAAAACATGATGCCTCATTGTTGTCTTGGGCAGTGTGAAACCAACTCGGCAATAACTCTCCAAAAGTCACTGGACGTCGTGCCTTCTGGTAGTGATGCACGTCCACCCTTTTTTCTTTGGATGCGTGACTAGATTTTGCTTCTTTGGTCTCCTCACCATCCTTTCTCTGGTCGATTTCTTAGATAATCCTCTTCGTGAACTTGTCTTGTTGCGTCTCCACCTAGTCACGAAAATCCAACTTTCATCATCATCTCTATCAGTTTGGATTTTGTTGGGCTCTAAGGACTTCTCCTTTTCAGAGGTATATATTTGGATCGGGTCAAGCGAGCCAAAAGTGATAGAGATTTGGTTAGAACTAGCTTTCTCATCATCAAGGACAATCTTCGGACTTACCAGTCTTGATCGTTACAAAGGGCGATGCTACCGTATCGAGCGTGTTGGCTTCCCCAGCCAATTGCATGACTTTGTCTTTGAAGATGAAACACTTCTCAAGAGGATGACCCAAAAGTCTATGTTATTTGCAATAGTCTGGATCATCAATCTTTCCAACTTCATCGGGCCATTTCATCTCTGGTAATTCGATGAGCTTCAGTTCAACCAACTTATCAAATATTTGAGAAACATCAGAATTCAAAAAAGGTATTCTTTTTCTTGCATTTCCTTTAAAGTCAACTTTCGATTTGGACGCCCTTGAAAAGTTATCTTCACACTATACTTCTTGCTTTCCATTGTAGTAAATTCCACGGGCGATGGGTTGACAGTCATGGATTCCTTGTTATCATTTTTTAGCACAAATTTGTTCCATTTCTTTGGTTCCTGCTTGTCCTTTCCTTTGCAAGGATCATGAACAAGCATTCCATCTTTTCCGGCAGAAGACATGCTCAACTCCATATCATGAGCACGAGACACTAGATCTTCAAAAGACTTAGGTTTGATCCCTTATAGGATGTAGATAAGCCCCCATTGCATTCCTTGGGTACATATTTCTATTGCAGAAGCTTCACTAAATCTATCTTTACAGTTGAGACTTGTGTTCCTCCATCGATTTATGAAGTCAATGACTGGCTCATCCTTTCTTTGGAGAGTATTTGTGAGTTCTACCATGCTCACTGTGCACCTTTTGCTACAGAAGCGATTGAGAAACTCATGCTCCAGTTGCTCCCAACTGTCAATGGACTGAGGCTCAAGATTTGTGTACCAGTCAAAGCATTTCCTTTCAAGGAATGGACTAATTGTTTGACGAGATAATCTCCATAGGTCTAGCATTATTACATGTCTCTACAAAGTGGAAACATGCTGCTTTGGATTCCCTTTGCCTTCGAATTGCTGAAATTTAGGAGGTTGATAACCGGCAGGCATCCTGAGACTATTAATCTTTGCAGTGTAAGGCTTGGCATACATATGGGAAGACTTGGTGGAGACTTCATACTTGTCTTTAATGGTCCCTTCAATGAACTCCTTTAATTAATTAAGTGGGATCATTCCTTTGATAGAAACTGGCAGCTCTTTGAGAGTCAACGCTTGATTCACAAGATTTTCAGCCTGTTGAATCTCAATACCCTTCTCAGGTACATGGCTAGACTCCTCATCTGATAATCCATCTACTTTATCCATCAACTTATCAATGTGAGACTCTTGGTGTTGCATATGCCTGGTCAGTCCTTCAATCATCTTTTCCAGACTTGCAAGTTGTTCCTCCATGGATGAAGCATTAGTTGTCATCGCTTGCATGACTGTTGGAGGCATAGAAGAGTAGTATGGGTTATCATGGAAGTTGATCTTCAGAGGTCTCACATTATGCGACGTGTGTGGAGAAGACTCATTGGATAAGTCCTAGTCTTTCTTTGCAGTAGAATTCTTAGAACCAGAGACCTCAAGTAGAGCTAAAGTCTGCTTGATTTTCTCAGCAACACTGCTTCCTCCGTTTGAAGCATTTGTAGAGGACCTTGTTCCGTTTGGAGTTGAAGATCCAAAATCAGGAATTGGTGTGGATGATACTCGCGTTGTTTGTTGTCCTAGCATAGTGGCTTTGCTCCTTATAACAGCTCCAACACTTCCAAATTTAACACCCAGGATTCCCTCTACTTCAGTGGAGAACTTGGAACCAGTAGCCTTGGAGGAAGTTGATTGGGAGTTGATCTTCTTGGAAGCCATTTGAATATTCTTTGATTCTTGAAAAGTTGAGATGAGAGGTAGAGATTGTCTCATTGGGCGTGCCGAAATTGGTATGACAATAAAATTCGTGTCTAGAAAATATTATTCAAGGAACGAAAATACTGCAACAATCGTATATTTTATTCAAGGAGTGAGTTCAACAATCTCTATGAATCCTCTGATTCGCCTTTTCAAATATAGATTCAAGGCTCTTTAGCTTGATCTTGAATCTTGAAACTTGAAAACTTGATGTTGACTTATACATGAATTCAAGGGCTTTTGGGCTTTATCTTGAATTTGGTAGTCTTGATCTTGATATATGGATTTGATGGACTTGAACTTGAATTTGCTATGGATATGTTCTTGAACTTGATCTTGACTTGTACTTGAATCCTAGGGCTTTTGGGCTTGTTCTTGAATCCGATGATCTTGATCTTGATGCATTCTTGAACTTGAATGCTTGATTTCTTGATTTCTTGAATTCTTCTTATTGCTTGTAGAGATATCCACGCTTGATCCACGAGCTCTCTCTGGCTTCTTATTAGAATTCTTGATGTCCATTCTGAATTATGAGGACCCCTTTATATAGTTATAGAATAGAGGAGTCATGATAAAATCAGATCTTCTTTCGGCCAATCAGATTTAAGGTGACATGACGCAGGAAAAGTGATAAGAATAGGTTTCCTTGAGTTATAATAGAATCAGGCTTTCTTCTAGCCAATCAGATTTAAGGTGACATGACGCGGGAAAAGTGATAAGAATATGACTCCTTTCAAGTGACATGACAATATTTAGTTGGTTAGGACACATCACTTGCACATATAACACACATTTATTGGCCTTTGATTTAGACAGGAATGCCATGTCATTTTGATACATGGCATGGTCCTATTGATTTCTTTATTTGACTTGGAACGCCACGTCATTCGTCACGTGACATCAAGTGGGCCTCTAGGATGGGGGAATTTTGGACCTAGTAAATTGGGTCATCTTTTGTAATCCAAATGAATTTGTGCTTTTAATTAAATCCATACTTTATTAAACTTAATTAATTAACTCAATTATATTAATTCATAATATTTATTTGGACTAATATATTTTAAATTTAATATAATTTGAATAATTTTATAAAATTTATATTTTAATAGATTTTATATGATTACAATATGATTGCCACAAGAAGCTCTATGCCATTCTTTTGAATGGCTATTGTTTCGATTTCCCAAAGCTCAAGCTTTTCCTTCTTTTTTTTTCTTTTTCTTTTTTTGTTTTTGTTTTTGTGAAGCTATACTATTATTTGTTTTTTTGTATTAAGCTACAAAACGCGTGCGCTCTACGTTAGTTCTTTCTTTCTTTTAATTAAAATTGATTTGGGTAGGTGCTAAAGTGGCATTGGTAGACCAATAATCCTATTTCAATGTTTAAAAGATATTTGTAAATTTAACACCAATTTATCAGAATTTCACACAAAACCTGTTTATCGATAGTCTTAATTTTTATATTCCTGATTTAAAAGGATATTTTTGCAGTTATTGGATTTTCCAACTAAGTTTAAAGGATAAACTTGACTTTGCCAATAAAAAGAGAAAAAAAAATCAACTGCGCATATATATTTAAAAATGAATTTATAGAATTAGTTTGTTCGGATAGAAGAAATATATCGAAAGAAAATTTTAATTAAAATAATAATATATTTATTTAGATATCACGTAAGTATCATATATAACAATACGAGTAAAAACGTGAGAGTTAATTGTCCAAACGCAATCAATGTTGGATGATAAGAATCAACATGTTTATAAAGTATAATGAAAAATAAATATAACTTTTTTCCTAAAAGAACATAAAAAATATAAAACAAAAAGCAGAGCAATGACAAAAAAAAAAAAAAAAAAAAAAAATAGAAATGAAAAGACAAGCCCAGAGTTAATATATAAGTTTTTTTTAGTAAGTCGAAATATTTTTTTAATTTACTGTGTTAGATATTTATATAAAATAAATAAATGTGTTTTTTCTTCACCTGGCTATATTCAGGTTGTATAGACTTTTGTTACTGAAAAACGACTAATTCATATTTTTATTTTTGAAAATTAAATATGATTATAAATTAATTTGATATAAATACTATTCATGTGTACCTTTACATATTATTTTCCCCATGATGTTACAATTTACAATTAGCTTTTTTTATGAAAATAAAGATTGCATTTGGTCATGAATTTATTTTATTATATTTAATTTTTGTAAAAATTGTGCATTCAACTTCAAATTGAATTCTTTAAAAATTTTAATTTTCTTCTAAAAGAAATTGTTTCACTTTTTTCACTTTAGATTACTCATAAAAGTTAGAGAAACAATTTCAGTTTGTTTCGTTCGTAATCAAACATAATTCAATTTTCAAATATAATTTTTATTTAAAAATTAAATACTTTTTAAAAATATTTTAATAAAACATAATCAAAATGTTAGTTAATAGTATTTTTACTTCTTCTTTCGTATTCCCTCCGTTCACTTTTATATGTCGTTATTTCATTTACCGAGGTCAAACTATATAATTTTTGACGAATATTCTAAGATGTATTTTTTTATATGAGAAAATTTTCAATTTATAATATTTTTGGTAGAGTTCACAACTATCTAAAGATTAAATATTAAATTTAATCAAATAAAAATAAATAGAAGAAGTATGATTCAAATCAACTTACTGATGTGCCCTACAATGAATGGGGCCTAGAACTTCCATATAAGAACTTAAGAATCGAGCTCAAGTATGGGGGCAAGGGTCAAAGTTGTGAGAAATTTCAAGAGTTAGGTGAAGCTGAAAAAGGTAAAAAGTGATAAATGGAGGACAAAAATGGTCAAAAGTTGAACAGCCCCAGGCATTTTAATTCAACCACACCATTGTTGATCTAAAATGTGTTGTGTATTTCACTGTCCTCCACCTTCTTTCCTTCCTCAGTCTTCAGTGCGATCCAGAAGGTATGAATTTTTGCAGACTGCACCCCACCCCACCCCATCTTCTTTTCTTTTTCTCTTTTTTATGTTGAGTTTATGTTGTATGATGGTTGTAAATGTTAAAGATTTTGTTGACAAAGTCGCTTTCTCATCCCTCACTCTCATGGAGATAGCGACCTTTCATTTTCCCCTTTGTATTTATACATTCTCCGTATTTGGTGCACCCTTTATATTCCCCTTCAATTTCTCTGAATTTCTTATCTCATTTCCCTTTCCTCACAATTTATTTGTTTCTTCATTCACCCAAATACTCTCTATCTTCTTCTACCTAGCCCCTATTTGTTTATTCTCATACTTGTATTTATTGCTCTTCAGGTGGGAAAATGAACACTATTGGAGACTTAGGGTTTCCGAAGTTTCGGTTACTTAGCAGATAAGTATTTCTTTGATTTATTATCCCTTTCTCCTCTGATTCTGAGTATATGTTATTCTTATTTTTTGCGATACTCATTACGACAATGACAACATACCCAATGAAATCGCTCCAATTGGTGGTGTCTGGGGATGTTTTGGAAATTAGAGATCTTTGTCTTTTTTGATTGATTTTTGCTATTGATTTTAGGGTTTGTGGTATGAGTTGACTCTGCTTAGTCACAGATTGTGTTCGTATAGTGAACTCTTTCATGTTTGAAAGTTTGCCATGGATTTTGTTTTTCTTGTTTAGTGCTTGACAGGTTGATTAATTTTTGTTTGTCAATGGTTAGGTCTGCGTACATTCTATCTCCTCAGATCCCACTTGTGGGATTCTACTGTAATGGTTCACTGCATTTCTATTTTCTGTTGTGATTCATTACATCATGGACATTATAAGAAATATAAGTTCACTGTTAAGAGTGTTTTTTTTTTCTTAAAGAGATGAGGAGCCAAAGGGCTTTTCCTTTTGCAAAAGATAAGTACATACTTTTAGTTCCCAGTTCTTCACCCTTCTGCTATTATTCAAGTATGATTTGTTGGTTGTGTCTATTGCATTTGCATTTTCAATTCAGTCGAAAGTTCGATCCCTTTACTCTCTGCAATTTGATTCTGAGATATAATGGTGAACTGTTGCAAAGTATTACTTGACTGGTTACTTGGAGTTGAGTATAAGCTATGGAAAGGTAATATTGATAGATTGAGGTTTAGTTTATTTGTTCTTTGGAAAGTCACATATTGTATTCGACATATGATTTGATGAATTAACAAGGCTGTTCAGTTGGAGAGGTTAATTGTAAAAGTTTTGTAAATTGAGGAATGGTCCAAGAGAGCTTCCTTCAGCCCACTCATGGAGGAGAATGGGGTTGAATTAGCTGCCGACTCATTCATCCAACCACCCAGTAGAAAGGATAGGTTTCGTGCTACTGTGATTGAGTGAATGATGCGGGAGATAGTTTTCTATCCCTCTCTTTCCTTGCTTGGACTGAAGGGAGCTCCTTTTTCCCATTCTCTTTATTTTCAAAAACAATTTTTATCATTTTGTTTAATACGATATTGTGGAGTTTTTCTAGGATAAGATATTTCCGTTGTCTGGACAAATTCAAGCACTGAATCACTTCTGTTTAAATTTGTCAATAGGTTTTCAACTATCATCTTGTTGGCTGTACTTGTATATTGTGCTAAAAATCTACTTCCTCACTAGGCAGCTGTCTCTTCGTTCTGGTCTCCACCACCATTGTATATCTGGGTTAATCCCAAATGTTAGAATCTTGATATGGCTCTATTCTCATGCCTTTTTTTACAGTTATACCGAACATCCATTTGCTATAATGTTTTGCAATATGTTTTGTGTGTTGTGTCTAAACTGATCAGGATCGCAACACAGATTCAACTTTGAATCTCCTTTTCCTCTTCATAGAGGCACAAAATAAGACATTTTAGACAGAAACGGCTTACCTGAAATCTGTTCTGGGGAATTAGTATTTACAAATTCATATGTATTTCTATGTTTGTAAGCTTTAAAATTTTCAAATATATCTGCATGGCTGTGAAGACAGCAAAACGTGATGAGCACCATGTTTTTCTCCCTTTTTGTAGGGCAATGAGGGATGACCTCATTGAAATGCATTTGCTCAATTTTTATATGGCAAGTAGTTTGTGGAAAGTACAAGTTTTATGTTATATTTTTGCATTAATGAAATACTATATTAATTTATTTTAACTAGGTCATGACTGGTAGCAATTGATTTTGCCAATTATGGAGGGGGGGACCTCATGGTTTAAATCCTGATTTAGGAAATGAGGAGATAATTGCCCATCATTATAATTTATATAGTGTATTATAAGGTTGTGTCCGGCATTATTTGTCTAGGAAGTACCAATAGATTCTGTCTGTAGGGTGGTCCCCTGCCCCTTTTTACATGCTATTTTCATGCCTACATTTGTTTTTGTATGCATTCTAAAACTTATTCTCTATTAAAATATGATGCATTATTGATCTCTCCTGTTCCCAAATGAAGCCAAGCCTATTAATTGCCCCATCATTTACGGATGATTCGTTGCCCTATCATACTAACTTTGGAGGAAGAAATGTGTTAAGCACTCTCCACTTCCAACATAGCACCTCTGATCTAAGGGTTATGGGTTTAAATGGGGAGGGATAAAAAAATTAAATAATAAAAGCTGCAGTGATACCCCACCTCACGCTCAGTGCTTAGCATCTGGTGCATTACCAATTTTTATTTTTTTGGGGGCCCAACATTGGGTCACCTATCCATTAACCATCAATGTGGGACTTTTGTATTCTTCAATACCCCACTTCGCGCGCATCTGGTGCGTGGACAATTTTTAATTTTTTGAGGGCGGGGGTTCAACTGGGAGAGATGGATTCTGCTCTGATATTGGGCTTAACTCATAATGCAAAAGCTAGTTTAAAGCTCAAGCTTTGTAAGGAGTTCATCTATCTCAATGTGAGACTTTTTGTATTCTCTTATTGTCCTATTTAATCATGTCAAGTTTTGTTTTTTCTAAAAAAGATAACAGGTTGGTTGCCCAGAAGAAGTTTGTGGCTAAACTTGAGAATAGTATTCCATTGAGTTTCTGCGTCATTGATTGGTGAAGGTGAAGGTTCAAATCGGTTGAGTGGTCCCCTTCTCCAACTCTACTCAACCCCCATGCCCTCACACTGCACTAACTTCAATGCAAAATAAAAATAATTTTCCATACAATATAGAAGCATTTCAAGAATTTATTCTTGTCTTGTGGAGAACTTATATTCTAGTTCAACATCTGCATGAAAGTGTCGGCCATTTTGGATGGGTATTACTAATTTTTCTTTCAATTTAATCCACCCACAATTTCTGGCTTTCTAATATGGTTAAGTGATCGAACACAGTCGCACGCTAATTACTCATGGTTTATGTTATTCGGACTTTTAAAAATACCGATAGGTTGACGACTGGGACTGCCTTGCAGAAGTTGAAATGGCTTGATTTTAGTCAACTGGTTTCCAAAGAACTGACCCTGTAACAAAATTCAGAGGCCCTTACTGCTATCATTTGTTAAATAGTTGGTCATAAAAAAGAGTTTGAAACTATATGAACTTTAAACGTAGGCTCAAAGAGGATAATATTTTTTTCAAAGATAAGACTGTCAATGCAGGATAATAAATAATGTCTTGAGCCCAAGTAGGGATGACAATGGGCGGGTTGAGCGTAACTCTCAATTTTTTAAAACTATTCTACCTAGTCTAATGATTTTTTTCATTTTCAACTCATCCTGCCTTGCATAGATCCTCCCTGCATAAATTTGCGCTGCTTAAATTTCTATGTTCTTTTATTTTTTAATTAAATTTAATATGAAAAATTAAAATTCATAGTTTTAAAAAAAACAATTTGCTAATTAACATTTTAACAACTAATTAACTATTTTTAGTTCATATTTCAATAATTGTTTCTTAAGCATTGATTAGAAGTTTTTAATTAATATTTTAACAAGTAACAATATAATGGACGTGTTTAGCTTAAATTTTAGAAAAAAAATAAATTTAAAGTAAAATGTTTAATATACAAAATTTATATCTTTGATTTTTATTAGTGACAAAGATTTAATTTTCTTCTAATTTTTATTTGATTTGTTAAATTCGCAATCCGCCTTGTCTTACATTAATTTTTAAAATAGTCACTCAGTCCTGTTGGCATCTCTACATCCAAGAGTGTACCGAACGGTTAATGAAGTGGAAAACCGTTAAAATGTTAGTAGAAATAAAAATTATTGCTAGGATCTTCATTTATTTAAGCCTTAGGGGGAAGAAAGACCCATATCTATATTAGTGCTGAGTGAATTTATTTAGGTACAACGTAACTTAAGGAAAAAATAACCTAGTGTTAATAAATCCGTTGTGAAAGAAGATTTGGAAAATGTTATTAGCTAGCCACTTTGTAAGGTGGTAAGAACTAATTTTTTAATTCTTGACCATTGTAAATTGATTCTCTTTTTCATGTGTTGCTAGAAGGGGATAAACTTAGGCTTAAGTTCACCTGCGCTGCCTCATTGCATCATACACGTGTCGGTTTGGATTGATATTTGATTAAAATCAAAATTAAATTAATTTAATTGATTTTTAAATTCTCAAAATCAAATCAATTATAGTATATATTTTTTTGTTTAGTGGTTATCAATTTTGGTTTGGTTTGGTTTGGTTTGGTTATTTGGTCATTAATCGTACACAAAAATAAAAGTAATGATACATTCAAAACGGAGAAAAAGCAACAACAATTCATTAAAAAACAAAAAATAGTTATGACAATTGATATTATAGAATATTTAATCACTAATTTACTGTAGATAATGTTTCAAAATTCACAATTTCGGCCTAGAAAGAAGAGGTGGTGACATTCCTAGTCCCATACATAAAATAAATAGATAAATATTCTTGTATTGGGTATTTATGCTTTTATAAGTAGATTGTAAAATAAAATTTGATAAAAACGTATATAAATTCTTCAAAATTATTTTTATAAATAATGCATTACGTATGTATAATTACAAAATGTATGAATATAATTTGCCGGTTCAGTTTGATTATTTCTTTAATATTTTCGAACAAATCCAAATTCAAACCAAACACGACTGATTTTTAAAAAATTTAAAAATCAAATCAGGCCAAACCCAAATAAAATTGATTTATTTTATCAGTTTGATTTGATTTTTCGATTTGGATCGATTTTTATCCAAATCGTGAACACATTGGAATGACATGGATCACATAAAATCTTTAGAGGAGCTTGATGGATACAAAATAAAGACATACAATGTATGTAAGGTCCATCAAAATGAAGAGAAAGAAGAAGAGATCATATTTGCAAATGGTCATTTTTTAAAGACACAATACATAAATTGAACCTTTAACTTGGAGTAAAATTTTAAGTGGGAATTTAAACTTTCAAAGTATACAAATAGACATTCCAACTTGCACATTCCTTAATATTTAAACGCAAGTGGCTGACATGGCAAACATGTGTGTTACACGCAAAAGGGGCTCGTATGTGCAGTGTTTGTGAACGTTTTAACAGTAAAAAAAGCTTGATTTATCATTTTTACCTCTACTACATGCCTTTATTTATAACCATTTATTGTCAAATTAAGATACACTTTCTTTTTCTTTTTGTTAAAAATACACAAGCATTTGCCTCTCCATTTTTTACACGTTTTTTGCCTATTTTTGATAAATAATGAATTCAAATTTTTTTCGAATTGTGAAAAAAGAACTATAATGAAGATTTCTTGGTCAGCAAATAATCTAGGTCGTTGGTTTCTTGGATGTGAAGATGGTCGAGTATGATATAACAAATTTTTTGTTTAAATTTTAATATTCAAGATTCAATTTTTATGGTTATTTTTTTGTTTGTAAACAGGTTGGATGTAAATTTTTTAGGTGGTGCGAAATGAA
>JAPFFP010000070.1:16287525-16302153 GCA_026153255.1 Solanum medicagineum
GGGCTCTATACAAGGCAACTGAATATTTACAGAATATCTGATTGGCATCGTATCCCTATAATTGATCCTATAATTCTAACAATCCCTATAATTAAGGATTCTAACAACTTCTAACTAACGTCACAGCACAGGTTTGGGCCTTTTCACTAGCATATCCACCATTAGCTGGACCATGCCAGAACACACAATAGATCTACTAAGTTGCTGGATTAGAAGGGGAAGCAACAAAAATCAAGAGATGGTGGAGATTCCAGCATGCATTTGGTGGACCATACGGGAGGAAAGAAATCAAAGAATTTCTGAAGGGAGATTAAGTGGAACGTAATTACTTTGTCAGGCTTGTGGTGTAAAGAACAGGATGTAGATGAAGAGATCCAACTAGTGGATTTCATTGGAGCATTATAAATATATCTAACTTTTTCTTCTTTTTTTTCCTTTTCCTTGTAACAACTTTTTGGAGGTGACAAGCAGAACCCTTAATATCAAGGAACACAACATGTTACCAGTCTCAAAGAAAAAGATAATTAAGTATATAATCACAGAAAATATCATCAGAAAAAGATAAAAATAAAAAATGAATGGGGCAACTTTAGAAAGAAGGTTGCTTTAGGAAAAACCAAACTTAAAAAGGAAACAAATGGCAGTAAGTGGGATTCAATCCCTCGACTCGACGGAATTAAAACTAGCTCTTAACTAATGAACCACTCCATCTCTTTTGATCATGCCTTCAGATAATACTAGATGGATTTTAAGTATTATACAAATAATATATTATTTTAGGAGATTAGTGGAGAAATATAGGGAAAGAAAGAAGGATCTTCATATGGTGTTCATTGATCTCGAGAAGGCCTACGACAAACTCCCAAGGGATGTCTGATGGAGGTGTCTAGAGGTGAAAGGTGTCCCAATGACATATATCAAGGTGATAAAGGACATGTATGACGGAGCCAAAACTCAAGTAAGAACGGTGGGAGGAGACTCAAAGTATTTTCCTGTTGAGATGGGACTCCATCAAGGATCTGTGTTGAGCCCTTTCCTGTTTGCCTTGGTGATGGATGAGCTGACGCAATCTATCCAGGAGGAGGTTCCATGGTGTATGCTATTTGCAGATGACATAGTACTGATTGATGCTACTCGGACTAAAGTTAATGGTAGGTTGGAGGCTTGGAGACACGCCTTGGAGTCCAAAGGATTCAAACTGAGCAGGACCAAAACAGAATACTTGGAGTGCAAATTCAGTGTTGCAAGGGATGAAACAGACATTGATGTGAGGCTTGCCACTCAACCTATCCCCAAGAGGAAAACCTTAAGTATCTAGGATCCAATATCCAGAGTAGTGGCGATATCGATGATGTCACACATCGTATTGGGACAGCATGGACTAAATGGAGGCTTGCCTCTGGAGTATTGTGTGATAAGAAGATACCATCTTAACTCAAAGGTAAGTTTTACAGAATGATAGTTAGACCATTTTTGCTGTATGACGTGGAGTGTTGACCAATAAAAAATGCATATGTTCAGAAGATGCATGTCGCGGAGATGAAGACGTTGAGATGGATGTGTGGTCACACCAGTAGTGATAAGATTAGGAATGAGACCATTCGGGAGAAGCTAGAGGTGGCCCCTGTGGCTGATAAGACAAGGGAAGCGAGACTTCGATGGTTTGGACATGTGCAGAGAAGGAGTACTGATGCCCCTGTTAGGAGGTGCAAGAGGTTGGTTTTGGGAGTTGCATGGAGGAATAAAGGTAGACCGAAGAAGTATTGGGGGAGGTGATCAGACAAGATATGGCGAAACTTGATCTCACCGAGGATATGACGTTAAATAGAAAGGAGTGAAGGTCACGAATTAGAGTAACAAACTGATTGGTTGGTAGGGTTAGGTGGTTGTCTGACCTTGGGGTATAGTAGGGTAGCAGGAATAGTCGTGTTTTATATCATGTGCTGTCATTATCTGTGTTAATTCTATCGAATTTACTTACTGTTATGTGCTTTTCGTTATTAGTCGCTCTTTCTGTTCCCTTTCCTTTCCTTTGTCATATCTACTTTTATTTTACTTATGAGTTTTTGAGATGAGGGTTCGCAGAAAGCAGCCTTTCTACTTTTAGGAGGTAGTGGTAAGGTCTGCGTATATCTACTGGGTATGGTGTTGTTGTTGTTGTTGATAATGGGTTGCTGCGGGTTCCCTTGTAATCAAAATAAAAAAAAAGATAATGGGTTCACATGACCCTTGTTACATATAATTCGCCACTGGGGAAGGGCATTTGAGAGTAGTATGGTGTGACAGTTGGATTTTGCAGGTCCAGGTCAGTGACCAATTGTCTCAATCACTATTCGTTCTTCTTATTACTTGTATTACTTTAGACCTAGGTTTTTTAATATCTTAATTGTGCTGATGTATGCACTTTACACAATGTTCTTTTTTTTTTTTTGGAGGATTTCTTATCCTTCCCTTCCGTGATGTTTCTCTGTATATGAAAGAAATGGACTTACACTGATCTCTTTCTTGGTATACAAGAGTATAACAATAGTGTCTTTTTCTAGTAGCAGTAACATTCAGTAATATTCTTTTTTTTTTTTTTGATGAAGTACATTCAGTAATATTCTTATTTTCCAGGGATCTTCATGTTAGTTCTTCTTTTCTTCATTTTCCTTGATTTTTATGAAGAGTTACATATTTCCACATACATACTAGGATCATTTGCTGAGGATGATATTGGAGGACAAACCATGACTGTCTCATCAGCTGTCGGTAATGCAACTGCGAGTAGAGGACTGGAAGTTGCTGTTGCCAATCTCCAAGAATACTGCAATGGTACATAATGAGGAACTTATTACTCCGTTTGCCACTTCTACTTTTTTTACCTTGTTAGAACTGTAATACAGATTTTAAAGATCTCAAATCTTCCAATAGCTGCTCTACTTTATAAGTGCAGGAAGCATTTTTTGTAAAGGAACAGGGTATTTGATTGAGCTCCATTCCATAGATTGATGGAAAAAAAGGAAGTAAATCTATCACTAGAAACGTCAAATATGAAGCTTCAAAACCCTATAGAGAACTCTTTCAATTCTTGAGACAAGCTCGTAGTGACTATATGGTTCAATACTTTCTACTTTCCTGGGTGTTCTTTCTAGTGGCTGAGAAATCTGTCTGGAGCCAATCCTTTTAGGCCAACTGCAGCCCCAGAAAGTCGGGGATGATGGGCTCTCCACTCTGTGCAAGGCTCAAACTTGTGACCTAAGACACAAGTCCCTCAACCTTTGCTAATTGAACTAAACTCCTGTGCGGCTCGATTAGCATATACTGTCCGAGTTCCTCTAGTCTTTTTCTAAGTGAAGGGTTTTTATAGTTTGTGAAGGGTTGTTTGGTGCAGGTACTTGTGAAAGCTTCAGTTAGGTATGCCAATGCCGCTAGCTCAGTAACCTAATTTGAGTATCTGTACTGATACATAGTTCCATCTCAGTATCATAGTTTGGCTGTGATATACTATTATAGATTATTAGAGATCATATCTCATGGTCCAATTTTATGTGATGTAATTAAGGTCTAAGTGAAGGGTTTTATAGTTTGTTTGGATTCTGGCAAGGATTGTTTGGTGCAGGAACTTGTGAGAGCTTCAGTTAGGTATGCCAATTCGGCTAGCTCAGGAATCTAATGCGAGTATCTATACTGATACATGGTTCCATTTCAGTATCTTAGTTTGGCTGTGATATACTCTTATAGATTATTAGAGATCATATCTCATGGTCCAATTTTATGTGATGTAAGTAAGGTCTAAAGAAGCCATTTCAATTTTTGTAACATTTTATTCAGGTTGTTACGAAAGGGAATTATTATTTTTTAGAAGGAAAAAAAAAATATTTCCCTTTCATATTTGAATGGTTGAACCCCATGATTAGTTGTATAAAGCATTACTATTCATTGAAGTGAACGAAATATATTAGAACATCTAAAACCTGAAATTTATATTATAAAACTAGGGATGGAGGGACAAGAAGTTAAGTCGCAAGTTCAAATTTCATGAGGATAAGGTAGGGATAGCCTAGTAGAAAGTATTCTCCACCTCCAACCTTGAGGGTGGTGTTCGAGTCACCAAGGAAAAAGGGGGAAGGTAGAGGGGGTTTGTGGGGATAGGAGTCAGGTTCACCACATGTAAAATGAAAGAAAATAAACAAAGAATTTCATGAGCCATGACCAGTATGTAAGTTTTAAATAGTACAATGTTCAAAGCTTAATCAAAAGAAAATACTCCCTCTGTTTCAAAAAGAATGACCTTCTTTCCTTTTTAGTCTCTTTCAAAAAGAATGATTCCTTTCCCTTTTTTGGCAACATTTAGTTTTAGCTTTCCACATGGCATGTTCAAGACCACAAGATTAAAGGGAATTTTTGTCCATTTGGCATTACTTTAATTTAGGACCACAAATTGAGAAGTCTT
Organism: Solanum medicagineum; assembly: GCA_026153255.1. Classification (NCBI taxonomy): domain Eukaryota; kingdom Viridiplantae; phylum Streptophyta; class Magnoliopsida; order Solanales; family Solanaceae; genus Solanum; species Solanum medicagineum. Next base: position 16,291,961 of record JAPFFP010000070.1, read on the forward strand.
CTTTATTTTCTTAAACTTCGTGCCAAGTCAAACTAGTGTCATTCTTTTTGAAACGGTTGGAAGTAAAAGATTTCATAATTCATGAAAAGTATATAGCAATTTGGATTTATCCAAATGGGAGTGAGATATATCAAGTGATGAGTGGATAACTAAGACAAAGGAGACTCTTAAGAATAGTTTCTAGACTTGGGTTGTTAACTTAGGAATTGTGTGAGCTATTTGGGCTTGAACCATGTTGGTTTTACTTATTACTTTTTTTTTCTTTAAATTTAGAATAGAATTATCAAATTAAATATAACTACTTTAATTGCTTATGTGCTAGGTAAATTTGAGTAGCTTGTCAAGCACTAGAGCTATATATTCACTATAAGGAATTCTTTGAACTTTATCCAGTTCTATTTCCTTTATTCGTGTGCTTCTTTTGTTTGTGAGATTTCTTTTTTTAATTGTTTTGAGAAACAACTTCGGATGAGTAAGGTTTTGCAGCGACTCATAGCTCCATAACAGAAAGTTATATAACCATGCACCTTGACAAAATGCTCCTTCAAACTTATAGCTCTTCTCTGATCGTCACCTACATTGGTTGGCACTGTTGATGCTGTGTATATAGTGATTTATTTGAAACCCCCTGGATCTACCATTAGTAGCTTTACCAAAGGCCTTGAATGCAAAAAATCACATATCATATCTCTAGCACATACTTCTTATGACTGAGAAATCCATCTTGAGCCAACTCTTTGGGCCAATGACAACAACAACAATATAATATCCAATGTGATCCCACAAGTGGGATCTGAGAAAGGTGGGGTTTACACATACCTTACCCCTATCACTGTGGGGTCTAGAGGTTGTTTTCGATAGGTCCTCGATTCAAGAAACAGATGTCTTTCTAAATAGTTGTTAAAGTACAAGAGTAAAATAAGCTATGATGAAAATATCGAAAAAAGACCAAAGTAAAAGAAACAACAATAGTGATAGAATTGAAGAGTAGGAAAATCATAGAATGATACAAATAATACCATGTTTGACGAGAACCATTGTCTCCCGGAGAAAAGAGAGAAATCTTTCAACAACCTACTTCCTATCCTAATTCTCTACTTTCATGTGCTCCTGTCTAGGGTCATATCCTTGGTGAGCTGCAATGTGCCATGTTATATCTAATCACCTCTCCTCAATTCTTCCTCAGTGTACCTCTGCCTCTTCTCAGAACTATCACCGCCAATCTCGTACACCTCCTTACTGGGGCATCTGTTCTCCTCTTCCTTTTGACATGCCTAAACCATCTAAGTCTCACTTCCCACATCTTGTCCATCACAGAGCTAGCCCACCTTGTCCTGTTTATTGTCGTTCCTAATCTTGTCTCTCTTAGTATGCCACACACCCATCTAGCATCCTCATTTTTGCTACTTTTATTATTTGGACGTGTGAATTCTTGACTAGCCAATGTTTTGTTCCGTACAACATAGTTGGTCTGACAAGCTTTCCATAAGTCTTACCTTTTAAGTCTTAAGTCTTTGTGGTGCATTCTCATCACTTAGGACACCAAATGCGAGGGTATCTTTCCACTTGTCTAATCTTGATGGTCAGGAAGACGAAATAGAATAACCCTATAGTTGTGTTGGTTGGATGTAGCAGGTTTTGGGTTGGTTAATTTAGGTGCTAACAGCCTGATAATACGGCTATCAACCAAAAGAAAAAGGGAAAAAGAAAAGAAGATGATAAATCTATGTATAAGGTGTGCTTTCTCAAAAAATTATATCTAGAGGCATGGCTTCTCAAAATATATATGTATGCAGTATGCTAGTAATGACCCCTTATAAGTCAGAAATGATTTAGTTCAGAGTGCTGGTGTTTTTACAAAAATTACACAACAAAATTGACAGACATTTTAATTTGTATACGTCTGTTTTAACCATATATTTTTTTTTGGCAATTGCTAACTGTTATCTGTTTTAGCCATATAGTTGAGCCAGCAATCATTACTTTTGTATATGTGTGAACTGAGAAACCATTACTGGGTATGAAGTCTTGTCTTTTCTTTCATGCGTCTTTTATGAGGCAGACACATAGTACCGCAATTTAAGATCTGTCGCAGGTGCTACTGGGGCAGGTTTCCGCTGTTAATGTTTCCTGTGTTTGGCAGCTATTTTTTTTTCTAAACTCATCCTTGTTTTACTTCTGCTTTTAATATTTGGACTTGGTTGTGTTATACTTACATTAGGCTTGTTCGTAAAGTCCTGCTATTCTAACTAAAGACATATATGTCCATGTAAGAATAAGTGAGATTTAGTAAACCTCTAGATATTAACCCTGAATGTTATCTACCTATCTTGCATGCGAAAGAAGTAGACCTGATAAAGCGAAGTAAATACAAAGGATCCATGAAGTTGTCACCAAATTATGTGTGCACGACTTGTAGAACGATGATGTTGAGAAAATAACATTATAGAAACAGTGGCAACTTACTGAATAGGAAAAAAAGAATGAAGTGAGAACTCTCATTATCCATCTTAATTTTCCTCCTTGCCTTTTACCTACAATTCAAGGGAGTTTGCCTTCTTGTTAAAGGACATATTTAAGTTTTCTTCTTATTTGGTGACTGTAGAGTTGGAGAACAGATTACTATCTCGATTTGATTTCGCGTCACAGAAACGTGAGCTGTCTACAATGCGGGAATGCGCTAAAATTTTGTCACAGGTAAACAAGTAAATTATGTAGACCTATCATTTTGTTCCTCAGATGAAATCTCCGTGTGTAAAGTTCCTCTATAGAAAACCTGTGATAAGGTGCAGTTGATCATGATCTTGAGAAAAGAAAGTGAACGCAAAACCTGGAGCTTTATGAGAATGGTTATTAAATTTTTCATTCTTGATCATGTCGTTGCTTCCCCTTTTAAACATCTGAAATTTTCATTGTTTGCTTAGAATTCAGTATCAGCTTCTAGGTTATATACATTCAGAAAGTTTTTCTGATTTTGACACATTAATATTGGGAATCAGTTTAACCGGGGTACCAGTGCTATGCAACACTATGTGGGATTATGCCCAATGTTCGATCTAGAGGTCATGAATGCAGATGTTGAATTGGTTCTTGGAGATCAGGGTGCACAACCCAGCCCTAGCAATGTTGCACGTGGTCTTTCTTCAATTTTTAAAGAGATTACAGGTTATAAATACTGAAGTTAATCTGAATCGTAAAGTGGTTTTTTTAATACTGCCTCTTGATGCCTTATATTTAATTTTAGAGACTGTGCGGAAAGAAGCAGCCAAAATAGCAGCCGTTTTTCCATCCCCAAATGATGTAATGTCAATACTAGTCCAGGTATGGTTGTATTATTACCTGCATTATGCTCGAGGTAGTAAGAAGTTAGATTATCTTCTTCTGATGTGATGGTGCATGCCAGTAATAAGACAGGCTAGCTCAGAATGAGAATATGGGCAGAGTGATTTTCCTAAATTTTCTTGCTAGATGACTTAATATGCTACTTTCTTATGAATATTCACTGTTTTTTCTAAACACTGCTCCCTATTAATTGTTTCTAGTTTTCCTTTAAGCCATCTTATATTCTCTATTGATTCTGCTGCGCCATTCAAGTATAAATGATTGTCGAATACGTTACTGTAAAAATATTTTGAACTGTGATATAGTGACTAATCCGTGGTGTTTGTTCAGCGTGTCTTGGAGGATCGTGTTCCAAAGCTACTTGAGAAACTCTTGCTGAAACCGTCTCTTGTTAGTCCACCACCCATGGAAGAAGGAGGACTTATATTAGTGAGTAACATTGACAGGAAATTTTCTTCTGTTGGTATTGACCGTGAGGGAAAAAATGAGCCACTAATTTATCCTTTTGTTATTCATTTTTGTGCATTCAGTATCTCAGATTGCTAGCCGTGGCATATGAGAAGACACAAGAGCTTGCTAGAGACTTACATGGTGTAGGGTGTGGCGACTTGGATGTTGAAGGTAGATCCTTTCCATCATCTTATCCTTGCAAACATCTGCTTGAACTTTTTATTGTGTAAATGGATCCAGACTCCAAGTGAAGAATACTAAAGATCTGCATATAACTGTCAGTGACTACTTTTTTTAATATCTAATTTGTGTAGCACTGTGCCATCTTTTCGGTGACTACTTTTTCATATTTATCATGTGTAGCACCCTGCCATCTTTCCGGTGACTACTTTCTCATATTTGGTTTGTGTAGCACCGTGCATCTCTCCGGACTACTCATATTAATTGTAATACCGTGAATTTTTCGAACTACATTTTCATATTTGAGTTGCATAGCACTGTGTCTTTTTGGTGACGCAGATTTGATTTGTGTAGTTCCGTTCGTCTTTTCGATGACTCATCAAATCTAATTTCTAGTAGGGTCGTGCCATCATTCCGACTCTAGCCATATAATTCTCTTTCTCAATAGGGTTGTGTCATCATTCCGATCCTACCCATATAATTTTATTTCTCACTTCGTGAGCACTTTCAGCCATCAAATCTAATAATCCAATGCATGGCTTTTTCTTATCAATTGGACATTAAGAATGTTTTTTTTCATGATGGTCTCAAGGAAGAAGTCTACATAGGGCAACCACCTGATTTTGTTGCTCAAAGGGAGCTAGGTAGACTTGTATGTCAGTCGTGTAGGTCACTCTATGATCTGAAACAATCTTCTCAAGCTTGGTTTGGGAAGTTTAACAATGCAGTCCCGAAATTTCATGAGAAGACTAAGACATTGAGGTGACAATTTTTTTTGAAGCCGGAAGATCGACTTGTTGATATCTCAACATGCTCGTTATTGATCCTCGTATTAATTACATTTTGTAACAAGCTAGGTACATATGACGGGTATGCACCAGCTTGAGGGGGTGTGTTAGAATAGGAATAGATAAATACAATCCTACTTAGAATAGGAATAGGAATAACAATAGTATATAGAATCCTACTTGGAAAAGGATTGTATTATAGTATCCTAGTTAAAAAAAGAGTCTAATATAGTATCTATAAATTAGGTCTCTGTGTAATAATGTAGAGACAACAATTCAATAATATTTTTCTCCAATATTTCTCACAATTTGGACCAAAAATTGCTCCAAAATAATATTTTGAGATGCATGTACAAGCCTCAAAAAATATTGTTGGTGACGTGACTCTGACAACTCTTTATTAACTAGGATGTAGAAATAATGATGGCTGTGAAAAATGCCTAAAGCACTACACTTGAAGGTATTGTTATTGGATGTAAAAAAAAAAGATTTACCTCAATTCCCTTGCAGACAGTTCATTTTTTAGTCTTGAAGGAGAGAACGACCAATGTCTAAAGCGCTACACTAGAAGGTATTGCTATTGGCTGCTAAAAAAAAGATGTACCTCAATTCCATTGCAGACAGTTCATTTGTCTTGTTTTAAGGAAGTGAAAAAACACTGAAGTTTGCAGGAAAACAACTAAAAAATAGCAGAAGAATACGCAGCTAATCAGTTTGATCTACTAGGCTGTGAAAAAAGATGACAGAGTAAGTTCTTTATTTTGATTCTTTCCTTCTGGCGTAATGGAAAGAAGAACAATTAATTGAATGGGAGGTAGAAGCAAAAGAGAGAGGATTGGATATCTTCAATTATTGAATGGGGAAAAAAGAAGGCAAACAATTAAAATTAAAAAAAGAAGGTAGAACAGGGGCTAGTGAAACTTGGTCGTTTACAGATTGCTGAAGAAACTACTATCCAGTGTTATTGAAAGCACGAGCTTCAGCGCTTGAAGAGTGAGGCGAGGCGTATCGCTTCTCTGCCCTCAAGTGAGGTGTAGTGCTTCTCTACCCTGAAAAGCGAGGGACCAGAAAATCATGCGCTTTTGATGTCAAAGCGAGAAGCTTCGAAATGAGCTCTGAGAGAAAAGTGAGAATCTACAGTTATACACTCTCTCTCTCTCTCTCTCTCTCTCTCTCTCTCTCTCTATAAATATATATATATATATATATATATATATATATAAATTTTGGCGTCAAAGCGAGAAGCTCCGAAACGAGCACTAAGAGAAAAGCGAGAATCTACCGTTCAACTCTATATATATGTATGTACACACACATGCGCACACAGAGAGAGAGAGAGACATGTATAACTTCAGTTGACTAAAGTTTTTCTATTCTTTTGCATCGTTGTTAAGGGCTAGCCTAAAGTACACTTAAGCCCAGAAGCTCAATGAAGCCCATGTGTGTTTCTTGACCTCCCTTAATAGGTGCTTTAGGACAAGGGACCAAGGTGGGTGCAACTTCACCGACGGGGGTTCTGTCTTCAAGGGCACATCATATGTATATGTGTGTGTGTGTGTGTGTGTGTATATATATATATATATATATTTCTGTGTGTGTGTGAAGTTGTACACACCTTAGTCCCTTGTCCTAAAGCACCTATTAAGCAAGCTGAAACACACAACGTGGGCTTTACCGAGCTTCAAGGCTTAAGTGTACTTAGGCTAGCCCTTCACAACGGTGTAAAAGAATAGAAAAACTTTAGTCAACTGAAGTTACTTGGATCTTTACCTAGATCTTAGAGGATTGATACCATATGAAGAACTAAGAGAAGAACAGATACTGATGATTTGGTGATTGGATAAATTAAAGACACACCTCTGTTGTCTTTATTGGTTTCAACCACAATACACGTAAGTTATCTGTCCAATGTTGGAGAATACCTTACTTTAGAACTGAACACTTTTAATATTCTAATTCAACCTTTGACATTCTAACATTGAATGCTACTTGTCCTAGTCGCTGACATAGTTATCTTAGGTCAAACTAGACCTAACTACAATGGAGAATATGTGGATGTAAATATCAAGCCTTTTAACCTGACCTTTTTTCTGCTATCCTGTCATTTTATTGCTTGAGTTCCAAAAAAGCACTGAAAGACTTGATTGGTAAAATCAAGCATAATTGCACTGCAACACTTTTTGTTGAAGAAGCTTTATACTATTTAAATATGGTTGCACCTTTGCTTCTGTTATACTTGATCATGACTTTGGTGTTTGGAATTACAATCTAATGTCAATTTTATTCTGAGTACAGGTTTAACAGAATCTTTGTTTCTACCCCACAAAGACATATACATTGAATACGAGCAGGCCTCTCTTAGACAACTTTACAAAGCTAAGGTTGGGATACAGTCTGTCTCTTAGTGATCTATTTTCTTAAATTTAGGATATATCTCTGTCTAGTCTCACTTTTCTTTTTGCTTTTTTTCATCCTCTTAACTTACAGAAGAAAAATTTTAGAAGACACTTTATAAGACTATGACATGGAGAATAAATAACCCCTGAAATAACACTCTAAAGGGTCATTTGGTTTGGATACAAGTTATGTTGGGTTAAGTTATGCTGAGAGTAGTTTTTATTGCTTATTTGGTTTGTCATATTCAAAATTATATTCATTGCATAATTTCTAAGAATAAGTTGTTTCTTTAGTCATTCATTTTTAAAAATAAATCTCCATCTTATGTAACTTAAATATTTTTGTGTATGCATTCCATGATTGTGTTGTGTGTTTTTTAAATTAAACTTTCATCTTATTTAACTTTAAAATAAAATTTTCATCTTAAAAATAGAACTTCCATCTTATTTACCTTAAAAATAGAACTTCCATCTTATTTAGCTGAAAAAGAAAACTTACATTTTAAGTTTATTAAAGTAAAAGAAATTTTATTATCAAGATTATCTACATTTGAATTGATACATAAAATATTTGAGTAAGTAATAAACTATTTAATTAAAAATATATTATTTAGTAGTGGAGTGAACATTTTAAGAGAAATCAAAATATAAATAAACATAAGTGTTAGACAAATAAATTCAACTTATAATATATTCATAAATAGAAATTGTTTTTATAAAATGTAATTTTGAATAGAAAAATATATTATCATAACAACAACGACTGATTAAGGTTGTGAATGTTATTATAAATGTTGCTAAAAGATTATGTTAATATACATGAATATAAAAGTGGTGTATACAAGAGAGTTTAAGGAGGGTATCTTTGTCATTGTCCATACTTTATCGCAAGATAAGTTATCATGGGATTACTTTTCCACCCCTAGGGAAGGATGACTTATCCCAGTATTAATTGTTAATTCTAGGATAAGTTATCGCAAACTGTACAACCAAACAAGGGATTAAAGGGCACTCAAGGAAAAAAAAAAGGGGCACTCAAGAATTATATCGGGATTAACTCCTCTAATCCATCAGACCAAACGACTCCTAAATACTAATATATCTGCTTTCATATATATATGTATATAAATTAACTGGAGATTGAAGTGCTGTAAAGAGAAGGGGAAAGATTTATTGACTGGCAATTGGCTGTTTTAGCAGGTACTGGAAAGCTTGAGATTATTTTCTCGCAGAGCCCAAATAAGTTGCAATAGGATGATGTTGGGTGGATCCCAACCTAATCAATTTGTATAAACTAATGTTCATAGCTGACTCACTTTTTTCTGAAAACTATTGAACTATTTTGAACTTCTGGAGGTACATTGTTAGCAGAAAATGATCATTATTAGTGCCATGAACTTGCAACAAGCTGCTGAACTTGGTGTTTATGAAGCTTCCACTGATAAAATATTAAAATAACTTTATGTTGATTCTTACTCATGAACTAGCATTTACACACTTTGGTTACACCTTGCAGATGGAGGAGCTGCGTGCTGAAGGCCAGCAATCCTCTGAGTCATCTGGGACAATTGGACGGTCAAAAGGTGCTTCAATGGCATCCTCTCACCAGCAAATTTCTGTTACTGTAGTGACAGAGTTTGTTCGTTGGAATGAAGAAGCAGTATCCAGATGCACTTTGTTTTCATCACAGGTATATAGCATATGTTTCAGGATGTTGCAGGAGCTACAACTTACTCTTTCTTGGAATGCATATACCTCTGAGATGGTTGGACACAGCTTTCTGATTCATAAAATTAGCTTAGGTGGAAGATCCAGGAGAATATATATTGCATTGAGCCTGAATGCTACAGATTTCATATTTGATTTTTTGGTTGACTGATTCTCTGTAATGAATCTTGACAATGATAGGTGGGTCAGAGATTGGACGCCAATGATTGTTTTTTCTTTTTACTGTGTATGAGAGAGAGGGAGTGTGTGTGTCAGAAAGAGAGAGACACTTTTATGTCCTCACAGAATTGCTGTAGAAGTGGGTAGAGATAATTGATACTTGGATAAAATGTAATTGTATTTATATTCCGTTTATTAAAAAACTGAATCAAGGACAGAATTAGTTGTTTATATTTTGTATCATGCTTTATTGTTGCTAGGATTTCAGTCTGGCTTATCCACATATTTGGTTAGAAATTGTATTTGTTCCATATTTCCCCATACTTTGATGTTGTAAAGATTGACATGCTAGCTTTGTATTAGTGTGAAATGATTGAATTTTATGTGCACATATTTCTGTGGTTTTTGTTAGAACTAAGTCAATTAATTAGCGAACAGTTCTAAAGACTAATGTGTTTTATCTGTACATGGTCAACAACACAACTTCTTTGCTGTTTCATATTTATTGGTTCTCCTGTGTTGGCAGCCTATTCAGGCAGTTCTCCTGAAAATGTTTATGCTAGTTATCCATTGCAAAAATTAGAAAATTGATGCATTTTCTTGATGTCCTGATGAAGCTGTCATGTTCTTAATCTGCAAAACACCACGTGAAGTCAACACTTTTTCTGATATTTTCATCGGTCATGTTAGAGGAATAAAATAATCAAATGTTATGTTGTCTGTTTCCTGTAGACTGGTGGGATCCTTGTCCTCAGACTTCGATATTGATGAAAACTGATTCGTTTCAGACCTACAGAATTGAACTAATTGCTTCTTTAATTTGTTTGTACAGCCTGCTGCAATTGCTGCTAATGTAAGGGCTGTTTTTACATGCCTTCTGGACCAAGTAAGTTAATTGCCTTTCTATTTTCAAGTTTGTTTCTACTGGAAGTATTTACATTATCTTCATTTGGCATGGGGGACATTCGGAGAAGCTAGAGGTGGCCCCGGTGGCTGATAAGATGAGGGAAGCAAGACTGCGATGGTTTGGACATCTGCAGAGGAGGAGTATCGATGCTCCTGTTAGGAGGTGCGAGAGGTTGGTTTTGGGAGTTACACGGAGGGGTAGAGGTAGACCGAAGAAGTATTGGGGGGAGGTGATCAGACAAGA
>JAPFFP010000070.1:16319522-16330420 GCA_026153255.1 Solanum medicagineum
CCTTACCACGCCACTCCTAACCCACTGTTTTAGTTTTTGGCGATTTTACATTGTTTGGTAGTTTTTTTTGACTCTCACCCTACAACCAACCCCCCCCCCCCCCCCGAAAAAAAATAAAATCCTTATCCAATTTTGGGACCAGCTACGCTTTGCGACATTTGGCAACCACATATCAAGCCAAATCTGACTGTCACCACTAGCGCTTGAAGTATAATAAATTTTGCAAATTGTTCTTCAAGTCATTATTGTTTTCCACAGTTCTGTCCTATGGGATGTAGTGACAAGTTTGCCAAGACGTCCTGAAGAGATGTACTATATATGGAGGACAATTAGACTTCTCCATATTTTTGTTGGGACTTGCCTAAACTCAAAGTAAGAAACTATGTACAGTTCATGTCATGCACATGACATGGATAAACAAAAGACCTGTAGATTTTGAATTAGTTTCTTACATTCCAAATCTTTTATTTTTCATTGGATGTGTGTTGAATAGATGCGTATATCTGGTCCTTTCTTTGATACATGAATATATTCTGAAATCTGTGGAGCTCCTATGCAGAAAATGGGCCAACTGTTTCAGTCACATATTATGATATATTAAGTGGTTGAAACTCTGGATATATGACCAAATTATTGAGTCTGACTGGAGAAAATAGAAAGTTGGAAGTGAATGTCTGTCAAGCGCACCTATCAAAAAATCTTTTAGTCAAAGCTTGTGCAGTTATTCAACCAAGGAAGAAAAAAAGAGGGAGGTCTTGCATGTATGGGGTTGATTAAGCATGAGTCCTATATCAGTTTTTAATACTCTTGTGTTGATGTATATCAAGATCACAAAGAAACAAATACTAGCTCCAGGGTTTTGGTTCAGTGATAAAGGTTGTACAGACTATAGGGCGGATGTATGGTAGCGTACGTCACAAGTGCAAATTATGACTGGTAAACCAAGTTTGGTGCTCTAGTTGAGAAGATATAAGATTGAATCAAATAGCTATTGAGTTCCGAAGATGAAAACGGCTGATTTCTTGGAAAAAGGAAGTCCTAACAAGTAAATTGTTTTTTGTTATCAGTGTTAACTAGTAAATTGTTTGTAGATTATTCTCTCTTTTCTCTCAACTGGTAGCTAGGCCCTAGTCCAAGGGGATCATTTACTCGGATTAATCTGAGTTTGCTGGGTGCTGCACCTCTATTTCTTTTTGCAATGCTAAGTAAATTCCCTGTACACTCAGTAGTTTAAAATGACTATTCAGGGATCTGTAATGCTTTAATCGTTTACTCACATTTAAAGTCATTGTATATCTCTGTGTGCATTTAATTGTACACATTTATATTAACTCAAAATATGCTCCATGTGTTATGACTTGGTCAGTCACTCATAATGTTTAATAGTTATTGCCTGTCTTTCTGAAATAGAAATCATGGCATAGTAAACACAGGTGACGGAAAATAAATGATGCTGTGCTTTCTTGTGCATTGCATAATATCTCTCTTGTCTATTCCAGTGGAGGATTGCGTTTGAAGCGTGATATAACAGAGTATGGGGAGTTTGTTCGTAGTTTCAATGCCCCTTCTGTTGATGAGAAATTTGAACAGCTGGGCATGTAAGTTGCTAGTTTATTGAAATACTGCATTCCTTCCACAAAATATGATATAATCCTGATTTCTGGTTTTATCTTCTTCTTTGTTTGTTTGTTTGTTTGTTTTGTGTTTTTTTTTTTGGCAGCATGGCAAATGTTTTTATTGTTAATCCTGAAAGTCTTTCCACACTCTTTGAGGGAACTCCAAGCATTAGGAAAGACGCACAGAGGTAATTATCATCTTGAAGTAACCTTGTATACTGTGAATAAACAGACTGTTTTCCTGCAGATTTTCTCATTAAGTAAAAAATGTGTTTTACACGTCTATCATATATCTCAACCAAGGTAACTCTGTTATATCAGCAGTAAGATGGTACTAGAAAGATTGGATGATATCAAATTAAGACTTCATGTGTTTGCACTTGATGAAGATCTTAGTCATTCAAATCTCAATCATTAACTTTATTTTTTAGGTTTGAATTTTAATCATGTAGATCTTGACCATTAATTTAGACTGTTTTTAAACTTTTACAACCACTTAATTGGTATGAATATATCTGAATGATTAAAATGTCTATTCAAGGATTTCTACCAAGGCAGTAGTTTAGCATTACTCCACCCACTAGCGATTTCATCAGTATCAATAACCACCATCTGCAAGTACCATTCCCGTTATCGATCATCAAAGTCAATTGTTACCACCATTAGCCATCATTTATAATCATTACCACTAACCATCATTACAACCAACTCCTGACTATTACCGACCATCAACCTTCAGTATATCTCGCCATTAGTAAGCACTATTGTCAACCACAATTATTAGTTGCCACCACCAATTATCACAATCAACAACTATTAATCACTATTGCTAGTCATTATCACGACTACCTACTACCCACACCACCATCATCCAACACAGTCCTCAATCAGCACCCACAGCCATGCCCTGCTAGTCGTCATCATTAAAATTTGTTGGTATAGTATAAGATTGATTTAGTAGTTATTTGAATTTTATACTTATTAACATTTGAACAAAAGCAAATTTGATACATTCAGACGTTGAGAAAACATACTATCTTTAATTATTTAGTATTAAGATTTTAATACATCTTAATATTCATATGTGCATTCAGATTAAGACATCTAAAGCTTAATGCACATCTTAATATGCAGACGCCATAATTTTAATAAATATAACCAGTGGGTCCATTTATGAGTTCATTGTCAATCAGTAAAGAGTTTAGGAATATGTTCAAGGACTTGATAGTTTTGAATTCTTCTGTTTTCTATCAACTCCAGGTTCATTCAGCTTCGAGAGGACTACAAGAGTGCAAAAATTGCAGCGAGACTCAGCTCCTTATGGCCTAGCTCTAGTTAGAACTGAAGCCGATGAGCTTTTACAATTGTGGTGAGCTTGATAGAGCTATAGGTGTGGGTGTTTCCACCTCTCAATACTTGCCGTCTTTTACCTGAGCTCGAAGATAGAGTAATTCGTCCTTGGAAGTAGTTCATATGCAGCCCCTTCTGTGGAATCATCATATATTGTTTTCTTCACGATCTGCTGGGTGTATGTTTTGGAACTTGATATTGAACATGTGTGTGTGCTGATTGCGACTAGTGTTTATATGCTGGTGTGCAGTTGTATTGTTAGAAGTAGATGAAAGAAATGTAGCAGTTTTATTGTTATAGATGCTGATTATCCTATACTTGGATAGAAGTTGTAGTAAAGGTATCTTTCTTTACCGTGTGCAGAAATCCAAGGACATGTATGTTTCACAGCGGAGTCTAGCCTAGTCTCCAAATGAAGGGGAAAAAATTTGGAACATGAATTTATGCAGAGTTTTACGTTGTATTCATTCAATAACGATAAGTTTAGTATTTAATTGGAATCAAGGATAACAATGGGAACTTAGAGGGAAGGCTACAAATGCCCCTGAAAGGGGATCCCCAATAAGGGTGGCTTTACAAAAGTACCCTCCGTTCCTTTAAGAATATATTTTTGGACCCATTAATTCACCTGCCTTGTGGGCAAGGATTTATTGTACTAAATTTATAATATAACCTACAATTTTTGCCTTTGAGGCAACACATGGCTCAAGCCTTTAAAAATTTAACATATGCCTTTATGGGCAACGGTTAAATAAATAATTAAACTCTTATCTTTGTTCTTATTTTTATCTATTTGTTTTTTATTTACTATTTTATAGGTAGAACCTATTGATGCAACAAAATTTATTGTGTTTCTTTTTCTTATTTCTTTTTTTTTCTTGTATTTTTTCTTTCTTTGTATTTTTTTTCTTATGTTTATTTTTTCTATCTTTTTTTTAATTATGGGACTATAAACAATATTTATTTTATATATTTTGTATTTATTTTAAATAAAATAATCTCTAAATTCAAGTGTCAAGATTCAAGATAATTTTTTCATATTTATTAAGGTTAAATATATATGGTTTGAAATTTCACGAGATACTCTATAACTCTTTACTTTACATGTAATATTTGATATAGAACTTTTAATGAATAAATTAACGTCCCATGAGTAAGAATTGACACAGTTTTTGTGTATATTGATTTATGAGATACGCTATAACTTTTGTCTTAGAGGCAAGACTTAAATAAAGAATTGTACAAATTCCGCTCTATGGGCAAGACTTGACACTATTATGGTCTATAACTTTTGCCTCTTGGCTCAAAGATTTCTAAAAAACAAGTTAAGACCCAAGGGCAAAGTTTGAAACTATCATATTATGTCTTGATTTATTAAATATTCTATAATTTTTGCCTTGCAGGCAATACTTAGACCAAGAACTTAACAACTTAAGCCCATGGGGCAAGATTTAACAACTACGTTGTGTTTTGATTTATCATATGTATAGTTTTTGCCTCTTAGTCCAAGAACTTCAAAATAACAAGTTAAGTCTCATGGACAAAACTTCATGTATTATATTTTGTTTTGATTTATGAGATACTCCATGACTATTCCCCTAGAGGTTAGATTTATTAGTCTAAGGATCTCTACATAATAAGTCAAGCTTCACAGCAAGATTTGACATTACACATTATGTATTGATTTATAAGATGTTCTATAACTTGATGATTTTATAGAATGGAAAAAAGATTTTGAAAAAATAGAAATAGACAAAAAAAAAAAAAAGAGAAGAGAAAAAAGAAAGAATAAATAAAAAAGAAAGAGAAAAAAAATACAAGTTAAGAAAAAAAATGAAAAATAAAAAATAATTGAAAAATAAAGAAAGAGAAAAAATAGAAGTTCAAAAAAAAGGGAAAAAGAAAAAGAAAAAAAAAAACAAAAAAACAAAGCAAAAAAATAATAAATATAAGAAAAATAAAGAAAGAGAAAAATAGAAAAATTGAGAGGCAATGAGCATATAGAGTTTTTTTTTTAAAAAAAACAATTAAGGTGTAGAGGGGAAAAAATGTCTTTGATTCAACTTAAAGTAAAAAAATGAACATTTTTGTAAGACTTCTCTTATGGAGGACAAATATCAAGGCCACTACATTTAGTGAACATTCTGTATAATTTTCTCAAAAAAACATTGGCTATTTTTTTAGTAAACAAAAAAGTAAAAAAATTATAAAAAAAAAAGTAGCTCATGTTTTATTTACAAAAAAATAGCACAAAACCAGTGAAACTATACATGACTATACAATATAGTTTATCAAAAGTTATAGAAAGTATACAATAGTATACAATGCATATTGCTTATACATGAGTTATACAATAAGGGGTCGTTTGGTGTGATGGACAAGGGTAATTAATCCTGGGATAATTTTTTAGTGACCTTTAATTGTTTGTTTGGTTGCACAAGATGGGATAACTTATCCCAGGATTAACAATCAGTCCTGGGATAATTATCCCCTCTTGGGGATGGAATAATAATCCTAGGATAATTTATCCTGGGATAAGGTATGTGAAATAACTAAAATATCCCCCTTAACTCTCTTTTATACACTAATTTTACATTTTATCTATATTAACATATTTTTTAAATAATATTTATAATAATATTCACTACCTTAATTACTTATTATTTTTATATATTTTTTGTTAAAAAAAATATATTTTGTAAATACGATTTCTATTTATGAATATATTATAAGTTGAATTTATTTGTCTAATACTTATATTTATTTATATTCTGATTTCTCTTAAAATGCTCACTTCCCTAATAAACTATATATTTTAAATTAAATAGTTTATTATTCACTTAAAAATTATATTTGATGCATCAATTAAAATGTAAATTATTTTAATAATAAAAATTCTTTTGGCTTTTCGTAAATTAAAATGGAAGTTTTATTTTAGTTAAATAAGATGAAATTTTTTTTTAAGTTAAATAAGATGAAAATTTTATTTAAAGCTAAATAAGATGAAATTTTTATTTTTAAGTTAAATAAGATCAAAGTTTAATTTTAAAGCACATGACACAATCATTAAAATACATACACATATGTTAACAAGATGGAAATTTATTTTTAATAATGAATAACTAAAACTTGCAAAGAAAATGAAGAAAAAAAAACTAAATAAGGTGGAGGGTGTTTTTGTAAACAAATATCTTATTCTTAAAATTGTATTATGAATGGTATTTTGAATATGTCTAACCAAACAAACAATTAATCCCAGCATAATTTCTATCCAAACCAAACGACCCGTAAATATTCATGTCTATACAACGAGCGCTATTTTTTGTAAATTTTTTAAGTTTAGTGCCCCCGATGTAATTTGCTCTTTAACTTCTATGAGTATATGAAATTTCCCCTAAATAATTTAGATTTGATAAATAATTTCACATTCGGTCTATTTTTGTTTTGTCGTCCCTTACTTACCATACTTCAAATTCTTTGCACGCACGCTCAGTTCCATGTGTAAATTGAAAGAAAAACATTACAAAGAATCGCGTAGAGGACAAGTTGCAATATAGGACCAATTTTACATGTTAATATATATTTTAAGACATAATGCCTTTGCCATTTCAAGGAAGAAATTGTTATACTAGATACATTTTCTTTCTTTCTAATTTTTTCATTTATGTACGATATGTGCATCTCTTCCTCAAAGAATCTAAGAGTGTGGCCGGCTGCATTCTGGCAGAAGTAACTTCCGGGATCCAGTAAATGTCAGGTGGACGGATATTTACTTTGGCGTAGGGTCATAAATATGTCGTCTAGAATAACTGGAAGAAAAGGCTGGTGGATCCATCGCCAAACGATCTTAGATCAGCCGGTCTGACCAATGCTCTGCACAGAGGGCATGTTCTTTCTCTTTCGAACCTGATGAAACATTTCAACCACGAAATAAATCAAAGAAGATAAATGACTCAATAATCGTTCATCTGTTTCAATAATCTCACTAACGTACTGCATCACAAGGCAAGACAACATCCTACCCCTACTAGCCTCTATTTCTTTTTATCTAAATTTACGTCCTCAGTGATATGAAGTTTCGTCATATCCTGTCTAATCAGCTCTCTCCAATACTTTTTAGGCCTTCCTCTACCCCTCCCATAACCCTTAAATCCAACCTCTCGAACCTCCTAAATAAGTGTGTCGATATTCCTCTTCTACACATGCCCAAACCAATTCAGTCCCGCTTCTCTCATCTTGTCTACCACAGAGGCCATCTTTACCTTCTCCCGAATAACCTCATGCCTAATCTTATCACACCTAGTATGTCCACACATCTATCTCAACATCCTCATCTCCACAATTTGCATCTTCTGAATATGCGAGTTTTTGACTGGCCAACACTCCACTCTGTATAGCAAAGACGGTCTAACCACTATTTTGTAAAATTTACCTTTGAGTTTAGGTGGTATCTTCTTATCACACAATACTCTCGAGGCAAGTCTCTATTCCATCCATGTTGCCTCCATGCGATTCGTGACATCATCACAGATATCACCGGCCAATACTCTGAATAATGGATCTAAGATATTCAAAGCTATCTCTCGCGAGAATAGGTTGAGTAGCAATCCTAACTTCGATGTCTGCTTTATTCCTCGCAACACTGACTTTGCACTCCAAGTATTTTGTTTTGGTCTTACTCAATTTGAACCCTTTGGATTCCCGAGTATGTCTCCAAACCTCTAACTATCATTAACTTTATCCCGAGTCTCATCAACCAGTACAATGTCATCCGCAAATAACACACACCATGCCATGGGACTTCCTCCTGAATAGACCTTGTCAGCTTATCCATCACCAAAGCAAAAAGAAAAGGGTTCACACAAATCTTTGATGAAGTCTCATCTCAACAGGAAAATATTCTGAGTCTCCTCCCACCGTTCTTACCCGAGTTATGGCTCCGTCATATGTCCTTTATCATCCTAATATATACCATTGGAACACCTTTCGCCTCTGGACACGTCCATAGGACATCCCTTGGAACTTTGTCATCGGATTTCTCAAGATCAATAAATACTATATGAAGGTCCCTCTTTCTTTCCCTATATTTATCCACTCGTCTCCGAACAAGATGTAAGCACCAATTTTAATAGTCATATAAAACAGATATCAAAGAGCTAAGCCCATCTTAGATTTTCCACGCTTCCTCTTAGAATAATTTGCTTTATAGCACCAAACTTCTCTATCCAAACTTTATTGTAGTGATAGCAGAAGGAATGATAAATCCCTACAGACATTTTCTACTTTTCTCCATTTAAGTTAAATTTCTTGAATAAATAGTGACCCCTTCAAAATTGGAAGTGACACACATAAGATAATTGACAATGCTAAAAATAAAGTCACTTCATTCTTGTTAGAAAAAGTACTCCCTCCGTCTCAATTTAGTTGTCAGGAAGGATTGGCACATCCTTTAACCAAAAAATTAATCAGGTATGTGATTTGACTAAAATAACCCTAATAAATATTGTATTTTTTGCAAATTGCACCCTAACAAATGCGTTTTTGTATTTAAGAGTAGTAATTACTAAGGGTAGAATTAGAAAAAAATGATAGTTGTTTCTTGATTCTTTAAATTGACAACTAACTTGGAACAATTATTTTTAGTAACCCTGACAACTAAATTGGAACAGAGGGAGTAGTATATAAAGCACTTGGAAATGCATTTACCAATCCAGAGGGGTTTCCTAAAAAAGTGCTTCAGAGATACTTACCATTCTGAGACACAGTCTTCACAGAAGATGTGCTTGCAACGTAACAAAATTGGTGCATGCATCTTCTCCTGGCAAATGGCGCACAGATCACCAGCTGCATTTACCTGGATATGCATTTTAGATTACACAAGAGCTTTCGAATAAACTCAAAATCTATAAGAAAATGTATAATGGAGCGGTTCTCACTCCACACACCCACACCCCAACGCAAAACAAGATATGTTACTACTCCAACTTTATCACTAACTCTAGGGAAAACAGACAAATCAACCTTCTAGGTTCCAGCTCCCCTCCCTCTTAAAAAAAAAAAAAAGAGATATCTTACTACTCCAACTTTATCACTACCTCTACTGACAAATCAGCCTTCCAGGTTCCAGCTACTTCTAGGAAGCTACAGAGCACAATTAACAAATTAACCCAAGAAATAGCTAGAAAAAGAGAAAAATTCTGAAATTTGTAGCTTGAAAAAAATCTAGCATTATCATAAAGATTTACCTGCTTATATTAAGCCACAGACAGCTTTCTAAAATATTCTAGCTGAAATTAATTATTTTGTAGAGAAGTCCTAGCTTTAACTCAACAAGTACTTCTGAATTTGATGATTTTAGATTTCAAATCACATTCTCCATAATTTTGACTTGGACATAACAAAGTCAAAATCAAAAAACATGGTCCTATTAATGTAACTAAAGAGAGGCCTCTACCCAACAACAAGGTACATCTTCACTTTGGTATTCCCTGTTTGTTTAGATGCATGAACAAGGGAATGGTCATTTCAGTGTTGAAACAATTTCATCTACTTGGAGATTAACGGTTAACTTTACCTTACAGTAAAGCCAAATGAAGAATTTACGCAAAGTACGGATAATCATCAGATACTCCATTTTTCCAATTTATTTAACATAGTTGAATTGGCATGGAATCAAAGAAATAATGAAGACCTCCGAAACATGTGTATTAAACATGCCATATCATTTGTGCGGCTATGAACTTTTAAAACTACTAGACAGACATGCCATAATATTTGTGTGGATATAAAAAGTTAAAATCAAGTGGAAGTTAATTTTTTTAGGTATAGAACTGTGTCTTCTTTTTGAAACAGACTAATAAGGAAATAGTGTCACATAAGCTAGAACAGATGAACTAAATTTTCTATTGCTCGTTTGTTGACGCAAATCTTGTCAACACATTTTGTTTCCATAGATGTTTAGAAGCCATATATGTGTTGTGTGCATGTGTAAGGCAAACAAAGAAGAGATTTTAGAATGTATTTCAGATTTGTAATACCCACTTCAATTTTATCAAGTTGGAAGCACTTGAAAAAAACTAATAAGAAGTTTAAATTGGTCAACCATTATAGTGATAGGATTGCTCCACCACTCACTAAAGCCATGGGAAGTTGAAGGGAAATCACAATGAAACTTCTTATCAAACTACAGATAAACGAAAAGAATAACAACCCTCGAACAAAATCCCATCATTCTCCAAGAAAGGGGTGATAGTCAGTAGTATTTGTTACATTTCAAACAAGTAAAGATTTCAAATATCTGACACCTCCTTGTTGTAAATATTATTGCTCCTAAGAGCAAGTGTTAACAAGAAGGGAACAAGACAGTAACGACATTATACCTGCTCAGGTGTGGCATGAGACCCATAATGGACTTCCTTTTTTGACAATGCCTTCAAAGCAGTAAAGAATGATTTTACCTATAAAACAAAATTAGTGAGAACAAGGGAGAGCAGGAATAACCAGTGCCCACACATATTTTTGGGAAACACAGAATATTGAGGTAAGTGTGGGGAGGGGGGAGGTTCCCCACGAAAAGCTTGATATCATTAAGAAAGGAAAAAACAAGATTTGTTCAGCAGAATATGATTAGTTTTAAAAAGACCTTACCTTCTCAACAATTGAGGTAAGCTTAAACGTCAAGTACAATCCTGTTGTCAGTGATGAGAAGAGGCTTCCGTATTCTTTATTGAGAAAGAATCTATACCATACAGGAGTCGGTAACAAAGCACGGTATAACAACAGCATGTACTCCACCAGAGTCAGCATTTGACCCTACAAGATAAACGGAGTTCAATTTCTTGAAAAAAAATGGGAGAAAATTCACTAAATTAACCACATAAGAAACTGCTTTATACTCTACCTGTCTACGGAAATTGTGGCCCCTGCCATTCT
>JAPFFP010000070.1:16351934-16364463 GCA_026153255.1 Solanum medicagineum
TTATAAATTTTATCTCAAATCAAATAACATAAGTCGGGTGGAACAGTATTAATTGTGGGAGGCAGAGAAAACAAAATAATAGGCGTTGGGATTTAAAATAGGTAGCGGTGACGCAAATTGTAGAGGAGTTTTACGACACGGACAAAACGGAAATACGTCCTTACTGCCTTCATTTTGTTAACGTTTGGTTGGTAGCAAGATGCCCGTTACATAAAATTTATACATTTAATTTCTTACCTAATTTTACAAAATTATATATTATAAATTTTTTTTATATGTATATATAAATTTTGAATCAAGATTAAATTAATGGTTTAAAGGGTTCAACATTCATCTTTAAAATTCTAAATTCTAAATTCAAAATCTTATACATTATTTTTATTCTTTTAAAAAACCCTCTTAGTGAAATTGACTGCAATAACTACAAATAAACCTCTTAATAAACTCATTGGTAACTTACCTATTATCCCAAATTAAAATCTAATAAAAATACAAATTAGTAGTCTACCAATAACAGCAAAAAGCTTTAAATTCCTTAAAAGAATACCGTTGGGGCTCCTATTTATTTTCAAATTACCAGCTAATATTCTTTATTTCTATTATACCTACGAAGAGCTATTTTGCAAGTCATCATCCAATCCCAATACTATTTTACTCATACTCTTAACACTGTTTTTCAGGTTTAAAATATTCTCCTTCCATTCCAACTTCTACAATTCAGCCTGACTTCTTTTTTCTTAAATCGTAAATGTTTGTTTTCCTCTCTTTCTTTTTTTTTTAAATAACTGTGGTGTTCGAGCTATCTAACTTTTGAAGATTATTATGTATTTTTGTTATTAATAGTTTTTGCTATTTCCTTTTCTATATGTTCTATTTTTTCATATCTAGTTTGTTGTGCTTATGAATTTTTCAGATGGTTTCCTAGGAAACAACCTCTCTAGTAGTAAGGTCTGCGAACATCCTACCTTCTCCAAACCACGCCTGTGTTGTTGTGCTATCTAACTTATCCATTACTCTTTTTTGTGTGTTCTGTATAATTCTCAAATGTTGTTTGTGATAGTCTCTGCCTTGTAAGGCAGAGCCTACTTGTGAAATTACACTAAATGTTTTTGTTATTATTGTAACAGTAAGGTGTCATGCTTTTGACAACTTAATGCTTATGTGATTATAAATTTTGTGTGTTTGCTTTTCTTGGGAAACAAGTCGTATGCTCTATCGACCCAACTTTGGACTATATTGGGTATGTTGTTGACATCCTGAAATTTGGTCTTATTATGCAATTACTTGCTTAACAAAGCCCCCCATTGTTAATGGCACAAAAAGAGGGTGTTTTGAAATGTTGGTAGAACACTTTTTAGCATAGAATTCCTTCTCTTTCTTTCAATAAAGGAGCAACCAATCAACTTTTGCTTTTGCTTTATTTTGAATCTTTTCTTTTTCTGCTTTCTGGGGATCACTTTAAATTGTGGGGATTGCTTCCTTTTCCCCCTTTTGACACTCTTTAGCATTACACTTCCTTAGTTTAGTATACTTTCTTAATTTATTTCGATAAATAAAACATAATTTCCAATGAATAATGCACAAAATTTGTTGTTGTACTTGCTCTGCTAGCTGGATAACTGTACCTAGCAGTATTCTTTACTTTTCTAGATTGAAAAGGTCATGAATGATATCTCAGTCGTTCAGTTTTGCTTACTTTTTGAAGTGATGCTACATTTGTTTTACATATACAATATCAAAACATTATCATCTTGTAGTAATAGATTATCTTTACATGCCTTAATCTTGTGATTCTAGTAGCTTTTTATTAGTGGGCATCTGTTTTAGTTCTAATCCGGAGTCCTTTTATTGATGCCAATACATCTTCCCTATTTTTTTGAGTTTGCATAGCTACTGTTCAGATTTGTCATGTTATCTATAGTATTTTGCCATGACTTTGTTGTCTTTGCCTGCTGCTTCGAGGGTCTATCTGAGACAACTTCTCCACCTCCCAGACCCCACTTGTTATGTTGTTATTATTTTTCATGAGTTTTCAAGACCCCACCACCTATTCTCTCTTTGTTCTGTCAGTAAGGTGGGGAGATGGGAATTTATGCTTTCACTCTTTCTCTCTCAACTGCTTTATCCAATTGAAGTTCATATAAAAATTTCTCAGTGTTTTACCAAGTAGTATATAGTTTTTATAGCGAACATGTTATAAATTTTTTAAAAAGTAATTGGCACCTTGCTTTTTAGTGGGCTACAACAGAAAAGAATGACTTTATTGCCAAAAAGGACTTTAGGCAAAGTATGCAATAAATCCTCTCCCCACTCACTTTGAAAATCTGTCTTCATTAGTTCAATCAGCATCTGTTATGTTTCTTGCCTCCTGGATTGATCCATTTTCAATTTCAAGAGTTAGAAGTTTCCCTTTCATTGAACAACACAACTCTCAGATCCCTTTCATGTGTATCACATAGGTAAGTTAACTAACTTGTATGCCATATATTTAGAACTAAAGTCAGTTAGGCATAATCTTGGCTTTGTTCTTTCTTTCACAATAACCAAATGAATTTCTTATTCTGAGATAGAATTCTTCCATTTTCATTACTTCTTTATCTGATACACTTGTAGATTGTTTAGTTTTCTTGCACTGTGTTAAAGCTTTTCCATTGTATATATTGATGGTTCTTCCATGGGTTTTTGAGACGAGGTTAAGGTCTGTATACATTTTATCCTCCTCGGACCCCATTTGTGGTTGTTTTTGTATGTTGATGGTTCTTCCAGTTCTTGTAACAACCTGGTTTTATTTCCCTTTCGCAGTGGCTATAATGAGCTGCGTCCTCCAAGTGGAACTGGCTAATTTTGTCTAATGCTCTTCAAAAGTGGTGAAGCAGAGAGGCAAGAAGTGAAGGGCTGCTGCAACAAGGATCTTGCTTTTGCATTTTTACCCGCCGGATCAGTAAAACACAATGAAGCTCCAGCCTTTACTGGCAGCTATTGCTGTTGTTATTCCGCTGCTATCAGTATTTCTTCAAGTTATAGCTGATCTTGATTCCGATAGACAGGCCCTTCTCGACTTTGCAGAATCTGTCCCTCATATCCGAAAACTCAACTGGAATTTGACTCTCCCTATTTGCAAATCTTGGGCTGGTATAACTTGTAACGAAGATGGAACGAGAGTCATTGCAATCCATCTCCCTGCTGTAGGACTTTTTGGTCCTATCCCAGCCAATACCATAGGCAAGCTAGATGCCCTTAAAGTCCTTAGTCTAAGAGCCAACTATCTTAATGGAAGTATTCCTTCTGATCTCCTTTCAATCCCTTCTCTACAATCTGTCTACCTTCAGCATAATAGCTTCTCTGGTAATATTCCTGTTTCTTTATCTCCTCGTCTTGGTGTACTAGATCTCTCCTTTAACTCTTTTACTGGAGAGATTCCACCCACAATCAAGAACTTGACGCGATTATATGTTTTGAACCTACAGTTCAATTCATTGACAGGAGAAATCCCCAGCCTTGACACCTTCAGGTTAAATAACCTGAATTTGAGTTACAATATGCTAAATGGCTCCGTTCCATACCCCCTCCAGAAATTTCCACTTTCATCATTTGTAGGAAACTCTCATTTATGTGGGACACCGCTTGCTAGCTGTTCCTTGAGTCCATCACCTTCTCCCCCAGCGGATGCCTTATCTCCACCTGCTATCCCTAAAAAACATAAGGCTGTCCACTCTAAGAAACTTAGTACCGGAATCATCATTGCCATTGCGGTAGTGGCTGCTATAGTAATGTTTCTCCTAGTTTTAGTTGTCTCCTTCTGTTGCTTGAAAAAGAAGGTAAGTCATAACACTAGCATAATTAAAGAGAAGGTGGCCAATGTGGGAAGGAGTGAAAAGCCCGAGGACTTTGGAAGTGGTGTGCCAGATGCTGAGAAAAACAAGTTGGTGTTTTTCGAAGGTTGCTCTTACAGCTTCAATCTGGAGGATCTTCTTAGAGCTTCTGCTGAGGTTCTTGGTAAAGGGAGTTATGGAACAGCTTACAAAGCTGTATTGGATGAAGCAACAATTGTGGTGGTTAAACGGCTGAGAGAAGTCGGGGTTGCTAAAAAGGAGTTTGAACAGCATATGGAGATTATTGGAAGGGTTGGGAGGCATGCTAATATCGTTCCACTCCGCGCATATTATTATTCCAAGGATGAGAAACTTCTTGTTAACGAATACATGCCTGCTGGTAGCTTGTCAGCAGCCTTGCACGGTATAATTGCTAACCTATGATTTTGTGATCATCGATAATAATTCACATAGGCTATATTTTTACACAATCTTTTTGACTAATGACAGGTAATAGAGGTATTGGAAGAACACCACTAGATTGGGATACGAGATTGAAGATAGCTCTGGGAGCAGCAAAAGGAATTGCGCACATCCACACTGAAGGTGGCGTGAAATTTACTCATGGAAATGTCAAGTCCTCCAATGTTCTCCTCACAAGAGACCTAGATGGATGCATTTCTGATTTTGGCTTAACACCTCTGATGAACTACATATCATACAAATATAGATGTGCTGGTTACCGCGCCCCAGAAGTTATTGAAACGCGGAAAGGGACACAAAAATCTGATGTTTATAGCTTCGGAGTGCTTCTCCTTGAGATGCTGACAGGCAAATCCCCTCTCCCGTTATCAGGTCAAGATGAAGTAGTTGATTTGCCTAGGTGGGTGCGGTCGGTTGTTAGAGAGGAATGGACTGCTGAAGTTTTCGACGTAGAGCTATTGAAGTACCAGAATATCGAAGAAGAGATGGTGCAGATGCTTCAGATTGGACTTGCTTGTGTAGCAAAAGTTCCTGATATGAGACCTGCTATGGGAGAAGTGGTTAGAATGATTGAAGAAATTCGACAACCAGAAGGGGAAACGAGACCTTCCTCGGAAGACAGCAGGTCCAAGGACTCTAATGCACAAACCCCTGAATGAACAAATGCAGCTTTCAATTCTAGATCAATTTAAGAATGCAATTTCTCTCCATTGCCAACTTTTTCATGTTCTTGGACATAAAAGTGTTATTTTTTATCTTGATGCTATATCCTATTCTGGCCTCTGTAGAAACTTATCAGCTCAACATAAATGAGAACCTTTGTTTTCAGCAGCAAAGTTCATGATGCTCTGGCTATATTGTTCTCTGGAACCTTTTTTAAAATTAGCCATTCCATCATATGATGGAGGGTTTAGATTTGACTCCAACAGTATATTTATAAAAAATTATAATTATACGAAGGAGAACATAAACTTTAGCCTCCATAAGGACGTGAATAATGGAATTATCAGATGTGATTCATTTTTGTACACAAAAAGATTAACATGTGAGTGATACAATTGTCTGAAGTCATAGAAAATATTTGGTTCGATTCCAATTAGTTCAATGAAATAAAGGTCTTGCTTGGAGTTTTGTGTGATAAGAAGGTACCAGCTAAACTTAAAGTAAGTTCGGCATGTTGCAGAGATGAGGATATTGAAATGGATGTGTGGGCATACTACGAGCGATACCATGATGAATGAGGTTATTCCGAAGAAAGTGGGAGTGACCTTTGTGGTGGATAAGATGCGGGAAGCAAGATTGAGATGATTTGGGCATATGTGGAGGAGGTCTGCAAACGTCGCAGTGAGCAATGACGGATCTAGGATTTAAAAAGTATGAGTGCTCATGTATATTTTAAGAACCTTTGTGGTGGATAAGATGCGAGAAGGAAGATTGAGATGATTCGGGCATATGTGGAGGAGGTCTGCAAACGCCACAGTGAACAATGACGGATCTAGGATTTAAAGACTATGGGTGCTTATGGGTGCTTATGTGTATTTTAAGATAAGTGGGATTCAATCCCTCATTTGGTAGCTTGCTTTGAGTCTTAAGAGAGCAGCAAGAACCAAAGTACCCATGAGATTTCTTGTTCACTAAGTGCTTATCTTTATATTTATACAATTTTTTGCATATTTTCTAAATAAATGCACAAAATTTTTTTTGAGGTCAATGGATGCTCAAACACCTGGAACGGTCCACGTGGATCCGCCCTTAGCATTGGGGAGATGCAAAAGGCTAGTAGTGGGGGGATACGTGAGGAATGGTAGGCTGAAGAAGTATTGGGAAGACATGATTAAACAGGATATAGAAAGTTTTGCATATTTGGGTTTGTCAGTGCTTGTTGTAATACTAGTAGTATCCTTGTAGTTCTTACCATATGTTATTTATTGTATTTTCGATTAGCACACTATATTATTGTTGTTATATTGTTTCTTTCTTGTAGGCTTTGACTGCTCTTCTTATTTAATGACTATACTTTCTTCATCATTTTCTTCTTCTTCTTCTTTTGCTTAAGTTTAATGTGCTTAAGCAGGAGGTCTTTCAAAAATAGTTTTTCTATGTAATGATAAGGTTTGTTTATACTCTGTTCTCTTTGGACCTCATTTAGCGAAATTTTACTAAGTATATTATTGTATTTCTAAAAAAATCAAACCTTCTCTATCGATTTCTTTAAATCGACGAACAAGATTGATTGTGCCTCGATTTTAACAAACTTTATTCATCAATTTCATGAAAGGATGCAAGCAAAATCGATGATATACGAATTACAAACCATCAATTTGATGTCAAATTTTCTTTAAAATTGATCATATATATATAATTATCCCTGAATTTTGTATGTTATTTTGAAGAAAACACTTTAACTTGGTCCCACACTCCTATTACCCCTGAACCAATTCCAAGGAAAATTACTAACCTTTCTAAACCTACTTTTGTAGCAACAGGAAAAATTGTTAAAATTTCATATTTATAACATTTTTTTTATGAATCGTATGTTCTTTTTTTTTTCTCCCTATTTTCTCTTCGTATTTGTTTCTTCTTCTTCTTCATAGACTCTCAATCTCTATTGTTGTTCAGAAGCTGTTGAGTTATGGAATTGGATATTTCACCTTTTTTTTAACATATTGTATTTTGATCTTCTCTTACTTAATATTATACGAAAAAAATATCTAGTTCTTTCCAACAAAAATTTCTAGTACCATTCTCTTTGTGATGCTTCTCTAGTAAAGCGAAAAAGATTTTGTAAAAAAAAGTTCATTAGAAGTCAATATTGTGGTAAAAAAAAGGATGTTTTCAATCTCTTTTTAAGATATTGAATTTGAATTCTTACTTTTCTTTTCTACTTATACAAAAGAGCGATTGAAGTGGTGGGTATCAACATGTCAAATTTTCATCTTTAAAATTAAAGTTGAGGATATATTAATCATTTCATTAAGTCATATAGCATTGCATAAACAAATTGGCTTCTTATGAGGAAAAACAAAGTGTGGCTTCCGATCATATAGACAACACATAGTGGAACAAGGATTCTCATCTTCTTTGCTTCTGTGATAATTCCCCTAATACTAGACTCTTCCTCTTCATTCTTCTCTCATCGACATTTGTTGTATTGTACGTTCTGATGAGTTAAGAAAACTTGGGACCTAGTAGACGGACCAGATCTTGCGTACTTCAACGATCTACCTCCAAATTGGGAGCCCAGCTGTAAAAGCTGACAGGTTGATGAAGAGGTGCTTGTTGTTTTTGTGTTCTTCGTGCTCACTAGCGAATGAGAGATACCAAGCTTTCTCTCATTGCATGTTAAAAGGAGTCTCTTTCAAGACAAAAATGAGTGTGCTCTAAGAGAATCATCACAAAAAGGAATTAGTATTTTTCTCTCAAGCAACAATATAATATATATCTGGGCTCAATGGACTTGATAGAGTGAGTTTAATAGTGTCTTCTTCAGTTGATATTGTGTCTAAGTTATTAAGCATTGTCAGATCATTTTCCTAATAATGTATAAAGGAATATTGATTAGTTTGTCATTCAAGTGTTGTCAAGTTCTTGATTAAGTGTTAACCTTGAGTCGGTGAGTTAAAGTCTACATTAACTAGAGGTAGTTTGTGTAATGTACAATAAAGGTATTGCTTAGGCTTAAATCTTATAATAGAAGTATTGCAAATCAAGAGGTGGAGAGGGTTAGTGTCTAGTTTATAGGAGGTTGTAATATACTACTTTAGCTCGTACATCTTAGTGAAGAATGGTTGAGGAAATTTTATAGAATAAGTCGTGGTCATTTCTTCCTTGAGCAAGGAGTTTTTACATGTAAAATCTTGTGGTTTTATTTCTATGTTTTACTTACTGTTATTCTGCTCTATTAGGAAGAACCTGGTCCCTGAGTATAGTAGATACAACATTTCGTATCAGAGTGGGGCTCTCAAATCAGCTAACACCTAGAGAGATTCCTATGAAAGAGTGGTTGCTCTAGTAAGTTCGGAGGAAGGACAATCATCTACAAGACCCCCTAATTTCAATGGCCAATTTTATAGCTGGTGGAAACTTGCATGCATGACTTCATTATGGCTGAGGTTAGTGAGTTGTGGGACATCGTTCTTGATGGTCCTTTTGTCCCTACAATTGAACTAAAGGAAGGAGAAGTTACAAAAGTTATTCTTAAACTGGGCAACAATACAATTAAGCTGATAGAAAGAAGATTGAGAAGGACTACAAAGCTAAAAAGCTTCTTGTATGTTGTATAGGAGCTGAAGAATACAATGAGATTTTAGCATGTAAGTCAGCTAAAGAGATCTGAAATTTTTTGAAACATGCTCATGAGAGAAGTAAGCAAGTGAAAGAATCAAAAGTTGTCATACTGACCACTCAGTATGAAAACATAACTATGAAAGAAGAAGAGACTATGTCACTCTTTTATAACCAATAAGTTGTGATGTCTGAGAGAGCCTATTAGTCAAAGCAAGAAGATCCAGAAAACTCTAAGATTTCTTCCAAAATCATGGGAGAGTAAGTTGGATGTCATCACCGAGGATAAGGATCTGAAGACCCTTACTATAGATGTACTCATCGGGAATCTCCAAACAAGTGAGTTAAATAAGCAACATGATGGTTACAAAAAGAACAATAAGAAGGACAAGTCCTTAGTTCTAAAATCTACTTAAAGTGATGATGGCGATGATGATGATGATGAAGATGAGGACATGGCCTATATATCTGACTTGTATGTTTTGCAAGATTGTAAGAAAACATGATGGATTTGGAAAGAAAGGAAGCACAAGTCGAACATTAAATAGTGTGGAGTTCCCCATATATGTGGGAAGTCAGGGCATCTTATTAGAGATTTCCCTATGAACAAGGTTAAGCACAAAAGGTATGTTAAGCCAGGAAGTGACATACGAAAGGACAAGGTCTTTGACGAATCCAAAAGAAAGACAACAGCAGATCTTGTGATGAAGGAAGCATTTGCAGTCCAGGGAAATTATTCAAGTGAATCTAAGGGGTTAGAAACATTGACATCTAAATTTTACCCTCCACAGTATAAATTAATCACTGAGATTTTAATTTTAATAATTTGAAATAATTAGCTTTTTCAAAAGTACAAAAAGATATTTTGTCAAATAAATTTCACTTTTATTTTAAGTGTTATTATTTCGTAATTAATTTAATTTTTCAGGTTGATAATATTAAAAGCTCTTTAAT
The DNA here is from genome assembly GCA_026153255.1 of Solanum medicagineum. Classification (NCBI taxonomy): domain Eukaryota; kingdom Viridiplantae; phylum Streptophyta; class Magnoliopsida; order Solanales; family Solanaceae; genus Solanum; species Solanum medicagineum. Next base: position 16,361,468 of record JAPFFP010000070.1, read on the forward strand.
TAAATTGTATCAATTCGTCGTGTAGTCAAATTAGTCAATCAAATTCAATTTAATTACATTTGATTGGTCGAAATTGCAATCGAATTGGCCTATATTTGAATTAAATACCCTTACCCCTTGAACCCATTTTTCAATCTTTCTTTTGGACCCAATTTAATTAAGAGAAAATTTCATATACATCCATCTAATGATTCATAATAGGTAAAAATAACTATAGTTTCAAAAATTACGTTTCATAACTATGGTCATAGAAATTATTTTGTATAAATTAGAATTTTCAAAGGTATTATAAAAAAAATTACACCTTAATTAATAGATGTGTTGTTTTTTCTCGGATAAGTATGGAAACTGTTCCATAATTTGTAGAATTTGAATGTGATTAGTCTCCCTTCCCTAAATTGGCTCTTCCAACCAAAAAAACAAAAAAAAAAAAAGAAAAACACTATTATTGACAATTTCACTGTTAGATCAAAAGGAAAATTGCATATTTTTCTACAAATAATTTATGAATTTCTGATGAGAATAATTTTGATTTCGTTAAGAAACGTTCGCTCGTTTAAAACGTACATTATACAAATTATTGATGATTTCTGATCTACAAATACATTGCATTACTTTGAATCTGAAGTAATTGTTCTTTCGTGTGTTTTTTTATATGGTAATTTTTTTTTGTTCACTATACCAAACTGAATGATTTACACAAATATACATATTACGAGTATTGTTTTCGCTTACGTGTGCATAGTTATTTAATTGATATTGTGATATTTTTGAGACAAATGAATTTGGCCAGTATGAGTCTATTATTCAAGCAAGAGATGTATACTGCATAAATCTACAAAATTGAACATGTACTGTACAAAATTGAACTGTACTTTAATATATAATTTATGGAATGAGGGTATAAGTCCCAATTTGTATATAACAACAAGTAATTAAAGTATCTATGCAAATACATGTATATATACTGTAAATAACATTGGATATACTTACACAATCTTTTGTATGAAATTGTATACTGTAACAATAAAAATGTATAAAATCGTGACAAATCAGCTGGGTATATATTTATATTATAATTATATAATTTATATATAAAAAATAAATATGTATAAAATCGATATAAAATCTATACCTTATTGCACTGATATGAGATACGAACACAAAAAAAAAAAACTCATTTTTGTCAATGTCGTTTTCGTCATGTTTTTCAGAAGACACATTCTTTTTTATTCACCATTGGTGGAAGCAATTTCATTTGCTTTTCTCTTTTTCTTTGAACTCGTTCTCTAGAAATCGAATCATTCTGAAGCTTAGATCTTTCCTTCTCACTAGCCGTAGCTTTTATAAGAGACTTTGTAATATTCTTAATTTTTTGAGTTATACCCAGCAAAAAGAACGACGATTCTTCCATAATTTTATCATGCAAATGTATACCTCTAGTTATCCTCTTAGATGAATAATCTTCGACCATAATGTGTGAGTTTGTATTGACGAAAACAACTGTAAAAGGGGTTTCATATAAGAAAGAAAAAACATCAAAAAAAAATTTAGCAAAAATTCAAAAAGTCGTCAAAAATTGATGATGAAATTGAAAATACTTTTGGAGAGAGTTTGAAAGGAAAAAATAAAAATGAATCACTTGTAGATATGATGAACTATATTGAGAGATTGTAGGACATGAAATAGGGAAACATTTAAGGAAAGATGATCAGATTTTGTGTATACAAGGAGAGAGAGAGTACCATTGGAATATGAAGAGTCTTATACAAAAAGTTGTCGGGGCCCACAAAATCTTCTAACCAAATTTATTAAAACGTTAACTATAAAAAGTAATATTGTAAATCTGTAGTTGAGTTTTGTTATTTAATATTAAATGTTTGCCCAGTTACGTAATTTTCTCTTTTAATTTTGGACCAAAACAATGAAGAACCCAACCCAAATCCCTCTTTTTCAGCCAACCTTATACATATACATACATTTATACGCACGCGAGTGGGGGTTTTCTTTTCCTTTTTCCCTCAGCGTACACACACTCTCTCCCTCTCCCCTTCTTGTTCTTCAACGACCAAACCAGTCACCACAACCAGCAAAGCGCCAAATCTCTCAAACGACCCCAACGTTCCTTCCCCAATCCGTACCGACGTGTCCTCCCTTCGTCACCTCTAGTATTGTTGAAAATTTGGCCCAAGTTGGCAACTCTCAAACTTGGCAGCCAAATGGTTGGTGGAAGGTTGGCCACCAACCCTTGCCTTTTGTCTAACTTTGTAGGTGAATTACTCCTATATAAAGGAGTAATTCATCTTCATTTGAGGAACACACAAGATTGAGAGATTCATAGTTAGAGAGAGCCTAAGGATTTGTGAGATACACCATTGTGTATTTTGTGAGTGTTGTAATACTCCTTTTATTTTTTTTTATTTTCCCACTCCACATATATCACTAAGTGATACACAAAAATTATATCCTTGTAGTGCTTAGGCCCAGTGAGATTTTGTTGTACACTTCTCCATTATAGTGATATTTTGCTCCTCGTCGTCCATGGACGTAGCCTATTTATTGGGTGAACCACGTTAAATCTGTGTCTCTATTTATTACCTTGCCCAATTTGTTTGTACTTTTCAATATAAATCACGATCCTTATCACGCTTCCGCTATCGCCTGTTATTGCCTAACAAGTGGTATCAGAGCTCGGTCATAATAGTCACAAATATTGTACGGTTACTGTTCATATGTATGGTTACTGTTCATACGTACAATCACTATTCATACGTACGACAGTTTTTAAGATGGCTTCTGTTACAAAATCTGATATTGAAAATTTTGATGGCAAGATTAGTTTCTCCATCTGGAGAGTCCAAATGAAGGTCGTTCTTACACAAAATGGGTTGAAAAAGAAGGAGAGTCGAAAAAATCTGTCTCTATGACCGATGAGAAATGGATGGAGTTGGATGAAAAAGCTTTATCAGCAATCCAACTTTGTTTATCCAAGGAGG
>JAPFFP010000070.1:16373982-16407292 GCA_026153255.1 Solanum medicagineum
TATTTATGTATTACTCTCTCTCTCTCTCTCTCTCTCTCTCTCTCTCTCTCTCTCTCTCTCTCTCTCTCTCTCTCTCTTCCTTAGTCCTAATTCCCCTTGTTCATGTTTCTTATGTTGTTTTATATTGCTTCCGCGACCAAGGATGTGTAATGATATGATATGAGGCTTGTTTGGGGTTCCTTCGGGTTCCCCATTCACCGGTCACGTCTAGGCCCTAGGCTTGGATCGTGACAGCATGTCCGCTTTGGCCTCCCGCACTTTCGACTTGTTGATTCCTCCAAAGGACCTTAATGGAAGCAACATCCTTGTTCCTCAACCTTTTCTCTTCTCGATCCAAGATCTCTACTGAAACCTCTTCATAAGTCAAGATGTCTTCAACAACTCCACAACATTCAATGGGACAATAAAATTCGGGTCACCCACACACTTTCTCAACATAGACACATAAAAGGCCAGATGAACCAAGTTTGTTTCACTAGGCAACTCCAACTCATAAGCCACCTTGCCAATCCTCTTCAAAACATGGCCCACAAATCTCGGACTTAATTTGCCCTTATTACCAAAACGAACCACACCCTTCATGGGTGACACCTTCAAAGTGACCCAATCACCAACTTTAAATTCAAGCTCCCTTCTCCTTACATCAGCATAGAACTTTTCACGACTCGATGCTATTTTCAACCTTTCTCTAATCAACCTCACCTTCTCCATAGCCTCCATAACCAGAACCAGACCCAAAAAAGCCATTTCTCCCACTTCGAACCACCCAATCAGTGATCTACAACGTCTACCATAGAGGGCCTCAAAAGGAGCCATACTAATGCTAGAATGATAGCTATTGTTATAAGCAAATTCAATCAATGGAAGATGATCATCCAAACTACCCTTAAACTCCAAAATACAAGCCCTAAGCATATCCTCAAGAGTTTGGATAGTCCTTTCGGCTTGGCCATCCATTTGGGTTTGAAAGGTCGTACTAAGCTTTATCTTGGTACTAAGACCCCTTTGGAAGGACCTACAAAAGTGTGAAGTCATTTGAGAACCATGATCTAATATGATAGATAAGGGCACCATATGCAATCTCACCAACTCATGAATGTACAATTTAGCATAGTCTTCGGCTCCATAAGTGGTCTTAACCGGTAGGAAATGAGCCGACTTTGTCATCCTATCAACCACAACCCAGTCTTAGGTAGACCAACCACAAATTCCATGGTAATGTCCTCCCACTTCTAAGTGGGAATCTCTATTTCTTGGGTTAGGCCACCCGGCCTTTGGTGCTCGGCTTTGACTTGTTGCCAACTATGACAACCAGATACAAATTTGGCAATGTCTTTCTTCATACCTCCCCACTAAAACACATCTTTCAAATCCCTATACATCTTGGTAGAACCAGAGTGGATAGAATAGGAAGAATTATGAGCCTCATCAAGAATCCTCTTTCTCAAATCATCAACACAAGGCAGACACAACCTACCTTGATACCTAAGGGCACCATCTCCCCCTCGGGAGAAAACCTCTACCTTCACCTGTTTCGCCAAGGCCTTCAATTCTAATAAGGAGGGATCAAGATCTTGCTTTGCTTTTACCTCATAAACCAAGGAGGATTTTGAACCATCAACAACCACAACGCTACCATTACCAACCTCTTCCAACATAACCACCAATATAGCCAATCGATGAACCTCCCTAGCCACCTCTTTGCCACTACCATCAACATGGGCGAGGCTACTAATAGACACCCTACTCAAAGCATCCGCCACCATACTAGCCTTACCTGGATGATAATGCACACTCATATCATAATCCTTAAGAAGTTCTAGCCACCTTCCTTGTGTCAAGTTTAGATCTTTTTGAGTGAACACATATTGGAGAATCATATGATCGATGAACACAACATGTAGCCCATACAAATAATGATGCCAAATTTTCAAAGCAAAAACCACGCTGGCCAATTCAAGATCATGAGTAGGATAATTCTTTTTATGAGGTTTGAGGTGCCTAGGAACATAGGATATCACCTTACCATTTTGTATCAACCACAACCCAAACTAATCCGATAAGCATCACAATGCACCACGAAACCTTCCGGAAGGGACAAGATTGGAGCGGAGACAAGCTTATCCTTCAAGGTTTGGAAAATCTTTCATACTCATCAGTCCACATAAATTTATCCATCCTTTGAGTCAAATTAGACATGGGAGAAGCAATAAAAGAGAACCCATTCAAAAACCTCTGATAGTAACCTGTTAAGCCCAAGAAGCTTCTAATGTCCGATAGGGTCAATGGTCTAGGCCAATTTATAATCATATCCATCTTTTTATGATCCACCTTAATACCATCTCCCGACACCACATGACCTAGTAAGGCAACCTACTTCAATAAAAATTCACATTTCTCATACTTAGCATACAACTTCTCTTCCCTCAATTTTTTCAACACTAACCACAAATGACCCATGTGCCCCTCCTCACTATGAGAGTAGATCAAAATATCATCAATGAAAACCACAACAAACAAATCAAGGGAGGGTTTAAAGACCCTATTCATAAGATCCATGAAGATAGCTGGCACATTGGTCAACCCAAAAGACATAACCAGAAATTCATAATGTCCTTACCGTGTCTGGAAGTCCATCTTGGGAACGTCACACTACCTTACCTTCACTTGATAATACCTGGACCGACGATCAATCTTAGAGAAGTGGCTAGCCCTTGAAGTTGGTCAAACAAATGATCAGTCCTTCGTAGAGTATTCTTTATGGTGACCCTATTGAGTTATCAGATCCATCCTTCTACTTCAGAATTAACATCGGTACACCCCAACGTGATTGGCTAGGCCTAATAAAAACCTTCTCCGATAAGACCCTCAATTGCTCTTTCAATTCCTTTAACTACATCAGGGCCATATTGTAAGGGGGAATAGAAATTGGTTGTACATAGGGAAGGAGGTCTATATCAAAATCTATTTCCCTTTTGGGAGGAACATCAGGAAGATCATTTGGAAAGACATCAAGAAACTCATTTACCACTAGAACTGACCCTATAGGAAGGCCTTTCGACTCAACACCCCTAACCTTCACAAGATGATAGAGACACCCCTTATAGATCAACTTTTGGGCTTTAATGCAAGAGATGAACCTACCCTTGACCATCACATCATGACCCTTCCACTAAAGGATGGGTTTATTTGGGAATTTGAATTTAACCTTACGGGTTCTACTACAATCAATAGAGGCATAGTACACATGGAACCAATCCATCCCAAGAATGACATCAAAATAAACCATATCTAACTCAACAAGATCACGAGGCAATATTTTATGCAAGATGCAAATGGGACAATGTCTATAGACCTTTCTAGTAACAATAGATACACCAATAGGAGGAGACATCGCATAAGACTAACACAACAATTTGGGCTCAACATAGAACTCTTTGTCAATAAGAGGGGTAACAAAAGAAAGAGTGGCGCCCAGTTCTATCACGTAACACCCCACACCTTACATGTACTTTTCCTATGCACATGAAACATGATATGGCTTTGTCAAATTAGCGCCTATTTATAAAAGTGCTTGAATCTCATATTAGAGGGCGATATGTACATCTAACGCTAAGAGGGTTGAGTGTATACAAGTTTTAAGTCAAATTAAGGAGATCGCTGCCTTTCACAAAGTGAGAGAATTGAGGTGCTTGCAAGACTTAGGAAGCTAGCAGGTGAATCACCTACTTGCTCAGCTTAAACTTCCTAGATAGCCAGAGACGAGGCCCGACACCGAATTTGTCCAAGTCCAATTAAAATGAATAAAGTCTGTGTTAAGGGTGTAACCTGGGACCACATTTTAGCATGATAAATGGATGATATTTACAGCCCAAGAATAATAGGAAAAGGTCCTAAGTAATCACATCTTACTTAATGATTTGGGCCCAAACTAAGTAAGGAGAAAGGGGAAAATGGGTAGCCAAGGCCCATCAATTTGCAACATAATAAGTCCCAAGTGAAGGGAAAAAATGGTACATTACTAACTTGATAAAATAAGGCCTAAAATGTAAGTCGGCTAAAGAAATCCTTTAAATGGGGTTACAAGCAGCACCTTTAAGTCATTCTTAGACTTGGAAAATTTCAGCTTTCACAAAGGTTCTTTGTTATTCTTTCTTGACTTTGTAAAGCAGCCACAAGAAGCTTTTAGGGGTCTTAAGGAGGCCCTCAACCTTGAAGGTAAAGTTAAGTTATTATAGTTGTGTGTTTAGTAAGGTTTCTTCATGAAAAACAAGAAGCTATGTTGGTTAGGTATATGCTAGAACTTTTGGACAACATTTGTTCCAAGGGTTGTTGTATACTTTTCTTGTTCATTTAGGAGCTTTTATCTTCTTGATTGGCTTGATTATGAAAGAAAGTTGCTTTTCTTAATTTGATTCAGTTATGTAATGATGTATAAAGGTCGCTGCACTGTTTGGTTATACATAAATAATCGAGGTTTAACGTATTATCCTAAGTGTGTTATTTGTAGAAATTGTGGGCTGATTGATTGAGGAATATGGTCTCACGTCCTCCACCTATTTTGAGGGCTGTTTTTGAAATGTTTTAGGACTGTTTTAATGTATAAATATTGTGGGACAACTTTGGTTGAAGTTGGCAAAGGTTTGGAATTGTTGACGTCGTAATGTAGCAAAGGGGCGTAATGTTATGCTGCCTACTTGTATGTTGTGTATAATTGTCACGTGTTGTGCCTTGTCAGCTTTTGTAAGACTATTAAGGGTATAAAACAATCTATATATTACATGTGAATAAGAATGGTTATTAAAAAATACGACTATAAGTGGAAAGGTTGAAAGAATGCCTTTGGGTCGCTCAATACAAGCTTGCTGCCGGATGTTACTTTTTGTAAGATTGGACTTCCAAGAAGTGTTACATAGCTGCTAAACCAGTATCATTGCCTACTCCAGTATAGATAAATATTTGGAGGAAAGGGAGGTTATTTCGAGGTAATAGCGAGGTGGTACAACGAGGTATGTAAGGCTACTCGATTTCGTTTTACTTGGCATGAAATCTAGATTCTTCCTTGGCACAAAACGGGACTTACCAACTCCGGCACAACTATTAACCGTGTCTCCACTCTTTCACATGTTCATATGCTCCCAAACATAGTCACCTTCAAATCTGCATACATACGTGGATACCAAGTTACATGTGTTCTTGTTGCTAAATAAAGTTCACATGTTGTTTCATCTCATATGCATTTTATTATTTGTGTAACGTATTCTTTCATTGTCATATTGTCTTGTATGAGTATTTACATGTCACATGCTACATCTACAGTATTATAACTCTAATATTGTGACCACCAAAAGAATCATCTCAAAGGTAATTGAAAGGTAAAGTATATTGCTTATTGATAGGTGGTAACCTGGGGGGTGGAAGAATCACCTAGCCAAGGTCGATCCTACCACTAGGGGTAGCCCAAGATGTGAAAGGAAAATCCTAGCTAGGGCCGATCCCAATATAGATTTACCACTAATTAGCTGGTCATTTGTATTACATGTTGTGCACAGATTATATAGTAAAGGTAAAGTAATAAAAAGAACAAAAAGTACATGAACCCCCCCCTCGTATAACTAAAGGTGGTCTCTTATCCTACACTAGTGCATAGTTTCATTTGAGTTGTTACTTCATATACAATATTTTCTGCCTTACATATTCAGTACATTATCTCTTACTGACGTCCCTTATGGGGAACCTTTATTTCATGTTGCAGGTACAGGTGCTAGTAGCTCTCCCCAGTAGGAGTACAGGATATCCAACTGTTGTTACCAAGCTCCAGGTTACTTCGGAGCTTTGTGCATCTAGAGCTTATATTTTTGTATTGTATAGTTAGTCGAGGCGAGGCTTGTCTCGACCCATATCAGATACTTTTCCTTATCTAGAGGCTTTGTAGACTATGTAAATTAAAGTGTGGTCATGTCTTGTACTTTAGACAACGCGGCCCCAACGGCCTTGTCATATGCATTTCCTTTTGGCTTTTTATTACTGTTTACTTTCTTGAAAAGCATGTTGAATGAAGAAATCCCTTGTAATATATATAGAAAGCGCATGGATATAGGTTGGTTATCCGAGCCTTATCGGTAATGGGTGACAGTCCACCTTAATGGGATTTTGGGCGTGACATATCAATGCATACACATCAAAATCAAAAACTTTTAACATACCGGTGACAACATCGGGCACCTCATCAATCCCTTGCCTCCCATGTAAAACATAACACCAATTGTGCATTGGGGCACCACCTTATTAGCCTCCTCTCCCAAACGAACCGCATTAGCACCTTGACCTTGAGGACGAACATCCTTACCCTTGTTTCGATTACGAGCGCAATCCATCATCTTGTCGCCTATTTCCCCACAACTATAGGAAGCATTAGTAGCCCTAAAGCATGGGCCACCATGACCCTTACCACAATTTGGATATATATCTCTAGGCCCCACACCACCATTACCTTGGGCCCTTGGGTAGTCATTGGCAAAACTCCTATTAGGAGCATAAGAAGGCCCTTGGCCTTGATGAAACCGGCCACCCTTGAGACCTTGGAACTTACCATCAAAACGAGCCCTCATGGCCTCATGAACCCTTCTCTTCATCAATTTTTCCCCCTCCAACTGTTCAGCATAAGTCATCAAGCGAGACAAATCCATGTCATTGATCAACATGGCGGATGACATTCTTTACTTACCAAATCAGATATACCCATCACGAACTTATTCATTCTAGACCTTGAGTTGGCAACCTAGTGTGGAGCATATTTTGAGAGTTGGTTGAACTTGAGGGCATACTCCCTCACACTCATAGTCCCTTGCTTCTAGTTCATGAATTCCACCAATTTGGCTTCCCTAAGCTCAAGAGAAAAGAACTGGTTGAGGAATGTTGCTTTAAACTCTTCCCAAAGAATCATATTGTTGTTCCCCTTCTCCTCCATCTATTGAGTGTACCATACTTGTGGTAGCCCCTTGAGTTGGTAAGCCACCAACTCCGCCTTCTCTTCCGATCAAACACCCATAATTGCCAATATTTTGTAAATCTCATCAATGAATTCTTGAGGGTCCTTATCCACTTTAGACCCATTGAACTCGGTACGTTCATCATCATGAAGTCTCTATCCCGAGATGCCGTAGTAGGATCATGAGGGGCTTGGGCCTCTTGGTTGGCTTGATTAACCACAATTAAGCTAGCAAAGTGAGAGCATCTCGGAGCTCACCATGAGCCGGTTGTTCTTCGGGTATGCGGTCACTCTTCTTCTTCTTGTGTTAGGCATGATCTAGTATACAGAGAATAATCGTTAGGGGGGTAAAACCTTATCTTAACTTGTATAGCATGACATAGAGTAAGAAGGGAAACATTTCCTAAAGTGTCTCATAGCCTTCTACTCTTAGTTATGGTGCACGACACAACCATGAATAAGACTCTAATTAATATGGTGTGTTGAATGCCGAGGACCATTAACAATCTAGTGCTTTGATACCAAGTTTTTGATGACCTAAGTCTAGGGCCTAGATGTGACATGGTACATAGGAAACCCGAAGGGACCCCAAGTAAGCCTCTTAACATATCATTACATATCCTTGGTCGCAGAAGCAATAAAATAACCATAAGAGATAATAAATATTGATAAACAGGGCTGTGGGACATCTTTCATATCATAAAACATCATAGAGTCAAAAAAAGTCAAGGTTCATAACACCATCACACAACTTTTCCAATAACACCTCTAAACATAGAACTTACTGGGGCCAAGACAAGCAACTGGGCTCACCCTCATAGTCAAGCATACAATAAAAAGGAAAGAGAGTCTTTATACATAGAATAAGATCAAAGACATTAACCCGAAGTTGAGGACTCACCACTTGCTTTGTAGATAAATCGTACTAAACACGTGGAAGAGGAGGATGATAAAGTGGGCCACCGGTCCATACATGGTAACATCATGTAGGCATAAAGTATGAGTTAGTATATTTGAATGTACTAAGTATGTAGGATGCAATGTAACAAGAGATAGGTAACATAATCGAAATGCATAATTAGGCAATGAATGAGCATATAGCAATATCGCATACGTGATCAATGCTTGTAATAAAAGATGCTTACAAATAACCTTTACATGTGTAGGAAGAGACCATTATTAGTAACCAAGGCCTACCACCTCCTAAACGAGGCGATTGAGGTATAAACCCCTCAACATGGTTGCACGGGCCTACTACCTCCTGAGCGAGGCAATTGAGGTACAAACCCCCCAATATGGTTGCACGGGCCTACTATATCCCAAGCGCGGCAATTGAGGTACAAACCCCCACATGGTTGAATGGGCCTACTACATCCCAGGCGAGGCAATTGAGGTATGAACCCCCCCCCCAACATGGTTGCACAGGCCTATTACATCCCGAGCAAGGGAATTGATAAACTTCCAACACTATAGATACTTTTCATGAAATTGACATATTTATACCATCCTATCATCATCATGAAGTTATAGGTCAGCAATAGATCATCAATGTCTCAAGAACCTTAAATTGGACATTTTATGAAACACTTGGTGGTTATGTAATGGTAGTGTAAAAACCATGTACTTGAGTGGAAGTGTCCGAAATTGTAGTGTCCGAAAAGAGTCCAAAAATGTTCCTCGAAAGTGCCTGAAATTGTAATTTCCATATATCTCAAAATTTGTGCATTATTTTGAATATCCAACTTCATATTCTTGATCAGGGGGCAAAATTGAGTGGGAGATGGGTCTAACCGCAATTTTATAGTAAATAATTCCTAACGTGCAACCGTCGTGGAGCTGTGATTTTGCCTCCGTGAAAGTCCACTTTGTGGACCAGATGAAGACCTATGTATTTTGTTGCCAGTAATATTTAACTCGGTCCAAGGCTTTTGGGTCTTGGGCCTAAACCTCCCATATGTGAAAATACCTATACTTAGCCATATTTAACCTTCATATCTTTCAAGACATTCCCCACTGATCTCTCAAACACTTAGATAATATTTCACCCCTAAATTCAAGTCCCAAAACTCAATCCGAATCTTAAGGTTTTCACTAAAGCTTCAAGTCTCCATTAAAATCTTCATCAAGAAATTCTTCGAAGCTAAGGTATGTGAGTTTCAACCAATGGGTCCTTTCATCCGTGGCTCCAAAGCTTCCTTTTTACCTAAATTGTGTGCTTTAAAGTTGATTTACTCATGGGTATTACTTATTATAAATTTGACTGCATACTATGTTGGGGTTTCATGAAATTGTGATTGTATTAGCATGTTTTGAGCTATGAATCAAAGATCTATTGTGAGATTTGATGAAGGGTTTGATGTATATTTTCTGAGGGTGCTACCAATTATCTATTGATGGTTTTACAGTAAATCTGTAGCATGAATTCACTCTTGAATTGCATGGTTTTTCACTAGTATTATAAACTCGCCAGGTGTTTGATGTCCGGCTATAGTTTCTTGAGGAATTGTAGGTCCAATGCATATCATATGAGTTAAATGACTATATAATGATGAAAGGAATGTATGTATGTGATATTATCTCTATAGTTTTGGTGATTGAGAAAGCCTCACTCGGGAGGTTATAGGCTCGGGTAACCTTGTTGAGGGGTTTGTACCTCGATTGCCTCGCTCGTGAGGTGGTAGGCCCGTGCAACCTTGCTGAGGGGTTTTTACCTAGATCACCTCGATTGGGAGGTGGTACAACCATGAAACCATGTCAAGCATTTTGTATGTTGATAACCATGTTGAGGGATTTGTACTTCATCAACCATATTTGGGGGTTTGTACCTCATCCACCATGTTGAGGGGTTTGTACATTATCAACCAATTGAGGAGTTTGAAGCTCATTTGCCTTTCCAAGGAGGTGGTAGGCCTTAGATATTCACTATTACTAGTCTCTCCTTACACATGTATTGTGTTATATATAAGCATGATTTTACTTCAAACATCATTCATACATGCCACATTGCTATATGCTTATTCATTGCCTACGTTATGTATTTTGTTGATGATGTTTATCACTTGTTGCATTACATCCACATAGTACATTTAAATATACTAGCAAATACTCTATGCCTACATGATGTCATCAAGTAGGAGTAGGAGTCTCGCTTGATCACCTTTCTCCACTTGGCATGTACGATTTCTCTCAAGCTAGTTGGCGAGTCCTCCATTCTGGGGACAATATCTATGATCTCATCCTATGTACTAAGACTATCTTAATTTTATGTATGTATTGACTATGAGGGTGAGCTCGGTTGCTTGTCTTTTCCCCCGCTAAATTCTATGTCAAGAGGTGTTGTTGGGAAAGTTATGCATTATGCTTGAGTTTTGACTCATTTGTGTTAATTAAGTACTAAGCTCTCTCCCTTAGTCCCAATTTTCCTTGTCAATATTTTCTCTTGTTTCTTATTCTGGCTTCCGTGACCAAGAATATGTTTATGATATGTTAAGAGGCTTGTTTGGGGTTTCTTCGGGTTCCCCATTTGCCGTGTCACATCAAGGCCCTAGTTTTGGTCATGTAAAACTTGGTATTAGAGCACTAGGTTGTTAGGTCCTCGGCATCCAACACACCACATCGACGAGAGTCTTATTCATAAATGTGAAGCGCTCCACGAGTATGAATAGGAGGCTATGAGGCGTTCTAGGAAATGTTTCACTTCTTAATGATTTAAGTTATGCAATAGAGATAGGTCCCTTATATCTTATTACTAATCCCTAACTATTACATTTCAGGATATGTCTCAATCTACTTAGGACAACAATATATTGAATGTGGACGTTGACAATTCTCTATGGGTATTGGCCAAAGCGGTGACAAAATTGATGACTCACCTCAATCAACAAGTGAGTCCTCCCGAGACTTCAAATAGTAAGAGAAGGGGCAATGAGGCCAAGAGGGCCTGTTTTGAAGGAATGTTCCAAAGTCTCAATGATAGAGGTGATGTTATGTCTCCAACATGTGGTAAGATGCATAGAGGCCTATGTCTGAGGGACACCAATGCTTGTTTCGTTTGTGATGAAGTGGGACATAAGAGGAAAGATTATCCTTGTAAATGCAATAAGGGTAAGGCGGTGATGATGGGTACCTTGCCTTAGATGCCAAACTATGGGAGGAATCATAGCTGTGCATATTGGAGGAACACAGGTACATGCTTTGGCTGTGGTGAGATGGGGCACAAAATTCTAGATTGTCCACATGCTCACAATAAAGGTAAGGATGGTCGACCACAAGGGCAAGGTGGTCATGTTCATCAAGAGACTCATACGACACACTAAATTTTATGCTCTTCAAGGTAGGCATGGAGGGATTGTGGCGCCCGATGTTGCTACTGATATGTTGAAATTTTTTTTGGTTTTGATGTGTATGCCTTGATGGGCTCGGGTGCCGCTATCTTTTTCATTATTCTTCCATATTGGTAGCAGGCTTCTAGTGTACCCGAATTGTTGTGTGAATGTTTGGCGTCTACCCCTCTTGTTGAATATATTATTGTTAGAAGGTTCATCGTTATTGTTCCATGTTCTCATTACAATAGGTCTTGCCTTATGACTTGTTGGGTTTGACATGCTGGATTTGGACGCCATACTTGGGATGGATTAGTTGCATAAGATGTTGTGTCTCTTTGGATAGTAGAACCCTTAGAGTTAGATTCCAAGTCCCTACTAAACCCGTCTTTAAGTAGGAGATTGTCTAGTAGTAGCAAAAGAGGTAGATCTATTTCTTGTACTATGGTACACTTGATTTCTAAGGGTTGCATTCTTCGTCTTGTGAGAGTTAAGGGTGTTGAACCTAAGTTATTTCTATTAGGCTATATTTGTGGTAGATGAGTCCATGGTGTCATTTTCGACATTCTTGAATTTGGACTAGTGTCTTTATTTTGGCTAGTGTGCAGGTTATGTCTATAGGTATCATGAATAGGGTCTTTTTAAACCCTGCCTTGTTATGCTTGTGATGGTCCTTGGTAGTGATATGTTGGTTTTCCTCGGGGAGTGAGGGGAAGCATGTGACAAAGTTCAACGAAGAAGGTTAGGTGCTCAATAGAAGAAATGGGAGTTTTGGGTTATAATAGGTTGTCTTCCTAGTTTGTATGGTGCCGGGTGATGGCATTAAGGTGGAACCTATTAAAATGAAGGTTATTAGAGATAAGCCTACACCGTTGACCCCGTCGGATATTTAGGATATCTTGGACTTAGCGGGTATTACTGGAGGTTGTGGATATCTTTTCTTCTATTGCTTCTCTAATGACTTAGTTGACCCCAAGTTAGGCTAATTTGAGTGGACCAATAAGTGTGAATAGATTTTTTAAAACCTTGAAGGTTAAGCTTATGTCCGCTTCTATGTTGGCTCTAGTGAAAGGGTTGGAGGGGTTGTTGTGTACTGTTATGGCTCAAGAATTGGCTTGGGTGATGTTTTGATGCTAAATGGCATGGTGATACCCTATGCTTCTAGATAACTTGAGGTTCTTGGAAAGGATTACCCTACCCATGATCTTAAAATGGTCGTCGTGGCATTTACTTCAAAAATTATACGTCATCGTTGGTATGGGGGTGCCTCCAATATTTGTTCATTCAAAAGATCTAAATTTGAGGCAAAGAAGGTGGTTAGAACTTCTTAAGGATTATGACATGAGTGTGCATTCTCATCTCGGTAAGGCTAATGTTGTTGCCGATGCTTTGAGTAGGAAGTTTTTTGGTAGCGTAGCTCATATTGATGGTGGTGGTAAAGAGGTGGCTAGGGAAGTTCATCGGTTGGCTATATTGGGGGTTAGGTTGGATGAGGTAGATAATGGTGATATTGTGGTTGTTGGTGGTTCACAATATTTATTAGTTGAGGAGGTGAAGGCAAAGCAAGATCTTAATCCTGCCATGTTAGAGTGACGACCTTGGTGAGAGGTGGTAAGGTGGAGGTTTTTTCCCAAGGGGGAGATGGTGCCCTTATGTACCAAGGTAGATTGTGTGTGCCTAATGTTGATGACTTGATAAGGTTGGTTTTAGATGAGGCTCATAATTCTTCCTCTTCTATTCAACCTTGTTCTACATAGATGTATAGAGATTTGAGAAATGTGTATTGGTGGGGATGCATAAAGTGGGACATTGCCAAATTCTTATCCAATTGTCAAGTTGCCGAACATCAAAGGCCTGGTGGCCTAGCCCAAGGCCTAGAGGTCCCTACTTGGAAGTGGAAGAGTTATTATTGATTTTGTTGTTGGGTTGCCAAAGACTAGTAAGGGTTTTGATTCCATTTGGGTTGTGGTTAATAGAATGACAAAATTGATTCACTTTTTACTGATTAAGACCACATATGGCGCTGAACATTATGCTAGGCGGTACATTCATGACTTGGTAAGGTTGCATGGGGTTCCCTTGTTCATCATATCAGATCGTGATGTTCAATTTGCTTCATATTTTTGGAATTCCTTTCAAAGGGGTCATGGTACAAAGGTGAAGCTTGTACGACATTTCACCCTCAAACAAATGTTCAAGTTGAAAGAACTATCAAAACTTTTGAGGATATGCTTAGGGATTAAGTATTGCAGTTGAGGGGTAGTTGGGATGATCATCTTCCATTGATTGAGTTTGCATGTAACAATAACTATCATTCTAGTATTGGTATAGCTCCTTTAGAGGCTCTCTATGGTAGGCATTGTAGATCACCCGTTGGATGGTTTGAGGTAGGAGAGGTGGCTTTGATGAGTCCAGATTTGGTTATCGAGGCTCTTGAGAAGGTTAGGATGAAAAGAGAAGGGTTGAAGACGGCCCAAATTTGCCAAAAATCCTATGCCAATGTGAGGAGGAGAGTCTTTGAATTTAAAGATGGTGATTGGGTCTATTTGAAGGTTTCACCTTTGAAGGGTGTGGTTCATTTTGGTAAGAAGGGTAAGTTAAGCCCAAGTTATGTGGGTCCTTATAGGTTGATGTGGAGGATTGGAAGGTAGCTTATGAGTTGGAGTTGCCTAGTGAAATGGATTTGGTTCATTTGGTATTTCATATATCCATGTTGAGGAAATATTTGGGTGACCCTAATGCTATTGTCCCATTGTATGCTGTGGGTGTTGTTGAGGACAACTTGACTTATGAAGAGGTTCCAGTCCATATTTTGGATAGACAAGTGAAGAGGTTTAGGAACAAGGATGTGGCTTATGTCTCTTGGGAAGCTGGAGCGGGTGTGGAGTAGCAATATCCGTTTCTCCTTCATTCTATTAAAGCTTATGATAACACGTCAAGTCCTTTTCTTTATGGTTCAAAATTGTATGTTTTAGCCCCTATGTCATTTGCATGTGTTCATGTTTAAATTGACAAGTTCATGATGGTTTTGCACTTATGTTGAGGATTTTGACATGATGTTAAAGCGCATTGTTGTATCCTTATGTGGGCTGAAATTGTCATGTTTACGTCTCTCATATATATTTCTTTCACATTCAGGGACAAATGATCACAAGGGGCAGATACTGAAATAACCCCCAAAAGTGCTCGAAAATGTGCCTTGGAAGTGCCCTGAATTGTAATTTCTAAATATCACAAAATCCGTTCATTATTTAGAACACTTGACTTCATATTCTTGATCAGGGGGCAAAATTGAGTGGGGAATGGGTGTAAACCCAAATTTAGAGCAAACAAATGGCAATTTCATTTTCCCAAAACTTCGATTTCCAGAATCGATCTGCTACGGTGCTGCAATGCACAGCCATCGCGGACCTATGTAAATTTTGCCTCCACGACAGGTCCATGTCACCAACCAGATGCAGACCTGTGTATTTTGTTGCCAGTGATTTGTTCTCAGTCCAAGGCTTTTGGGTCTTGGGCCGAAACCTTCCCATATGTGAAAATACCTATACATAGCCATATTTCACCTTCATATCATTTAAGATATTTTCTAATACTCTCTCAAATACTTACATAATATTTCACCCCTAAATTCAAGTCCTAAAACTCAATACGGATCTTAAGGTTTTCACTCATGCTTCAAGTCTCCATTAAAATCTTCATCAAGAAATTCTCCAAAGCTAAGGTATGTGGGTTTCAACCAATGCGTCCTTTCACCCATGGTACCCAAGCTTCCTTTTTACCTAAATTGTATGTCTTACTTATTATAAATTTCACTGCACACTACGTTGGGGTTTCATGAAATTGTGGTTGTTTTTGTCATGTTTTGAGCTATGCATCTAAGATCTATTGTGAGATTTGATGAAAGGTTTTGATGTATATTGTTTGAGGGTATTACAAAGTATCTATTGATGGTTTTACACTAAATTTCTAGCATGAATCCATTCTTGAATTGCATGGTTTTTACACTAGTACTACATACCAGCTAAGTGTTTTATAAAATGTCCGGTTATGGTTTCTTGAGGAATTGAAGGTTCAATGCATGTCTTATGAGTTGAATAACGATATGATGATGAAATAAATGTATGTATATGATATTATCTCTATAATGTTGGGGATGGACCATGCCTCACTCGGGAGGTTGTAGGCCCAGGTAACCTTGTAGAGGGGTTTGTACCTCGATCACCTTGCTTGGGAGGTGGTAGGCCTGTGCAACCATGTCAAGGGGTTTTTACCTTAATAACCATGATGAGGGGTTTGTGCTTCATCAACCTTGTTGGGTGGTTTGTTCCTCATCAATGATGTTGAGGGGTTTGTAGCTCATCAAGCAATTGAGGGACTTTTACCTCATTCGCCTCTCCAAGGAGGTGTTAGTCCTTGGATATTACTATAAATGGTCTCTCCATACACATGTATTATGTTCTATATAAGCATGATTTCACTTCAAGCATCATTCATACATTTCATATTGCTATATGCTTATTCATTGCCTACGTTATGCATTTTGTTAATGGTGCTTATCACTTGTTGCATTGCATCCTACATAATTAGTGCATTCAAATGCACTAACACATACTCTATGCCTGAATGACATCACCATGTAGGAACTGGAGTCCTGCTTGATCATCTTCCTACATGTGGCTATTACAATTTCTCTTAAGCTAGTTCATGCGTCCTCCTTTTGGGACAATATCTATGATCTCATGCTATGTACTAAGACTACCTTTCTTTTATGCATGTATTGACAATGAGGGCGAGCCTGGTTGCTTATCGTGGTCCCCGCTAAGTTCTATGTCTAGAGGTGTTGTTAGACAATTTACGTATTATGCTTATGTTTTGACTCATCTATTCTATTTAAGTACTAAACTCTCTTCCTTGGTCCCAATTTCTCTTGTTTATGTTTTATCTCATTGTTTATTCTGGCCCCCGCGACCAAGGATGTGTGTATGATATGCTTAGAGGCTTGTTTGGGTTCCTTTGGGTTCTCCATTCGTCGTGTCATGTCTAGACCCTAATTTGGGTCAGGATAAACTTGGTATCAGAGCACTAGGTTGTTAGGTCCTCAGCATCCAATACATCGCATCGATTAGAGTCTTATTATGGTTATGAAGTGCACCATGACTACGAATAGGAGGCTATGAGGCATTCTAGGAAATGTTTCACTTCTTTATGATCTATGTCGTGCGATAGATTAGGTCCTCCAGGGCTTATTGCTAATCTTTAACCATGACATTTCTGGATATGTCTCAACCTACTCAGGAAAATGATATATCAAATACGGAGGTTCACAATGCTCTATAGGTATTTGCCAAAGTGATGACGAAATTGGTGACTCACCTCACTCAACGAGAGAGTGCTCCCGAGACTTCAATTGGTAAGAGAATGGGCAATGAGGCTAGAAGGGCCCGTTTTGAAGGAATGTTCCAAAGTCTCAAATATAGAGGTGATGCTCTATGCCTAACACATGGTAATCTTTATAAAGGCTCATGTATAAGGGACATCAATGCTCGTTTCGGTTGTGGTGAAGTCGGACATTAGAGGAAAGATTGTCCTAGTAAACACAATAAGGGTAAGGGGGTGATGATGGGGTGAGTCGTCTTAGATACCCAAAATGTGGGAGGAACCATAGTGGCGCATATTGGAGGAACACGGATGCATGCTTTGGGTGTCGTGAGATGGGCCACAAAATTCCAAATTGTCCACATGCTCACAATAAAAGTAAGGACAGCCAACCATAAGGGCAAGGTGGTCATGTTGATCAAAAGGCTCAAGGTGGCCAAGGTAGTTCCCTACGACACACTAATTTTATGCTCTTTAAGGTAGGCATGAAGGGGATGAGCCGCCTGATGTTGCTACTGGTATGTTGAAATTTCCTTTGCCTTTGATGTATGAGCCTTGATGGGCCCGGGTGACACTATCTCTTCCATTGTTCTTCCTTATTGCTAGTAGGCTTGAAGTGTGCCCGAGTTGTTGTGTGAATGTTTGGAGTTAACCCCCACTTGTTAAATCTATTGATGTTAGAAAGTTCATAAGTATTGTTCTATGTTCTTATTATAATAGGTCTTGCCTTGTGACTTGTTAGGTTTGATGTGGTGTATTTTGATGCCATACTTAGGATGGATTAGTCTTATAAGATGTTGTGTCTCCTTGAACAGTATAACCCGTAGAGTTAGATTCCAAGTCCCTACTAAACCCATCTTCCAATGGGAGATTGTCTAGTAGTAGCAAAATAGGCCGATCCATTTCTTGTACTATGGTACACTTGATATCTAAGGGTGGAATTCTTTGTCTTGTGAGAGTTAGGGGTGTTAAACCTACTTTATTTCTATTAGGCTATTTTGGTTGCAGATGAGCTCTTGGTGTCCTTACTAGCATTCTTGAATTAGGAATAGTGTCTTCAGTTTGGCTAGTGTGCCAATTATGTCTATAGGTCTTATAAATAGGGTCTTTAAATCCTTCCTTTTTATGCTTGTGATGGTCCTTGGTGGTGATATGTTTGTTGCCTCCAGGAGTGAGGGGAAGCATATAAGTCATTTAAGGGTAGTACTGCAAAGTTTATGGAAAAAGGTTGGGTGCTAATTAGGAGAAATGGATGTTTTGGTTTGTTATAGGTTGTCTTCCTAGGTCATGTGGTGCTAGGTGATGGTATTAAGGTGGATCCTAATGAAACAAAGGTGATTAAAGATTATCCTAGACCCTTGACCCCGTAGGATATGAAGTGTGTCTTAGACTTGGCAGGTACTACGGGAGGTTTATGGATAGGTTTTCTTCTATTGCTTCTCCAATGACTTATTTGACCCCAAGTAAGGCTGTTTTCAGTGGACCGATGAGTGTGAATAGAGTTTCTAACCTTGAAGGTTAAGCATGTGTCCGCTCCTATCTTGGCTCTACCAGAAGGGTTGGAGGGATTGTTGTGTATTGTTATGCCTTAAGAATTGGTTTGGGTGGTGTTTTTATGCTAAACGGTATGGTGATAGCCTATGCTTCTAGACAACTTGAGGTGTTGTGAATGGAATTACCCTACCTATGATCTTGAATTGGCCGCCGTGGCATTTACTTCAAAAATTTGGCATCACCCTCGGTATGCGGTGCCTGTGGATGTGTTTACTGATCATAAGAATCTCCAATTTGTGTTCATTCAAAATATGTTAATTTGAGGAAAAGAAGGTCATTAGAACTCTTAAGGATTATGACATGAGTGTGCATTATCATCCTGGTAAGGTTAATATGGTGGCCGATACTTTGACTAGTATGTCGTGGGTAGCTAGCTCATGTTGATGGTGGTTGTAAAGAGATGGCTAGGGAGGTTTATCGGTTGGCTAGATTGGGGGTTAGGTTGGAAGTGGTTGATTATGGTTGTATTATGGTTGTCGATGGTTCAGAATCTTCATTGATTAAGGATGTGAAGGCAAAGCAAGATCTTAATCCCACCTTGTTAGAGTTGAAGACCTTGGTGACAGGTGGTAAGGTGGAGGCTTTCTCCCAAGAAGGAGATGGTGCCCTTAGTACCAAGGTAGATTGTTTGTGCCTAAAGTTGATGACTTGAGGAGGTTGGATTTAAATGAGGTTCATAATTCTTTGTATTCTATTCACCCCGATTCTACATAGATGTATAGAGATTTGAGGGATGTGTATTGGTGTGGATGTATAAAGAGGGAAACTGCCAAATTTATATCCAGTTATCATAGTTTCCAACACGTTAAAATCGAACATCAAAGGTCGGGTGGCCTAGCCCAAGATATAGAGATCCCTACTTGGAAGTAGGAAGGAATTAATATGGATTTTGTGATTTGGTTGCCAAAGACTAGAAAGAGTTTTGATTCCATTTGGTTTGTGGTTAATAGAATGACAAAATCGACTCACTTTCTACTGGTTAAGACCATATATGGGGCTGACGATTATACTAGGTGATACATTCATGACTTGGTGAGGTTGCATGGGGTTCCCTTGTCCATCATATCGGATCGAGGTGTTAAATGTACTTCACATTTTTGGAATTCCTTACAAAGGGGTCTTGGTACAAAGGTTAAGCTTAGTATGACCTTTCACCCTCAAATGGATGGCCAAGCCGAAAGAACTATCCAAACTCTTGAGGATATACTTAGGGCTTGTGTATTGGAATTGAGGGGTAGTTGGGATGATAATCTTCCATTGATTGAGTTTGCTTATAGTAATAGCTATCATTCTAGTATTGGTATAGCTCTTTTTGAGGCCCGCTATGGTAGGCGTTGTAGATCACCGGTCAGGTGGTTCGAGGTAGGAGAGGTGGCATTGATGAGTCCAGATCTTTTTATGGAGGATTTTGAGAAAGTTACGATGACTAGACAAGGGTTGAAGATGGACAAAAGTTGCCAAGAATCCTATGACGACGTGAGGAGGAGAGACCTTGAACTTAATATTGGTTTTTGGGTCTATTTGAAGGTTTCACCCATGAAGGGTGTGGTTCGTTTTTGTATGTCACAATCCAATTCTAGGTCCTAGACGTGACATTGACGTAAGGTGAATCCAAAAGGACCCCAAGCAAGCCTCTTTGAACATAATTACACATCCTTGGTCGCGGAGGTAATAAAACAAGCATCAAAAGATAATAAATTGGGACAACCGACGCTAAGGGAACACTTTCATATCATAGACATCAAGAACAATAGAGTA
This sequence comes from Solanum medicagineum, assembly GCA_026153255.1. Classification (NCBI taxonomy): domain Eukaryota; kingdom Viridiplantae; phylum Streptophyta; class Magnoliopsida; order Solanales; family Solanaceae; genus Solanum; species Solanum medicagineum. Next base: position 16,393,987 of record JAPFFP010000070.1, read on the forward strand.
AAGGCTCATAACATAGATACATAAAATGTACAATAATACCTCTACTACATAGATAAGAGCGGGGGCCACGACAAGCAACCGGGCTTTTCCTCATAGTCAAAACATAGAAAAAAGGAATTATAGTCTTTGTACAAAGCAAGAGATCATAAGCAACGTCTCCAAAATGGAGGACTCACCAAAAAGCTTCAGAGACAATCCAACTAGCCACGTGGAGGGGGATGATAATCAAGCGGTGGTCCAGCCCCTACATGGTGACATCATGTAGGCATAGAATATGTGTTAGTACGTTTGAATGTATTAAGTATGTAGGATGCAACGCAACAATAGATAGACATCATAGGGAAGATGCATAATAATACTCAATAGATAACGTAATAGCAAGATCACTCGTATGTATGATGCTTTAAGTAAAATCATGTTCATATAGAACATAATACATGTGTAAGGAGTGACCATTCTCAGTGCAATCCAAGTCCTACCACCTCCTTGGAGAGGCGAATGAAGAACAAACCCCTTCATAAGGTTGATTGAATACAAAACCCCAACAAGGTTCATAGAGTACAAATCCCCCAACAAGGTTAATGGGTACAAACCCCCAACAAGGTTGCACGGGCCTGACACCTCCCAAGTGAGGCAATCAAGGTACAAACTCTTCAACAAGGTTATCTGGGCCTACAACCTACCGAGTGAGGCTTGGTTATCCCCAACTTTATAGAGATTATATCATATACATACATTTCTCTCATCATCGTATACATATATTCCTATCATCGTCACATACATACATTCCTTTCATCATCATATAATCATCATATATGAAAATTACTTTCATCATCATAAAGTCATTCAACTCATACGATATGCATTAGACCTACAATTCCTCGAGAATTCATGATCTGGACATTTTATCAAACACTTGGCAGGTGTGTAGTACGAGTGAAAAGCCATGCAATTCAAGAGTGTTATCATGATAGAAAATCCAGTATAGAACCATCAATAGACATTTGGTAACACCCTCAAGCAATATACATCAAAATCCTTTGTCAAATCTCACAATAGATCTTAGATTCATAGCCCAAAACATAGTAAAACAATCACAATTTTATAAACCCCAACATAGTGTGCAGTGAATTTCATAATAGATAAGACCCATGAGTAAATCAACTTTAATTCATGCAATTTTAAGTAAAAGAGAGCTTGGGTTTCATAGGTGAAAGGAACTCATGAATGAAACCAACATACCTTAGCTTTGGAGATGAACATGATGAAGATTGGAGATGGAGACTTGAAGCTTGAATGAGAACCTTGAAATCCATATGGGTTTGAGACTTGAATTTTGGAGATGCAATATTGGCTAAGTGTTTGAATGGGTATTGAGGGAATGTTTAGAATGATATGAGGGTGAAAAATGGCTAAGCATAGGTATTTTCACGTTTGGGAACACTTAGGGCCAAGACTTAGAAGTCTTGGGCCGAAGTCAAAACTGGACAAAAAAATACACAGGAGCGCGGAAACCTCACTGGAATTTGCAGCTTTGGAAAATCGGAATTGCTAATCTTTCTCTATTAAATGGGGGTTAGACCCATTTTCCACTCAATTTGACTCCCTGATAATGAATATGAAGTCATGCACAGATTTTGAGATAGATGGAAATTACGATTCCGGGCACTTTCAAGGTACATTTTTGGGCAGATTTTGGGGTCGTTTTAATATCTCCCCCTTGGGAACATTCGTCCCTGAATGTCAAAGAAACATATATGAGAGATGCAAATATGAAAATTTCAGCCCACATACGAATGCAACTATGCACTTAAACATCATTTCAAAAATTTCAACATAAGAATAAAATCATCATGAACTTATCAATTTAAACATGAATGTATGCATATGGCATGGGATGAACGTAGACATGAAATTACGTAGGGGATTTAGATTGATACCTTAAGATTGTGTGGACTTAGATTGATACCTTAATGGAAGCCACATCCTTGTTCCTCAATCTCTTCACCTGCTAATCCAAAATCTGAACCGGAACCTCTTCATAAGTCAAGTTGTCTTCAACTACCCCCACAACATCAAGAGGCGCAATAGCATTGGGGTTACCTACACACTTCCTCAACATAGACACATGAAAGACCAGATGAACCAATTCCATTTCTCTAGGCAAATCTAACTCGTAGCCCACCTTACCGATCCTTCTCATCACCCTACAAGAGCCCACATATTTAGGGCTCAACTTGCTCTTCTTACCTAAACAGACCACACGCTACATGGGTGACACCTTCAAATACACCCAATCACCAACTTTGAATTCAAGCTCCCTTCTCCTCATATCGGCATAGGACTTTTGGCGACTTTGAGCCGTCTTCAACCTCTCACTAATCATTCTTAACTTCTCAAGAGCCTCAATAACCAGATCTGGTGCCAACATAGCCACCTCTACTACCTCAAACCACCCAACCGGTGATCGACAACGTCTACCATAGAGAGCTTCAAAAGGCGCCATATCGATGCTAGAATGATAGCTATTGTTGTTGCAAACTCAATCAATGGAAGATGATAATCCCAAATTACCTTAATCTCCAATACACAAGCTCTAAGCATATCTTCAAGGATTTGGATAGTCCTTTTGGCTTGACCATCCGTTTGAGGGTGGAAGACCGTACTAAGTTTAACCTTTGTACCATGACCTTTTGGAAAGACCTCTAAACATGTGAAGTAAATTGAGCTCCATGATCCAATATGATGGATAAAGGAACCTCATGCAATCTCACCAAGTCATGGATATACAACCATACTCTTTAGCCATATATGTGGTATTAACCGGTTAAAAGTGAGCCGATTCATCATCCTATCAACCACAACCCAAATGGAATCAAAAGCCTTCCTAGTCCTGATAAACCCAACTACAAAATCCATATTAATCTCTTCCCACTTCCAAGTAGGAACCTTTGATGTTCGGATTTGACTTGTTGAAAACTATGGAAATTGGACACAAATTTTGCAATATCTTTCTTCATGCCTCCCCACTAATACACCTCTCTCAAATCCCTATACATTTTAGTAGAGCCGGGGTGAATAGAATAAGAAGAACCATGAGACTTATCAAGAATTGTCTCTCTCAAGCCATCAACACAAGGCACAGACAACCTCCCTTGTCATCTAAGTGCACCATCTCCCCCTTGGGAGTAAGCCTCCACCTTCCCATCACTAACTAAGGCCTTCAATCTAACAAGGAGGAATCAAGATCTTGATTAGCTTTCACCTCCTAAACTAGTGAAGATTTAGAACCATCAACACCACCACCACCATTACCCGCTTCTTCAAACTTAACTCCCAATCTAGCCAAACAATGGACCTCTCTTGCCACCTCCTTATCACCACCATCAACATGAGTCAGGATATCCATAGACACCCTACTCAACACATCCACAACCATATCATCTTTATCCAGATGATAATGCACACTCATATCATAGTCCTTAAGAAGTTCTAACCATCTCCTTTGCCTCATATTAGATCTTTTTGAGTGAAGACATATTGGAGATTCTTATGATCGGTGAATTCATCAACATGCACCCCATACAATTAATGATGCCAAATCTTTAATGCAAATACCACAGCGGCAAGTTCATTAACATGGGTAGGATAGTTATTTTCATGCACCTTGAGTTTCCTAGAAGCATAGGCTATCACCTTACCATTTTGCATTAGAACACAACCCAAACCAACCCTAGAAGCATCACAATACACAACAAATCCCTCTAGGCCTTCCGGTAGTGGCAAGATAGGAGCAGACACAATCTTATCTTTGAATGTTTGGATGCTCCTTTCATACTCATCAGTTCACATAAACTTGGCCTTCTTTTGAGTCAATTTTATCATGGAAGAAGAAATAGAAGAAAACTCATTCATAAATCTCGGATAATAACTTGCTAAGCCCAAGAAGCTCCTAATATCCAACGGTGTCAATTGTCTAGGCCAATTTCTAATCACATCAACTTTTTAGGATCCACCTTAATACCATCCCTCGACATCCCATATCCTAGGAAGGCAACTTCCCTCAATCAAAATTCAAACTTCTCATATTTGGCATATAACTTCTCTTCCCTTAATCTTTGCAGCACAACCCTCAAATGAGCCCTATGCTCCTCCTCACCACGATAATAGATCAAAATATCATCAATAAATACCACAAAAAATGAATCAAGGTAGGGTTTGAAGACCCTCATGAGGTCCATGAAGATTCCCGGTGCATTGGTGAACTGAAAAGACATCACAACAAAATCATAATGCCCATACCTAGTCCGAAAGGCCATCTTAGGAACATCACACTCCCTCACCTTCACTTGATGATAAGCAGACCGAAGATCAATCTTAGAGAAATGGTTAGCCCGTTGCAATTGGTCAAACAAATCATCAATTGTTGGAAGAGGATACCTATTCTTGACGGTGATCCTATTAAGTTGCTGGTAGTCAATACACATTCTAAGGGACCCATCCTTCTTTTTCACAAACAACACCGTTGAGCCCCACGGTAATGCGCTAGGCCTAATAAATCCCTTCTCCAACAAGTCCCTCAATTGTTCCTTCAACTCCTTCAACTCCGCCGGGCCCATACGATAAGGGGGATAGAAATGGGTTGAGTATTAGGAAGGAGATCTATACCAAAATCTATTCCCCTTTTCAGAGGAACACTGGGAAGGTCATTCGAAAAGACATCAAGGAACTGATTAACAATTAGAACTGACTCTATGGGAAAGACTTTGTACTCCAGATGGTAAAGACACCCCTTAGAAATCAACTTACAGGCTTTAATACAAGATATGAACCTACCTTTGACCACAAAATCATGACTCTCCCACTCAAGGACGGGTTCATTGGGGAATTTAAATTTGACTCTTGGGTTCTACAATTAATAGATGCATAGTATGCATACAACCAATCCATCCCAAGAATGACATCAAAATCAACCATGTCCAACTCAACAAGATCACAAGGCAATACTCTAGGCAAAATGCAAATAGGACAATCTCGATAAAACTTCCTAGCAACAATAGATGCAACAATAGGAGTAGACGCCTCATATGACTCACACAATAATTCGGGGTCGACATGGATCTTTTTGGAAACAAAAGGGGTAACAAAAGAAAGAGTGGCTCCCAGATCAATCAAATGTATACACATCAAAATCAAAGATTTTAAACATATCGGTGACAACATCGGGAACTTCCTCAATGCCTTACCTCTCGTGCAAAGCATAAAACTAATTATGTCTTGGGGCACCATCTTGTCGGTAACCTCTACCCAAAGGAGCCACATTAGCACCATGTGGACAAACCTCCTCACCTTTGTTGCAATTTCGAGGGCAATCCATCACCTGATGCCCAACCTCCCCATAACCGTAACAACCATTTGTCCCTCAAGCATGGGGAACTATGACCCCTAACATATTTTGGACACCCACCATTAGGAACCACACCTTCAATACCTCGGGCCCTTGGAAAATCATTAGCAACCCTCTTTTGAAATGCATGAGAAGACCCTTGGCCTTGAAGAAACTGGCCACCCTTTTGGAACTTCCCCTCAAAACGGGCCCTCTTGGCCTCATGACCCTTTCTTTTCCTCAATTTATCCTCCTCCATTTTCTCTGCATAGGTCATCAAACGTGACAAGTCCATGTCACCAATCAACATGGAGGACCTACACTCATCACTAACCAAGTCAGAAACACCCATCACAAATTTGTTCATCCTAGATCTTGAGTCGGCCACCAAATGTAGAGAATATTTTGAAAGTTGGTTGAACTTGAGGGCATACTCCCTCACACTCATAGATACTAGCCTCAAATTCATAAATTCCACCAACTCAGCTTCCCTAAGTTCAAGGGGGAAGTACCAATTGAGGAAGGCCACCTTGAACTCCTACCAAAGCCCCACATAGTTGACTCCCTTCTCTTTCTTTCATTGATTGTACCATATTTATGCTATGCCTTTGAGTTGGTAGACTACCAACACCGGCTTATCCTCCAACCTCACACATATGATAGACAAAATCTTGTAGACTTCGTCAATGAACTCTTGAGGGTCCTCACTCACCTTTGACCCATAGAATTCCAGGGGACTCATTCTCACAAAGTCTCTCACCTAAGATGCTGATGTAGGAGCATGAGCGGCTTGAGCCCCTGGGTTGGTTTCATTAGCCATAACTTATGCAAGCAAAGTAAGAGCATCCCAATGCTCTCCATTAGTCGGTCACTCCTCAGGTATACGGGCTCTTCTCCCTCTCATTTTAGGCATGATCCAGCATAGCAAAGGATAATTGTTAGGGAAAAAATCTTACTTCAACTTTTATAGCACGACATAGAGTAAGAAGAAGGGAAACATTTCCTAAATGCCTCATAGCCTCTAGCTCATAGTTGTGGTGCACAAACAACCATGAACAAGACTCTAATCGACACGGTGTATTGGACTCCGAGGATCTAACAACCTAGTGCTCTGATACCAAGTTTTTCATGACCCAAGCCTAAGGCCTAGACATGACATGGTGCAAGGGGAATCTAAAGGGACCCCAAGAAAGCCTCCTAGAACATCATTACACTTCTTTGGTCGTGGAAGCAATAAAATAAACATCAAGAGATAATAAATTGAGACAATTAGGGCTTCAAGAACACTTCAATATCATAGAGATCAAAAAAAAATAGAGTCAAGGCTCATAGCATAGATACATAACATATCCAACAACACCTCTACTATATAGATAAGAGTGTCTCTCTCATCACTTACTGAGTTGCATTTCACTTGGACACAGCCAAAGAGGACCAAAGGGGAAAGGGTGGTTGTAGATCTGGCATGGACCACGACAAAATATCGGGATCACCCTCATAGTCAATATAAAAATAAAAGAAACATAGTCTTAGTACATAGCAAGAGATCATAAGCAACGTCCCCGGAACGGAGGACCCACCAACAAGCTTTAGAGACAATCGTACTAGCCACGTGGAGGGGGAGGATGATAAAATGGTGCACTGGTTCCTACATGGTGACATCATGTAGGCATAGAGTATGCATTAGTATGTCTAAATGTACTAAGTATGTAGGATGCAATGAAATAAAAGATAGACATCAAAGGCAAATTGGAAAATAATTCTCGATATATAGATTAATAGCAAGATGGTATATATGAATGATGCTTGAAGTAAAATCATGCTTATATAGAAAATAATACATGTGTTTTTAAGATCACGGTCACTAGGAAATGACCTCTCTAACTATATGAGTTAGCGTTAAGGTTTGCATACATTTTACCCTCTCCAGACCCACTTGTCGGATTCCACTGGGTATGTTGTTGTTGTAAGGAGTGACCATTCTTAGTGTAATCCAAGGCCTATCAGCTCCTTGGAGAGGCGTATGAGCTACAAAGCCCTTCATCAAGTTGATGGAGTACAAACCCCCCAACAAGGTTGATGGAGTATAAATCCCCTAACAAGGTTGATGGGTACAAACCCCCAACAAGGTTGTACGGGCCTGCCACCTCCCGAGCGAGGAGATCAAGGTATAAACCCCTCAACAATGTTACCCGGGCCTACAACCTCCCGACTGAAGATTGGTTATCCCCAACACTATAGAGATAATATCATATACAAACATTCCTATCATCATCATATACATACATTCCTTTCATCATCATATACAAACATTCCTTTCATCATTAGATCATCATCGTTTATAAACATTTCTTTCATCATCAAAAACTCATTCAATTCATAAGATATGCATTGGACCTTCAACCCTCAAGAAATCATAATTAGAACATTTTATCAAACACTTGGCGTGTGTGTAGTGCGAGTGTAAAGCCATGCAATTCAAGAGTGTTATCATGCTAAAAATCCAATGTAAAACCATCAATAAACACTTGATAACACCCTCAAAAAATATACATCAAAACCCTTCATCAAATGCCACAATAGATCTTAGATTAATAGCCAAAAATATATTAAAACAGTCACAATTTCATAAATCCCAATATAGTGTGCAGTGAAATTCATAATGAATATGTCCAATGAATAAATCAACTTTAACCTATGCAATTTTATGTAAAAGAGAGATTGGGTATCATGGGTGAAAGGAACCAACGAAAGGAACCCATGAAAGAAACCCACATACCTTAGCTTTGAAGATGAAGTTGACGAAGATTGGAGATGGAGACTTGTAACTTGAATGGGAACCTTGAAATTTGGATGAGTTTGAGACTTGAATTTAGGTGATGAAATATTGGCTGAGTGTTTGAATGAGTATTGGGAAAATGTTTCAAATGATATAAGGGTGAAAAATGTCTAAGTATAGGTATTTTCATGCTTGGCAACACTTAGGCCCAAGACGTAAAAGTCTTGGATCAAAGTCAAAATTGGACAAAAAATACACAGGGGCGCGTAAACCTCACTAGAATTTGCATTTTTGGAAAATCGAAATTGCTAATTATTTGCTCTTAAATGGGCCCTTCGGTAGAATCATCAAGGATGTGGATTTTGTTAAGGCCCTTTGGAAGAATCGTCAAGTCGAAAATGTCTCTCGGGGAGTTGAAGCAGGCATGGAGAAGCAATATCCGTATCTGATTTATTCTATTCAAGCTTATGATAACATGTCAAGTCCTTTTCTTTATGGTTCCAAATCTTATGTTTCAGTCCCTATGTCATTTTCATACTTTCATGTTTAAATTGACAAGTTCATGATGATTTTACACTTATGTTGAGATTTTTTACATGATGTTAAAGTGCATTGTTGCATCATTATATGGGCAGAAAATTTCATGTGACGTCTCTCATATATGTTTCTTTGACATTCAAGGATGAATGTTGCCAAGGAGGAGATATTGAAACGACCACAAAAAGTGCCAGGATTCGTAATTTCCATATATCTCAAAAGAGGTGCGTTATTTAAAAAATTAGACTTCATATTCTTGATCGGGGGCAAAGTTGAGTGGGAAATGGGTCTAATCTCGATTTTAGAATAAACGAATCGCAATTTCATTTTCCTAAAATATTGATTTCCAGAATCGATTCGTGAAGGTGCTGCGACGCACAACCATCGTGGACTTTTGTAAATTTTGCCTCTGCAAAAGGTCCACGTTGCAAACCAGATGCAAACCTGTGTATTCTATTGCCATTGATTTTTATCTCGGTCCAAGGCTTTTGGGTCTTGGCTCTAAACCTTTCCATATGTGAAAATATCTATACTTAGCCATATTTCACCTTTATAACATTCAAGACATTCTCCAATACTCTCCCAAATACTTATACAATATTTCACCCCTAAATTCAAATCCCAAAACTCAATCCAAATCTTAAGGTTTTCACTCAAGCTTCAAATCTCCATTAAAATATTCATCAAGAAACTCTCCAAAGCTAAGTTATCTGGTTTCAACTAATGACTCCTTTCACCCATGGTGCCCAAGCTTCTTTTTACCTAACTTTCATGATTTAAAGTTGATTTACTCATGGGTCTTACTTATTATGAATTTCACTGCCCACTATATTAGGGTTCATGAAATTATGATTGTTTTAGCATGTTTTGAGCTATGAATCTATGATCTATTGTGAGATTTGATGAAGGGTTCCGATGCATATTGTTTGAGGGTGTTACCAAGTATCTATTGATGGTTTTACACTAAATTTTCTAGCGTGAATCCACTCTTGAATTGCATGGTGTTTACACTAGCACTACACAACCACCAAGTATTTGATAAAATGTCTAGTTATGGTTTCTTGAGGAATTGAAGGTCTAATGCACATCTTATGAGTTGAATGACTATATGATGATGAATGGAATGTATGTATATGATTTTATATCTATAGTGTTGGGGATTGACCAAGCCTCACTCGGGAGGTTGTAGGCCCGGGTAACATTGTTAAGGGGTTTGTACCTCAATCGCCTTGCTCAGGAGGTAGTCGGCCTTTGCAACCTTATTGAGGGGTTTGTACCTCGATCGCCTACCTCAGGAGCTGTAGGCCCATGCAACCATGTTAAGAGGTTTTTATCTTGATAGCCACATTGAGGGGTGTGTACTTCATCAACTTTGTTGGGGGATTTGTACCTCATCAACCATGTCGATGGGTTTGTACCTCATTCGCCTTTCCAAAGAGGTGGTAGGTCTTGGATGTTCACTATTAATGGTCTCTCCTTCCACATGTATTACGTTTTATATAATCATGATGTTACTTCAAGCATTATTCATACATACCATATTGTTATATGCTTATTCATTGCCTGCGTTATGCATTTTTGATGCTGCTTAACACTCGTTGCATTGCATCCTACATACTAAGTACATTCAAATGTATTAACGCATAATCAATTCCTACATAATGTCACCATGTAGGAACCAGAGTCCCGCTTGATCATCTTCCTCCACATGGTTAGTACGATTTCTGTCAAGCTAGTTGGTGAGTCCTCCATTCCGAGGACAATATCTATGATCTCATGATATGTACTAAGACTATCTTTCTTTTATGTATGTATTGACTATGAGGGTGAGCCCGGTTGCTTGTCTTGGCCCCCGGTAAGTTCTATGTCTAGAGGTGTTGTTGGACAAGTTATGTATTATTCCTGAGTTTTAACTTATCTATCTTATTTAAGTACTAAACCCTCTCCCTTAGTACTAATTTCCTTGTTTATGTTTTCTCTTGTTGTTTATTCTAGCTTCCGTGATCAAGGATGTGTATATGATATGCTAAGAGACTTGTTTGGGCTTCCTTCAGGTTCCCCATTCGCTGTGTCACGTCTAGGCCCTTGTTTGGGTCGTGACAGCTTGAGTGAAATCCTTAAGATCCGGATAAGTTTTAGGACTTGAAATTTAGAGTGAAATATTTTTCTAAGTGTTTGAGAGAGTATTGGGGAATGTCTTGTATGATATGAAGGTGAAATATGGCTATGTATAGGTATTTTCATGCATGGGAAGACTTAGGCCCAAGACCTAAAGGTCTTGGACCGAACAATAAAACTGGACAAAAAATTTACTGAGGTGAACCCTTGGCGCGTCGCGCCTTGGGCACGAAAACCTCACTGGAAATCTTTTGTTTTTTGGAAAATTGAAATTGTAATTCTTTTGCTCTAAAATCGGCGTTACACCCATTTCCCACTCAATTTTGCCCCCTGATAAAGAATTTCAAGTCGTATTTTCCATATCGTACACGAATTTTGAGATATATGGAGATTATGATTCTGGGTACTTCCGAGGCACATTTTCAGGCACTTTTTGTAGTTATTTCATTAGGCTTGAGTAGAATGGAAGAGATAGGGATATTGCCTTTGCATGTCCGCCTCGGCCTCCCATGTAGCACTTTGGACTTGTTGATTCTTCCAAAGGACTTTAACGAAAACCACATCCTTGTTCCTCAATCTCTTCACTTGTCTATCTAAGATCTCTATTGGAACCTCTTCATTAGTCAAGTTGTCTTCAACAACACACACAACATCCAATGGAACAATAGCATTTGGATCACCACACATTTCCTCAACAAGGATACATGAAAGATTGGATGAACCAAGGCCATTTCACTAGGCAACTCCAACTCATAGGATACCTTACCAATCCTCCTCAACACCTTATAAGGACACATATATCTTTGACTCAATTTACCTTCTTACAAAAATGAACCACGCCATTCTTGGGTGAGACCTTCAAATAGACCCAATCACCAACTTTAAATTCAAGCTCCCTTCTCCTTAAATCGGCATAGGACTTTTGATGACTTTGGGCTATTTTCAACCTCTCCCTAATCAACTTTACCTTCTCCATAGCCTTAATTACTAGATCCGGACCCAATAAAGCCATTTCTCCCACTTCAAACCACTCAAGCAGTGATCTACAACATAAACCATAGAGGGCCTCAAAAGGAGCCATACCTATGCTAGAATGATAGCTATTATTATAAGAAACTCAATCAATGGAAGATGATCATCCAACTAACCTTAAACTCCAAAATACAAGCTCTAAGCATATCCTCAAGACTTTGGATAGTTCTTTAGGCTTGGTCATCATTTTGAGGGTGAAAGGCCATACTAAGCTTAAGCTTGGTACCAAGACCTCTTTGGAAGGAGCTCCAAAATAGAGAAGTGAATTGAGAACCACGATCCGATATGATGGGTAAGGGCACCCCATGCAATCTAACCAACTCATGAATGTACAATTTATCATAGTCTTCAGCCCCATAAGTAGTCTTAACTGGTAGGAAATGAGCCGACTTCGTCATTCTATCAACCACAACCCAAATGAAATCAAAACCCTTTCTAGTCTTAGGCAACCCAACCATAAAATCCATTTTAATATCCTCTTACTTCCAAGTAGGAATCTCTATATCTTTGGTTAGGCCACCCGGCCATTAGTGTTCGGCTTTAACTTGTTGGCAATTATGATAACCAGATACAAGTTCGGCAATGTCCTTCTTCATACCTCCCTACTAAAACACAACCCTCAAATCTCTATACATCTTTGTAAAACCGGGGAATATGAAGAATTATGAGCCTCATCAAGAATCCTCTTCCTGAAGTCATCCATACATGGCCAAAACAACCTACCTTGGTACCTAAGGGCACCATATCCTCCTTGGGAGAAAACCTCTACCTCGCCATCTCTCAACAAAGCCTTCAATTCTAACAAGGAGGGTTCAAGATCCTCCTTTGCTTTTACCTCATCAACCAAGGAAGATTTTTAACCATCAACAACAACAATATCCTCATTATCAACCTCTTCCAACCTAATCCCCAATCTAGCCATCTGATGGACCTCTCTAGCCACCTCTTTGCCCCCATTATCTACATGAGCTAGGTTAACCATAAACACCCTTCTCAAAGCATCGATCACAACATTAGCCTTAAGATGTTCTAACTACCTTCTTTGTCTCAAGTTGACATCTTTTTGAGTGAACACATATTGGAGACTCTTATGATGGGTAAACTCATCAACATGCACTCTATTAAAATAATGATGCCGAATTTTCAAAGCAAAAGCCACGGTGGCCAATTCAAGATCATCAGCAAGATAATTCTTTTCATGCACCTTAAGTTTTCTAGAAGCATAGGCTATCACCTTACCATTTTGCATCAAAACAGAACCTAAGCAAATCAGAGAGGCATCACAATGCACAACAAACCCTTCAAATCGTTCCGGTTAAGACAAGATAGGAGCAGACACAAGCTTATCCTTCAAGGTTTACAAACTCTTTTCACACTCATCAGTCCACACAAAGTTAACCTTCTTTTGCGTCAGCTTAGTTATGGTAGAAGCAATAGAAGAGAACCCATTCACA
>JAPFFP010000070.1:16407392-16433781 GCA_026153255.1 Solanum medicagineum
CCCTCGGCTCCCTTACCGGGCATGATGACCACTACACTTATCGTACGTGAGTGCGTGGACCTCTTTCCTCGGCTCACATACGCTGCAGTTGTATGTGAGTGCGTGGACCTCTTTCCTCGGCTCACTTATGCTGCGGTTGGAACTTATGTTGGAGTTTTTAGAAATTTGAACCTTCTGATATTAGGCTGTGTATGGCGCGAGTTTGGAGGTCGCCATTGTTCCCGTCTGTTACGCACTATTTGATGTTTAAAATAAAGAAATATTTTGATGTTTGCATACAGGTTTAACTCACATATTTTATTTAGGTTATTATTTCCATTTATACTTTGTACTTTCCGCTTTACATACTTGGTACGTATTTCGTACTGACCCCCTTTCTTCGGGGCTGCGTTCATGCCCGCAGGTACCGACGCATAGGTTAGAGAGCCGTCATCCTAGGATCTCCACCTACCGTTGAAGTGCTCTTTTGCCTCCGGAGCAGTCTGTTGGTATATACACGTTTCTTTATTTTTCGTACTTAGTATCTATGTATATTCGAGGGTATGACGGGGCCCTGTGTGGATACATGTGGATATGGGATTCTACGTATGACATGATTATGTATGTATGCTACTCTGATTGGGCGGTTCTACCGCAGCGGTGACCTAGTCGGCCCGCATGTATATATGGATATGTATCTGGATGTTTTAGTATGCTGGGTTCTTGTTTGCAGGGTTTGGGTAGTCAGTAAAACAGAGGAAACCCTGCCAGATTTTAGGTAAATTTCTTAGTTCATTTGGTTTTGAATCTGGTTTGGTATTGTTTGGGTGCCCAATCGGCACGAATCACGACCCCTGGGTTGGGTCGTGACACTCATACTCACAATCACAATCTCTATCAATATTCTTAATCAAGGCTCTAGACTCAATTCTTATCTTCATTCTGCAATCTTTATGAAATAATAATTAGGGTTTCTGCAATATCTCATTAAAATATTCAATTCAAGAAAACAACTGTATGATGATCATCAATGTATGGAAATGCATATAATAAATAAAATTTCTCAAGAAAATAATCAAGAAATCATGTACGTAGACTTAATAGGTTTTAACTCACTTCTAAGACCATCTATGGGACACATGGGAGAACAATCTCATGCTTTTAGTTTAGTCTTATATAGCTAGAATAAAACTATCAACAACCAACCTTCACGAATCCTCCTCGGTCTCCTCAATTCTACGCTCTTTTTCTCTCCTTCGTAGCCCTAGTCTTCTTTCAAGAATCTAAAATGGCTTAAGAATGGGGTTTTAAAATCCTTTTTATACCAAAAATTATTTATTCTGATCGTAATTTGAGTTTAGAAAGGGTTGAAAAATGTCTAGAATGCCCCTCACATAAAGAAGAAATAACTTTTACTATGAATGGCCTAGTCTGCATGGCGCACCTCAGTATAAGTTCATCAAAAACATTTCCCGTTGAAAAATTAAAAAAAAGGAACATCTGTGGTTCCGCGTCCCAGACGCATCGAACCCTGGCCGCGGACCCTCACTATTTCGGAGCAAATTTGAGAAATTTATTTTTCGACCCGGTTGCTCTAAAATCTAGTCGACACTATTTTCCCACTCGATTTTTTGAGTTGCTCGCAAATTCGATCTCGAATTTTCCATTGGAGCTTTGAAAGATATGTTATGTGTATGATTACATTTTAGGAGCATTTTGATAATTTTACAGGGTGTTACATTAAAGTAAGTTATAGTGATTTAAAATGAAAATCAGAAATCTTATACAAACTTATAGTGAATCTTCCTTTTGTATTGGAAGCTGATAAGTAAGCATGTTGATTTCAAGTTTATCAATCACTTTCAAATCTTGTATTTAGGAGTACTCAGCAAATCTGTCCACTTTGCATAAAATTTGGTTATGTCCAGATATAAAGGTAGAATTCTACAAAACATTTTCGCAATGTTAGATACTTCATAGTTTGTACCCCATTTAGGAAAAGAGTCATACACATTAAGGCACCTTTCAACAATATCAAACTCAATCAAACACCAATGATGATTTTTCTTGAGATTGATAGGACACAAAACAACATCAACAGTATCCCAAGAAATAACACCTAAACAAAAGTCAATGGCTAGTATCAAATCTAAAAATTTAACCAACTTCTTAATATAATATATAAAGAAATATATTTTACCTATCAAAGAAGACCCAAGTATATAACCAGCCATAGGATCAGTTACTTTCATAGTCCTATTTTGTCTTCAAGAGATGCAACCAACTTGAAGAATATTTGTTCAATTTGTTTCTTAAAACAACAATCAGTCATAGTGAACCTCTCACAATTTGATCCATACTTGCTCTTCCTCCTCAAGTAATACAAAATTACATCAATGTGTTGTAATTTTTATATCCAAATTGATAATGAATAAACAAAAGTTAAAGTCATTAACTAGAACAATGTGTTGTAACAAACAATAGTTAAAAGTCATGAAAAATAACCGAATCAGCCCACTGTTGTCTAGAATATGCCAAATTATAGAACCATTCCTTCTCTTTGATCAAAATAATGCCCAAACCAAGTAGAGGCTTAATCTGCTAAGCAGCAACTACATGAGGGGATTTTCTTCTGCCCAATAAAAGAAACAATACATTCAAAATAAGTAGACACAAAAGTTAACATTAAAAAGTTCAATAAATAGATCTCTTCTTTGAAAGTCCTTCATGTAGCCAAGTTGTAAAGGAACTGATCAAATTACTATCAACATCTACCTCAATTTCAGTAGAAAAAGGGTGCTTTATCTCAAATAATCGATAGGACACAGAATCAGTAGCGCCAGAATCAAACTCTTGTAAATATGGCGATTTAAGATGCTTCCATGGATTTTTCATTCTATTTTTTTGTTCAGGTGTAACTAATTTTTTAGTTGCATCCTCTAAAATCTGAGTCAAATTTTCAGGGATTTCAAAATTATCAAGTGGTGAAGTTGATGTTTTTCCAACTTTGGTCGCACCACCCTAGTCAGGCAACTTAGCAAAATTCTCATTCAACTCTGTTTTAATTAAATCAAAAATCTCATTCAATTAAATCATATATGTAAAGTACAATAAACCAATTAGTCCTGGATAAAATTCAAAACTGCATCATCATCATCATGATCATCATCATCATCATCATCAAATTCAACAGGATCTTTCCCTTTATTCACATCTCATATACTCACATCTGGTATGACAAAAAGTATATTCACCCCTAGACAGAATATGTTATATATATTGTATTACAGGTATTTTAATACGATGGTAAAATACCTGCTTTTCGACCATCTCTAATATCAGCTAACACAGATGCAACTATAACTTCCGCATCATCCTTACTCAACACTAGAGTATGTGATACAGACTTGGCAGTCAAAATCAAATTTGCAATAACAAACACCAAAAATATATATGAGGTTGTAGTATTATATTATAATAGTATTGACTTGGCTGACTTGGCAGTTAAAATGTATTATAATATATATACAAAAATATATATGAGGTTGTAGTATTTGATACAGACTTGGAAGCTAAATATATTATAATCGTATAATGGCAAGCTTTCTTCCTTAGAAATCATGAATAAAATTGAGTTTTACCTAACTTGGCACCATCTCAAAAATCATGAACTCCACAGTCTGAACCTATACCAACAAATAATTTATGATATGTTTTAAAATAAATATAACAACATATAAAATATATACCTTGCACAGAAACTTGTTTCGTATCTCCTCTGCTGGCAGAAGTCCCAACATCTTTTTCCCTACTCTATGGTTCTTCAAAAGCTTGTTTAGTACGAACACTCTCATTTCCATGTTGCTTATTAAATAATAACTTCATATCTCGTAACAAATTGGAATGAGAATCAACTATGAAGTTTTTGAACTCCGTCAACTGTGCATCAACTTTTGCTTCAAGAACTTGCTAGTTACTATTTGACTATAAAAAAAAATCAAAATCAGTATCAATATTTTCAACACACACCACCTCTACTGGCTCTCAAAACATTATCAATGTTTCATAATAAAATTACCTTTATAAACTTCATTTTCAATTATTTCAACTCTTTTAGCAATTCTTCTTGAACTTGATTAGAACTAGTTGACGAATTCTCATTTATAATACCCAACATTTCCTAATTATAATCCCTTTCATCCGGCAGCATAAACTTTGCAAGCTCTTCATTAGAAGCAGAAATATTTGCAAACTGAAAAATTAAAGCAAACAAAATGAGATTCTCTAAAGTGTTCATGCAAGAACATATTATAAATGAATTAGAAACATATTATGAATGTATATTATAAAAAAAATACCCTGCGATTTGTCATACTAAACATCAGCTTCTCCACCTGGATTTGCCTTGGGGATTTAGCAATAACTTTCCATCTTAATACTCTGGAGATTGCATCATTTGATATACGAATGATAATATTTTTATCCACAAAGGAACAACACTCGTATATCCATGTTTCTAGAGCAAGTGGGAAACCCCCTAATCGATAATATTGTGTACTAATCTTAAGGCAATGTCTAATACTACCCAACAATGCGTGAAAAAATCAATACCCCAAGGATATTAATTAAACAATCCAGACTCAACCAAATAAAAATGTTTCTTAGGAACAAATTGTTCATTGTTCTCATAAGAGAATAAAAACTCCTCAGTAAAGTACATCACAACAAATTTGACAGCATTAGGATTGTTACCCCATTTTGTAGAGTGAAAAACATTTCAGACAACATTTTTCTCAATAGTCTGTTGTCCAGGAAAGTGCTCCACCATAAACTTCAAAGGCTCTTCAGGATTATAACCGACATCGCAAGACCCAATACACTTTAAACCACTAACAATTCCAAATTCTCTTAACCCAAAAAATAGCTTCTCTCCATTGACTTCAATATCAAAAACATCTTTAGGTGTAAGATTTAACTCCTTCTCAACTAAACAATGTATAAGTTGCAATTGCATATTCGCTTTGGGCATATCAACAAAACAACCAAAACATGTACCTTGAAAAACTTCAAATGGCTCAGGAGACAACTTATCTTTAATTATGTCGATGACTTAATAGTTTGTATAAGCCTTCCACCGACTGGTAACATAGTTATCCCGGAGCACCTTCCAGAACTTGCGAATCTTCATTCAAAATAGTGTCTCTAAATAAATAACAACAAATAGTTCTACAAAAAATATCAAAAAAAAAACTTATCAAAATAATCCATTTTATCAGTATCTTTTGAGGGTCGATTCCTCCTTTATTTTTTCCTAGCAGATGAAACCTTACTCGTTGACTTTGGAATAGGCACATCATCCATGGAGTCTTCATCATCATCAATATTTTTTTCTACTTTTGGTCAACATCTATCTTCCACTTGTTAGTTTTCAAACCCGCATTACCAACACGTTTTTTTGCCACTTTTTTAATATATATTTTGGGCTGAATATCAACATCACTTTTTATCCCTTTATCAGATGGCACATTAGGAGTAGGTTGAGAAATCCCTAAATCAAAAGACGACACATCACTGTTCAAACCACCATCAAAACTAGTACTAACAATATTCACCGCGCTAACATCCCTAAAACTTCTTCTATTTGCTTTCATTGTAGGAGTTTCTTGCCTTGTACTCACATCAACAACATATTTGATTGAAGTTGAACCCTCAACTGAATGAGGGTTCTAAATCCAAGCACTCCTCCTAGGTGTTGATATAACACTCATCACAGAAGAACATAACTGTAAAATCATGAAAGAACACAAAATTCTCAACAAAAAATATATGAGGATTTTGAACAAAAATAAAATTGTCAATAAACAGAAAGTAATACGAAACACAAAAAATTCGGTCTCTTCAATAAGTTTAAAGTACAAAACATATAGGAGAAAGAAGAGAAAAACCGCTTCTTCTTCTTCGTGTTGTAAGAGTAACCAGAGAAACAATGACTTAGAGAAGAAGTTTGTTTTTGTTTGGCATAAAAGGGTGGGATTTGCAGACTCCCTGCTACCCTACCCTACCTATTTTGTTATTATTAATAATGTTATGGACCATAATTAATTAAAGGTAACATTAAAAAGTGCAATAACAGTAAGAAAATATATTAATTATGTAATATATATATATATATATATATATATATGCTCATATCTGAATTCACTATCAAAGATGTATGTCATTTTTCACATACATTTTATTAATAAGTACAATAAAATTTTAATATTACTATATTATACTACAATTCTGTAACACCCATAAAATTATTGAAACGTCCCTAAAACGTAATCATGCCCATAACGCGTCTTCCTAAGCTCCGATGAGAAATTTGAGACCGGATTTGCGATTAGAGGACAACATTGAGCCGGAAAATGATTTCGGCCCGATTTTAGAACAACCGAGTCGAAAAATAAGTTTCCCAAATTTGCCTCGCAACTGTAAGGATACGTGCCCAGGGCGTGACCGCCTGGGATATGGAACCACACTTGTTCCTTCTTTTAATTTTCGACGGGAAAAATTTTTGACGAAATTATATTGAGGCGCTCCCAGTCCGGGAAGCGGACTGGGCCATTCGTAGTGAAAGTTATTTCTTCTTTGTGTGAGGGGCATTCTAGACATTTCCTAATCCCTTTTAAACTCAAAGTACGATCAAAATAGATCATTTTGGGTATAAAAAGGGTTTTAAACCTCATTCTTAAGCTATTCTAAATACTTAAAAGAACACTAGAGCATCGGGGGAGAGAAAAAGAGCATAGAATTGAGGAGATCGACGAGGATTCGTGAAGGTTGATTGTTGATAGTTTCATCCCAGGTATGTAAGGCTAAATTAAAGTATTTGATTGTTCTCCCATGTGTCCCATCGATGGTCTTAGATGAGAGTTGAAAGTTCTTGAGTCTACACACATGATTCTTGATTATTTTTTTGAGAAATTATATTTATTATATGTACTTTCATACATTGATGATCATCATAGACTTGTTTTCTTGAATTGAATACTTTTCATAAGATATTGTATAAACCCTATATGTATATTTTTGCAAGCATGCATGAATAAACCTCGGGATGGAGTCTAAAGCCTTGACTTGAGTATATATTGATTGAAATCTTGACATGAGTATGAGGTTTGAGTTAGTTGAGCTTGATGATCCTATGAGTCTTCATAATTGAGTTCTTGAGTCTTGTCTAAATGACTTCTTCTAAATGATGGTGAGAGTCTTTGAGTTCTAATATGAGAATTCAGTTAATTAAGATGGGTTAAAGTCCCTGAAAATCAATAAAGAATGTAGAGTTTGAGTTAATGAGATAATGAGAGTCTCTATGAGGTTAATTGAGATAATTGAATTGAGATGAGGAGTAGACTAAGTTCGTTAGAGTCAGACAATTCCCTATCTTTAGGGGTAAGTCCGTTAGAGTCAAACGAGTTCTCACTCGAGGGCTAAGTCCGTTAGAGTCGGACAAGTTCTCACCCGAAGGCTAAGTCTATTGGAGTCGGACAAGTTCTCATTCTATGGATTTAGTCTGTTAGAGTGAGACAGGTTCTTGTTACCTCTCTTACTTCGAAGGATTCATTATATTTATTTCATCTTGCCTTAGAGTTAGACATTCATTAGCTTTATTTTGATTGTGGTAGTCATGGGTCTGTCATTTGCACCACCTGATAGCGATAGAGGCTTCATAGACTAGAGTCGAATGTTGATGTAAGATTGTGAGCTAGTTCTTCCGATTACCCTTTTTTATAATATTATTTTGAAACTAGATGATGACGTGCCTATTTATTCGCTTATGTCTTCCGCTGATTAGTAGAATGTATGAATGAATGAATGTGATGAGGCCAAGTGGTTCGCTTTGGGACTAACAATAGTCTCTGAATGTCGGTTAAGCCTAGGGTACCCTCCCGGGGTGTGACAAACTTGGTATCAGAGCACAGAGTTCAAGTGTCCTATGGATTCTATGAAGTCGTGTCTAGTAGAGTCTTGTTTATAGGTGTGTTGTGCACCACACGCATAAGCAGGAGGCTATATGTGATGGCCCACCACTTGTTCTTAAAAATAAGGAAAAATCTAAAGTCAAGGAGAAGAAACTAGAGTTTTGGAGAGGTTTCTGGAAGACTCTAGAACATTGTGGATAGCTCTTGAAGTTCCTTGGAAGACTCTAGAGAAGTGTGGAACTCTCTAGAGATGTGTGGAAGACTCCAGAGATGTGTGGAACTCTCTAGAGATGTGTAGAAGATTCTAGATATGCGTGGAGCTTGAAGGAGGATCCTTGAAGATTCTAGAATTATATAGAAATATCTTGTAGTCTTTAGTTCTCTCTAGAATAGTATGAAAGATTCTAGAGAGGGGACTAAATTGTAAATAAATAAGGGACTTATAAGTAATTATTAATTACTCTTTGGCCCTATGTAGTAGCATAAATAGGAGGGTCATTCATTTGTACGAACCAACCAAGCAAAGTTGTAAGCATTCAAGCCTTATAAAGCATTCTCTCTAGCAATCAAAGTCTTCTTTCTTTCAAAAGTTCTCTTGTCTTTTAATATCTAGCGTTCCCTTAGCAATCGTAGGCAAAAGGCTTACTAGTGTTTGCAAGATCGTGAGAGATTCATGAGCAAATTGACTAGTGCCGCAAGGAAGTCTTAGCAAACTCTAAGTCCGTGACAGAGTGGTGTCAGAGCCAGGTTTACTAAGGGAAACTATGGAAAGTGACGGAGACGCCACCAACACTGCTAATATTATGCTGGATGTTGGCAAGAAGCACAAGGGGAAGAAAAACTCCAAAAAGGCCGAGAAAAGGCCAATTGAACCATCATCAGGCGACGTTGTCTCACCCCCAACCACAGAAGTAAGTGACGATGAGCATGTCGAGTTGCCGACAGACGTCATACCAGGGCTGCAGTGGATCGCCAGAGTGGAGACTATCCGTCAAGCAGTGGAGTTACTGGGCCATCGCTTGAATAAGATCAACGGTAAGTTCAAGACCTTGGAGGAGTTTACCCTTGGGGAGAATGACAGCATCCGCAAGGACTTGGATGTGCAGAGCGCAGCAAAAGTCAAGGCGAAAGAAGCACACTTCGTTGGAGAGCAGGGTTGAAGCCTTGGAGGGCAGGTTCATGGGCATGTGGAAGCCATGAGCACAAGGATAAAAGAGCTCGAGGAAGTTGTCAAGGAAGGGAGATATGTTTTGCCGGCCATGGAAAGGGAGGTCAGGATCGAGGTTCCCAAGCCACCTATCTTTAAAGGCGTCCGAGACGCGCAAGAGGTGGAGAATTTCTTGTGGCACTTGGAGAATTATTCATGTGAAACAAGGTGAGTATCGATCAGATGAAGATCAATATAGTCGTGTTGTATCTGATGGAGATGGCCATGTTATGGTGGAAACATAAGGAGTCGTAAGTAGGGAAGGGGTTATGCACCATCGATACATGGGGGTAGTTTAAGGGCGAGTTCAAGAAGTCCTTCTTCCCAAACAATGTTATCTATGAGGCAAAGCGAAAGTTCAAGGAGCTGAGACAAACGGGTAGCAGAAGGGCCAATGTGAAGGAGTTTACTACCTTTATGCTCCAGATCCCCAACCTCACAGATGATGATATGATATTCCACTTTATGGATGGCCTACAGAACTGGGCTAGGATGGAGCTGGAATGTCGACAAGTTAGGACCATTGACAAGGCCATCACATTGGCAGAGGCTTTGACAGACTCTTGACATGACAGGTAAGGTAAAGACTGGGGAGAAGACTCAGATGGTAGTCACGACCAAGGTGGGGGAGATGGTGGCAAAGGTAAGGGTTGGCAGCCACATCCCAAGTATCATGACACTATTAGGCCTGATAACAGGAGGTCTGAGCAACAAAGCAACGAAAAGGGCAAGGCACAGCCTGAGAAAGAGCTTAAGTGCTACATATGGGGCGAGCATAGTTACAAGAAGTACCCCGAACCAAAGATCCTTGGTATCATATTGCGGGAACGAAAAGGGCAGAAGGCACAGAGAGAGGCACCTGAATCAGGGGAAGATTCAGACACGGCCTGGGTAGGCGTGATTGGGCTATACGGAGCTATCATGCTACAACCAGATAAGCCAAAGGAGTGCGGTGCACAATACGTGGCCATCATGATCAACGGGCATCCCGCTCATGCCATGGTCGAGGCGCAGAGGCTAACATCATGACTAAGTCTGTGGCAACCAAGTTGGGACTGAAATACAATCAGAGTAATGCGCAACTTAGAAGGATCAATGCGCCAACAAATCCTGTGTGTGGAGTTGCTTAGGGAATCGATATAGCATTAGGTGAGTGGCATGGCAAGTCCAACTTCCATTTTGCCCCAATAGACCTCTTTGACATCATCCTTAGGCAGGAATTTTTCCGGAAGTACCATGTGGTGATTGACCCCTACCTCCAACAACTCGTGGTCTTGGAGCAAGGAGGTTACTACATATTGCCCTTAGTGCAGATGCTTAAGTTAGGGGGACAAGTTCAGCTATCGGCCTTACGGCTTGTGGAGGGGTTCTAGGGAAAAAAGCCATTGTCGTGTTCCACGCCCACTAAGAGGAAAAGTCATCAGAGGAGAAGCCGTCGAAGGAAGCCAAGAGGTAGAAAGAATAGCTAATTGCAGCAGTACTCCTCAGGCACAGAAAGGGAGCGAACTCCAGAGAAGACCACAAGGGGATGACACGAAGACTTGCGGTAGTCCGAAGGTGGAGACAGGGAGTTCCAACAGCAGCATTGCGCCAAGGACGTCGCAACATCAAGTGGGGGAGAGTGTGATGGCCCGCCACTTATTCTTAAAAATAAGGAAGAATCTAGTGTCAAGGAGAAAAAACTAGAGTCTTGGAGAAGTTTCTGGAAGACTCTAGAACATTGTGGATAGGTCTTGACATTCCTTGGAAGACTCTAGAGAAGTGTGGAATTCTCTAGAGATGTGTGGAAGACTCTAGAGATGTGTGGAACTCTCTAGAGATGTGTGGAACTCTCTAGAGATGTGTGGAAGACTCTAAAGATGTGCGGAAATCTCTAGAGATGTGTGGAAGATTCTAGACATATGTGGAGCTTGAAGGAGGATCCTGGAAGATTCTAGAATTATATAGAAATATCTTGTAGTCTTTAGTTCTCTCTAGAATAGTATGAAAGATTCTAGAGAGGGGACTAAAGTGTAAATAATTGAGGGGACTTATAAGTACTTACTATTTACACTTTGGCCCCTAGGTAGTAGTATAAATAGGAGGGTCACTCATTCGTACAAACCAACCAAGCAAAGTTGTAAGCATTCAAGCCTTGTAAAGCATTCTCTCTAGCAATCAAAGTCTTCTTTCTTTGAAAAGCTCTCTTGTCTTTTAATATCTAGCGTTCCCTTAGTGATCGTAGGCAAAAGGCTTACTAGTGTTTGCAAGATCGTGAAAGATTCATGAGCAAACTGACTAGTGCCACACGGAAGTTCTAGCGTGAGTTTTAGGTTTGTGACATATAGGACATTAGGAATTTTTTCACTTCTTTCATATTCCAATTTGTGCGATAGAGTTAAAACTCTCTGAAAACTCTCTTTTATTCATGTGTTACGCGTTACACAATTACGATAATGCTTCCAAGAAGAGCTGATAAAGGAAATGACGAGATAGTAAAAGTGATTGTTGATTGAGACCTGTGACTATAATTGTTATCTATTAGGTATGTGATAGGGTGATGAGTCGAATGCCATAACTTTTGACAAAAGAGTAGTAAGTACCCCTTGATTTTTCATGATGAGGTATAGAGAATGAGTTATTGTTAGAATGTGATAGAGCGTGCTCAAACTAGAAGGGAGTTTATATTGAGGTATTGTAGTATCCACACTATTGAGGGTGAAGTGTAGATGTTGATTAAAGGGAAAGAGTGCTTTCAATGGGATATATCTAAATTAGGCTTATGATTTTTTAGTGAGAGTTCATGAGACTCATCGAGCTATGGGTTTAGTAAGATAAGAAGAGGCTTGAGATGTATACCCATAATTGTGTAAAGATGTGTGAAGCTCTAAGTTATGACTACTATAAGAATCTAGACAGTATTTTTAAGTTGTCAATGTATAGCAGGTTGATGTAAGCATTCTTTGTCATCCTAATAAATGAGTCAATTAGGGCTTACGGATAGATGATGATGAGTTTTCGATCATAGTTTAAGTCTTATATAAATGAGTTTATCCTAATTGGGTGAACCTACGGTGATTACACCATTCCCGTCCACTATAGAGGTGCCATAGTCGATCTGTTTGAGTTAGATGTGAATGATTCCGATGTCATTTTACGCACGAACTGGCCTTAGGCTTGCTATGCCCTTGTTGATGACAGGAGTTAGAGTATTAAGTTTCAGATGTATAATCATGTTTGTTCTTGCGTGAAGAGGTAGTAGATATAGGTCTCGCCAAAGGGAAAGATTTTGAGTTCTCTCAGGTCCAGATAGTGATGTTTATGATAGCAGACTTAGAGTGAGGGTGGATGAGGAGGAGTGAATGTATCCTTATGGTGATTATGGTTTTGTAGTTATGTCACATAGGGGTAAAGATAAGGAAAAGGGAAGAGGTGAGACCTTATGACATGCAATAGATAGGTAAGAGTAAATTAAAGTGTAAAGTAAACTAAGTCCGTTAGAGTCGGACAAGCCCCAATTTTGTGAACTACGTCCATTAAATTCGGAAAGGTCCCTATGTTTTGAATTAAGTCTGTTTAAGTCAGACAGGTTCTTATTTTTATATAGACCTTTGACATTCTGATCTTAGTTAATCGATCTAAGAGTTTCCAACTCTATGGTGAATGCAATGTGTCCGGAGTTTTTCACTGCATATAGTTCTGTGAACTCAGTATGAGTCCTGATAGATGAGAGAGATTGTACTTCATTATGAACGTTCTCAGATAAGATTTCTCGATTGATTCGTGCTAATGATCTTTCGTTCAAAGCCCTTTCGTTAATCCTATCTTTTGGTCTCAATAAAAATATTGATGATATTAGAGGAGTGAGGGTTGATGAGAGAGTTTTTTCAATGAGTGTTCTTGATTGTGATAGTGAGGAGACATCATTTCCTTTTTAGGTTATAGACGTGGAAGAGGAGTTAGAGAAATTGTGATGAGTCCAATAGATAAGTCAAGGAATCTCACGATAAGAGTGCATACGATTGAGTGTGTAGATGTACTATGGTAGGTTAAAGATCCTTCAGTAAAATTGACCTTAAAGAGGCCATGAAGTGATTAGAGTGATAGGCTTGAATGTGTGAATTTCATTATGTGAGTGTATTAGAGTGATGAGAATGAGTTATATTCTCTAAGTAAAGGTCACTATAGAAATATGAGATATAAATCTTAAGGATTAGATTGGTGTAAGTATGATCATCTTATCAATAGTACCTTGAGGCTCAGAGATAGGCTTGAAGGGAATAAGGGATGTGGATAGGTTGAGTTTTGAATAGGAGTTATGAGCTTAAGCTGATGGAGTAGAGTGTCGTAAAAGGGAGTATAATTGAGACGAGGTCCTAATCTTGAGAGTGTACATAGAGTCTTATGTATCGATGGTCCCCTTTTCCATTAGAGTTGATGGTTTCCTTCCTGAGCTCGAAGGATTGATTTTCGAAGTGTTTAAATGATTTGAATTGATCGAGTTCCGATGTTCCATTCGTGCTTTATGGTGAAAATGTCTAAAAGAGTATCTCTACTCTTGATATGAACCAATTTGCCTATTCCGAGTGACTTGTGACTGTCCAGATTGGTTGACTGAGTATTTAAAGGAGTCTTGATTGTTATTCGTGCCTAATGATCAGAATTTTGAAGGAAATGTCCTTACCGTTAACTAAATTGATTCTTTTTTCTTGAGTCAATTGTCTATTCTTGAGTCCTAGTAGAGTTGATAATTGATTGAGATAAAATCAAGAGATTGATTAATAGATGCGAATGTTGAGATGAGTTTTGAATCTATTTGTGCCTTGATATCCACCTTTACTCATCATTCGAGGACGAATATCCCAAGGGGGAGATGATGTAACACCCCGTAAAATTAACAAAATGCCCCTAAAATGTAATCGTGCGTATAACCAGTCTTCCAAAGTTTCGATGGGAAATCCGAGACCGAATTTGTGATCAGCACAAAAAATTGAGTGGGAAAATGGTCTCAACCCGATTTTAGAGCAACTGGGTTGAAAACTAAATTTTCCTAACTTGCGCCGGAACAGTGAGGGTCCGACCTAGCGCGACGCGCCTAGGACACGGAACCACACTTGTTCTTCTTTTTAATTTTTCAACGGGAAAACTTTTTGACGAAATTATACTGAGATGCGCCCAGTCCGCGACGCAGACTGGGCCATTCGTAGTGAAAGTTATTTCTTCTTTATATGAGGGGTATTCTAGACATTTTCCAACCCCTTCTGAACTCAAAATACGATCAAAATAGATCGTTTTGAGTATAAAAAGGGTTTTAAACCTCATTCTTAAGCCATTCTAAATTGTTGAAAGAACACTAGGGCTACGGAGGAGAGAAAAGGAGTATAGAATCGAGGAGATCGAGGAGGATTCGTGAAGGTTGATTGTTGATAGTTTTATCCCAAGTATGTAAGGCTAAACTAAAAGCATTTGATTATTCTCCCATGTGTCCTATAGATGGTCTTAGATGAGAGTTGAAAGTTCTTGAGTCTACACACATTCTTGATTATTTTCTTGAGAAATTATATTTATTATATGTATTTTCATACGTTGATAATCACTATAAACTTGTTTTCTTGAATTGAATACTTTTCATGAGATATTGTATAAACCCTATATGTATATTTTTGCAAGTATGCATGAATGAACCTAGGGATGGAGTCTAGAGCCTTGACTTGAGTATATTGATTGAAATCTTGACATGAGTATGAGGTTGAGTTAGTTGAGCTTGATGATCCCATGAGTCTTCATAATTGAGTTCTTGAGTCTTGTCTAAATGACTTCTTCTAAATGATGGTCTGAGTCTTTGAGTTCTTATATGAGAATTGAGTTCATTAAGATGGGTTAAAGTCCCTGAAAATCAATAGAGAATGTAGAGCTTGAGTTAAAGAGATAATGAGAGTCTCTATGAGGTTATTTGAGATAATTGAATCGAGATGAGAAGTGGACTAAGTCAGTTAGCGTCTGTCAAGTCCCTATCTTGAGAGATAAGTCTGTTAGGTCGGACAAGTTCTCACTCGAGGGCTAAGTTCGTTAGAGTCGGACGAGTTCTTACCCGAGGGCTAAGTCCGTTGGAGTTGGACAAGTTCTCATTCTATGGATTAAGTCCGTTAGAGTCAGATAGGTCCTCACTTTATTGTCCTGAAACAATAGGACTTGGTCATTTGATTTTCTCAAACTGAGTAATTTGAGTTGAGATGAGTCCTTCCGAGATGAGTCTGATTTGAACGATAGGTCGAAGAATTGATGGGTCACTTATCTACTCTTTATTCTTGCTTTAGATAGACATTTGACATGTTTATTTTTACTATCCTTGATGTTGATTATTATTTCTATATTATTCTACATGTTTTGGTTTCATTCAGCTATTTTACATACCAGTACATTCCACGTACTAATGTCCCCCTCTGGGACTGCATCACTTCATGATGTAGATACATGTTTGGAGAGCGTCAACAGGCGCATCGGTGAGGATGTGAGGTGTTCAGCTGATGAGTAAGCCTCCCTTATTTCGAAGGATTCATTATATTTATTTCATCTTGCCTTAGAGTTAAACACTTATTAGCTTTATTTTGATTGAGGTAGCCATGGGTCTGTCATTGATATCACTTGATAGTGATAGAGGCTTCATAGACTAGAGTCAAATGTTGATGTAAGATTGTGATCTAGTTCTTCCTACTACCCTTTTTTTATAAAATTATTTTGAGACTAGATGATGACGTGCCCATTTATTCCCTTATGTCTTCCGATGATTAGTAGAATGTATGAATGAATGATGTGATGAGGCCAAGTGGTTCGCTTGGGGACTAGCAATAGTCTCTAAGTGCCAGTTATGCCTAGGGTACCCTTCCGGAGCGTGAAAAATTCATTAATTACATACATTAATCATCATTTTTATTAATAAAAGTAGGATATACGTGCAATGTAGGTACGCTAAACTAATTATACAAACACTTTGAAAGATTAATAATTCTTAAGCATTAAGATTAACCTTTTTATTTGTGCTTGTTTAAAGTAACTTTTTTTTTGTTAGGCGTATATTTCAAAACTATCTGTTTAAATAATAGGAAAAGTTGTGTTTGACTATTTATTTTTTAAAATAAAATAAATTATTAATAATGGAACAGATTTGTGTTCGACCAGGTTTTAAAAGTGTTTTAACTAAAACATTATTGTTCTTTTTATTTTTTAAAAATGACTTTTGCTATGACTTAAAGCCACTTCTTTTACCCTAAAAGTTTGGCCAAAGTACTCAGCTTTTATATGTTTAAACAAAATATGATCATTTTAATTCGAAAAATAATTTTTTTAATAAAATATTCCAAAAATGCACTCTATAAATTTTAATTAAATGTATATTTAGTGCCGTTAATTATTATTCCATCTACTAGTAAGTGTGCGTTGGTAATGATATTTACGTTTGGATTTCAAACATTTTTGATATTTAAGTTAATAATATTCATGTAACCCTCACGTGCAGCATATGTACACTAAACTAGTTAAAAAATAAGTTGAATGACAAGACCATTGACATACATACAAAAATATAGAGTTTCTAAAATGTACGGTTATAAAATACTCCAGTCCATTTTGATTGTCAAATATACTACTGTCTCAAAATAATTAAGAAAAAATTAATTATTTTTAAAATTTTCTCTTATGATCAATTATTTTAAAACTAGATAAATTATTCTTCGCGTGGTAATTCATGACCTCATTAGGATTATGAATGATCAATTTTCTAGTATTTGAATATCAAAAATTTGATATTGTAACATATATTAAGAACTTGAAAAATAATAAAATTCTTACTCCTTAATGAATTTTATCTTTCATATATTTTTGGCGTAATATTGTTCTTTGATATAACTGGCTTCTCAGTATTGAATGATTTTTCATGGATTAGAATATAGTCAATCATTAATTTTCCTATTATTTTCTACATGTACATGCAAAGTATAAGATACTCAATTTGATGGCATATTTTTTCTATTATCATTGGATGAACTGCATTGTTGATACTGATCCCCCAAAAAAGACGGTAGGTACAGCTAGATCATGAACAACCAACCATCGTATTGTAAAAATTGGATAGGTTCGATCTATAGCCATTAGGGCCTTCTAAAACGATCTACTAAATTCATCGAGTTGTTTCAAAGGATCAAAACAACCAGTTATTAATGGAATTCCTTGTCTGCTCTCTGTAAAGTACTCGTTTGGCCTAAGATTCTCATTAAATTTTTAAAAACATTTTTAGTCACACCTTTGAAAAAGCAAAAATATTTTAAAATATTATTTTTGACAAAAAAAGAACAACCAAAGAATTATCTTTGAAAGTTCACACACATGTTTAGATGAAAAAAGGTTTCTAGGAGCATTTTGCTTACAACATGAGTACCTCATTTCATATTTCAGACAAAATTAATTTTTAACAGTAAAAATTACTAATCGGCATTATTCAAAATATCCAAATGCATCACAAGACTTAGCTAGGGTATCATCAAACCTCATAAAAATTCATAAATTTCACATGGCTTTTCAATGCATAGTCATGTGCAAAGGTAAGACATCATAAATCTCTTCATAATATTATCATACAAAGAGTTCATAAAAACATCCTTAAGTATCCATAACTTGAAAATAGATGAGGCAGAGGAATGGTTGAGCTTGTAGAGGAAACGTTCCTATAATCAAACTCACATGCCTTAGTGATTTAATGGAGGAAAATCTGACTTTAGAGGTAAGGAACCCGAAACCCTAGCTTGGACTCTTCTTCTTGAAGGACTTGGGAGCATTTTGGAGAAGTGGAACTTAGGGTGATTTGAGAATGAAATGGAATAAAGTGAATTAGGGTTGTACATGACTGAAAAGGGGGTTTTGGGGGGTTAAAACGATGTACCATAGGCATATAACAATAGGAAAGGTTGAAAGTGCTCTCTTTAAAAATCTGTCGGACAAGACCACGAGACACCAATTATGGGTTGTGGTTCATCATATGGGTCATAAGAATGGGATTTTGTCTGGTAACATTTTGGACCTTCAGAAATTGCCTCTGATCCTCAACCTACGACAGGATTTACAGCTCGTATGTCGATCTTGAGCCGTCTGATACCTCGTATACCCAACTTCAAAAATTAGTATTTTCACCATGTCTGGTCATCATTCCACAAGCATAAATTACAGCCCGTGGAGACACTTATGACTCGTACGCTCTTTCGTAAAATCCACTAGTACTTGAAAATTTTCCAAATTTCATTTCTTAGACTCTTTTACTCCTCCCAACATGAGGAGCCTTGTAGTTAGCCAGCCAAAATAGGCAGTTATAACTAACTTAAAGACCAGTTAGTGTGATGGTTAACAGTAGATTAGATCTTTCCTTGCTTCAGCTAGTGGGATATAAATGTAAACAGATGTGGCATTGTATTCAGTTGTACATGTTGAATCAATAAGAAAATATGGTTCTTCTCCAGTCTTCTTCTCCTTTTCTCTAGCTCCTTGAGCTCACTATGATCTTAGCTGTTAACAACGACTCTATTAATAATCTTAAATTTTAGATGAAAAATATGTTCTCCTTCGATTTTGGTTATAGAAATTGTCTCTGATTTTATGTTTGGAATAATATTTGCACACATTAAAGAAGGGAAAGAAAGGCAAAACGTTTGTACGTACATACGAGAAAAAACTTTTGGAGAGTTGAGAAGTAAAATGTTCTATAAATGTAATCTAAGAAATTGAATAGCTTATTTTTCACCAAGTGGAACAAACAGAAAGAAATGTGAAAATGGTACACAATAACTCATAAGTAGGCATATTTTTTACTCTTTATCTTTTTACAGTACGTAGTTCAACCTCGCATCCTACATTTCTTATTATATGTGACATCATATAATGAGAAAAAATGATACAATCTATTCAAATATTGTATTTGTTAAAACAATACAATTTGATATGATATAACACATGATGATACAATATGTATTTTGTTATCCATATTCACTGAATTACTCATCCTAGAGACCCATAAAAAAAAACCTGGTGTTATTAGCACGACGCTCTAACCAACTGAGCTAACAGGCCTTGTTGTGACAAAGCTTTTATGTTCCTCATCACTTACTGATTGAAGGGGGCATAATGGCAAAAACAGTAATTCGAGATAAG
This sequence comes from Solanum medicagineum, assembly GCA_026153255.1. Classification (NCBI taxonomy): domain Eukaryota; kingdom Viridiplantae; phylum Streptophyta; class Magnoliopsida; order Solanales; family Solanaceae; genus Solanum; species Solanum medicagineum. Next base: position 16,426,719 of record JAPFFP010000070.1, read on the forward strand.
CTATATTAGTGAAAAGAAGCAACACCTTTGACAAGCAACTGGAACAACGCGAAAGGAGCAGAAAAGAAAGGGCTGTGATCACTTTCCAAAGTGTAAACATGTTGTGGCTGCCATCTTCTGATCATCGCATCTTGTTGCTCCGGCTTCAGAACTCGATCATGCATCGTTCGTATGTATATTCGAGGCACTCTCTCCGCGCCCTCCCCTTCTTTGAATCGAGCACTTTGTAATGCTTGAATTGGCCCTGGACGCAACAACATTGCCGCTAACGTTGAATCCTAAATCAAAAATCAAAATATCATTATGAGTCATCAAGGGTGACAATTTAAAGACTAATAAAATGGTTTAAGAGATGAGAAATTATAATTTTGGTATTACTTTATTAAAGAGGAATTTTCACATATAATCATTCAAAAATACCTTGATTATGCTCCATAGTTATAGTTTGGATAATTACATTTCGTAAATATAGTTATAACATCATTTGTATAATTCGCGTAATATTTGTATACGTTTACATAATTCTCTATACAAGTCACAATTTTTGTATAGTGTTTGTATATTTCACTATATAACATTGTATAATTCGCTATCGAATTCGTAGTATTTGTATATTTCGCTATACAATTTGGTTCGCGCACAACTTTTGTATAATCGTACACAATTTTGTATAAATCGTGCAAATTATACAAAATTCAAACTGTAATTACAGCTAGATGTTTGTCGTGAGCCGTAATTAATTCAACTATAACTATGTTAGCTAACTAGTATATATTTGCTTATCTGAGTAATTTTTCCTTTATTAAAATTAGGGATTATAATTAAATTTTAACTTGAAAAATATTATAATGTTCTGAAACAATAAAGAACATTTTGATGACCTGATTGACTTTGTTCATTCTGATTAATTTGGCAAAAAGGTGCAAAATAGGGAAGACAATGAGATGGAGCGGGCGGGATTGAGCTTAATCCGTAAAACTTTTAACCCGCTTTGCCTCGCCTTACATTGTATTTTACAATCTCAACCCGCTCCACTCCATCCCCCCACAAGTATTTTTCTGTCTTTTCATTTAGATTACCGTATACTAATTTTGGTACTTACCCACAGAGACAAAAGAACTTCAGTTTTCTCTTAACCCAAGGTTTATAAGATAAGTCACTGTCTTCATCTACTGTGAATTGCTAAAAACATTTAAGCCACACACTCTTGTGCACAAATGTAGACATTAAGTTTGACAAAATTAGCCATTGACCACTTATTTGACCCCTTTAAGTTAATATTACTGCTAATAAACACTAACATCTCATATTTAAATATTAAGAGAAAACAAATGGGATTAAATCACTTATTTAATTGATTAATTCATCTATCAAGAAAAAAAATTATTTCAATCCGCCCGCATCAATCCCACACCTGCATAGTCTAAAATCCACCCTGCACTCGCCTGTCCCATTGCCATCTCAGTGCAAAGCACAACGTTTTCGTCTTGGTTGGGACGTACTTGGGCTAGCAAACCCATATCTTATATCACACCAATAATCTTGTCATTATTAGTCTCAATATTATAATTGCATCACTATAAGGTATTTCAAAATAACTTATTCATCAATGAAACGATCATTTTGTAAGGTTGAGTGTAGCAAAAGCTATATTAAATGGATTTGATTACCTCAAGGGGGCTCATTTGGTAAATAATTTCCCGTTGTAAACTTTTCTTAACAACAACACTGGTTGGAGGCTTTTCAGGTCCTGATCCAAACCCCATATCATATACATCTCCAAAATCTGATAAATCGGGGACTCCCTGCATGCTCGTTATAACAAAATATTATAAAAATCCATGAATTGTAGCTGAATAACCATAAAAGATGACCCATATTAGCTTGAATCATTGTTATGCAGCTAGCTGTACAATTTATCATAGATTAAGATAGGTGTTGCTTCAATAATTAAAGAGTACTGTTTGCCCAATATTATGGATTTCATAATTGAGCTAATAGTGTTGAATAATGCGACATAATTTAATGTGATGTTGTGTAGCAACTTATAGACCAAACATTGTATTAACAAATAATAAAATAAATTCTGCACTTAAAAGAGTATGTTTTAAAAAGTCATAATAAGACAATTGGTTGACTCTATTAAGGGGATAGATCCAAGGTTGGACAATTGTCATTTAAATATTTTCCACATTCCTAAACTACTGTTTATCTCTCTTGAATTGTTGACACATTCTTTAAACATAAAAATTAAAGTCTTTTCAACTTTAAACAATTTTCCTTGGTGGGAAATCTCATAAGTGGGGTCTGGGAAAAGTGAGATGTACGCAGATCTTATCACTATCTCAGAGGTAGAGAGACTATTTCCTGATAACCCTCGTCTCAAAAAATCATAATAAGCAAAATACTTAAGAAGCATGCATTAATATAGAAAAAGAGAAGTCTTGAACTTTGAACGATTTAGTTATTTTTCACTGTGAAAAACATGTCAACGATTCCGTGTTACTTACATGTTTGACATCTTGTTGAGACATGAAACCCGTTCTCAACATGGTTGCTGCAATATAGACTGCAACCTTTATTTTGTTTGGGAATTTGTGGATTGCATCGGTGACACTCATTCCTCCAGCGCTGTGTCCCACCAATATTACCTATATTAACAAACCAATGCTGAATTATGGAAAGTACCCATATAATATGGGACAGAGGTAGTACGTACCTGTTTATTATGAGGTAAAGATGATAAAAAATTTATGAGAGGTTCGTTATAGTGATGGAAGGAAAGGATAGTATTAGGATCAGCTGGGTCGATGCCAGCACCTTTAAGGTCAAGAGAGGTGACTTTATAGCCACAATTCTCTAGAAGAGACCGAATTTTGTACCAGCACCACGCTCCTCCCCCTATCCCATGGATCAGAACAAAGTGCTTCTCCGCCGCGGACGACATCGCTCGAACTATAAGTTTTTGTATCTCTATCTTTTTCTAATGCTCTTGGTTTCTATTTCAGAGTACTCGGGGATGATTCAAATTTATACACAACATATTGCTTCGGCTCCTTAGTCAACCTATTTTTAATTATTTCTGGTCAACTAGATAGGAAGGAGTGTAGGTTGCGAATTAGAGTAGCAGACTAATAGGTTAGTAGGGTTAGGTTGATGTCAGGTCATGGGGTATAGTACAATAGTAGGATTTGTGGTGTCTTTATATCACGTGTTGTCATTATCTATCCTATATGTGTTCATTTTATTGTATCTACATACTATCATGTACTTTTTGTTATTAGTCGCTCTTTTTGTTTCCTTTCCTTTTTGTCATATCTAGTTTATTCTACTTATGGATTTTTGAGACAAGGGTTCCCGGGAAACGGTTTCTTGTCCTCTATGAGGTAGTGATAAGATCTGCCTACATTCTATCCTCTCCAAACCCCACCCGTGAGATTCCGCAGGTATGTTATTGTGTTGTCTCGTCAGCTAGAATATTGGTTTGATTTTTGGATTTTATATCATTCTATGTTTCATGAATTCAGAAGGTACATATAGTGGAGTATAAAATTTTAAAAACCTTTAGTCTGCAAAAAGTCATAGTATAGAATATTGGTTGACTTACAAGAAAAAAAAAAGGGGGATAGATTCATAGGTTGGACAAACTTTATTGTATTTAGCACTATATCCCCGTCCTTTCATTTAATTGGATGATCTAATTTGGAACTAAAAATGAGCATATACACGAATTCACTGAATCAAAATAAGGTGATGGAGTACCACTAATAGGAAATCCCATGTATTACTACTGTTTTAGTGGGAGAACACTTGTAATTGGAAAACTGAAATAAGGGACATTTTTATAGGACCCAAAATTATGATTAAAATGAATCCATTCCTTTTTTTTAAAAAAATCTTAATCCATTTTGTACACAATTTAAAATGCTTAAGGAAAGATAATAATTTCTTGATATATAATTTGTGATTATGATTTTCATCTTTTATATTTATAAGAGTGATATTTATGTTTATCATCAAATCTTTGAATATAATTGGATGAATTAAAGTGAAAACTTTTAAAAACTCTTTGCTTTGAGATTATAGAATTACGCTTGAAACTTTACACATTGATCTTGTGATATGTTGAAATTTTTGACAAACGGATAATTGTGGTTTATTGCGTAGGTCGTTTCATTGTAGGACACGAAATTCAGAATAATTTAGTATAGCAATAAAAATTAAAAGAGTAAACTTTCAAGTGTCGGCAATATTTATTTATTTTTACACTATCTGACAAAATAGACATACAAGTTAAAATAATAAATATTATTCATGGTAAACCCAATCGATATGACAAGTTTAAAATAAAATAAATTGAATAAAGCACCGGCCTGTAGGTTGACATTGAATTGTTTATTCTGGCAAACCTAGTTTAAGGAGATTATTACATCTGTTAATCATATGGGCATCTTAGAAGTAGTACTAAATTTCATAATTGACAGCTAGGAGGATAATTCTAGAGAAATTTGAGAGCGGGGTGACAAAAAAATTCTCAATTAAAAAAATGTGACAATTTGACGAAGGCCAAGTCAAATGTTCTACTAATTAAGGGATTAAGTTAGGTAGAGGGTGATTTGCAATTTTTAAAAAATTTAATCCCTTTTTTGTGGGACCCATAAGTGTACTTTCAAATAAAAAATCATTCATTCATCTCCTTTTTCAAAGCAAAAAAAATCTCAACTCTCGAGAACTCTTCTATTCTTCTTTACATCTTCTTGTTCATCTTCAAGGACCTCATCGCCTCCTCCTCCTTCGTCCGTCCTATCCTTTGCTCGTCGTCCTTGTCTTCATCTCCATCTCCATCTCCATCTCTTGTTGTCGTTATTACTGAGGTAAAAGAGAATATTTCTCTATAGTTAGGGTTTTGATATTTCTCGATAGTTAAGATTTTGATATTTCTCCATGGTTAGGGTTTTAATATAAAAAGAAAAAGAAGAATATGCATGTGTTTCTTTCTTCAAATATTTCATAGATTATTTTGTATTTTTCACTTTTGACTCTCTAATAATATTGTATTCATTACTGTGGTGGTGTTGGCATTGATGAAAAAATCGACTGAACTTGAGCAATTTAAGCAACTCTTAAACAACTGCTAAGTAGTTGTGGTTGTATTCATTATTGTGGTGAGTGTTGTGTCGGTGATGAATGAAAATCGACTAAACTTAATAGTTGCAACCTTTGTAGCAACTTAAGCAACTGCACAAGTAGTTGTACTTGTATTCATTACTGTGGTGGTGTTGACATTAATGAATGAAAATCGACTGAATTTGAGCAATTTAAGCAACTCTTTAACAACTACTTAAGTAGTTGTAGTTATATTCATTATTATGGCGGTGATGTGAGGGTGATGAATGAAAATCAACTGAACTTAATAGTTGCAACCTTTGTAGCAACTTAAGCAACTCCTAAGTAATTGCACAAGTAGTTGTACTTGTATTCATTACTGTGGTGATGTTGCGACAGTGATGAATGAAAATCGACTTAACTTAATGAAGTTGTTATAGAAAAATCATTTAGTTGCATAATAAGTCCTAATAATTGAAGTACTTGATACAATAACTGCTAAACTTGCAACCTTAAGATGTTGTAGTAATTTAAATTAAGGTAGCAATCTAAGAAATTGAAAGTACAACAACTTAAGCATTTGCTTAAGAGTTGCTGAAAATAAATAAGTTTAACAAGTGGACAACCTTCAACAACAATTGTTACATTTGCTTAAAAATATTTTAGCAACTATGATGTCCAATTTAGCAATTGTTATAGTTGAACAAAATTCTCAGCAAGTGAGTTGTATGATTTAACAACTGTTGAAGTTGTTGAAATTTTTTTAGCAAATTATTGAGTAATTTAGTAGCTATACTTTTAATTTTTTAAATTTTCACGTTAAGTTGTTGTACTAACTTCAGTTATTGATGCATCTTAAATCATTTGCATTTACTGTAGTTTGTTTTTCTATTTTATTGAAGAATTAGTTATACTAATTTAGTTTTATTTCATCTGTGTAGATAAATGGCTCACACAAAAAGACAAAGTGTTTCAAGCAAACCTGTTCCTAAATCTAGTAGACTTAATTCATAACCCAAGTAGAACTAGAAAAGTATTGGAAGATGTCGCAATGTTATATGAGGATGAGGTAGTCTCAACTCATAGACAAACAAATGAGAGGTCTGAGGCTCAACAACAATTGTCAAGGGATAAAGCTGGTTCTTCTTCAAAACAAGAAGAAGAAAAAGAAAAAAATATATGTGACGAAGCCGATTCAGCTTCAAGACAAGGAAGCAAATCAGACAATGTCTCTTATGCTTCCATTGTTGATTCCCCTGCTAACAGTCCTCCTTCAACAGATGGTGATGTTGAAATCATTAAATTTTCAAACTATGGTTTGCAGACATACTTGGACAATCACGAAGTTGATTTAAAAGGTGATATTATTGTTTGATCGGGTTTGGAAAAATCTTTTGCTGAATTTAGAAAGATTCTGGTGGCACAAGAGTTGAAAAGATATTTTTGATCTACTATATTTGGAAACTATTTAGACATATCTGAGAAAAAAGTTTAAATATTTTCTATGAGCCTAGTTTATCAACTTCTTCGGTGAAAAATTATTTGTGATGATGAAAAAAATGTGATTTGGATCAATTATTGTGGCATGCCAGTTTGTTTTGGCATGAAAGAATTTGCAATCATGACAGGCTTAAACTGTCATAATACTCGTAGTGTTGTTGATCTGTTAGAGAAGTCATTAAAGAGTTCTAATTCTAAGATTGTTGAAAGGCGCAAGAAATTGTGTGAGTTAACCGCAAAAAGTTTCAAAGAGAAGGATTTAATTGACCTTCTAAATTTCAAGGAGGTTGGAAAAAAATGCAAGAACTCACTGTGCTTACTGTGCTTCGTGCATGCTATTCTTTGTGCATGCAATAAAAGCACATTAGTATATGTCACAGCCCAACCCCGGGGCCATGACCTGTGCCGATTAGGCACTCAAACCAATATTAGATCGCCAAACCGCAACTCGGAGATT
>JAPFFP010000070.1:16463311-16499992 GCA_026153255.1 Solanum medicagineum
CGTGATTGTTAGTAGAGTTTTTATAGTTATTTTCCTCCAATTTGCGAAAACCCCACCCACCCACCCACCCTCTTTGGAGAATTTAGTTGATTGATGCTTGAATGATTGTTGGTGAATCAACGTGGTCAACCCCGTATTCCCTGTGGATTCGACCCTAGACTTTGGTTAAGTTTATACTTGATAACGACCATTTTACTGTTGGAGTGTGAACATCACTTATACTAGTCATAATTTCATAACTTATAAAGTAGGAAGGTAAACAAAAAAGCAAATTCAAATCATAAGAATAACCCATTTTCCTAACTTGCATACAATGTGGGTAAAATCCTTCCACCTTATTGAATTTATGTCATAGTAGGGTCTTAGGTCACCCTTCATAATGATAATCATACTCGAACACTGGTAACCTTCTTCACAGACCATGACTTGAGATGAAAATTAGGGCAAAACATGGGTTCATGGTCAATTCAGTTTAAGATCATGGAATCAAGTGAAATTCATGTGTAATCATGCAATTGGAGACAAATCAAATCACAATTAAGAGAATCCATCACAATTTCGTAAGCCCTACAAGGTAGGTAAGTGAAATTCCTTAAAATTCAATTGAAAATCATGCAATTCATACAATTGATAGTAATGTAAATATCATTGAATATATTAGTCATGTTTGTAACGTAAATTATGCAATTAAAAGTAGAATTATGAAACCCATAAAGATTACTTGAAAGAGGGTTGAGTTGGACTTAGGTCTCGGGGATGAAAAGGATCCATCGATGAAGACCAACATACCTAGATGAAGAGACCCAAGAAGTATGAAAAGAAATGACCTTGAACCCCTTAGAAAACTTGGAACCCTAGCTTGCTTCAATGGAGGATCCTTGAGAGAAAAGTTATAGGAGATTTTTTTTAGAGAAATTAGGAGTATAATGAGAAGGAATATGTTTTTGTAGGAGTGCGGGGAGGCTATGGGTAGTTATAGGACCAAAATGATATAGTGTAGGGCTTATATGGATAAAGAATAATCGAAAAGTCCTTCATTAAAACCTATCGATCCCTATCTACAAGCCTGATATGCAGGTCATAGGTCAGACTACGACTCGTAGGTCATGGGTTTCGTCCCGATTACACTTCGAGTTTTGAGACATGTCTCTGAACCCCCATTTTACCATCCATCGACAGGACTACGGTCTGTACAATGCCCTTGTAATTTTGTCCCATACTTAGAAAATTTCACCCTCTCAGTACCCAAACCATGACCTTTCCGCAGAACAAACACGGCTTGTACAAAGCTTTCGTCTGATGACACTTCCTCAACATCATAAGCCTGTTTTGATCCCCTAAACTATGAGCCACTGTCTACGACTCGTGGACCCTTCTACGGGTCATAAAACTCTGTTTGCACCTGGACTCCCAGACTCTAAAATTTCATCAAGGCACAGTCCAAACCATGAGGGCCAAACCATGAGGGCCATCTACGATCCGTAGAGGTGCTCGTACGAACTGGCACTAAATCATATTTCCAGCTTTCCAATGTACGAGATGTTACATATTCATGCTTTTATAATAATAATATAGATATATTGATATACATAATAATTGAAAAACTTTTGATAAAAATTTCAAAGATTTTGTACACTGATAGTGCATGTAAAGTAAACTTGTTTTAGAAAGAAAAAATACAAAACCATTCAAGCTATATCCACATGGAACGAGTTACCTGGACAAAGAAATGAGTTAGTCCCACAACTATCACAGAATTTAAACATCTTCATTGTTCAATGTCTCTGGAAGCATTGTTTGATTCCCTTATCAATATAATCCTCTTGTTTTCTTTACTTCGTTTATCATACTCTTCATTGTTGCTATTATTTTTTTCCATAATTTTTTATATGCTTCACTTGAACCAACAATCCATTTGAAACCTCTTTGCCTTCACAAAGTTGGGATAAAGTTGCGCACACACCACCTTCCTAGACCCAAATGTAAAATTACACTAAATAATATTATTGTTGGGTTTAACCTTTTCCATTTTTAGGGTTTTAGCAAAAACTATGATTTTATTAGTCTCACAGAACAATGATTAATCGAGGACATTCTTATCGCAGTTTTACCATTGTTACTTGAGGTGGGTTTGGATAATATTAGGTATGGGTTGAACTATTCTTACATCAATTAGTAAAGATATTATTAGGACACAGAATGAACAAAGATTCAAAGTTCTCTTCCCACATATCTATATGAGACACATCAACCAACATCATACATTAGAAACTATGATACAATTTCTTCTCCTCATTATTGTGTAAAGTTTGCTATTATATACAGTATATTAGAAGATCTTTTCTTTTGATAGGTTACAGTATATCAGATCTCTTGGTGTGACTTACAATCATCATTGGTATATGTTCCTTTGTCTTTGCTTAGAGACGAGCTTGATCCTCTGATCTCGATACATGTTCATGTTTGGAGCTAACAATCTGGTGTAGCGGTCAAAATAGAGAAGTTGCTTCATCAGAAGGGCAAATTCCCGAGGAAATTTCAATCCGTAAGATTCACTAACTCTAACCTGCCAAACATTGAAGAGCATGGATCAGAAAAGAGGGGATACAAGGACAAGGAGAGAAAACTGCATTCTATTTATTTCTTTCATCTGGAAGTATAACATATGCAAGCAATAACTCAACAGTTTCCCTTTACGAAAGGAGGAAACTAGGGAATACAAACAAGGTGCCACTATTAAACACATTCTGCATCTAACACCAAAGTGAAAACATTCAAACATCTGTATTGCCGATGTACTAGTTCGGCATTTTGTACGATAAAAGATTTCTAGAACACAAAATCCAACTCTTTTTGCTGCATTTATTTGACATTCGACAATGGAGATCTAACAAACTGTTCATTTCACATATGATTAGCCTAATATTAGGACATCGTGAGTACCAGAGACAGAAGAAAAATAGACGAATATAGGATAGTTCTAGACAAATGGCCTTGTTTTTTAATCATGCAAAACTTACGATCAAACAGGAAACTGATAGGGTTTCTGACTTCAGTAACCTCATAATTTTGAAGCACAAAGCCATAGCAGTGGAAAAGAAAATGTATACATAAATACTAGAGCTAAAACTGCTTTACCACATCTAGAAATAGTGCGTTCATCTGTCGCTCATCAAATGCTATGTTGGCAGCAACAGTAGTAGCATTTGTACTTGAGTCCCTGGCAGCAGCAACAATGATTTCTGTATCTAAATCCTGTGTAGAAAACACCATGGGTCAAAAATTTATTAGTTGAAGCTCAGCTAGTCCAATGAAATCAAAATTTTGTAGCGTGGAATTTCTGGTTCTCCAGGCAGGAGAGCTGCCCATAATGAAGGCAATAGCAATGACTTAAATGATACATCCAAGACTAATAACTATTATTACCCAGACGGACTTCCTCTCTCTTGTCATTTTGCTTGACTAGGAATCCAAGAAATGGACGTTTTATGATACGACATTCATCATATTCGAAACCAGTCTATGAATTTACAGTTGACTGGATTCAGGACAAGGTTGACATGATAGAATTCAAAACTACCGTGATTTGATTCATTTCGGACTACTTTCTTGCTTACGTCCTTCCATTTGTCATTTAATGATGGAGAAATATGATACTTTTTCCAGTCCCGCGGCCTTCAAAAATACAGCTCTTCGTTTGATAATCATATGTAGCCAATAAACATCGACTAGCTGACCCCAACCCAAGGACAAGTACACACGAGAACCTTAAGAGCAGAGAAGTAGCAGCAGCATATAAAACTTTCAACAGAATCTACAGAACTTATGCTGGATTTTATATTTTACCTGAATTGACAAAAATATTTTCTCCAAGTCCCTCGCAAAAGCCGTCGAGTCCACATCCTTTCCAGTAGCACCCATATCAATTAGAGCAGATGCCATGGACTCATAATCTTCAATTGCTATAGATTCCAGAAATACTTCCATAGCAGCCCATGTCTTTGGAGATATACGACCAACAATTCCTGCATAGAAAATCCTTAACCTTTTTTAGTATTTCCATTTGATTAAAACATGTTAACAGGGAATTTTTGACCCAATTGGCATGCCCATTTTCGATATTTAACTTAAATTATCATTCCTGAACACTCACCATAGGAAAAAACTTAATGTAGAGTCTTCACAAGATCAATATAAGAGTTAATAAATCAAACTAGCCGGTAATAACATTCTCATTGGGAACTAGAGCTAAATAATCTATTCAAGTTTGATCAGGAAAGAGATGGAACACATTTTTCTGAACCCTTTGTTAAGAAAAAGAAGCCATGACGACCAGTCAGCAGTTTCTCAACCAGCAAATGGGTTAGAAATTGCTTTGCCCTCTCAAGTTGATACACTATTTGCTAGCAAAAGTTGGTGATCCTAAGACTAAATTCCATTTAAAATAGAACTTACATAAAAAATCAGGTAGATAATAAATACTCCCTCCATCCCAATTTATGCAGCATATTTTCCTTTTAAACTGTTCCAAATGGAATGTCAAACTATGCAGCATACTTTCCTTTTAAACTGTTCCAAATAGAATGTCATACTTCCTTAAAACAGTCTAACTTTAATTTTCTCATTTTGTCGTTAAGATGATTTATAAAAACACAAATGTCTATGGATTGTGTTAGATCACAAGGTTCTAAAGTTTTTCCTTCTTCGGCAAGCCCAGTCAAACACCGGCACATAAATTGGGACAGAGGAAGTATTCATAAGAACTTTGTACAAAACTGAGTATCTTACTACATGACAATTTCAACCAATTATTCCTTTTAATAAGCAGAATATCCATTAGGACATAAGTTTCGTATCTTGTGCATTTTCCTTCTAGCATTCACCTAACTCTCATGCACTTTCTTTCTCTTATATGATTGTCATACTGGCCCTGGTGTCACGGACTTAGACTTTCACTAAGACTTCCGTGAGGCACTTGTCAACTTGCTCTTAAATCTTTCACAATCTTACAAGCACAAGTAAGTCTATTTATCTTGATCGCGAAGGGAACGCTAGATATGGGAAGACAAGAGAGCTTTTTAAAAAGAAGACTTGTATTGCTTATGGAAGATTGCTTACAATTTCTACATGGTTGGCAAAGTGAATGACCCCTCTATTTATACTACCTAATTGGTCAAAGTGTAATTAATATTTATTATACAAGTCCATCACTATTTACACTTTAGTCCCTAATCTAGAATACTCCAGAATTCTGGATATTTTTAAGGACTTTCAAGTTCGATCTACAAGTCTATAGAGCCTTTCATAAACCCCTCCAAGACTCTCGATTCTCTTCCCTTTAAGATGATGAAGTGGCGGGTCATGACACACTCCCCCACCTGATGTGTCGACGACAGCGGCGCACTGCTACTGAAGAAACTCCTGTACTTTGTCCTTAAACTGCCACAAGTCTTCATATTTCTCCCATGTGGCTTCCTTGGGAGATTGTCCCTTCCAATGGACTAGAAACATGGCAATCGCTAGCTGGCCCCATTTCTACTTGGCTTGGTAGTCCATGATCGCTTCAATGCCTCGATCATGTGAGGCGGTGACTGTGATAGGCGCCCGACTCAACTGTCCACGGCTAGGATCATCCTTTTCCTCATGGTACGGCTTGAGGACGCTGGCATGGAAGAGAGGATGAACCTTTAGAGATGGTGGTAGCTCCAACATGTAAGAGATCTTGCCTACCTTGGCAAGCATCCTGATCGGGCCCTCGTACTTTATACCAAGTTTTGGTGCACACCCCGTAATGCCTTAAACTGTCTTGGGTTGAACTTTACCCAGCCCAAGTCTCCAACCTTATAGTCTGTGGGGCGACGCTTGTGGTCGGCAAACTTCTTCATCTTCTTCGTTGCCTTGTCTAAGTATGACTTGGCAGTGTCCAGCTGCTCCTCAGAACCTTTGGCCATATGATATGCCCCTAAACTTGTGCCCTCGAACACGGTCAGTAGTGAATGTGGAGTTTGTGGCTGCTGACCTGTGGCTAACTTGAATGGCGTCTTCTCGGTGGCCTCACTTCGCTGCAAGTTGTATGAGAATTGGGCTACATCCAACAACTCTTCCCAATCCTTCTAATGAGATCTCACGAAGTACCAAGATAGCACTTCAATAGGGGATTGACCCTTTCGGTCTGGTCGTCCGTCCGTGGATGGAAACTGGTGAGGAAATGTACCTCTGTGCCAAGGATTTCAAATAATTCTCTCCAGAAGTTTCCGGTGAAACGTGAGTCTCGATCGCTCGTGACATGCCTTGGCAACCCCCAATACCTTACCACGTTATTGAAGAAGAGTCAGACAGCCTCTTTGGCAATACAACCTGTTGTGGCGATCATGAAGCTAGCATACTTTGAGAATTTGTCCACCACAATCATTATCGTCACGTACCCTTCGGACTTTGATAGACAAATGATGAAGTCCATAGTGATGCTTTCCCATGGACGCTCTGCTTCTGGCAATGACTCCAAAAGTCCTCTGGTTGGTGCTGCTCAGTCTTGTCTTGTTGGCATATAAGACAAGTTTGCACATAGCACTCTATATTGTCCTGCATTCATGGTCAATAGTATATAGCCTCGATCAGAGCCCTCATGCGGCGCTGCCCAGGGTGTTCGGCCCATAGCGTGTGATGACTTTCTTTCATGATTTGCCGCCTAATGTTCCTGTACTTTGGCACATAGACCCTCTGTCCGCCGGTAAGCAAGAGTCCGTCCTCTATCTAGAAGCGTCTTGTCTTGCCTTGAGAGGCCAACTCCACGAGTTTCCTTGCTTCTGGATCATGCTGCAGGCCGTCCTTGATAGCATCTTGGATGTCGCAGTGTACTGTAGTGATGACAGCCAGCTCCGACTTTCTACCTAATGCATCTGCTACGTCATTTCCCTTTCCCGGCTTATACTCCAGCTCGCAATCAAATTCAACGTCCTACCACCTAGCCTGCTTCGGGGTTAGCTTCTTTTGTGACTGAAAGTAGCTAGTGGCCACATTGTCGGCCTTGACCACGAATTTGGACCCAAGTAATGCCTCCAGGTGTGCAGGCAATGCACAATAACGGTCATCTCCTTCTCTTGCATCGTGTACCGTTGTTTTGTTTCATTCAACTTGCGGCTCTCGAACGCAATAGGGTGTCGGTCCTGCATTAGCACACCCCAAATGGCATAGTCTGAGGCATCTATTTTGCAGCTCAAATGTCTTGGAAAAGTCTGGTAGTGCTAGGACCGGCTCCTCTGACACGACAACTTTTAGACCTTCAAATGCCTTTTGGCACTCCTTGCTCCAAACCCATGGCTTATTTTTCTTTAACAATTCTGTCAGTGGAGCGGCTTTCACGGAGTAGCCACCTATGAATCGACCATAGTAGTTACCGAGCCCAAGGAAGGATCTAAGCTCCATTACTTTTGTGGGTGTCTCCCATTCCTTGATGGCCCGCACCTTAGCTTCGTCCATGCGTAGTTGTCCCTGACTTATGATGTGCCCCAAGAAGTGCACCTCATGTTGAGTGAACTCGCACTTCTCCCGCTTGATGTATAACTCATTCTCCCGTAAGACTTTGAACACCTTCTTCAAATGCTCCACGTGTTCTTCCAAGGTGTCACTACAGATGACTATGTCATCCGGATACACTACCACAAACCCATCCAAGTAGGGATGAAAGATCTTATTCATCAATCTGCAGAAAGTGGCAGGTTGGTTAAGCCAAATGGCATCACCAACCACTCGTATGTTTCGTATCTCGTCATGCATGTTGTCTTCGGCTCATCCCCTTCTGCTATCCATACTTGGTAAGCGCTTTCGGAGATCTACATTGTTGAAATACTTTGCCTGTCCAAGCCTATTGAATAGAACGACGATAAGCAGGATAGGGTACTTATTTTTCAGGGTCACCTTCTTAAGCACTTGTAGTCAATGCATAGGTAGAGTGCTCCATCCTCCTTCTGAAATAGCACCGGCGCTCCATAGGGTGCATTGGATGGACGAATATGGCTAGCCTCGAAGAGCTTCTTCAACTGCTTCCTTAACTCCTCTAATTCGAGTAGTGCCATGTGGTAGGGTGGATAGGAGGGTGGCCTGGCTCCTGGCTCTAGCTCAATCCTGTGGTCTACCTCCAGCCTCGGAGGCAAGTGTCTTGGCAGCTCTTCAAGCATCACATCTTTGTTCTCTTCTAGCACCTTCTCTATGCAGGGTGGCAAGGTCTCTTTGGCACCATCTTCTTTACACAAACTTGTGATGGTGGCCAAGAATGTCGGCTCCCCTTTCTTCAGGCCCTTCACGATCTGCATGGCCGATAAGTGTGCTAGGCCTTTTGACTTCGGTATCTTGACTAGAGGCACCATGCAACACCCTCCTCGTTCCATGACTAGTAGTTGTTGGAGGTAGGGATCGATCATTGTGTGGCACCTTTGAAAACATTCCTGCCCAAGAATGATATCAAATGTCCAAGGGGGCAACGACAAAGTTAGTCTTACCTTGCCACTTGCTCAATGTGATGTCTACTCCATGAGCAACTCTACATGTAAGAGTTGGTAGGCCATTGACTGTCTTAAGGCGTGTGTCACTCGGACTATAGCTCAGCCCCAACTTTGCTGTCGCTGTCTTGGTCATGATGTTCGCCTCTGCTCCTGTGTCTACCATGGGGCAGGATGGTTTGCCGGTTATGACTATGTCCACATACTGTGTTGGTTAGTCCTCCCGTTTCCCTGGTTACTTGGCAATGGCACCGCATAATCCAATCATGCCCATTTGGGTGGTGCTCGAGCTTTGCCCTTGGTCTTGCGTCTCCTCCTTGTGCTCCCGCAGTATGGCACCAAGGTTCTTCATTTGCGGGCACCTAGCATAGCCGTGTGGGGCTCCACATATGTAGCAACGCTTCCCTTCGACGACTGCTCCTTCTTAGCATAGTCCTAACATCCAAACTTCTTGTCGTTGGTTCTATCTTGGCTCTTTGGTGGGTGACGATCTTCCCCACCTTTGGCATGACTACTCTTTGCTTCCTTTGCCTAGCTCTAGTCATGCTTGAAGTTGGTCAGGGCTTTTGCTTGGGTGATGGCCTCATCAATAGTGGTCACCTGTCAGTGCTCCAACTCTGCCTTGGCCTAATTTTGCAGGCAGTCCATGAAGTGGAACATCATATCTTCATCAGTGAGGTTGAGGATCTGGACCGTGAGGGTAGTAAATTCCTTCACGTACGCCCTTATGCTGCCCATCTACTTCAGCTCACTGAACTTATGCTTTGCCTCATAAATGACGACGTTTGAGAAGAAGGCCTTCTTGAACTCATTCCTGAACTGCTCCCATGCACTGATGGTGCATAGGCCCTTCCCTATTTCTGACTTCTTGTGTTTCCACCATAGCATAACCATCTTCGTCAAGTACAGCATGACTAGGTTGATCGTGGTCTCATCATTCTTCACCTTGTTGCACTTGAACTATGCTCTTCAAATGCCATAGGAAATTCTCCACCTCCTACGCATCACGAGCACCTTTGAACACAGGTGGCTTGGGAGCCTTGATCTTGGCCTCCCTTTCTCCAGTAGACACAACATATCTCCATTCTCCATGCCTTCCTTAAGTGCCTTCACCCTGGCACTCATGGCCTCCATCTTGTTCATTGCGTCCATGAGTCGGCACTCCAAGGAAGTGATAGCTTCTTTCACCTCATACTCTGTCCTTCCGGATGTGTCGTTTTCCTCAATGGTGAACTTCTCCAAAGTCTTGAACTTGCCGTTGAACTGGTTCAAGCGTTTGCCTATGATCTCCACTGCTTGTTGGCAGCATCCACTCTTGCGATCCACTCCATACCGGGTGTGAGTCTACGGGTTCCTCACTTCGATCATCGTCACTCAACTCATTGGCCGAGAGTGGGATGTTAGAACATCCCTTGGCGTAGGTTCAATCGGCAACTCCTCATTCCTCTTAGAATTCTTCTTGTCCTTTTTTGATTTCTTTCCAACATCCGGCCTAACGTTGGCAACGTTGATGGCGTTAAAGTCTCCATCACTTGCCATATTCCCTTAGTAGAAACCTGCTCTGATACCACATTGTCACAGGCTAAGACTTTCACTAAGACTTCCCGTGAGACACTTGTCCACTTGCTTACGAATCTTTCACGATCTTACAAGCACAAGTAAGCCTATTTATCTTGATCATTAAGGTCACGCTAGATATGTGAAGACAAGAGAGCTTTTCAGAAAAAAAACTCGTATTGCTTATGGAAGATTGCTTACAATTTTTGGATGGTTGGCAAAGTGAATGGCCCCCTCTATTTATACTACCTGCTTGGGGTCAAAGTGTAACTAATATTTACTATATGAGTCCTTCACTATCTACACTTTAGTCCCTAATCTAGAATACTCCACAATTCTAGATATTTCTAAGGACTTGCAAGTTCTATCTACAAGTCTCTAGAGCCTTCCATAAACCCCTCCAAGACTCTAGATTCTCTCCCCTTCAAGATGATCAAATGGCGGGTCATGACACTGGGCTCAGATTGACAAGAAAAGAAGTATATATATTATGAAGAAAAACACAAATATGAAGTAGCTGACACCAATTATCCACTGTCCACACAAACATTTGGCCTACTTAGCAGCCAAAAGAGATCCAGAAGGATAGAAAGAGAAAAGATGTGTGGATACCGAAGTCAAGGAACCCAATGCGCCCATCACGTAGTTGCCACAAATTGCCAGCATGTACGTCAGCATGGAAAGATTCACAAGCGAGCAAACTTCCAAACCTACATATGGGCAAAGGAAATCAAACTCTACTGGTCAGAGTAAGCTGAACATATAAGCCAAACACACTAAAACAAGATCAAAAATCTCACCAAACATTTAGGGCAGTAATAAGACTGGTCTCAGGACAGGAAACTAGTGACTTAATAGAGTCTAAGTCTGTCAAAGGTACCCCATATAGCCTCTCCATTGTCAGAACACGCTTAGTACTATATTGACGGTAGACTTTTGGGGCAGTGGCCTGTCTAGTAAGTCCCATGGCTTCTAAGTACCTCCTAAATGACTCAATATTTGTAGCCTCCTTGTTGAAGTCAACTTCTTCTAGTATTGATTCTCGTATGTCTTTGACAATAGCAACCTGCATAAAAGTTGCATATAAGGAAACAATTTGGGACAAAAGTAAAAATATTGTTTCTATGGAAACATTCAAGTTCACAACAATTAGTCACCAAATTTGAAATAGAGAAGCAATATATAAGAATTAAACATACAAAAAAAAATAATTATAATTTGAACAATAGAATGAGTGAAAGAGACACAACAGGTCCACAGCTTCTACCTTTTGCCAAAATCTATATATCATTGCAATCTAACAACATATAATATGACCAACGAGCGATAAGGACTTACATTGGACAGGTTTAAATTTCAGTTATGGTGTTAGAGATGCAAGATACCCATTACTTTAGTTTAAGAAGTTGTTCCAGATAGTAGTATGTCTTTCTAGAACCATGGTCTTTCCTTCTCTTGATGAAGAGGCCGAGGTGGGGGGTGGGGTGGGGTACTTTTTCTTAAGAATTTGAGGATAAACTTTAATCATTCATAGAAAGTGTAACCACCCTAAAGTTTCCCAGTTTAGAAGGTCCAAAAAACCCATTCTGCAAAAATCTGACTTTTACAGACTGTATCTATGGTCGTAGACGTAGGTTTCATAGAACCTGTTAAGCAGTACCAAACTAAGGCCCAATCCACGAGCTAGGTTCACGAGCCCTAGACCAGGTCTCGTAGTCTCCTCATTCCGAATCAAGCCCGTGTTCAATCCACGAGAAGGGTTCCATGATCCGTCCTTTTATCTACGACTCATACTTTTGCTTTTGTAGTCCAAGTCCTACAACCTTGTTTCATGTTTGTTTTCCATGGACAGGGTCTATGTCCGTAGTCCTGTGTATGATGCTACGACTCGTAATAGGGGTTTAGTAGTTCTTGAACCCCGAACCCCAGGTTCCATGAGAGGCTAGTCTACAAGCTGCAGACTAAACCATAACCCGTATACGGGTTTTCGTGGTTTGGTCCGATAGTTTTAATGAAGGCCGGCTTCATCTTTCCCATTCTTTTCTAATCAAACCCTGGACGTTTTGGGACTAAAGTAAACCTCTTATAAATACCCAACGGTACCCAAACCTTCATAATCACTTAAAACACTTTGATAGCTAATTCAAGAGGAGAAAAAGCTAGAGTTCAAGTCATTCTATCGAAGCCTTACAATTCCAAGTAAAATTTTCATCTTCCAGGTATGTAAGACTATCATAGCATTGGATTGAGTTCGTCCACACACCAACGTTTACGACTCTTTTTTAATTGAGTATTTAGTTGAATAAAAAATCTAGTATTTAAATCACGATCGAGTTAATGCTTCTTCTATTGAATTTCATATAATTTTTTTTTTTTTTTGATAAGGATAACATTTTATAGACAACAATACACCAATGGTGTATTTCAAAAGTAATTACATCAGGAGTATACAGAGAGAAAAAAAAAACCTCTACGCCCCTCCTAAACTATCTAAGAAGTGAGTAATATCCTCCGCCTCTTTGGGGAGGACATGATTACACCAAAAATAAAAGGTAATAAGATAGTTCAACTTCAAGCTTTGGAAAGGGATGCTTTTATTTTCAAAACATCTTTGATTCCTTTCCTTCCGAATAGTCCACCAGATGCATGTAGGGACAATCTTCCATCTCTCCTTGTGGCCTGACATATTCTCTTCCCTGTTCTAGCATGTTAGAAGATCAGCAGTGTGTCTTGGCATGGACCAGCTGATACCCTTCAAATTCAAAAAGACCTGCCACAATTTTCCTTGTCACTGTACAGTAGAGAAAGAAATGGTTTGTTGTCTCTGTTTTTGTTTCACAAAAAAAGCACCCGGAGCATAACTGTCTTCCCCTCTTCATAAGATTGTCCTGCGTTAGTACTGCTTCCTTGGCTACCAACCATGTGAAACAAGGCACCCTGTTAGGTACCTTAGTTCTCCATATCATCTTCCAAGGCTATGATAGAAGCATTTCAGCTGACCTGTCAAGATGTCTATATGCTGATTTTACTGTGAACTTCCCATTGCTGGCCCTCAACCATTGTAGACCGTCCTCATCTGTATTCAGGTTGTTTACCTACTCCAAAGACATAAAAATCTACTAATCTATCTATTTCCCAATCATTTAACCTTCTCCTGAAAGATAGGTTCCATCCTTGATTATCTCTAACATCTGCTACTGTTGCCTCCTTTTGTTGGTTCAAATTATATATCACAGGGTGTAACTGTTTTAGGGAGTGTTGTCCAACCCAAACCTCAGTCCAGAATGATGTCCTTCTACCATTTCCTATGTTAATGTTTGAGTTTCCCCACATTTTCGGCCATAGGTTCCTAATTGGTCTCCATAGACCTACCCCATAAGGGCTTTTGACTTCCTTGGTAATCCATAAGCCTTCCATTGCATATCTGGAGCTTATCACTTCTTTCCACAAACCTTGTTCTACAGACACAAACCTCCATAGCCACTTCAAGAGGAGACTCTGGTTTTAAACTTTGAGATCTTTTATTCCCATTCCCCCTTTTGTTTTGCTGTTTAACACCACATCTGTAACACACACATCTTACATGTACTAGTTCTATGCAAATGAAACATGATATGGTTTTGGTCAAATTAGCGCCCATTTTTAAAAGTGCTTGAATCTCATATTAGAGGGCGATATTTACGTCTAACGCTTAAGAGGGTCGAGTGTATACAAGTTTTATGTCAAATTGAGGAGATCACGACCCTAAACAAAGTGAGAGAATGGAAGTGCTTGCAGGACTTAGGAAGCTAGCAGGTGAGTCACCTACTTGCTTAGCTTAAATTTGCTAGCTAGATGGAGACAAGGCCCAACGCCGAATCTGTCCGAGTCCGTGTTAAGGGTGTACTTTAGCCCACATTTTAGCATCGTAAATGGACAATATTTACAACCTAAGATGAATAATAAAAAGGGCCCAAGTACATTCACAATTCACTTATTGATTTGGGCCCTAAGTGAAGAAAATTAGGAAAATGGACGGCCAAAGCCCATCAACTTTGAGACCCATTTAGGCCCAAGTGAGAGGGCCAAGCTGCTGCATCACCAGCTTGATTATATGTGTTAATATGTGGTCAAAATCTCAAGAGAAAGTCAGCCAAAGAGTCCCTTTAAAAGGGCTTAAAAAAATCAGCATCTTTAAATCATTTTTAACTAGGGAAAAAATCAACTTTCATAAGGTTTTCTCTCTACTCTTTCTTAACTTTGCAAAGCAGCCACAAAGAGACTTCTAGGGTTTTTGGAGAAGCCCTACACCTTGTAGGGAAAAGGTTTATACTTATATGTTTAATATGGTTTTCTCGTGAAAAACAAGAGACTAAGCTGATTATACCTTTGCTGAAATTTTTGGACAGCATGTGTTCCAAAGGTTGTTGTACACTTGGAAGCTTTTCTGTTTTTGGTTGGATTGATTACGAAGGGAGGCTACTGTCTTAATGAGTCTTGGTTCTATAATGATGTATAAAGGCTGTTGCACCCTTTTTACAGTTCGCAAAAGTGAGTTCTTGTATGATATCGTAATTGTGTTCTTAGTACGAACTTGTGGGCTGGTAGTTCGGAATTGTTGTTCCGCGACCTCCATCTACTTTGGGACTATTTTTGGAATGTTTTAAAGCTGGTTTTATGTGTAAGTATGTTATATACAGTTTGGTTGAAGTTAAAACAGATTTGGGATTGTTGACTTCGAAGTGTAGCTAGACGACGTAATGTTATGCTGCCTACTTGTATGTTGTGTATAATTGTTATGTGTTGTGCTTTGTGGGCTGTTATGAGACTGTTGTGGCATTAAAACAGGCTGCACATGATATGTATATGAGAATGTTTATTAGAAAATACGATTAGAGGCGGAAAGATTGAAATAATACGCGCGGGTTGATAATTACACGCTTGCTACCCGTGTGTTGTTTTTTTATGAGATTGGGCTGCCAAGATGTATCTATTGGCTGCTAATGTTAGTTTTATCACCTACTATATTTTAGATAAATATTTGAAGGAAAGGAAGGTTATCTCGAGGTAATAGCGAGGTCGTACAACGAGGTATGTAAGGCTACTCGATTTCGTATTATTTGGCATGAAATCTAGATTCTTCCTTGGCACATAAAGGCACTTACCAACTCCGACATAGCTAATACCGTGTCTCCGCTCTTTCACATGTTCATAATGCTCCCATACATAGTCATTTGCGAATTTGCATACATACCTGAATACCAAGATACACGAGTTCTTTCTGATAAACAAAGTTCATGTGTTGTCTCATCTCACACGCATTTCATTATTTGTGTAACGTACTCTTTTCATTGTCATATTGTCTTGTATGATTATTTACATGTCACATGCTACATCTACAGTCCTAAAGCTCCAATATTATGATCACCAAAAGAATTATCTCAAAGTAATTGGAAGATAAAGTAAAGTATATTGCTTATTGATGGGTGGTAACCCGAGGGTGGAAGAATCACCTAGCCAGGGATGATCCCATTACGGGGGGTAGCCCTAGGGGTGAAAGGAAAAGCCTAGCAAGGGCCGATCCCGATATAGATTTACCATTGATCAGCTAGTCATTTGTATTACATGTTGTGCACAGATTATACAGTAAAGGTAAAGTAATAAGAAGAACATAAAATATATGATTCCACAGTATAACTAAAGGTGGTCTCTTATCCTTACACCAGTGCATAGTTTCATTTGAGTTGTTACTTCATATACGGTATTTCTTGCCTTACATATTCAGTACATTTTCTCGTACTAACGTCCCTTATGAGGGACCTGCATTTCATATTGCAGGTACAGGTGCTAGTAGCTCTCCCCAGTAGGAGTAAAGGATATCCAGCTTTTGTTACCAAGCTCTAGGTTGCTTCGGAGCTTTGTGTGTCTAGAGCTTATATTTTTGTATTGTATAGTTAGTCGAGCCGGGGCCTGTCCCGACCCTTATCAGATACTTTTCCTTATCTAGAGGCTTTGTAGACAATGTAAAGTAAAGTATAGTCATATCTCGTACTTTAGACACCGTGGCTCCAACAACCTAGTCATATGCATTTCCTTTTTGCTTGTTATTACTTTCTACTTTCTTAAAAGCATGTTGAATATGGAAACCCCTTATAATATGTATAGAAGGTGCATAGGTACAGGTTGGTTCTTCCGAGCCTTATCGACAACGGGTGTTAGTCCGCCTTAATGGGACTTTGGGCGTGACAACATCCCATTTCACTAAGTGGTATTTCTTTTCTCCCTCTCCATTTCCTTTCCATAGAAAATTTCTCCTGATGGAGTTTAGCTTCTTTGAGACACTCACTGGCATAGGGAATAAAGACGTCATGTAGGTTGGCATAGCATCCAGCACACTATTAATTAGTGTCAATCTTCCACCCGAGGATAGGTATTGACTTCTCCAATTTACTAGTTTTTTTTCACACTTTTCCACCACTGCATTCCATATGCTCTTTGACTTGCTCTTTGCTCCTAGAGGCATCCCTAGGTAGGTGGTAGGCATTTCTCCTACTTTACCACCTAGAATACCAGCCAGTCTGCTGATTTCTTGAACTTCATTAATCGGACAGACAAAACTTTTGCCCCAATTTATGTTTAATCCAGAAACAGCTTCAAACAATATAAAAATGACCCTCAGATGCTTTACTTGTTCTTCCTCTGCACCACAAAACACTAGGGTATCATCTGCATACTGCAAATGGGAAATAGATAAGCCCCTTGTGTCACTATCATTCGTTAAGAATCCCTTGATCATGTTATTTGATTGTGCAGTTTTCAACATGCCACTCAATCCTTCCATAGCTAGGATAAAAAGGAAAGGGGAGAGAGGGTCCGGTTGCCTTAACCCCCTTTTAGAAGGGAAAAAAGCCCGAGGGGGTACCATTTATTAAGATTGAGAATTTGACTTTTTCCACATAGTACTTCAGCCAATTTATCCACCTATTCCCAAATCCCATCCTCTTCAGCGTGTTCCATAAGAAATTCCAATTGAGATGATCATAGGTCTTTTCTATGTCCAACTTACATAGAATCCCAGGGACTTTGGATATTTTCCTCACATCTACACACTCATTGTCTATATGTATGGCATCCATGATCTGCCTACCCTTTATGAAAGCCAATTGGTGTGTATCCACCAGCTTTGATATCACATTCTTGAGTTTGCTGCTAGGATCTTGGATATGATCTTGTAGACACTGCTAATCAGGTTGATGGGCCTGAAATCCTTCAACTCTACTGCACCCATCGTTTTTGGGATCAAGGCTATAAATGTAGCATTGAAACTTTTTTCAAAGAAGCCTTGACTATGGAAGTTCTGGACTGTTGCTATTACTTCTGCCTTCACCACCTCCCAGCATTATTTAAAGAAAGCCATGGTAAAACCATCTGGGCCAGGAGCCTTATCTCCCCCACAATTAAAAACACATTCTTTAATTTCTTGTTCTTCAAATTGACTTTGAAGGAGGAGGTTGTCTTCAGCATTGAGCCTGGCTTGTTCTCTGGGACTGAATTGAGGCCTCCAGTGCTCATTCTCTCGGTAAAGGTTTTGATAAAAACCTATGATCTCCTCCTCGATAGTCTTTGAATCAGTTACATCAGTTCCATTAATCAAAAGACTGTCAATGTTGTTGCATCTCTTATGGCAATTTGCTGTTCTGTGGAAAAACTGTGTTTTTGTCTCCCTCTTTCAGCCACACAGCCCTGGATCTTTGCCTCCATGCTATTTCCTCTTTCTTTGCCACTTCCTCAAACTCTACTGTCAGAACAGCCCCTCAGATAAGACTCATCTTCAGACAAGCACCTTTGTTCCTGGATCACATCTACATCATAAAGTTGATTCAAGATGCTCTGTTTCTGTAAACCAAGATTGCCTTGTACAGTTTTACTCCATTTTTTCAGCTTCAGTTTGAGAACCTTCAACTTACAAGCTAGAATGTAATCTGGTCTACCTTCAAAAATTTCAGATTCCCACCACCCCTTAACTCTCTCTGTGAAATTTTCAGTTTGCAGCCACCAATTTTTCGAATTTAAAGTAAGACTGTGACCTATCCCAGTTCCCACATTCTAATAGCAAGGGGTTATGGTTTGATGTAACTCTAGGCATGCTAGACTGTTTGATTTTCTTGAAAGATGTCTCCCATTCTTCTGAAAGTAGGAACCTATCCAATCTTGCTGAAGCTGCATGTCTATCTCTTTTTCTCCAGGTATACCTGCCACCTGTGAGTGGTGGGTCTTCCAACTCCATATCCTCAATGAAATCTGAAAAATCTTCCATAGCTTTGGTGATTTGGTTGCAGTTCTTGTTCTCAGAAGGGAATCTCACAACATTGAAGTCCCCGGCAATCACCCAAGGGCCATTGAATAGACCCCTGACTGCTCCCAGCTCCGACCATACCTCTTCTCTTTCCTCTCTTTTATTTGGAGCATACACACCTGAAAAGTGCCAGCTAAAATCTTGTGTTTTGCCTCTAAATCTTACAGTGATACAGTAAGCCCCAACCTCACAGACTTCTCCCTCCCATATGCTGCTGTCCCGTAAAATGATAAAAACCCCTTTGGTACCTATGGCCTCCAATTGTGCGAACTTCACCCTTCTATTGGCCCAAACTTCTTTAATTATCCCCCTTATATCACCTTTTAATTTAGATTCCTGAAAACAGTATACATCTGCCCTCCATTTGTGTACCATGTTCTTAATCATCAGCCTCTTCCCAGGATCATTGAGGCCCCTCACGTTCCACGACACTATGTTAACCTTCATTGAGGTTATTCACGAAACAACCCCCCTCTGCTTCTTGTTCCAAAGCTGAAAAAGTTGCAGCTTGGTTCCAGGTTTTGAATCTCCTTTGGGACCTTTCCTTTTGGAGTTGTCGGCACTATTGCATTTGATACTTCTTCTGTTACTTGTCTTTTGCCGTCAATCTTCATGAACAAATTCAGAGCCACCTCCTCACAGCCTTGAAAATGGACTCAAATTCCTTACTTAGCTTGATTATGTTCTGTTGGACCCACATGGGGATTGTCTTCTCTGATTTTGTTGCACCTTCTTCCACCGCTGAATTGAGAGGTAAAATATCCTCTACTGCTTCGTCCCCCTCCTTCTCTTCTATCTGAAGGTTCTGCTCTGAATGTACAACCAAGCTCTCCTTGTTGTCCAACTGAATGATAGACATCGCATCCTCATCAATTTGCTCTACGACCAAAGTAAGATCATTATTCGCTTCATCGGTGGTTCCTGGGCTGACTACTATCCCACCTTCTGCCACCATTGACGATAGATTATTACCTTCTATCTCAATTTTGATTGGATCTGGAGTGTTTATTTTATTAGGCCCAACTCTGTTGAAATTTCTGCTGACCTGGGCCAGAGGGTCCAAGCCCAACCCTATTTTGCTCTTTGTTTGGATTTTTAATGGAAGATCATGTGCCCAGTCACGTGTTAGGTTTAAATTTTCAAAGCATTTTGAACAACCCATGTGTTGCTCTGATTGTACAGCTGTCTCCACTTCGGATAATTTTGTATTAGACCTCAGTATTATCCGTTGGTCAGAGGATTTACCCACCGCACCAGTTCCGACGATTTCCTTCTCTTCTCTGACGTAAAATCTCACCGGTGCCTCATTCCATTTTTGGATGATGTACCCAATTCCTTCAAATTCAATTCTCACTTCCTTTGGGATGGTATTTCCCCAACCCATCACTAGAATTCTCGCCCATTTTAAATGATTTCTGAGTTCTGTTTCCTCCTCCGTTTTAATCCACCCTCCACAAAATTCCCCTACCGCCTTAAATACTTTATCACACCACAGATGAAGAGGTAAACCTACCACTCTGACCCATGTCTGCTTGATGGCTGCTCTAGATTGAATAGCAACTACCGTTGGTGTCCACCACTGAAGTTGCAGACTTTGTTTCTTCCATGCCCAACTACCTCTGAGTACATATAATTATGCATTGAAAGTATTTTATTATTCTTCCTCATAATGTTAAATTATTATTCGTGGTTACTTTCTCATGAACCATAATTGAGTTAATGATCATGGCTTTCTCATGCATTGTTTGATGTTAAGATTCATGATTTTTATGCATTAAACGAATTATTATTTTCCATCAATCTTGGATGGAGCCAAAGATTCACTATTTTTTGGCGTTGGGGTGTGATGGAATAAAGCAAAATGGCTCTTTAAACTGTCTGCGCTTCTTTCAATTGTGAAGTAGCAGTTAGTCTATGCAACTTTCGACGCTCATCATGGGTCATCTGGAAACAGTCGCGCTATGTTTTTAAACATAGGGGTCAGGCTGCGTACATCCGACCCCCCCTTACCCCGCAATTGGCGGGAGCCTTTGAGGCATTGGGGTAATGTTGTATTGTATATATAATGTTATGCATGTTTTCAAGTAAAGATGATGGTTTTCTATGCAGAGGCGAAAAGAGTAATTTGAACTAATGTTACATATGTATTTTATTGAGTCCAAAAGATTGTATTTTTGATAAAAGAGTTCTGATGAGATGTGCATGACTTTTGAAGCATGTTTTAAATGAAAGAGCATGATGAATTGAGATGAAATTGAATTGATGAAAAGGTCCATTGAGACTTGACGAGATGATTTGAAATGTTTGATAGATATGAGCACATGTTTTGGGAGAAGTATGAGCACCGATTTAGGTAAGAATCGAAAGAATTCAAACCCCATAAACTACATAGACGATGTAGGACGAGGCTATGCCTCTCATGTCCCAAAAGAGGCTTTTTATTGGATCCATTGACGTAATGTCCTTTACCCTGGCAAGCTACTGGATGGATGTGACAACATCGCTTTGTTGTATCATCACTTGCTCATGTACTGATGGTTCTCTGATAAAAAAAACTCCCTAATGATGATAATTGATTTTGATTTGATCGAGTTTGCACATGACTGAGTCGATTTGCAAAGCATTATTTGATGTTTTAAACTTGCATATCATATTGAGTTGAGTGGAGCCTTGTTCTTGTTAGTGAGCTTTTCTTGAGTTTTGTTCTATTCTCTCACATCTCGTACATTCTATGTACTGACACCACTTGGCGCTGCATCGTTTTATGATGTAGATACAGGTGTTAAAGATCCTCAGCAGACATTTCATTGAAGATTTATTCAGTCCCAGATAGTGGTGAGACCTTGCTTTGAGAGGAATCTTTTTTATTTCAGTCTATTTCTTTCTATTGTCTTAAGGAAGCCCTGGACCTGTCTTGGTACCTTCTTACGAGTTAATAGAGGCTTCATAGACCAAGTCAAATAGAGTTAGAGTGGAGTTTGTCTTCCTTTTAGAGTCAATTTTGAAAACGATTGTTATTTATTAAATTGGAATGTTGAGTTATTTTATTAAAGAAAAATCTTATTATTATTTTGTATGATGATTTAAATGCCTACTAGAGTATTATCTTTTGATTTCATAGAGTATTTAGTTGATTGAATAAGTGAATTAACCAAGTGGTTCGCTTGGAAACCAACAATGGTTCCCGAGTGCCGGCCACGCCTGGTGTACCCTCTCAGGGCGTGACAGAAAGATAACTAGAGCAGAACTTCTAGAGGAAAATAATAATCATATCGGCAGTCACAGTAAATTGTTAAAAACTTATATGCATTATACCAGAGATGCACGGCTTAGATCAGGACTCAAAAACTCCAGGATACGTGCAGCAATGTAAATAAAGTTCAGATCCGCCACCAAAATGTCTTCGATTCCAGGTTTCAAAACCTTTATCACTACATCCTCTCCTGTGCCTCTTATTCTTGCACCATGCACCTGGAAATTTAACATAGTTTAGCCATTTAAGAGAGCATATGATAAAACATTTGGAAGAATGGAATCATCATTGTCATGAATCGCAAGAAAAAGGGAAAAACTCATGAACCTGAGCAATTGATGCAGAGGCAAGTGGGGTGGGATCAATATATTCAAACACGGTATCAATTGGTCTTCCTAGTTCCTCACGCAAGATTGTTTGGATCTGTCCATAAGGAACTGCCGGAGCCCGGTCAAAACAGTACTGGAATTCTTGAACATACTCTGGTGGAAACAACGTGGGTGCGGATGCAATAAACTGCAAATGGTATGGCAATGAAGCATAAGTCATGTGTCATTGGTATGTAAATGAAAGATAATGACAGTAAGTAACATGCTCTTGCTTAATGCTTACCTGACCTAATTTGATATAAGTTGCACCCATGCGTTCAAACAATTTCCTCACATATACGGGAGATAACAGCCCAAGCTGCAGCTGAGTTGGTAGTCCCGTAGATGAGTTTGCTGTCTAAAAAAGTATAACATAATTAAATTAAAGAGAACGGGACCTGTTAAGAGTCTAAATCTATGAAAGAACTTAGTTGTAACAATTCCAATTTCACAATAACGAATATTCAGATATTATAATCACTAAATTCACAATTACAACAGGAAAATAGAACTAACAAAGAAATTGCAAAACAACAATGAACTAGTAAAATAAAGAAACTACTGATGAAGATAACTAGAAGGAGATGAGAAGTTTAGAATCAAAGAAAGGGGATGAGAGGACTAAACATTTTTCTCAACAAGTTTCCCTTAACTGCTCTTTCTCATCCGTCATCCTTATAGCAAGTTGTTAATTGGACATGGGTCCCAAATCATCCTTTGCAAAGGCCTTCCAGTTTTTGTTACTTCTTCTCGGCCCAATAACTAGTTGTGCGACATTCATGTAGGTATTGACATTGGGCCGAGTCAGGTTCATAACAATACTCTCGCCCTCAATAAGAACCTTGTCCTCAAGGTTCAAGTCAAGAACAATGTTAGTAGCGCGCTCCCCACCAATTGTAGCCAAGAGAAAGTGTGCAATGTTGGCAAAAAATATTTCACATGTTAGTCGTGGCTGGTGTATGCAGCGACTGATCTTGTATAATTCTTGCAACAACCACCAACCTGGAAACAACACAAAAGATGGCCTGATCATTGCCAAAATCCTCGAGTGCAAATGAGCTCTTTCCAAATATAACTATAGTGTAAACTTTACCACCCATAAATTGTGTAGCACATGTAACAACAATTGCATACACAAAAGGAGAACACATGACCCAAGAAGCAACCAATCCACTGATATGTGCCATGTCCGTCAAGAGAAAAACTTTTTGCTTGTTATAGACCTTGCGGAGCCGTGCATAAACTACCAAAAAATAAATAGAGACAAAACTACGATTTGGAAACATATTTTCTTGCCACCACAGAATAGAGGAATATCGTGTATAAAGGATCAAAAGGACGATATGCAAGGGTGAGAGAAACAACGAAACCTGGTGAGCAATAAGAATAAAGTTGGAAGAACCAAGCTCCAGCCAGAATCGTTGTTCCGCAAAAGGCTGTATAGAGCCTTTGTGAAAATATTGCACACAAAGTAGGAAGGAGAACTCAATACCATCCCTTTGCTTTGCCTTCGTGCATCCTTCAACTGGTTCCCCATTAACCACTCCCAAATCTTGCACAAAAATATTGCTAACACAATAAATTCAAAGATTTCCACCTTGTCATCATAAGAATGAAGTTCTTTCATTTGAATGCAACACTCATACTCCATAAAAAAATCAAGATCCCCAATACGCTCAGTTACCCATAAACATCTATCAAAATACATGTCATTAAAGGCCTCAACACCCATTTCAACTCCACCTAACTGTTCCTGACAACTTTGCAAATAAACAACTCCATATGTTTTTAATTGCTTCAAACACTCTTAACACCTCCACATTGTCTGTAGAGCCTAAGTTGCTCGGACTTGAGTGCGGGCGTACGATACGGGTGCGGATCTAGACATCGGATTCTTCATGATCTAATTTTTAAGATTTGGGGATATGGATGCATGTATGAATACAAGTGCGGGGATTCGCCTAAAAATAATCAAAATATCTAAAAATAGAGTGATAAAACCTAAATTATGAGATATTAAGTGGAGAACTTGAAGAAAATCCAAAAAGGAGAGTAAAGGAAAAAGGCATGACATAGAAATTTCTATATAAAAGGTATTCCATTTTCTTCAATTTTACCTTAGCTTTTGTATTGATTACAAAAATTGTTAAACCGTCCAAACTTTCCTATCGATTTTGGTCGAAGTATTCGAAACCAGTTGACCAAATCGGACACGGATCCCACGCCCACACCCACACCCATGTCGTGTTGACACGGGTGCGACACCAAAAGTACAGAGTCCGAGCAACTTAGGTAGAGCCTGTGACATCCCAGAATTTGGAAATAATTCCTGGATTCCAAACATAAAGATCCATCTCAGGTTGCTGAGCCAATAAATAACAATGAGTTGTTACCTTGATACCAAAAACCCTTTCATCACCGTCAACCTTAAACTCCTGGAGTAATATATCAATAATATCTACACCAAAAATTTTATATTCAATTATTTCACTAATGTAGGAATTCACACACCATAGCCATCCAGGATTCCACACAACGGTCAGATAGTAAGAGTATGTATAAAATATGTCACCAAGTCCTAGTATGTTGCCTTCCACTAGATTGCCAGTAACAATTATGAGGTAGCTTAAACGTGACTTGCCAACATTTTGCGCAAGTTGTGAGCAACCCATTTTCAAGCTGTGTTTGAGCTGAGAAGTATGTTGCCCAGTGTCAAACCAATAGCAAGCGGGTAGGTCATTTTTCACACTCACACACAATGTTAGATCCCCAAAATCATTAGCCATCAAGGGCAATGAGGGCTGGACGAATAGGCATGGGAAAACTCGACAAACACATCATCTTCAGTAGGAATGATAAGTGAAGTCTCTCCCTCGTTCTTGTCTTCATTTGTAACGACGACAATGTAGTCATTGGCCATATCACTCTGTGTGACAGGATATTCAGGATCAGTAGGAAAAATGTGTTTCAATAGTATCTTTGGTCATTGTATGCACCTTATTTGGTTCCATTATGACACTTTTAGACCCATCAGAAAAACACCTGGCCTGCATTACTTTAGCATTCTGGTTGCTGACCATAATATTGTGTTAAAAGTGAGTTAGTTATGTTGTTCCATTGTGGATGAGCATATGTGTGACCTGGAAAGAGTACATCTGGCTCATGGAAGCTCGATGACATATGCTCACAGCAATTTTGGTACTCAGTCACGTAGGTTACCTGCCCGAGATTGGTGACTCTCCCTCCCGGGACTCAAGTCCTTTCCGTTCAAATCTAATTCTCACCTTAGCAGCAAAATGCGGCCAATCAATTAAATTGATTGTTCCTAAATAACGAACTCTACCATTCTGATGCTTCACCATCAAGGTAGAGCGTCACCATGGTAAGCTTCTGATCTTCCTCAATTTTATAGAAATTGAAATAATGCTCTGCTTGAATTATCCATGCCTCAGGATTCTCGCCTCAAAACTGCCATAATTTGATGTCCATAACTGTGTTTTGGTTCAAAAGAGGTCATATCCTTTTCCCCCAAAACCTCCATCAACGTCGATCGAAATTCAGCGAGATCTTTACAGATAGAATCCTTCATTACTTGTATTGAATCACAAATTGAATCATTAATGAAAGCCTTGAGTACTTTTTGGTCCTCCATTAAAGAGACCTCTGGATGAAAGCACCAATGTAACAACTCCAATTTCACAATAAGGAATATTCAGATATAATCACTATACTCACAATTACAATGGGAAAATAGAACTAACAAAGAATTTGCAGAACAATAATGAACTAGTAAAATAAAGAAACTATTGAAGAAGATAACTAGAAGGAGATGAGAAGTTTAGACTCAAAGAAAGGGGATGAGAAGACTAGACATTTTCCTCAACAGTTTTCCCTGGACTACTCTTTCTCATCCGTCATCCTTATAACTAGTTGTTAATTGGGCCTAGGTCCCAAATCAGCCTTTGCTAAGGCCTTCCGGTTTTGTTGCTTCTTCTCAGCCCAATAATTAGTTGTGCGACATTCGTCTAGGTATCGACATTGGGCCGAGTCTGGTTCATAACATTAGTGATAAGATTATTGAAAAAGATAAGACAAAGAGAACAAGCAAAACAGCTTTTTTCCCTTTTTCGTTGTGGAGTAGCGTACTTTAGATCTACGGATATCTGGTAATTCTAACCCCCTTCCCCCCCCCCCCACCAAAAACCCCAATCAAGTTCAACAAATAACAGTTATATGTCCCCTGACCAGTAGAATAAGTCGTCAAAAACATGGTAATGGGAAGCTTTTCTTAAAAATATTGTTCAAGTACAAGTTGGATTGTGGATTCTAAATTTGTGTGGTATTGAAAGCTCAAGGTGTCTGACTAAATAAGCTTTGCAATAGAAATGTTAGAAATGACTAACACCCAAGCTGGTTATCACACTGGCAAAATTTCATTTTATACATTTATAAGTAATTTAATTCAGAACATCATGAACCTTAATGGGACTTGGGAAACAACATACATGCAACTGTGAAGATGTGAAGTACTTTAAATTGTTGATAATACAAAACCACAGCATACAATTTTCTTATTAGTTACTTATAAAAATTGTTATAGAGCACTTAGAAGCTGTTACCTTAGATACATCTTGCAACCACTCAGTCCCTACTCCAACTACAGCTTGGACACCCTGAGCTAACCTTAATGCTCCACGAGGACCTGTGCTTAGAGATGTTTGGACAATATCCTCCACAAGTTTGGGCAAGTTCTCTAGACGATCTACTAGATAAAAAAATAGCTTGAGTTAAGCTCACAATCACAAACTATAATTAGTACTTTATTCTTCTTCGTTATAGGACATGAAACAGCTTAAGCACCTTGAAGACGAGAAGTAAATACATCCTGTGATTGCGAATAACGAGAAAGAATTCGCAAAACATTGGGACGATTACGATAAGCAGTGTTTGTTGGTCTAACAATCGGCAACTGCAAAATAGAATGAAATTTAATTGAAGATTCAAAAGACCCACATGCCAAATTAGTATTACCTGAGAGCGAGGGAGGCGCGGTAAGCGGCCGCCCCTCAACACTGTAACAACGGCCATTTTTCTCAAACCAACAAAACAGGAAAAACGCTACACCACTACTCTGTTTCTTAGTTTGGGTCAATCTCGGACGGAAACACTCAAAGGTACATAGCAGGCCACGTAACATATGCTTTTTTGTATTGTACTCCAATTATATATACTATGCTTTTTCTAATTATATAATGGCTCAAAATCATTTTGTTTGAAAAGTCAAACTCTATCCTCAACTTTAAAAACAATCCTAACACATAAACAATCCATTTTAACTCTCCAACTCCAATTTTTATATTCCATTTTGACACTTCTATTCAAGCAATCAATAAAATGGAGAAGAGTGTACTTCTCATTCCATAACATGGCATAAAAAGCCAATTCAAAATACATACAAAACCCCTCTAACTTAACTTTATTTTTTATTTTGACACTTTATCTTGCATTTGTTCTATTTTAACCTTTCAACTTTATTTTTTATATAGCATTTAAACATAATTACTAAATTTATAATTTTTTATTTTTATATTTGTCCTTTATTTTTATATCGATGTTTGTCCGGTAGTTTTCAAAAATAATTCTTGAAGAATTATTTGTAGAATAACATCATATATTTTATTTTTAATTGGCTTTTATGCCATGTTATGGCATGTGAAGTACACTCTCTCTTATTTTGTTGATTCCTTAGATAGAAGTGTCAAAAATGGAATCTGAAAATTGGAGTTGAAGGGTTAAAATGGAACAAGGTTAAGGTTGAGTTGGAGTGCCAAGATGAAATTTAAAGCCATATTTAAGGGGTTACATATGTGTTTGACCTTTTTCTTTATACTTTGCAAAGTCTATTTCATCCTTATATATATAATAATAACATTTAATTTATTAACCTATATATTTATAGATTTTAATTTAAGTTCGTAAACATTATAGTAGAATAATATTTTATAAGTAGTTGCAAAATTTAATACAAATTTTTTATAATTGTCATTTCAATATTACATATATTAAGTATGTATACTACCCGTATGTATGTATATGTAAAACCCTAAAATATTCTAAACTAAAATTTGAATCTTTTTGCAAATACGTATAGGCTCGAACAAAATAATTTTTAAGATGTGTGTATATGTCAAGTCCTTTCATAAGTATTTAAAGTGTAATATGATGTGGTTTAGGGTTATAGCTTAAACACCAAGCCAAGTTTAAAACATTTCTATTGGCTAAGTTTTCGCGTGAGTTCATATAAGAGTCAACTCCAAACAATCATGTCTTTCAGCATATAAAGAATTATGTGACCCAAAACCAATCAATCAAAAGTATATGAGTTTTCTTTCCAGCTCCAAAAAGTTTGACTCAGTAGGATTTTAGAATAGAATGTTATGATCATTTTACTGAAGCATATCCAGACTAGATAATTTGGCGAGCTCACCTGTCAATTTGGTGACTCACCGAATGGGATAAAAAATCTTCAAAA
Organism: Solanum medicagineum; assembly: GCA_026153255.1. NCBI lineage: Eukaryota > Viridiplantae > Streptophyta > Magnoliopsida > Solanales > Solanaceae > Solanum > Solanum medicagineum. The sequence continues at coordinate 16,491,855 of JAPFFP010000070.1, forward strand.
GTTGTTAATTTAGACGATCTAAAGCGCCCATTCAACGATTCAACGAATAGTTCGACGAAAGGATCTCAAGATCATCTATTACCTTTGAGATTCATTAAAAAGTCATTTTTTTATTTTATAGTCGCTGTACATTATAAAAAATGGTGTTTTTGACCTTTTACCCTCAATTAACTTTTCCAAGTATATGTTATAGTCTGACAACCTCCCTATTCATGTCCAACCCTCAAATAACATCAAAGTCATACGTTCTACATTTTCTCAAGGAAGAAGCTAAAGTTTTTCACCTTCAAGCCTTAGTGTAAGATTTCAAGTTAGCGTTTTCCTTCCAGGTATGTCAGACTATCATAGTGACAAACTAAGTTCTCTCTCATGTCCTATATATACAATTTCAGTTAGTAAGATCAAAGCTAGGAGTTTTATCCTAAAGTCTATGATTTTCAAATTCTCTATATTTTTTTATTGTTGATTCTTGATGTTATTATCAAATTATGGTACTTCATATGATTAATGATCTTTGCTTTTATGGTTTATGATTTTTATACCACACGGATTCCTTTTTAGCTAAAGTTATTTGACAATCTTGTCATAGTATTTCATTTGCAGTATTTTCATTAATAAAGTAAGTCCAAAAATTTCAAGAAAATATATTTTGCTTTAAGTACATTATTTTAGAAGAGTTTCAGGAAAGTATATTTTGCGTCATTATGTATGAATTTCAGAGATTTAGTACAATTAAGTAATTTTGTGATATTATTTAAGAAGAAATTAAAGAGGACTTAAATGGTTCCAAATGCATTATTTTGCATTGAGAAAACAAGTACTATTTTAAAAAGATCATAAATGATCTCTCTAAAGCATGCCGTCAATTAAAGTAAAGTGAAGTAAAGACCAGTTTTCCCTAAAGAACATTTTTTCGAGTATTATCTTAACATGAATATTATATAAGCATTATTGATATTACATATTTTGGAAGTAGTATTGAGTACTGATTTAGGTAAGAGTTCATATAACTCAAAGTCCCATAAACTGCGTAGCCAGCATAGGATAAGATCGTACCACAATTCGAACAACTCCCCACTTGCCTCTGAGAAGGTCCAATAGATGGATCCAAAAGTTATAGTTGTTGTCCTTAGCAAAGTACATGATGACTCAAGCAATATGGACATAACATTGTATCATTACGAGGCTCATAGTGATGGTTGTTAGTTAGAGAAACTCCCCAAGAAAGTAAAGTACATTGGTTTCAGTTATATCATTGCACAAAATACTTGTAAAGTTTTCATTGTTTTGATACCCATGCATGCTTTACTTCTTAGTTACTTAGAGTTTAGGTATTCAATAATTCAATTATTGCTTTTGGTTAGCTTATTATTTAATTTAACTTTATTACATATTGTACATTTCATATAATAATGTAATTTGTGTTGCATCATTATTATGCAAATTCAAGTACCCACGATTGCCAACACTTAAGTAAGATCTCTTTCCATCAGCAATTGGTGAGACCTCCTCACTTTCAAAGGGCTCCAATTTAGTTAATTCCATTTAATTAATTATGAGTTATGTTTAGTGGAGTAGTTAGGTAGCTATAGATTCTATTTCGGTACCTATCTCATTTAATAGAGCTTCATAGATAGTCAAAATTAGCAAGTCAGTTCAATCTTTTGTATTCAGAAGTTTTAGCATTATTGTTATTATCATTATTATTTATATTTTGATTTACTTAAAATTTTTGCATAAGTTATTTTAAATGATTTAAAATGTTCACTTTATAAAGTTTCTACATGTATGTTTATTCTTCCATTCAGTAGTTAGCCTGGCCAAGGACTTCCTTAGGACCAACAATAATTTTTGAATGTCGTCCATGTCCAAGATATAGGCTCACGATGTGATAAAATTGGTATCAAAGTATAGAGTTCAAGTGTCCTAGGATGTCTATGAAGCCGTGTCAACATGATCCTATTTATGATTGTGAGAGTTCTATATCTTATAAAAAAGAGACTATGGATATTTAAGGTTTCTTCTTTCATACTCTAGATTGTGCAATAGAATTGTTCCCTGAGAAACTTATGTCAACTTATGCATTGCTACAAATCTTTTGAGTTTTGCCTCATGTTCAAGGTGATAGAAATAATAAAGTTCATATCCTTATCAATATGATTCTTTCAAATAAAGTCAAAGCATGTTAAAAGACTACATAAGGGCTCAAGAGAAACTATGTGCACTTAACCTTATTCGATAGAAAAGTCGCACCTTTATTCTTGTTTACCTAAATCATGTGTTGAGCCAAAGTAGGATAAGCTCTCAGAGTCCTTTTACGAATCTTAGTTTAAATGATACCTTTAAAAGAAAAATATGTTTCATAATGCTTTGATAGTGTTACCACCCAAAAAGTAGTGTTATTTGCAATGTTATTAGCAATAAGTAGTAGAATTGTTGTAATAACCTCGAAGGCTATTTTGATATTTTTGGTAAAATTATCATTTTTCTCATCTAGAAAGATGCTTTGGGTCATTTTTGATTGAGTCTAAATATTAAATTTTGAAAACCTTGTAAAAAGATGGAGTTTTGCTAAACAAAGAGTTTTTAAAAGCTCAAAGTTGAAAATTTCAAGTTTTGCGGTCATCTTGAGTTTAGAATGTCGAAATTCAATTTTGTCGATTTCATCAACTCAAATGCCGAATCTGGTCTAGAAGAACTAGTGTAACTAATTTGGAGCTAAAATGAAGATTTTAGATCCAAAGTTCCATTTGAATTCATTTTGGATCATAATTTGACTTTGGTTAATATTCGGAGTTCGAGAGCTCAAATCAAAATTTCAAAAATTTCAGTGGTTCCAGATGGTGAAACTAACGCTAGAAATTGTCTCATTGTAAGTTTTTGAGTTTTCGAGGTTATTTTGGGTATTTGAGTCCTAAAGTAATTTAAATGATTTTTCTTGGATTTTGGTTTTAGGAGGTCTCAGCTTCAAATTCTAACAATTCCATCGAGTTAGGAACGTCGTTTATGGTAAGGTTCCATATTTGGTTTATGTTGAGGGGGTTTTGAATGCATCCTGAGGGTCCGGGTCCAATTGATGATTGTCCTGTGATGTGTGTTGCTGGTTTGAGCAGTATGTGGTACAAACCCCATTTACACTCTGGCGTCACGGGCTTGGGGCTGCGTTCACGGAGGTCTGGGTATTGTACCCTCTACTTTCATGGACCCCACTTCTGCGTTCACGGAGTTGACTAATGTGGTCCTCCGCGTTTGCAATCTTCCTCTTCGTGTTTGCAGGGGGTTACTCCTCCGTGGCTTCCACCTTCATAGGCTTTGTTATGCGTCCTCGGAGCATTAAAATTTCTTGAACAATATGTCTTTTTTAAATTACAGGTTTAGACATTTTTCACCATTTTCAAAGTTACAAGCTTCGTGTTAGAGAGGATCTTTAGAGTTTTTCAAGGCAAATCTATTGGGTAACTATCATAACCTATTTCTTCAATTTCCATTGATTAAATTGTGTTTTTAACTTAGAATTTGGAGATTTTAATTGGAGAAATTGAAGATTTTTCGAATATTGATTCCTAATGCTAAATTGATGGTTTCTACCTTATTTTAACATTGCTTTCAAAATGATTTTTTCACCATTGAATTCTTTATTACTTGGAGAACATTTTCGTGTGTTAATTTTCAGATTCCAATTACTTTTTCCAGCATGGAATTATTGATCTTTTGCCCTTTTCACCCGAATTATTTGATTGTAGTATCATTAGATTCGTTATGTGATTGTGATGCTATATTCGAATTGATGATGATGAATTAGATTATCGAGGAAGGAGAAAAGTCGTGTATTTGTCTTGATTCGAGACTTTTTCTAAGGTAATAGACTTCTAACCTCTTGTTAAGTATGATTGAACCTTGTATGTTCTTATGTGTGTGGAATTGAGTATTTTTAGGGTAGTATTGTGCCATCATAGGCTTTGACCATGAGATTTTAGTTTGAGAACTTGTTCAGGTTATGAAATCTTGACCTGTGAGATATTTGTAGATTCGTATTACATATGATCTTGTGGACTATTGAATATTGATGTTGTGATGGTACCTATATAGAGATGTGAGTGATATTGATACTATGATGCTATTGAGATCATGATGATATCAAAACTGTGATGATGTTGAGACCTTTATAATACTGAAATTATGATGAAATTAAGGTTGCACACATTGCATTCACTATTATTTATGTATTAATACTTATGATGACTACAACCGAGAGATATGTGAGGTAATAAGTAGGTTGGTGGCCGAGGTCTCTACCAATCAATGATTAGTCGAGGTTTCTAGATGAGTGGAGGTAATATGTCGGCTGATGATGTTTGAGGTTACTTCCAAATGGGTGAGCATCGACCTAGGTTATTATCAGTAATATTCACGTATACATGATCCATGTCTAGCCCCCATGGGTTCCAATCTAACATAGATATGATCAGCAGATGTGTATCGTACGACAGACATACATCACGATTATTTGACATTGCATCGGATTATGTACATCTCATAGCATCCTTTCCATCTTATGTCTTTCCTTAGTTGTTATTATTATATGTCTTGTTATGAGATTGGACATATATTGTACCATTTGACTTGTGTATCAGTTGGATATTCTGAGATATATTGTTATGTGATAGTTTATATATAGCGGTATGTGGTTGGATGGATAGGAGTACTTGTGTTCTTCATTTCTTTACTTAAGTTAGTTCTATTTGTTAAGTATTGTGTTTTTTTGTGCTCACCCCCTTGTTACATTTTTATAGGTTGTGAGTCCCGTCCCTCTTGCTAGATAATTTTCATTACACGGTCGAGCTTCCATATCATTACTGAGGTAGCTGCTTATATCTTTAGCAGGCCTTTGAGGATTCCATTTTATGTTTCGTTCTATTTGAGAACTAGATATTGAGACTTATATTTTTATTGAGTATTCTATATTTAGAGGCTTGTAACATGTGACATTAGTTCGTGAGAGGATCGAAGCTTTTGACTTCCTTTTCTTACCTATGTTACTACTACTGCTGCTGCTACTACTACTACTCTAATCAAATCGTGTGTGGGTTTTGTTTAAGTGTTGAGTGGTCGTGTGTCCTTTCGACAAATGGCAAGGACTAGAACTATCATGGCTATCGAATTAGGGGAGGCGACCCCTGAGGCTGCTATTGAGACCCCAACTAGAGGTAAGGGCCGAGCTAAATATTGAGGTAGAGGCTAGGGTTGAGGAATAGCACGACAAGAGATTATGAGTGAGACATCTCCCCTGAGCTAGCTATAGAGCCTAGAGAGGAGCAGGTTCCTCATAACTATGCTGCAACACTACTACTACAAGATACACTTATGAGAATTTTGAGTGTGCTTGAGACCATGGGTCAGGCAGGTGGCTTACCTGATTCATCAGGTACTTTATAGACACGAGTTAGGGTTCAACCTCAGGACCAACAGCAAGCCTTCGTGGCCCAAGTACAGATGGAGTAACCACTATCAGTACCAGTTGTTGAGATCCCTTCGACAGTTGCCTTCACTGATGAGGAGCCACATCGATATGAAAGGTTTAGGAAGATGGATCCACTTCAGTTCCAGGGTGGAAAGACCAAGGACGCACATGAGCTTTTAGTTACTTGCTAGGAGTTACTTAGGACCATAGGGTTGGCAGAGACTCATGGTGTAGGATATGTTACCCTCCAGCACTGTGGGCCAGCCAAGGAGTGGTGGAGGACCTATTTGGGGTCATTTCCAGTTAGGACTCCCTTAATAACTTGAGAGGCATTTTCTAGTGTCTTCTATGATCGATTAGTTCCTTAGAATGTTTGTGAGGAGAGCCGTCTGAGGTTCAAGAGTTTGAGACAGGGCACTATGAAGGTTTTTGAGTATGCTAGCTAGCTTGGCATGCTACGACTATTATTCCTGCGAAAGCAGAGAAGAGTTCATTAGTTCTTAAGAGGATTGACTTGTTCTTCTCAGACATCCAGTGTTTTGGGTATTTAGAGATGGTGCATCTTTTCAGTCAGTTGTTAGTGTCGCTAAGGAGAAGGAGCTCATGTAGAGAGAGGAGTTTGGTAGAGGAGTAGGTGATACTTCCACACATTTTGGTGGTAGAGAGGTTACTAGTGGTGGATGGGGAGGTGCTATGCTTTCCCAGGTAGACCCGAGGCTAAGGCCTCCGATGTTGTCATCACAGGCATTTTTTTGGTTTGCCATCCCCCTGTATCTGTGTTATTTGATCTTGACCCCATTTATTCTTATATGTCTGCATATTCTCCCTGGGGTTTGATTTGCCATGTGAAACTATGTTTGTGCCCTTTCATATTTTGATCCCAGTAAGTGAACCCTTTGTAGTAAATCGGGTGTATTGATCCTGTCTTGTTACTTTGGTTAGCTATGAGTCTTGGGTGGATATGATTATTCTTGATATGGTAGATTTTTGATATTATTTTGGGTATGGATTGGCTATCTCCATATCGTTTTATTCTTGATTGTTATGCCAAGACCATCACTCTAGCCATGCTAGGGTAGATCGAGGATAGAGTTGATAGGTTCGTAGGGTTCTTATTCTAGTAGGATTGTATCTTATGTTCGAGCCCAAAAGTTGATTGATGGAGGGTGTTTGGCTTTTTTTGGCTTTTATTCATGATATTGTTGCTGAGCCACCATCTATGGACTGTATTCCTGTGGTTTGTGAGTTTTCAAATATGTTTCCCATTTATCTACTAGGAGGCCCTCCTGGCAGGGACATTGATTTTGCTGTAGATCTTGTGTCGGGCACTAAGCCCATTTCTATCACTCTTTATCGCATGGATCTAGTTGAGTTGAAGGAGATAAAGGAGCAACTCTAGGATCTATTGAGCAAGGGGTTTATTCACCCTACTATTTCACCTTGGGATGCCCCCATTTTGTTTGTGAAGAATTAGGATTGATCCATGAGAATGTTGTATTGATTATAGGTAGTTGAATAAGGTGACTACCAAGAACAAGTACCTATTTCCTCATATTAATGACTTGTTTGATCAGCTTTATGGAGCTGCATTATTTTGTAAGATTGACTTGAGATTTGGGTACCATCAGCTACATATCCGGCCATCAAATATTCCTAAGACAGCCTTTCAGACCAAGTATGGTTATTATAAGTTTCTTGTTATGTCCTTTGATTTGACTAATGCCCGTGCAACATTTGTAGAGTTGATGAATGGGGTGTTTCAACCGTATTTGGATCATTTGTGATAGTGTTCGTCGATGACATCTTGGTCGACTCCAAGGCCGAGGAGGATCATGTGAGGCATTTGAGGATTATGCTCTAGAGGCTTAGGGAGGAGCAGCTATATGCTAAATTTTCCAAGTGTGAGTTTTGGTTGGGTTCTGTGGCATTCTTGGGGCATATGGTGTCCAAGGAAGGCATTCGAGTTGATCCAACAAAGATTGAGATCCTTCAGGGTTGGACTAGGCCTAACTCAGCTACAGAGATTCGTAGCGCTTGGCTGGTTATTACTGTTGTTTTGTGTAAGGCGTCTCTACTATTGCAGCTCTATTGACCAGGCTCACTCAAAAGTAGCAGTAACACAATGGCTCCAGTCATATCCATAGCCATGGGATTCAACCGATATTGATTCCACTGATAAGTTCCGACATTGAAGTCTTATGGTTGTAGATCAATGTCCTCAAGAGGAGGTAGGTTGTTGTCATTCTCATTCTCATTCTGGTTTTGATTCAGAGCTGCATTAATCTTATTGTTTGTGTATCTCGGGCCATCTTCTCAATCTTCTCTGGATCTTTGGGTCAAACAGAGTCAAGGGAATGCCTCGACTTCGCATGTTAGGCATACATTACACATGCACTCTGAAAGTAAACAAAAACAACAAAAATATAAAATGAGGGAAATAAGGAATTAATAAACCACTCAAATTAAACAAGTATAGCCGTATTCCCCGACAACGGTGCCAAAATCTTGATGTCGCCAAAGCTACACTTCCCTTTTGAACGTTGAAGCGGTCGTTGTCAAGATATATAACCTAACGAAGGTTAGGATCAAACCCACAAGGAATATGGTAGACTTAGAAGAATTTAAATCAATTTAGGTGGATTAACCTACTTATCTCCCCAAAGGGAAGGGTGGGTGG
>JAPFFP010000070.1:16506705-16529123 GCA_026153255.1 Solanum medicagineum
TATATACACACACACACACTCACACACATGTGTGTATGTGAGAGAGAGAGAGAGAGAGAGAGAGTGTGAGTTATGGTATGTGAGAGTAACCATAACTGACAATAAGACCATACAAGTTATAATATAGAATTCTAGTATTACCCCTATATTGGAAAAAATGAGTCTATTTGTTAAGATAGAACTCTACCTCTTAAAAATGAGTGTGATCATGGGCTATGTGGATCCACTAGCAAACTATATTGGTAAAAGAAATCCTACAGTGGCATGTAGTTATGAGATTTAAAGATGGCTACTAAGGACCCCCTGGGTCAAGTTCCCACTTTAAAATCTTATTCGACGCTAAGTCAAAATCCTATGGAATACTTATCATAAAAGTCATACATATCATAGATTCATAAGCTTGTCATAAGTTATAGTATACATGAGCATATTATGTAGGAAAGACAATTCAAACCAACTAATCCAATTTCTAAAACTTTGTTTTTAGAATAGCTCATTTTTTATGTATCTATGTAATGTGAGTCTAAGCATTCCATCATTGTAAATCATATATTAATGGGGTCTTAAGTCACTTTTAAGACCTTAACTCACCCAATTTCATAACTTTCTTGGACAATTTAATTTGCATAATCATGACTTGAGATGAAAATTAGAGAAAAGTATGAGTTCACAATTAATAAGCTTAAAATCACGTAATTGAATTGAATGCATGCATAATCAAGTAATTAGAGATTAATTAAATCAAAATTAAGAGAACCCACAAACAAATTTTATGAATCTTAGCACATAAGAAAATTCACTTGTAAATCATGTACTTCATACAATTTGATAGAATTAGTGCATAATTAAGTAGATAATAACAATATAAACCATAATCCATGCAATTGGAATTTAGATCATCAGAATCCTGAAAGTACATGCTTGAATTATGATAAGAAAAAGGAGAAATATAACACCCCGTAAAATTATCGAAATGCCTCTAAAATGTAATCATGTGCGCAACACATCTTCTAAAGCTCTGATGGCAAATCTAAGACTGAATTTGCAATCAGCGTGAAAAATCGAGAGGGAAAATGGTTTCAACCCGATTTAAAAGCAACCAAAGCGAAAAATCATTTTCGCGTATTAATTCCAAAACAGTGTTGATTCATGCGCCCCTAGCGCTACGCGGTGGGGGGTGGACACATTTATAATGTGTTTTAAGTTTTTGATGGGAATTAAAATTTTAAAAAAATTTGTGAAATACACTAGTACGCGCCCTGGCACTTCGGGGACCAGTGTACAAATTTAAAAAAAAATTCTTTTACTTCGGAAAGGGCCTTTTGTCATTCCTCACTCTATCCTATGTCTTAAAATGTGTTTTTAAAGTTATTTTAGGTCGATTAATGGTTTCTAAAACTCAGTTCTCCTTAAATTTTTACGCAAGAAAATCTTGAGAGAAGAGACAAGCAAGCTTGGGGGATTGAAATTCGAATCCAATTCTTAAAGAAGATTACTACAATCTTCATCCAGGTATATAATGCTAAACTAAAAGCATGAGATTGTTCTCTCATGTGTCCCATAGATGGTCTTAAAATGAGAGTTGAAGGTTCTTGGTCTATATATACGATTTCTTGATTATTTTCTTGAGAAGTTATAATTTTCACGTGTATTTTCATATATTGATAATCATCATAAACTCTCTTCTTGAACTAAATGTTTTACCTGAATTATTGCATAAATCCTATGTATTATTTTCTTAAAAATTGCATAAAAAAAAGATAGGGATTGAGTCTAGAGCCTTGAGTGAGAATAATTGATTGTGATTGTGATTGTGAGGTGAGAATGATGATTAGTAGAACTTGATAGCCCCTCGAGTCTCCGTAAATGAACTCTAAAGATTGGTCTATTCGATTTTTCCTAATGACTGTTTTAATCCTTAAGTTGTTGGTTGAGTGTTGATCTGTGAGATATGTAGAGTCTCTATAAGATTGATTGAGCAATTGGGCCTCCACGAGGCTGACTGAGATGATTGGATTGAGATAGTTTGGTTGGATTGATTGTTTTATAAGCATTGCATCATGGGAGTAGTATCGAGCACCGAAAGAGTAAGAGTCAAACCAACTCACACTCATCAAACTACATAGTCGAGCATAGGTGAGGATCAGGGCCATTCCCATCATCTTATGATGAGGTCCCCTCTGATTAGGAGTCCCATAAATCAATAGAGGACTTATTATCTGTTGTCTCCATTTGGAATTGTCCATGTTGTTTCAATTTGTTCTATACCTGGTAAGTACTTTACAGCTGTGGCAACATCAGCATATTTGTTATACAATCACTGGCTCATAAGTGATTGTCATCGAATAAGAGAAACTCCCAGAAAGTTCCTACCTTGAGTACTTTGAGTCGAGACGAGATAAGATCAGATGAGATGAGATGTGATGAGATGAGTTAAGTTGAGTTGAGTTCCTTTGAGATGAGTCCCTCTGAGTTGAGTCTGATTTGATTGATGGGTTGACTGGTTGAGAGGTCACTTCTCTACTCTTTATTCATGCTTTAGATAGACATTTGACATATTCATTTTCACTATCTTTAATGTCGATTATGGTTCTCTACATTTTCCTCTTGTTTCGGATTCACTTAGCTATTTTACTTGCCAGTACATTCAACGTACTAACGTCCCCTTCGTGGACTACATCATTTTATGATGTAGTTACGCAGGATAAAGGCATCAGCACACTCACCATTGAGGATCCTGAGACATTCAGTAGCTTGGTGAGCCTCCCAGACTTCAGAGGGTTCATCATCCATTTTCATCTTGCTTAGAGTAGCTTTTGCTTAGACTTTATTTTGATTTAGGTAGCCATGGGTCTGTCATTGGCAGCATTTCATAGTGATAGAGGCTTCGTAGACTAGAGTTAGATATGGATATTGAGACTTATGAGCTAGTTTCTTTCTGCTAGCCTTTCATTATATATTTATTTGAGATTAGTTGATGAGATGTGCCCGTTTATTTTCATATGCCTTTCATTGATTAGTGAAATGCATGACTGAATGAATGTGATGAGGCCAAGTGGTTTGCTTGGGGACTAGCAATAGTCTCTGAGTGTCGGCAACATTTTGGGTCCCCTCCAGGGGCGTGACAAACTTGGTATTAGAGCAGAATTCAAGTGTCCTAAGAGTCTATGAAGTCGTGTCTAGTAGAGTCTTATTTATGGGTGAGTTGTGCACCACACTCCATAAGCAGGAGGCTATGGGGCATTAAGAAGTGTTTCTTGTAATTCATGTTCTAAGTCATGTTATAGAGTTATACTCTATGAAAGTTCTATTCTAATTCGTGCTTTGCGCACTGTAGAATTGTGATCATGTCTCCCAGAAGAGCCGTCAGAGGTAGTGGACATCCCACCAAACAGAATGTCAACCCACCTGATCCCTAAGAACATAAGGTGCACGTCGAACAAGCTGCCCCTGTTGCGCAGCCCCCGCAAGATGAGGTCTCCAATGCTGAGCTTCGCCAGGCTATCTAAACTCTAGCCTAGGCTATCATAACACCTGCTACGAGACAAGGAGTGGCCCGACAGGATAGGAATTCTTGAGGATGAATCCACGTGAGTTCACAGGGTCTGCATCTACTGAGGACCCTGAGAAATATGTGGAGAAGCTCCAAAAAGTGTTACAAGTGATGCATCTGGTGGATGCTGACCGAGTGGAACTAGCAGCTTATCAACTAAAGGGTGTGGCTAAACTATGGTATGATCAGTGGAAGAAAGGTAGAGGGAAGAATGCCCCCGGGGTGACTTGGGCTATGTTCGAGGAAGCTTTCTTGGGGCGTTTCTTTCCAAGGGAAAGAAAATAGGTGAAGGTGAGAGAGTTCTTAAACTTGAAGCAGGGCGGTATTACTGTGCAAGAGTATGGCCTGAAGTTCACACAATTATCTCGCTATGCTCCGGATATGGTTGTTGATATAAGGGGGAGGATAGGAATGTAAGTTGATGGGTTGAATAGAGGGCCCAAGAGAGATGGGAGGGGGGCTATGCTCGTAAATGACATGGATATAAGGAGATTGATGACTTTTGTGGAATAGGCTGAGAGGTAGCAGGGTGAGGAGGAATTCAGAAATAAGAAAGCAAAAACATCCGGCCATGAGGTTGGAAAGAAAGGCAATATAATCAGTTTCCAGCACCATCATCTACTAGTGCACCTTCACATAGAGTCAGAAATGATCAACGATCCCAGAATGTTAGAGCCCGAGGATCTCAACCCAGACAAGTATGGCTCTAGGTTCATTAGGTAAGCCAACATATGGTAAGTGTGGTAAATTGCACTTGGGAAGATGTCGTGAGGGGGGTGATGTATGCTACAAGTATGGCCAAGCGGGTCACTATCAGATGGATTGTCTAAGGTGGGTCGACCGAGCTCAATCTTCTGCACCAGCCCCACCAAGCAAGGGAAACCAGAGGGGTACTATGACAAGCGCAAGTGGAGTTACAAACCGTTTGTATACCATAGGTAGTCGACATGATCAGGAAAACTCCCCAGATGTTATGACGGGTATGATTTGACTCTTTTCTATTGATTGTTATCTTGGAGCTACATTATCTTTTGTAACTCCTAATGTGGCCTGTAGATTTGATAGAACCTCGGAGACTATCCTTGAACCTTTTGATGTTTCTATTCCCGTGGGTGAGTCTAATCGAGCTGAGAGAGTCTATAGAGCTTGCGTAGTGTCCATCCATCATAGCTATACTAGCATTGTTCTAATTTAGTTAGATATGATTGATTTTGATTTGAATTGGCATTGATTTATTCCATGCCTATTATGCCTCTGTTGATTGTAGCGCCCGAACCATTAAGTTCCATTTTCTGAATGAACCGATTCTGGTGATTGTGTAGCACCTAAAGGAAAGCTTATCTCATTCCTTAGAGCCAGAAAGATGATTTTTAAAAGTGCATCTACCATCGTGTGAGAGTTAAATCTGATGATGTTAAGTCTCCAACTCTTGAGTCAGTTCCAATCGTGAATAAGTTTCCAGAAGTGTTCCTTGAGGATCTACCTGTAGTCCCTCCTGATAGAGAGATTGACTTTAGGATTGATGCTCTTCCTGAAACCTAGCCTATCTAATTCCACCGTATAAGATGGCCTTCGCGGAATTGAAGGAATTGAAAGAACAGTTGAAAGATTTGTTAGAGAAGGGCATTATAAGGACGAGTGTTTCTCTTAGGGTGCCCCTGTCCTATTCGTGCTAAAGAAAATGGGTCTCTCCGAATGTGTATTGACTATAGGCAACTGAACAAGGTCACCATAAAGAACAAGTATCCTCTCCCAAGGATAGATGACTTGTTTGACCAACTTCATGGTGTCTCTTGTTTCTCAAAGATAAACCTCTAATCGGGTTACCATCAGTTGAAAGTGAGGGAACGTGACATTCCAAACATAGACTTTAGGACTAGATACGACCATTTTGAGTTCTTGGTCATGTCCTTTGGGTTGACGAATGCACCCTCAGGCTTCATGAATTTGACAAATAGAGTGATCAGACCGTATCTTGATATATTTGTGATTGTGTTTATTGATGACATTTTGGTGTGTTGAAGAGATGAAGAGGAACATGAAAATCACCTCAGGATTGTCCTTCAAACTCTTAAGGACCACAAGTTATATGCAAAATTCTCAAAATGTGAATTATGGCTTAAGTCTATGGCTTTCTTGAGCCATATCTTCTTTGGGGATGATATTCTAATGGATGCTCAGAAGATTGAGGCAGTTAAGAATTGGCCCAGACCGACCTCTCCAACTAACATAAGAAGTTTCTTAGGGTTGGCAGGCTATTACTGCCGATTTTTTGAGGGATTTTCTTCCTTATCCGCACCATTGACAAAGTTGACTCAGAAAAAGGTCAAGTGTCAGTGGTCTGACGAATGTAAGAAAAACTTCGAAGAGTTAAAGACTAGATTGACTACTGTATCGATTCTAACCTTGCCCTAGGGGACGAAAGATTTTGTGATCTATTGTGATGCTTCAAGAGTGGATTGGGATATGTGCCGATGTAGAGAGGGAAGGTGATAGCCTATTCCAGACAACTTAAGATCCATGAGAGGAACTATCCCACCCATGATCTTGAGTTGGCAGCAGCGGTGTTTGCACTCAAAATTTGGTGCCACTAATTGTATGGAGTGCATGTGGATGTGTTCACTGACCACAAGAGATTGCAGTATGTCTTCAGTCAGAAAAAGCTCAACCTGTGATAGAGAAGATAGTTGGAGTTGCTCAAAGATTATGACATGAGCATTCTCTACCATCCAGGTAAAGGTAACTCATTGTCGACGCTCTTAGTAGGTTCTCAATGGGTAACATAGCCCATGTGGAGGAGGGAAAGAATGAGCTAGCTAAGGAAGTGCATCGACTAGCCCGATTAGGAGTCCAACTTGAAGAGAATAATGAGGGAGGAGTTAGTGTCCAGAATGGATCTGCTTCATCTTTGGTGGCAGAGGTGAAAGAAAATCAAGACCAAGACCCTGTCCTACTCCAATTGAAGGAGGTTGTCCACAAACAGAAGGTGATGGTCTTCTCCAAAGGGGTAGATGGGGTGTTGAGGTACCATAGTAGATTGTGCATCCCAAATGTTGATGGTGTACGAGATAGAATCATGGTTGAAGCCCACAACACTAGATACTCCTTTTATCCTGGCTCTACCAAAATGTACCACAACTTGAGAGAAGCCTATTAGTGGAGTGGAATGAAGCAAGATATTGCTGAATTTGTTTTTAAGTGTCCAAACTGTCATCAGGTGAAAGTTGAGCACCAAAGGCCATGTGGATTAGCCCAAAACTTTGAGATTCTAGAATGGAAGTAGGAGATGATCAACATGGACTTCATTACTGGTCTATCGAAGTCTCGAAGGCAACACGACTCGATATGGGTGATTGTGGAGAGGACGACTAAATCAGCCCACTTCTTAGCAGTTAAGACAACTAACACTGCGGAGGAGTACGCCAAGATGTACATTCAAGAGATTGTGAGGTTGCATGGGGTTCCTTTTTCCATCATCTCGGGCAAAGGAGCTCAATTCACCTACCAATATTGGAGATTATTTCAGAAAGGATAGCGTATGAAAGTGAATTTGAGTACAACCTTCCATCCACAGACTGACGGTCAGGTAGAGCGCACAATTCAAACGTTAGAGGACATGTTTAGAGCCTGCGTCCTTGATTTAAAGGAAATTGGGATGAGCACCTACCATTGATTGAGTTTGCATATAACAATAGTTATCATGCAAGCATTCAGATGGCTCCCTATGAAGCTTTATATAGGAGGAGATGTAGATCACCAATTGGGTGTTTTGAGGTTGGAGAAGCGGAGTTGATTGGGCCTGACCTTGTCTATCAAGCAATGGAGAAGGTTAAGATCATTAGAGAGAGATTGAAGACTGCGTAAAGTCTCCAGAAATCCTACACCGATGTGAGGAGGAGAGATTTGGAGTTCGAAGTGAATGACTGGGTGTATTTGAAAGTGTCACCTATGAAGCATGTCATGAGATTTGGGAAGAAGGCTAAACTGAGTCCATGTTATATTGGACCCTATCAAATTGTGAAGAAGATTGGGAAGGTTGCCTGTGAATTAGACTTACCTTCCGAGTTAGATGGTATCCATCCGGTGTTTCACGTGTCGATGTTGAAGAAATGTTTGGGAGATACTAACTTGGTAATCCCTATGGAGAGCATTAGAATGAAGGATAGTTTGATCTACGAAGAAATTCTGGTTCAAATCCTTGATCGTCAGATTCGCAGATTAAGAACCAAAGAGATAGCCTCAGTCAAAGTCCTGTGGAGGAATCAATTCGTTGAGGAGGCCACATGAGAAGCTGAGAAAGAGATGAAAGCAAAATATCCTCACCTATTTGTGCCAAATGATGAGAATGTTAAAGGTAAATTTCCTTACCCTTAGCTAGGTTGATTGTCCTTTCTTGATGATTATTTATTCTTGAGTCTAAAGAGAGATTGTATAGAAATGAAGAGTCGAAAGACCGATTGATAGATGTGAATGTTGAGATAGGTTTCGAGTCCTTTCGTGCCTTGATGTCCACTTTTACCCATAAATGATCCCAAGGGGGAGATATGTAACACCCCATAAAATTATCGAAATGTGCTTAAAACGTAATCATGTGCACAAAAAGTCTTCCAAAGCTCCAATAGAAAATTCGAGACCGGATTTGTGATCAGCACGAAAAATTGAGAGGAAAAATGGTTTTGACCCGATTTAAGAGCAACCAGAGCGAAAAATAATTTTTGCTTATTAATTCCAAAATAGTGTTGATCCACGCACCCCTGGCACGACGCGGAGGGGGCGTGGAGACAAATTTATAATTTTTTAAAAATTTTTATGGGAATTGAAATTTCAAAAAAATTCGTGAAATACACTGGTCCGCGCCCTGGCGCTTCATGGACCAGTGTACTAATATTAAAAAATTTTCTTTTACTTTGGAAAGGTCCTTTTGGTCATCCTCCACTCTATCCTAAGTCTTAAAATGTGTTTTTAAAGTTGTTTTTAGGTTGATTAAGGATTTCTAAAACTCATTTCTCCTTAAGTTCTTATAAAGAAAATCTTAAGAGAAGAGATAAGCAAGCTTGGGGGATTGAAATTCGAGTCCAATTCTTAAAGAAGATTATTACAATCTTCATCCAGATATGTAAGGTTAAACTAAAAGCATGGGATTGTTCTCCCATATGTCCTATAAATGGTCTTAAGATGAGAGTTGAAGGTTCTTGAGTCTACATATATGATTTCTTGATTATTTTCTTGAGAAGTTATAATTTTCAAGTGTATTTTCATATATTGATGATCATCATAAACTCTGTTCTTGAAAGAATGTTTTGCCTAAATTATTGCATAAACCCTATGTATTATTTTCTTAAAGATTGTATAAAAAAAGATAGGGATTGAGTCTAGAGCCTTGAGTGAGAATAATTGATTGTGATTGTGATCGTGAGGTGAGAATGATGATGAGTTAGTAGAACTTGATAGCCCTCGAGTTTCCATAAATGAACTCTAAATATTGGTTTATTCAATTGTTCCCTAATGACTGTAATAATCCTTAAGTTATTGGTTGAGTGTTGATTTGTGAGATGTGTAGAGTCTCTATAAGATTGATTGAGAGATTGGGCCTCCATGAGGTTGATTGAGATGATTGGATTGAGATAGTTTTATTGGATGGATTGTCTTATGAGCATTAAGTCATGGGAGGTGCATTGAGCATTGAAAGAGTAAGAGTCAAACCAACTCTTACTCATCAAACTACATAGTCGAGCGTAGGTGAGGATCAGGGTCATTCTCATCATCTTATGATGAGGTCCTCTCTACCCTTAAATCAATAAAGGACTTATTATCTGTTGTCTCCATTTGGACTTGTCCATGTGGTTTCAATTCATTCTTTACTTGGTAAGTACCTTATAATTGTGGCAACATCAGCATGATTGTTGTATAATCACTGGCTCATAAGTGATTGTTGTCGGATAAGAGAAACTCCCAAAAAGTTCCTATCTTGCGTACTCTGAGTCAACACGAGATGAGATGAGAGAGATGAGATGAGTTGAGTTGAGTTCCTTTGAGATAAGTCCCTCTGAGTTGAGTCTGATTTGATTGATGGGTTGAATGGTTGAGAGGTCACTTATCTACTCTTTATTCATGCTTTAGATAGACATTTGACATGTTGATTTTCACTATCTTTGATGTTGTCTACTTTTTATTCATGTTTTGGTTTCGCTCAGTCATTTTACTTACCACTACATTCAACGTACTGACGTCCCCTTTTTGGGCTACATCATTTTATGATGTAGATACGCAGGATAAAGGCATCAGCAGACGCACCGTTGAGGATCCTGAGACATTCAGCAGCTTGGTGAGCCTCCCCTACTTCGGAGGGTTCATCACCCATTTTCATCTTACTTAGAGTATCTTTTGCTCAGACTTTATTTTGATTTAGGTAGCCATGGGTCTGTCATTGACACCACTTCATAGTGATAGAGGCTTCTTAAACTAGAGTTAGATATGGATATTGGGACTTATGTGCTAGTTTCTTTCTGCTAGCCTTTCATTATATATTTATTTAAGATTAGATGATGCAATGTGCCCATTTATTTCTATATGTCTTCTGCTGATTAGTGAAATGTATGACTGAATGAATGTGATGAGGCCAAGTGGTTCGCTTGGGGACAAGCAATAGTCTCTGAGTGCCGGCTACGTCTTGGGTCCACTCCCTGGGCGTGACAGAATTCTTTGGGCTCTATAGATTAAAAGGACACATGAATGAATATGCACATACTTTAGGTGAAAATACTAGGAGAAATGGAATTTAGTGGTGAAGCACGAAACCCTAGTTTGAATTCTTCATTGGACTTAAGAAGGAAGAACTTGAGAGAGTTTTGAGTGTTTTATAGTTTGAGGTGTGAATAAGGTGAATTTGGCATGGGTGGGACGACTATGATAGTTGTAGGGTCAAAGCGACATAGTTTAGGAATTCAAAGGGTAGAAAATACCAAAATACCTTTGATTAAATTTCAAAAGATAGGGTCTACGAACCCCAACTATGATTTGTAGTTCCATGTACAAATTGTAGAGTCCGTCCATATAAGTCAGGCCCCAATTTTAGGGTCTCTCAAGATGATCTACAAAACCCTTCTACGGCCCTTCATTTGATTCACGACCCGTAGAAAGGTCTCATCCAGTTGCCTTGGATCAGATCCTAAAACTTAGAAATTGGGATCAAAATCATGATTTACAACCACGATCCGTAGATCATTTTACGGCCTGTAGAAGTACCCTCATAGACTTTCACAAAAACTTCAAAAATTTTCTAAGTGTCCAAGGTTTTTACGGACTCAATTTATGATTCGTAAAGCATTATATGACCCATATACGATTTTCGTCTAGTTGAACCCAAAATTCATACTTTCAAAACCTAAACCACGATTGCAATCCAGGGCTTGTCAATTTATTTACGATTTGTAAAATGCATTTTGTAAAAAACTCAAAATTTCAAAATATTTTCTAAGTTTGGGCTTACATACGAGATTCCATCTACTACCGTACAAATTTGTACGATCCATAGACTGGCTCGTAGTCCCTGGCACCAACACGATTTCTATAATTTTCTTTCTTAATCTAACTTTTCAATTTACTGGGTATTACATTATCTCATATTTTATATATCATGATTCTTCACATATTTGCGTTTTGATAGAGATTTAAATATAGGGTCATTGAGCAAATTTATCTTTTCTAGTCCAAAATAGATTTTAGAAGAAAAAATTCTCTGGCCTTTTTCTAAAATATAAAAAGGGCCAAAAGAAAAGGTACTTGAGTTTCTATATCATCAATTTGATGATTGTTGAAGCTTAGGAACTTAATCATA
This sequence comes from Solanum medicagineum, assembly GCA_026153255.1. Taxonomy (NCBI): domain Eukaryota; kingdom Viridiplantae; phylum Streptophyta; class Magnoliopsida; order Solanales; family Solanaceae; genus Solanum; species Solanum medicagineum. The sequence continues at coordinate 16,518,096 of JAPFFP010000070.1, forward strand.
ATAAAATACATGCGTAAACACACATCTCACTTTTTTACCTGATTCAATAACTTCCTCTTTGTCACTTTCATCAACCACAACAAAATTACCAATTGATTATTTTTATCACTCTCATCAACCATAATAAAATTACCAATTGATATCGTAAAATTTATTCCATCATCGGTAGAACTCATTGAAAGTTCTCCATTCACTTGAGTCTCGGGTTCACTGATTTCTTCAGGAATATCAGGATTAATTTGTTCATGGACTTCTTCATGAGATTCTTTTATAGTGTCATTTTCATCATTTTCATGCTTCTTTTCCTTGGATTTTATCTTTTAAACCCAATGGTCTACCACGCTTTAGGCGTGTTTGTGATTCAGAAGCTATGACACTAGTAGATGGTCCTTTTGGAACATCAATCCGGATAGGCACATTCACTGCAAGGATATTTGATTTAGTTATTTATTGCAAATTAGTAAACGCATCTGGCACTTGATTCGCTATTTTCTACAAATGGATAATCTTCTAGACCTCCTGCTCACATATACGAGTGCATGGATCAATATGAGATAGCGATGGGACTCTCCCTGCAATTTATCTTTTAGGTTTCTCCTTTTTCTCTCCCTCTAATTACGGGAAACTTGTTTCATCAAACCGACAATCTGCAAATCTAGTAGTAAATAAATCTCCTGTCAGTGGTTTGAGGTAGCGAATTATGGAGGGTGAATTAAACCCAACATATATCCCCAACTTTCATTGAGGACACATTTTAGTATGTTACGGTGGTGCTACTAGCACGTATATCGCACAACCAAAGATTCGCAAGTGAACGATATTGGCCTCATGATCAAATACTAATTATGACGGAGAGTATTTATTATAGTTAGTTGGTCTGAGGCGAATGAGTGCTGCTGCATGTAAGATAGCGTGACCCTAAACAGTAGTGGGCAACTTCGTTTTATGAGTAATGACCTTGCTATCAATTATAGGTACTTAATAAATGACTCTGCAAGGCTATTTTGAGTATGAATATGAGCAACATGATGTTCAATTCTTATCCCAATTAATAAATAGTAATCATCAAAAGCTTGGGAAGTAAATTCTCCAGCATTATCTAGACAAATAGACTTAATAGGATAATCTGGAAATTGCACATGTAATCTTATTATTTGTGCCAACAGCTTCGCAAATGCTAAGTTGTGAGATGATACGAGACACACATGAGACCATTTGGAGGATGCATCTACTAGGACCATAAAATATCTAAACACCCCACTAGGTGGATGAATAGGTCCACGTATGTCTCCATGTATACGTTCCAAAAATCTTAGAGACTCGATGCCGACCTTCAGGGTCGATGGTATGACAATTAATTTGCCTTAATAGCAAGCAGCACAAGAAAATTCATTATTGGTAAGAATCTTCAGGTTCTTGTTGAATTTTCAAGGATTCGTCTCATCATTATTGATCTAGGATGACCTATTCGGTCATGCCACAACACAAAAGTATTTAAATCCGTAAACTTCTGGTTTGCGATTGAATGTGCTTCTGCGTAATATAGGCCAGAAGATAAGGTTGACAATTTTTCCAACATATGTTAATGGCCTAAGATACTCTTGGTTATGCAAAGTTATTCGGTATTCTTTTCATTTAGTGTCTCGACATGATATCCATTTCGGCAAATATCTTTGAAACTTAACAAGTTTCGGTGATTGTGAAGAGAAAAATGCATCTTCTATAACAAGTTTCATCCCCTTAGATAGAAATATATTAGCTTTTTCGGAGCCTTCAATCAATTTTGAATTACTAGAGATTGTAGCAACATTTGTTTTTCTTCTAATCAAGTACGAAAAGCATTTCTCGTCTTTGAAAATGGCGTGAGTTTTTCCACTATCAATTACACAAATATCCTAATGATTGATCAATGATCCAAACAAAATTTGAGGCATATCCATATTTTTCTTCAACAGCAAAACAAAGTAAATATTACTATTAACCAAAATCAGTACATACTTTATTTGTTTATAGATATTGGGGTAATATCAACATACACCAACAAACATAAATAAACAAGAAAGGAAAGTTATCTAGATTAGAGAAGGCCCATCAGTGCCATGTTTCCTTTTGGGAAAGCAAAAAAATCAGCTACATCAAATGCGTAGGCTCAACATTATCTTCAGATATAAAATTCACCTCTACATTATTATCCGTCTTATGTAAAGGTTAAGTACTATCTTCAGAGATAAAATTTGTCTCTGGATTAGTATTGCCCCTTTTCAGGAATGCTTGATAGAGCTGGACCAAACGCCTGGATGATCGACAAGTATACGACCAGTGCCCCATTCCTTCGCATCTATTGCATATATCTTCTAAATTTTTCTTCGGCACAACCTCCTGCTTTTCACTCTTCTTTTCATATTGCCGATCATTCCTGGGTGCAACACGACCATCATGATTATAATTTCTTCTACGACCATAGCCACGACATGATTGGGGCCATGACCCTTTTCTCGTTGGTTATAATTTGCCTGGTTCACTTCAGGGAGTGACATAGAACCAACAGATTGACTTTCATGATTCTTCATCGATAGGTCGTTGTGTTGTTCAGCAACAAGCAGGTGCGAAAGTAAATCAGAATACCTTTGAAAGCCTTTTTCGGATGTTGTTGCTGCAGGATCATATTTGCGGGAGGAAACGTAGAATACAATTTCTCAAGTTTATCATGTTCGGTGACGTTTTCTCCACATAAGGTTAATTGAGATATAATTCTATACATAACCGAATTATATTGAGTTATACTTTTAAAGTCCATCAACCTTAAGTTGAGCCAATCATGACACGCCTGTGGGAGAATGAAAAACTTCAGGTGGTCAAACCTGTCATTTAAATTATTCCACAGTACGAGGGGATCTTTCAAAGTAAGATATTGCATTTTTAATCCCTCGTCAAGATGATGGAGGAGAAATATTAAGGCCTTGGCACATTCCTGGCTGGGTGCCTGGTTGTTTTCTTTGATGATGTCTACGAGACCCATCGCATCCAGATGAATTTCGACATCTAGTGCCCATGATGAGTACCTTTTGTCCGATATATCCAGGGCAACAAATTCGAGTTTGGTAATATTAGACATTTTTACAAAAATAAAATTTTTACCTTGTTACCTGTTTAACATAGTTTGATGTGGGCAGAGCTTTGTGCTGATAACGTGTTATGAAAAAATGAATTTTGAAAAAAATATCACAAAATATATTAAATGGTATAAGATAAAGGGAAAAGACAATGATTTTTCTTTTTAAATTTTCACTATATCTTTTTTCCTTTTTAATTTGGGAAATGACTATTTATAGCCTACAATAATATTGTCAAGTGTCCTTTTTGACACTTGATGGACAATTACATCCTTCACACCTTGACCACTTGACAAGAGGTATCACATTTACAACACTCACTCCTTGGCCATTTGGCAAGAGATGTCACATTTATAACAATCCTTTTTTTGTCATTTGTTTTTACCAGTCTCCTTATTTTTGAAATTCTGAAATGACCAGAATACCCTCTTAGACGACAGACGCAAACAAACGTCTAGGGCGGTTATATTTGAGATGTTTTAGGAACAGTGCCGTCACTTTTGCCGTCTATTCTCACTCACTACAGAAACATATCAATCCAATGTTTGGAATTTCCTCGTAGAGTTCGAAGCTCAACGGTTGAGCTCGCGGGAAATGCAGGTTTTTCAATTCTCCACAAAATTCTCTTCAGAAATTATGCAACTTGATTGAGTTCTCTCAGTTTTCTGTGAAGCCATTAAAATTGATATCGCTATATCTACTGGTTCTTTGAGTATATGAATGTGAACGATTAATTCCTTCTTCTTTTAATCACATTGTATTTCGTACTTGTTATAGCAATGGGGCGGAGGAAATCTAAGCCAAATCGTTCAGTAGGGATTTTGGAAGGAGAAGTTCCTACAAGGAAATTAAACGGTAAAACTGATGCTGGAACCGCTAAAAAAGATGAGTCTTTTGTAGTTGATGTGCCATTTTTTGTTGAAATTGATCGGTCGAATTGGTTATCTGACCAACATATGGATGTTTCTGAAATTGTTTTATCAGACTTGAAAGTTAATGACGAGTTTGGTCATTATATATTGGATGAGGAATTTTACCGGCATTCAAGGTATTTATTGAGGTTTAGGGTTAGTAATGTTAATGAGTATCTTACTAGGATAAAGTTGGGCCATTGGCCTGTATTATCTGCTTCCAGTATATGTATGGAAATTGTAGAGAAACAGGAGAAAGAGGGTTTGGAGGAAACAGTTGTGTTGGTGGTGGGAAATTTTGATGGACCTGATGAGGGTATATCAGGGCTAGTCCATTTGGCTAGTTTGAAGTTCTTCACATTGAGGCCTGTTATTGTTCCAAATGGTTTAGCGTCTATACGGATGAGGGTGGAGATTTTAAAAAGTGCCTTTGATGCGTGTGAGTCACTTCTTGATACATCCAGACAGCTATGGAAAAAGAGCATGATGCATGTGATGGCTTGGCTACGTCCAGAGGTTGTCACAGCAGAGGCTAGATATGGATACCAGGTGGCAGCACATGCGCATATTGGTCTAGCTTCAGAGCTGGATGAAAGTTCTTCTGCTGCAAGGAAACTTTCTAGGTTTGACTTAGCTAGCTTCTATGAGGCTATTAAGCCATCAAAGTGAGTAGTTCTGCCGGCATAAGTTTCAATTTATGTTGGCTGTATTGCAAATTTCCTCATACTTGGCTTGCATTTGTGATATTACCTGCAGGGAGGAGCCAATGCTTGATGATGACCTCCCTGGTTTGCTTCCTAAGCTTAGACCTTACCAGCGCCGTGCTGCTTATTGGATGGTGCAGAGGGAGAAAAGAAATTCTGACGAATCTTTGCAATACAAAATGAATCATTTCATTTCTCCTCTATGTATGCCACTGAGTTTAATCAACACCTCTATTACAATATATTACAATCCATTTGGGTATGTTTTCCTCTCTATGATTTACAGCAAATGTTAACATTGGATTCACTGTACTTCTGCAATCCTCCGAAGTATTTTTCATCTATGGTTCATCCAATATGTCCCCTTGTGATGAAGTGGACACTTCCAACAGTTGGTACTGACTGAATTTGATTTTGCTATCTTGCATCTTATGAATCAAAAGTGGATGATCAACTTTTCATCATCTTTGTTCTATGGATTAGGATGTGACCTGCTATTTACATCCCTAACTCCTGGACAAACATCCATGTTCCCCTTCTTTTTTTTTGAAAAGATCATATGAATGGTATAATTCGTCTACCTAATGGCTTAGGTCACTATTGATTGGTGCTTTTTCGTCTTCCTTAAGCACACAATTCTATTGTTCTTAAGCTGATAGTACAAAGGTTCATAAATTGAAATAGAACCTTTTCATATTGAACTGATACCTCTCTTAAATATCTCTTTTGTTAAGTTATATTCTTCATACTTTTTTTAACCATCTAAGAAGAGAGCTTATTTAATGATCAGTTTCTGATGTTACTTTTCAGTGGAAATGTATCCTTGCGACCTGAGAGTGCTCCGCCAGTTGTTCCTGGTGGTATATTAGCTGGTAAGAAAAAGACTGAACTTTCTAGTCTTTCATCCTTGATCTACTTTTATATGTTTTTGCTTTTAGCCCTCAGGGAAGACAATTAAAAATGTGTTGGATACCGTAAAATCTTTAGGATAGATAGAATCATACATTATTTTATCCTCTTTTTTGTTTTTTTTTCCTTTGCGCTGGTTGAGCCTCTGTACATGTTAGGGCCTTCTTTGATACAATTTGAAGTACGGAGTAGGAAAACAAAGAAAGAAAGGAAGAGAAAAAGGGATGGAAAGGTAGGCACAAAATGGAATCAAAGGCAACCAGATCTATTAAGAGAATTGACCTCCTAAAAATATCCAAAGGGCACTTAACCTATTAGAAAAAATGGAAGGCAACCAAATCTGTTAAGAGAATTGAGTTCCTAAAAATATCCAAAGGGCACCTAACCTGTTAGAAAGACCTCTAGAGAATTAGATTCCCAATCAACCTTTTTTTCCAAATTCAACACAATCAAAAGCTTCAACAAGCTCACAATTCTCTCAAAGAAACTTTAGAGTTCATAATCAAGGTAATCTCCACCTGAAGGGAGCTATTCTCCACTATTTTTGGCCCAAGCTAATTATTCCAAAAATATCCTTAATGAAATAAGGGTCTTCTTAGTCAAGAGGCTTGCATTTCAAAAATAGGTTTTTTGCATTCATAGCCTATTCTCCCTACTTTGAGTAGTCTTCCACATGGATCCTTGTACTTCCACTTTAGCATGTTCTCAAGCTTCATGCTTTAGTTCCAAGTACCCTCCAAGCCTCCAAGGTAGCGACGGGACCCCAAGTCTACAAACCCCTTAGCTCGGCTTCCTGTGTTAGGTTTTGATGAAAGTCTGCTTGCATCAATCTTGGTGTTGTTCATTGATGAAATCTTACCTTATTGATTTAAAAATGTTGATTTATTTACTGTTTGACAAGTGATTGCTTTGGATAACAAACATGTCTTGTTTCTTTGAAAGAGTGTCTTTTTCCTTCATTTTTTCTTTTGCATTAGAACACTTCATATTTAGTTACTGTATCACCGAGTTAGGGGATGGATTTCTTGTTTTCTGAGATAATATCTGTATAAGTAATTGATTTATGCTTTGAATGTCTTATTTTATGTGATGTTAGGAAATTCTGCAAATATTAAGTACCTCAACTGTGACAAAGCCTTTCGACATTTACAGTCATTGAAAGCTTTACTTAGCTTTGGTTGCTTCTTCTGTTATTGTTATATTCAGATGAGATGGGGCTGGGAAAGACTGTTGAGCTGCTTGCTTGTATCTTTACACATCAGGTGGCATCATCTTCGATTGGCAAATTTACTGGTGAATTTCTATATGATGAGGGTCAGAAGAATAGCCTGAAAAGACTGAAAAGAGAGCGTGTTGAATGTATATGTGGTTCTGTGAGTGAAAGCATCAGATACAACGGATTGTGGGTTCAGTGTGATGCTTGTGATGCGCGGCAACATGCAGATTGTGTGGGCTACTCACCTAACAAGAGATGTGCAAAATCCAAAACAATCTTAACCGAGCAGCAGTCAACTGGGAATATGCCCAAGCATGCTAAACGGAAAAACGATGTTAAGATAGTTGAAATTGCAGAAGGCTATATCTGCCAGCTGTGCTCAGAACTGATCCAAGCCTGTGAAGCGCCAGTTGCCTCAGGTGCAACTCTTATAGTGTGTCCAGCTCCTATATTGCCACAGTGGCATGCTGAAATTGTTCGGTATTCTTACTTATCCTTTCATTTTCCTTGTTCCATTTCAAACATGTCAATTTTCTTTGATTTCCTCAATACTCCAATAGAGTATACTTCATGAAAAGTATTATAAGTATATATAAACCAGTTGACACAGATGTTACGTACCCAAACATTTTTGTACATGTATGTATTATTTGTCATCAAGAAGAGTTATTAGTTCAAGGAGAGCCTTGGAGTAATTGGTAAAGTTGCTGCCATGTGACCAGGAGGTCACAGGTTCAAGCCTTGGGAATGGCCTTTAGCATAAATACAAGGTAAGGCTGCCTATAATAGGCCCCTGTGGTGGGGCCCTTCCCCAGACTCTGCACCTAGCCGGAGCTTTAGTTATCACACCTCTCAGGATGTTTCTTTGGAAAAAAATTGATCTTTTATAAAATGTTCAGAGCTCCTTAGTCCTTATATTAAATATTTTAAAGGATGAACAGTATTAAATTCTGATTACAGAATTTAAACCTTGAGATAGTAGTCTATTGTTGTCTGTTTATCAGTCTGCTGATATGCACCGGTATATGTTTTATCATAAAACTAGTTGTTGGTTTTCACTTTTAGTTGTTTTGCTCTCCCTGCATTACTCGACTATATGTTCGGTTAGTGAATAAAATAACTATCTGAATTCTCGACTCAAAAATGATCTTTTACCAGAAAGATGGTCACAGAAGCGTTTATAGTCCATGACCCATGGTTCAAGAGTATTAGACTGTGAATTACAAGCAACATAATTACTAGCATCAGATGTATTAGTCTGAGTAACAAAGGCTATTTGTGGAGATGTCTGCTTGCTCCTTCGATATTGAAGGAACTCACTATATTTTCCTTCAGATAATGACAACCCCTAGTTACCTGCAGTGTCAGTCTGTGTAACATGAGTATTTTGGGTGATCAATCATGAAAAGAACAATATACTTCATGAGTGCGTCTAAGCTTATTATAAAAATTACATTTAGATCGAGATCTTCCAAAAGGCATCCTCCTCGTCGATTATCCATGGTTTTTATTGTCTAAGGTGTGAGAACAGAATAGTCAATGATTAGTGGTGAGACCACTATGCAGCTAGGTGGCGGAGCAAGGGACAGTAATCAAGAGAATAGTTCATCAATTGTAGGAAGGAATAGGACTATCCAAATTTAGTCTAGCCAAATTTAGTCATACACCAAATAAAAGTCCTTAGGAAGTCCAACAAGTGTAAAAACTAGAAATATCTTCTGCCGTTGCTCGTGTCATTTTCAACTCTAGCAATAACTGCGTATTTATTTTCAAGCTCCTTCATGACTGCCTATACTTGTCCCTAGTATTAGTATATAAACATAAGATATAAGAACTGCTTTACTATTATTAAAAAACAGAAGATACCCTGCTTAAAATATTTGGAAATAATAGGTCTAAACCTCTCCTAATTAGATAATTGATTGCTTATAGAAGAAGAGTAATCACTCAAAAGTATAAATGCCTAGTTGGTCTGATGTGGTTGATGAGTCCACTTTTGTGCTTTAGCTGTCTTATAGAGATCTCAGTGAATTTTCTCCCTTTTTCTGTTCCTTCAACTTCTGGGAGTGACCAGGGGAAACTGTGAAAGAAAGGGCCTTTGTTTTCCTTTTCCCTATGGTTTTGGCTTGTGCAGTCTCTTGTTGGTTGACCTTTACTCTTTTTCCTAATGTGCTCTTCTTCTTGTGATGACTACGAGCAGGTCTTTTAATCATTACAAGTTGAAATAGGTTTAATGTTAGTTTTCTTGCCTTTCTAGCCTACATATGCTAAAACTTAATTCTATTCTTTACTGATTTTTTTATTCAAGTTTCTTATCTGGACTGCTTACCCACCATTTCTTCCTATTGCTAGTCATACAAGTCCTGGTGCTATGAGAACATGCATTTATGAAGGAGTGAGGAATAGCTCATTATCACAAGCACCCTTGCCAGATATAAATGAACTTCTCAATGCCCACATTGTTTTGACAACTTATGATGTACTGAAAGAGGATTTATCACACGACTCTGACAGACATGAAGGTGATCGGCGAGCTCTGAGATTTATGAAAAGGTATCCTTCAGCCTGCATTTTCCTTTTTCTGTTATGTGTTTGCTTGGATAGAGAGTTGCCTTAAGGTAGAAGTGCTTCTCTTACTGATTCTTGTCAGTTCTTAATGCTGAAATCAAGGCATCACTGCAAACCCCTGCATGATGCTACAACTTTAAAAAATGATGCTGGAGTCTAGCTTTGGAAGAGTTACTGGTTCTGTTATTAATCGAAAAGTACGTGTTATGATCTACAACATTGTCACACCTTACCAGAGCTGAGTTCCTTCTCTTTGAGTGATTGAACTCAATGAGTTCTATCTCTTTGGTTTTGAAGAGACATGGTTGTGAAGTTGACGTTTTGTCACGACCCGACACTACAGGTTATGATGGCGCCTGTTATATCCCGCCTAAAGGCAAGCCAACCCAATAATCAAGGTGTTATGTCTAGCAAACTATGTACGACTACAGCTAAACAACAACAATACAAGCCAATCCTAGAACCTGGAAGTCAGTTGTAGGGAGCGACTATAGACCAAAATGGAGATATACAGACCCCGAATAATACAAATACAAATACAATCCAAAACTATATACATAGGTTAGTGTTTGGATATAAAGACAACCAACTAGACAGAAGGAGACTACAAAAGATCCCAAAAGCCGCCTGATGCTCACCAAAAGTCTCCTGGAATGGCAACGATAGGTCGAAGTCAGCGACGGTGGGTTGTGCTCGGACCAACAGCATGGAGAGATGCAGAAAAGTAGGGGTGAGTACCAATATGAGGTACCCAGTAGGCATCATCGGCCGATCGAGTGAAATATAGTAAATGCTGTAAGAACAACTAGACTATGCATTGTAAACACTGTTTGCCGAACCAAAAACCTAGTGATGACTATCTGTAGATTCAAGTAACCTAACTTCCAAACCAGGTGACATGTGTCTATTCCATGGACGCAACCAGGACGAGGTCAAGGTATATGTACGTAGGTGTAAGGCCCTAATGTCTATGCCTGTACGTCAATTGGGTCCCCATAAGCCCAGAAGGTACACGTACGCACAAAATAGGGATATAGGTGTATTGGTATGGGTATTAGTACTGAACTGTATGAGATCTCGAACGAAATGTAACTCCAAAGTCATACCAAGCTTCTAACTCCAAGTTATGCCACCATTACTAGACATATTCCTGACCAGGCCTCCAGCCGGTGAAGTCAGCCAGGGCCAAGTGGTTTGAAAATCAACTGAACCTCTATCCCAGGAACAATCAACTGAGCCTCTAACTCAGGAACACTCAACTGAGCCTCTAACTCGGGAATAATCAACTGAGACATTACTCTATCAGACTCAAGTTTATTAACGCCGGTCTACAAGGATCTACGCCTCTCAAGTCGCACAGTGGGTATCTGTAACAACTACAGACTCCGAACAACGCAAGTTTAGGGTATCACTAGCCTAAGCCTAGTAAGGCCTAACAAGTCAACCTATAGAATCCGGAATATAACACGTGTAGGATACCACACGGAATTTCAACAAGTGGTCAGAAGTATAACAAACAACCAAGTTTTCAGGATGCAACATATTTCTTAGTATTAAATAACCCAACAGGTTTAACAGGTTTTCAGATAGTAATATGTGTCAGTCTA
>JAPFFP010000070.1:16529223-16551199 GCA_026153255.1 Solanum medicagineum
TGATGCCAATTTTCCCAGCTCCAGCCTGGGTGGTTCAAAGAATGGATGCCATTAGCAGAACTTTCTTTTGGCAAGGAAATGAAGACAAAAGGAGGTGAATTGTGAAATGGGAAGACTTGATCATTAACAAGAGGACTGGGGGAGTGGGCATTAGAAATTTAAAATGTCACAACCAAAGCCTAATGATGAAGTGGCTATGGAAGTTTGCTTCTGATGAAACATCCCTATGGAAGGAAGTTATTGCAGCCAAATATGGTATGGAGAATAAGTGGATAACACCAGTGGTGTCTTCACCCTATGGGACCAATGTGTGGAGATCCATCAGAAATTACCGGGAGCTGCTGGCTGGGAGAACTTGTTGTAAAGTGGGCAATGGGAGGAAGATTAGTTTTTGGAAGGACAAGTGGTGTGGGCAGTTTTCTCTTAAACATAATTTTCCTGAACTGTATGTCATAAGCCAAAACCAGCAAGCATGCATTGTAGATATGTGGAGTGAGCAGGGTTGGAACTTACAATTCTGAAGAGACTTCAATGACTGAGAGGTGGAAAATGTGGCAGAATTCCTGGACAGTATTAATCAATTCAAGGAATTATCAGAGTTTGAGGACTCTCTAACTTGGATTGGATAGGAAAAGAGGGGCTTCTCAGTAAGCTCAGTATAAAATCACTTCATTCCAAATGGAAGTGAGGAGACAGGTTGGCCTTGGAGGATGATCGGGAAAACCAAGGTCCCATTTAAAGTTAACAGTTTCACATGGTTGCTGGCCAAGGAAGCTATATTAACACATGAAAACCTGAACAAAAGGAGTTTCCAGTTATGTACCAGATGTTTTTTGTGTGAAGAACAGAGAGAGACAGTGAACCATCTCTTCTGACACTGCAAGTGGACAGAACAGCAGTGGCAGATGTATTTCAGCATGAGGAAGATAACATAGGTGAAGCCAGTGAGGATTAAAGAGGTCTTGATGAGCTGGAACAGAGATGGACTTGCACATAGTAAGGAGGAGAGATGGAAAATTGTCCCATCTTGCATTTGATGGTCAGTCTGGTTAGAAAGAAATCAGAGATGTTTTGAAGGGAAGCAGAGAAGCATTCAGAGATTAAAACAGGACTGTCTAGCTTTATATCACTTTTGGTGTAAACAGTTAGTTGTAGAAGATGGTAGGGAGATTAGTATAAGTGTAGTCTGATTGTAAGGATTCTGATAAGGGGTCTATATATCTGCAATTTTTTGTAGAACACTATTCTTTTGTGGTAGTGTTCTTGTGTATTTATAGAAGTAACTGTTACCTTTCTCCCAAAAAAAAAAAAAAACTTTCAAAACATAGATCACAACGTTAATACGGAAGCTTAAGTGCTAAAATCTCAAGAAATGGGGGAAAAAGGCTAATTGCAACAAAAACAGGAAAAATGGGGCCCACGCCCGAAATAACCCCCGTAAAACGACCTCTACGCTCCCTGAGTCTATAATCAAAAATTGAGCTCAAAATGAGGCTTAAATCAATGGGAAAACAACCCAAAACTAACATTTCTTATCGGAAAACTTATGTTTCCAACAGTTTCTTTATCAAATTTCTCAAAAATACAGTAGAATCAGTAGCATCCGACTATACCACGATGTTAAAGATCAGAAAATCCTTCAATTTAGACCAAGATTACACTAAATTCACATAAGAAACGGCCTCGTATCCCAAAAATTCTAATAAAATTCCGCTATATAATCAGCAAACCAGCGAAATTTATCTCAAAACCAAGCAGAATCTGGAGAATCCGGAGTTACCACAATGTCTGTCTCGAAAAACTCTTCAATTTAGACGAAACTTTCACTGAAATTGGATTCCAAACGACAAAGTTATTGCATTCTGAAGTTTCTGGTACAATTCAACACAGACAACCACGAAAAATAGCAAAATTACCTCGAACAATGAGCCAAAATCGTTTTTCAACACCTCCACGATGTTCCTCTTGAAATTCTAAGCAATTTAGCCTTTTGAATCGCTAAAATCGGATGAAAAATGGCATAAGAGAAATATATATATTTATATATATGCTTCCTGGAAAAAGCTATATATATACATGCTGTTACGTTATTGCTACGTGGCCTCACCAATCCAGGCATGTGGCATAATGTGGTTCAGCCACGTTACCACCCCACTTTAGCAACCATCCAACCCTTTTTTCCATGTTTGGGGATCGTTTGGAATCCAATTTTTGCAAACGAATTATGTAACCCCGCATTTTCAACGTTCTAGATCCAATGACACACACGAAATTCCCACTGGAGGTCGTTATGGTCCGATATGGGTCCCATTTCCTTATATCCAACATTTAACGAAAAGAACTGAGGGGATCAAATCGCATCCAGAAGTCCCCCGTACCGAATGAAGGGCGTTCTAGACCAAACTCGACATGCCAAAGTTGATCACGCTATCGGAATTCTCATTTGGGCACGTTTTCCAAGGTTATTGACTGAAGTCAATTTTTAGCTCGTTTCTAAATTGAATTTGCCAAAAGTGGTTTAACTCGCACCGAATGTCTTGGGTCTTGAGTCAACCACGCTCTATGTCCATTTCGGAGCTGATGGAATTGTTAGGATTCCATTTCGAGGCCGTTTACTAGGACTTTATATGAAAGTCGATTTTCCAGTTATAATAGACCTCCTAACACGGAAAACTGCATATTTTCCTAACAAATGACCCGACAATCGTACCATCAGTGCCAGCACGTCCCAAATGTCTTGGGGTCGCTATAGAAATGCTCCGACCGATGAGATACATGCGGAAACATAGAAATGACCTAGAGGGTCATTGCACTTTTGTTGGTTAGTTCCTGAATACATTATTTTTCTATTGTAGATGTGACAAATGCTTCCCTTGTTTGCTTCTTATGTACTATCTGTCTGGTACTTGTCCCCCCAGCGCTTAGTACTTGACTGGCTATTACATGGATCAGGTTATTGGTTCTGAAACTGTGTATGGTAGGCGTGCTGATTGTATTTTCTTAATTTTGAAGATCTTTTTGTTGTTGTTATGGACCTTGGGCCTAACTTAACTCCAAAGTTGGCTCAAGAGGAGAGGATTGCGCAAGCCATGTAAAAGAGTCTACCCATCCCCTTATATGAGGGACTTTTTAACCCTCAAACAACCCCCCCCCCCCCCCCCCCCCCCCCCCCCCACCACCCCCCCCCCCCCCCCCAAAACCACCACCCCACCCCATGCCCAGGGATGGACACATGGAGTTGGCAATTTATTATGGGGTCCAACATTGCATAACAAGAATTGAGATGGGTCTTGCTCTGATATCATGTTATGGAACTTGGACCTAACTTAACCCTCAAAGCTAGCTCAAGAGTTAGCTTAATTTTTCTCGTCTTTTTTTTGTCTGATGATGTATTTTCCTCTTTCTTTCTTTCTTTTTTTTTTGGCTGAATAATCTTATACCTTCGTTAGTTTCATATATGATGGTAAGGACCATGGATGTGTGGTTGCGAAGGATCATGCATGTTTGATGCAACTGGCCCTTTGTGCTCCTTTTCCAAACCGATGTGAACTCTGAAACTATAGCAGGGTATTTTCAAGCCTGTACTATTTGGAAATACTTAAGGCTTTCAGTGCGAGGAGATGGACAGAATTTTTTAGACGCAATAACTTTTTCCATGTTCTCCTTGATGTTTAGGAGATGTATGAAACCATTACTTAAAATCAAATTTCAGTCTCCTTTTATACTTCTTTGCTTTCTTCTATTCTTTTCTCTGGAAACTTGGAGGAAAGCAAAGTAAAGGTCTCAAAGAACTTACAATACTTGTTTAGGAGCTCATAGGTATGTGTTTTTGTTCAAGGCATGATTCCCGCTCTCGCTTGAAAGCAAGGTACTGTTCAGGCTAACAGATCTTTCGAGAGGTGATTATGTACACGTCTGTCCTGGAACTTTCAGACCATAAAGATATTCTTGAGTGATGATGATAGTGCTGGTTTTACAGTACGAATTCTCAAAAAAATGATACTGCTGGTTTATTGTCTTTTGACCTTGGCATCCATGATCAATTTATGCTAGGAAATCTGACCAGATTTCTGTGTTGGTGGTTTACTTATAACTCATTTTGGCCTTCGTTGTTTCTAGATAGAGGATAAATCTCTGGAGTTTCATGTTGCAGATATCCTGTCGTACCTACCCCATTAACCAGAATATTGTGGTGGAGGATATGTCTGGATGAAGCTCAAATGGTGGAGAATAATGCTGCTGCTGCAACTGAGATGGCCCTAAGACTGCATGGAGTTCATCGATGGTGCATTACGGGGACTCCCATACAAAGGAAACTTGATGATTTGTTTGGTCTCTTGAGATTCCTCAATGCAAGTCCCTTTGATACTTTCAGGTGGTGGACCGATGTTATACGTGATCCTTATGAGGTTTGTGCCCTGGCCTTTCTTTAGCAATTGTTAAATATATATTACGTAATGCACTTGATGCTTATAAGTTCTCTTATCTTTATCTTTCTGTCCTCTTTTCCCCTTTCTCACTCTATCAGAAATCTCTCTTTTCTTTTCCAGAGGGGAGATTCTCGAGCCATGGCTTTCGCGCATGATTTCTTTAAGCATCTGATGTGGAGGTCATCAAAGGTGCATGTTGCTGATGAACTGCTGCTTCCACCTCAAGAAGAATGTGTCTCTTGGCTTTCTCTTTCACCAATTGAAGAGCACTTTTATCAAAGGCAGCACGATACGTGTGTGAATGATGCTCGTGAGCTTATTGGAAGTTTCAAAAATGATATATACAAGAGAAAAATACCTGGTTGTTAGATATCTTCTTTTCATTCATAATGCTATTGAAAGCAATGCGTTCTGAGATTCACTTCTCGCAGGTTCCCAATTGGAAGATGCTGCATCTGATGTTGTTATCACCAATATAGAGGCTGCCAAGCTCTTTCACTCACTTCTAAAACTACGCCAAGCCTGTTGCCACCCTCAGGTTGGGAGCTCTGGTTTGCGATCGCTACAACAGTCTCCCATGACTATGGAGGAAATCCTGTCGGTAAGTTGTTAGGCAGGGTCAGAAAACTGCTCTTTTTTAAGATCTGTCTTCAGTCAAACTTGTATATAAAAGGTACTTTCTGTAGGTTCTGGTGAGTAAGACTAAGGTAGAAGGAGAGGAAGCCCTCCGGAGATTGGTTGTTGCTTTGAATGCACTGGCGGGTATTGCTATAATTAATCAGAATTATTCCCAAGCCGTATCATTGTACCAAGAATCGCTGGCTTTAGCAGAAGAGCATTCTGAAGATTTCCGGTTGGATCCTTTGTTAAACATTCATATTACACATAATCTTTCTGAGATACTCCCACTCAGCTCTGATTGTTCGCAAAAACTTGAGTGTGCACCTGGAACCGCAAGAGATGAAGTATCCAACATAGAAGCTGCTGAAGAAAGTGATAAAGGTGCTCTATTCAGGGAAGACAAAGTTAAGGAAGAAAGCATGTTATTGACTAACTCTGACAGTGCATCCAACTTAATGTCAAATTCACTGGCAAACGATTCTGTTAATGAAAATTCTGTCACTAGGTTAAATTTTTTGTCCAAATGTACAATGACAACAACATGTGTAAAGTTGAAGGAAAAATTCCTATCTGTTTTTAATTTGAAGCTGGCAGGGGCCCAACAAGAATTCAAAAAGTCATATGATCAGGTAATATTCAGGATAGGCCTTCATAGATGATTAGATGTGAAAAACCTTTGGCTATACTTATTGCTTAGAACAGGCCTGACTTTTTGCACAGAAGATATCTGTAATTGTTTGAGGATGCTGTTTGATATTTCCTGTACCTGAGTGCCTCTGGCAGAAAACTGACCTCTTAGATGACGGAGAGTATCTAACTAAGAAATATAACGTCCAAGAGAAGGTCCAGGGAAAGGTCTTGGCTCTCACAGATATTCGGCCTGCAAAATCTTCCAATGAAAAAAGAAACTATCTGTTCCAGCCAACAGCTGAAAAAGAAAATATCTATTACCACCAACAGCTTAAGCTTTTACATTAAGGAGTTTTGATGGTAATTTGGATAGACCAAGCAATATGACATTTTTTTTGCAAAATAAAGACTGACAATTGCTTTTATTTCGACATTAGATGTTTAGTTTTTCATATTCAGGAGTATCCTCAAAACCTGTGCATTATCAATAGACCAAAAGCATCTAATTTTGGTGTGAGTAGTGGTGTCATGAGACCAATTAGTTCATGTGCTATTAGGAGACAGTTCTGACATTGTCTACAGTCATGATGAGCAACTGAACTTGAAGTGCCTGGAATGTCTCGAGTTTAGACCCCTCAATTGTTTCCCATTTGTGTTTGTACTTGGTCTCTGTCTCTATACAAGCTCTGCAAGTTCCGCTTACATTTTCTTGTATCCTATATTTGAAGGTATGTAATGCGATCAGTGATAGAAAGAATCAGCATACTGCTTGGTGGATGGAAGCTTTGCTTCATATCGAGCAAAACAAGGACTCCTCAAATGAATTGATCAGGAAAATAGGAGAAGCTGTTTCTGGGATTCTGAACACCTCTAGGGCATCAAAAGTTCCTTCCTGGTTAGTAATGGATTTAATTCTTTACTCTAGGGATCTTTTCTTGTCCATCATAATTATATGCTATTATTTGACAATTGTTTGCTGGCAATTGCTGTGAAGGACAGATGCATTGGCATCCTTATTGCAGTATAAGAGTTACAACTTCTTGCTTCTCTTATGGATTCTTTCTTGTAATTAACTCTATTGTTGTTTTTATTAAATATGGTAGCAAGTTTCTTTAAAATTAGGTTTTCCTTTCCTGGAATCATCTTCTCTACTGCTGTCTTATTTGGCAGAATGGTTGGGTTCAAACATAAATTGTTTTGTTGGATCAGTGGCTAAAGTTTTGTTTGCTAAACATCTGACACTAGGTATGCTGTAAATGCTGGACAAATGTAGCCATTGTTTATCTTGTTTCCTATTTGTGTCAGATGCTTCATCGGGGTAAAATTTTATTTGTGAAACATAAGTTCTAGAAAACAATTATAAAACCAACAGTATGATACTGAATGTTGGGCAGCTAAAGTTCAACATATCCATAAGATAACTGTTGTAGAGATGCAGATGCGAAGATGCATATGTGGTGATACAATATTGGATAAGATAGAAAATGACCAGGCCAGAAGTGCAAGTAGCACACATAGAGGATAAAATAAAAGGAGGTCGTTTGAGATGGTTTAGCCATGCCTTGTCTGTAGGTGGAATCTATGGTGAGTAAAAAAAAAAAAAGGGCAAGCCCGGCACTAAAGCTTCCGCTATGCGCAAGGTCCGGGGAAGGGCCCGACCTCAAGGGTCTTTTGTAAACAACCTTCGTGGAATCTATGGTGAGTGAAAGTGTTAAAAGGCAAGAGATAGATGTACAATCACATGAAAGGAAGTTGTATTGAAAGACCTACAATTTCATTGAATTAATGTAGACTTCTCTAAATATAGGGCACAAATGGAAACAAAAGATCCATTTAAGTGATACCTACTAGTTGGAAATATGTTTTAAGAGGTGTTTATTTGGTTTCTTTTAAGTGGCTTATAATCTAAAACTTAAAAGCCGTCCCAACTTATGGGGCTTTTTTTTTTTTGGGGGGGGGGGGGGGGTCTTTTGCAGGCCAAAAAAAGTGTTGAAAGGGCCTTTTGGTTTTTTGAGTACTTCCAAAACTAAAAAGGGTCTTAAAAGCTAAAAGCCCCTTAAAAAAAACCAATCCAAACACCCACTTAGTCTTGTTAATATGCTAATTTTGTAGCTATTATTTTTTTAGGGGTAATTTTGAACTTAACGTTGAGTTATATGCCAATAAGAATAGAGAGGACTTTGGAATGGAGTGGATTACATATGGTAAAGCAATGGATGGATCCTGCAGGTGGGTGGCTTTGGAAACAGATTCGGGTTTCGGAAGACCAGAATCCCTTTAAAAGTAAATGCTTTGCCTGGATGGTAGCTAATAAGGCATGTATTACCCATGAGAATCTGTAAACATGGGGCTGGCAAATGAGCTCCAGGTGCTTTCTATGCAATAGAGCCCAGGAAGACAATGGTCGTCTGTTTATGCACTGCAGAGTCACTGATCAACTGTGGCAATTGTTCTTGACCTTGGGGAAAATGAATTGAGTGATGCCAAGGAGTACTTTGGATTTAGTAAGGTTCTGAAACAGTGAGGGAAGGAACGTAAATAAAAAGAAATGGTGGAGGGCTATTCCAGCTTGCATCTGGTGGACTGTTTGGAAGGAAAGGAATGCTAGGTGTTTTGATCCAAACACAGTTCATTACAGAAGATAAAGCTTTAGTGTGTTTTGTCTTTTCATTTCTGGCGTGAAGAATTTTTTGTGTTAGAATCAGAATCTTTATTACAGTTTATGGAGTTTTTGTAGGTAGGAAAGGATAAGTAGGACTTGCTGATCTCTTCTATTAATTTGGATGTTACTTATTCTTCTCTTTTATTTTAATTTGGTATGATGATGACGTAAATTGAGCTTAAATAAGAAACATGGTCAATGAGGATTCATCGTAGTAGTAGCTACTGTCAGACCAAAAAAGGAAAGACTTGGAAGGTTGAACGCTGCACCCTTGTACAACATGTATAAAGTTTGATTATATAAACTCTACTTGATGCTCTTGCTTAATTAACCTCTTTTGGCTGGACAAAGTTGTCTCGAGTCTCTAATACTGAACAGTTTTTGGATTTCATTAGTGCTCTAAATTTTGAAGGAACAAATATATAGGGTCCTACAACTCTCTTCTATTTTTCACCTACTTGTAATTATGCCCCTGTAATTATGCATTTACTTGATGCTTTCTAATGAAAAAACTTCATCGACAGAAAAAAAAAAGAAAAAAAGAAAAAACATTTATACAGTTTGGCAGTGACAGACGCACCATATAAGCTGGCACTATATAAGTTTTTTGTGTTGTGAAATTGCAAATGCAACAGATCTGTTTGTGGTTTCGTGGCTTAATGTATGGTGTCAAAAAGGTAACAGTTCTGGCATTCTCTTTTGAGCATGTAACGTATGAGCCACTTGTAAGGTTGAGCACAGGACATGGCTTCACCTTGTGATCTAGTTGCCACATGAGTTTTCACTGTTTGAGGAAGGGCTTGTAAACATAATGCAGTTGTACGGTTGGGTGTAAGACCATCAAGGCCAGTCATAAGTTGCACTTGTGGGTCTCCATCCTAGCTAGTCAACTCAGACCACAGGGCCAGCATGTAAAAATGTGGTCTAGTTGCAACACGAGTTGTCATTGTTTGAGGAAGGGCTTGTAAACTTAATGCACTTGTACGGCTGGGTGTAAAACCATCAAGGCCAGTCATAAGTTGCACTGGTGGGTCTCCAACCTAGCTAGTCAACTCAGACCACAGGGCCAGCATGTAAAGATGTGGTACTGCTAAGTTTCCGTGCTTCTCTTTTGGAAGGTGAGAAAATGGAGAAGCTGCTGTAGCATTACATCTTGGAATTATACGAAGGATCCCTTTTCGTTTTCATTTTTCCATAGCTCAGAAACAGGGGGGAGGGAGAGAAACCCAAAATAGTATCTTAAAAGTTTGGGATTTCACCTAAAATGGTCCATAATGCATAAGGGTGAAGCACGCACCCCTTGGCCTAGGGTATACATTCAGATCTGGAGGCATACCTAATTAACGATAAGAGCAGAGATCTCCTCTCTCCTTCGGATCCTTTACCTCTACTTCCCTTCCGCTCATAAACAGCCTTCCAGCAAGGAGAAAGAAATAAAGAAGAAAATTCTCAAATTCCCACAAATGGTTTGAATAAGCATTCCTTAGAGAGGGGTTGATTCAATTCAATTTAAATACCAACAGCGACTTCGGCGGTTCTCTTTCTCTTTCGATTCTTCTAATTATTCTTCAAGTTTTCAGAAGTGGTATACTGTATGCATACCATTTATATCTAACGGAACAAATTCGAGAAGACGTCAAAAAGACGTCCCTTTAAGTTTGCATCTTTAGTCCCTCGAGTACAAGGAGGAGGACAAGTTTTCAAAAGTGGTGCACATGGAGTCTAACTCAAGAGAAGATGTCTATCTTTGATGGGAAGTTTCATATTATCTCCTTAAGTTTCTAGATTTATAAAAGAATGACCCAATCGTTTCTCTTCTATAACGAATTGCGCAAATCCAAACTACGAGACTGACAAACCCAATGGAGAAGTTTGTGTGCAATGAATGAGTTTCAGCTGAAGAATGAAGGAGAAATCATGCTCTTTGATTGTATATAAAGCCTTCTGAAGCTTCAGCAATATATTCTGTATTGATGAGCTTTAATTGCCGAATTGTTATGTTAAATGCTGACTTGTACCATTGTGTTGTACTAAATGTGCACCAATGTTGAGAACTTAGAAAACTAGTAGTGCTCCAACTTTTGTGAGGGCCACTTTTGTTGATACGGTCAATCTAAGTGACAGAGTTGAGACTTTTTTCTTAGAATAAGTTGGCAGCTCTATTAGTTAGACAATCTTGTCATTATGCCTCAAACCTTTTCAAGTGCGGAACTCTAATTTTTTGGTTTCCCTGGTTGAGCTTCACTTAGCAAAACCTGATACGTAACTGTTGGACTAACAAGAACTCCTGTTTAATTAATCTTCTTGCTTACCAGAAAAAGAAAAAGTTATATGTTAGGGTGAACTACTTGACCTCCCCTGTGAAACACTGGATTCGATGCAATGTGAAGTGCAACTTCATTATAGTACACAAGTTCCATTTCTTTAGTATCTCCAAATTTCAGCTCCTTCAATAGTTGCTTGATCCATATGAGTACACATGTTGCAACTGCCATAGCCCATTCTGGTGCTGCACTAGATCTAGCAACCACATTTTGGTTCTTACTTTTCCAAGACACCAAATTTCCCTCAACTAAAACACAATATCAATAAGTGGATCGTCTATCAGAGGGTGACGCTGTGCAGTCTGCATCTGAATATCCAACAATTTTCTCATGTCCTTGGTCTTCATAAAGTAGTTCTTTCCTTGGAGCAGATTTTATGAATCGAAGAATGCAAATAACTGCATGGCAATGACTGTCACTAGGAGAACTCAAGAATTCACCTACAACACTAATCAGGAAGCTAATGTCTGGTCGATTAACGGTTAGATAAGTCAACTTTTTACGATTCTCTATCTTTCAGGATCACTAAGAGGCTCCCCTTGACCTGGTAGCAGTTTTAACATTTGGATCCAATGGAGAATCAATAGAGAAACATCAACCATCGATAAAAAGAGACGGACTAAAGAAATCTTAGCCACAGCAGAAAAGGTATCACCATAGTCAAGACCAAAAATCTATGCTCTTGGCGAATAGTTGAGCCATTAGGCAATCAATCTATCCATTAGGACCAACTTTCACTGTATGTGCCCAAAGACAACCAACTGTACACTTATTTGGAGGTAGAGGAATGAGCTCCTAAGTACCACTAGAGCGTAAGGCAGACATTTCCTCATAATCATAGCTTTTTACTAGCCTGGATGAGGAAGAGCTTCACCTGTAGTCTTAGGAATAGACACAGATGATACAAGAAAAAATGGGTCAGTGACAAACATGATAGTTCAGACAAGTATAGATAGGATGAGGGTTATGAGTAGATTGATTACCTTTTTGAGTAGTGATAGAAGGTTAATTGACAAACGATTGATTAACAAAAGGCTGAAGGGACAACTAGGGACAAAAATAACATTATTCAGAGTCAGAAGGTATGTGATTGGCTTGACAGACTTTGATTGTCATGGTCTGAGAACCTTTAGCAGTTTAGCTAATATAACAGTGGCAAGGGACGGAGTGTGAGTAATATTAGTCAATAAAGACTTGTTACTAGAAATGTGGTTAGAAGCACCCGAGTTTATGACCCAAAGGCCAAGTGTGATGGATCGTGAGTTACAAGCAACATGATTATTGGTCTGAGCAATTGAAGCTATTGATGGAGATGTCTGCTTACTGGACTCGTAATGAAGTCATTGTATTCTACCTCAGATAAAAAGAAAAGTTGATTGATTGGATTACCAATGGATTCAGTCTGATCTACGTTAGCGTTCTTTGGTTGACCATGGAGAGAGTAGCAGACATCACATTTACGAACCAATTTGTTACAATAGCCACACCTTGGATGAGGTTTCCCAAAGCTGCCTCCATGTCAATTTACGATCTGAAATGTAGTTTGAGATGCTAGAACAGAAGACACTCGGATGATTAGACGACGTAGGTGATGCAACCAGTTGCAATAATCGAGTTACAAGTCATCCATAGAAGGAACAGCAGGGCTAGCCAAAATTTGATCTTGCACCGAGTCAAGAGCAGATGGAAGTCCAGCAAGTTTAACGACTAAAAACATCTTTGTACATAGCTCCAATTGCTTTTTCAACACTGGAGTAACGGGCATCAACTCAGTAAACTCTTCCATAACCGCCTGAATCTATCCAAGATAAGTAGAAATATCCGAATCCTACTTCTTAAGGTTAGTCAACCGAGAAATAACATTGTAAAAATGAGAGATGTCATTTATGTATAGCCCACGAGCCTTTTCCCAAATTTAAGAAGCAGGTTTGGAATGGTCAGAACAATGGCATCAACTTTGAATCAATATATTTCCATAATAGACTACATCAATCTTCTCCCAGTCGCTGTTATCGTTTTCATCAACATCCATAGCCTGTTTAATCAAGTGGTCCTGAACGCCTTGTCCATTGCTCCAAAACTGAATGGAGGAAGACCAAGATACGTAGTTCGCACTACCTATCAAGGGTTCAGTGGTGATGGAGTGGTTTGCGTTATTGGAAACCATAGGCTTAGAACTAAAAATATATGAATTGAGGAACATAATATAGATGTAACCCAAATCTGGAAAATCTGCTAGTGTGAGAATCTGGGAGAAAGAACTGGGCAGTCACCGGAAAAATCAGATCTGACCGCTGGAAACAGGTTGGAATCAATTGCAACTAGTGTCCATATGCTCGGAATTGAGGAGAGACCGTCACAACCCGACACTACAGGTCATAATGGTGCCTGTTAGTCCCGCCTACAGGCAAGCCAACCTAATAACAAAGATAACCTGTCTAGCACACTATGTATGACTATAGCTAAATAGCAACAATCAAGCCAAAGACCGCCTATCCCAGAACCTGGAAGTCAACTGTATGAAGCTACTATAGACCAACATAATAATATAAAGGCCCCGAATTACACAAATACAATACAAGCCAAAATTATATACATAGGCTAGTGTCTAGATACGAAGACAACCAACTAGACAAAAGGAGACTGTAGAAGATCCCAAAAGCCGCTTGTTGTTCACCAAAAGTCTCCTGGAAGAACAATGATAGGTCGAAGTCAGCGAAGATGGCTCGTGCTCGGACCTGCACCATGGGCAGATGTAGAAAGTAGGAGTGAGCACCAATATGACGTACCCAGAAAAAGAATAATGAATAGAAAGGAATAATGGTTTGTGGCCGTTTGAGTGAAAAATAGTAATGTTGTTGGAATAACTAGACTATGCAATATAAACACTGTCTGCAGAACCAAAATTCAAGTGATAGCTGTCTAGAGATTCAAGCAACCCAACTACCAAACAAGGTGACACATGTCTGTACCACAGATGCAACCAGGACGAGGTCAAGGTATAGAAATGTACGTAGGTGTAAGGCTTTAATGTCTATGCCTGTATGTCGATTGGCTCCCATAAGCCCAGAAGGTACACCTACGCACAATGAAGGGTGAATAGATGTAAGGCTACAAATGTCAAGTCTGACCTGAGCTCCTAACCCAATCACATACACGTAACCCAATTCTAATAGAACCATCTAGCTGGAATGCCTCAATACTGATACAAAGCTGAACCGGGCCGTACTAACTGAACCATGTGGGACAGGTAGGTAAGCTGGTGTAAGATACTATCTAACCTAACCTTATATGCCCATCAGGCCCCCATAAGCCCAATGGGTACCCGCTCACCAAGTAGCCAAGTATATATCAATCGATCCCAAACAATCAACCATATCTGAACCAGTAACCCAATTCTGAAGGTAAGAGGGGAACATAGAGCGCGGACCTCGAAACACGGATGTGGCCCCATGAAGTACCCTGGTCTGGACTGGACCTCAGGCAATACTCTGGACTGGACATCAAGGCGTGGTGAACTCATGCAATACCCTGGACTGGACATCAGGGCATCGCTTGGACCGCAAGCATTAGGCTATTTCCTGGATTCCAATACAACTACAGACCTGACATCGCACCGGTGATGCATAGGATGTAACCGAAACTGTACCATACTTAACCCAAATCTGCTAAGCCGATCTAATAGGATATATGCCTCTCAAATCACATCGTCTGCATTTGTAACAACTACTAGCTCTAAATAATGCAAGCCTAGGGCATCACTAGCCTAAGCCTAGGCCCAACAAGTTAACTTGTAGAACCAAGACAACAACATACAGGCAGGATACCACATAGAATCTCACAAGTGATCAGAAGTATAACCAACAACCAGGATTCCAGGATACAACATATTTCTTCGTATTACATAGTCCAACAGGTTTAGTAGGTGTTTAGATAGTCATATGTGTCAGTCTAACAGTGCAATTTACCCATGTAGCCTCTAACTGTGCTCGTTCTAAACTTCCCGGTCTTTACCAAATTCATTGTAAAAGTTATAGCCTATAACAGATTCATTTATAGCCACACAACAGTAAATCTAATTATTACAACAGAACGGTCATTAATGTGCTCAAACAGGAATTACAACCACAATTCAGTATAATAACTTTTAATTCAACAGTTTCCAACAATATTAGGCAACCACTAGAGTGGATAACCAGAAACAAAGCAACTAACCTATATACGGCTCACAAGTTCATTTGGCAACCACGAATATCAGCTTGTACAACAGATTCAACAGATATAATCTCAACTACAAACAACAACATACGCAGTGGAATCCCACAAGTGGGGTCTGGGGAAGGTAAAATGTACGCAGACCTTACCACTACCTCATAGAGATAAAGAGATTGTTTTCGGAAAATCCTCGTCTAAAAGAATCGATCCCTATAAACAGAATGTACCAGATATGAAAAAGAAGGGAAAAAAGGGAAAAAGGAACAAAAAGGAAAAAGAAAAATGACTAATAATGAAAAGCAGATGATAGTATGTAAAATACGATAAAAGTAAACAAATATAAGACGCATAATGATAACTTAGGATATAGAGACACGACTACTCCTACTAACTTACTATAACACAAGGTCATACATGGACCTACTCCTACTAGCCTTGTTAGCCTTCTACCCCAATAAGCGACCTCCGCTCCTTTCTATCTAAGGTCATGTCCTTGGTGAGATGAAGTTTCGCCATATCTTGTCTGATCACCTCACTTTAATACTTCTTCGGTCTACCTTTACCCCATCCGTGTTACCCCTAAATCTAATCTCTCATACCTTCTAACAGGTTCATCGGTACTTCTTCTCTGCACATGTACAAACCATCACAGTCTCGCTTCCCTCATCTTGTCAGCCACCGGGGCCATCTCTATCTTCTCCCGGATGGTCTCATTCCTAATCTTATCACTCCTGGTATGTCCACACATCCATCTCAACATCCTTATCTCCGGGACCTGCATCTTCTAAACATGTGAATTTTTAGTTAGTCAATGCTTCACTCCATGTAGCAGAGACGGTCTAATCATCATTCTGTAAAACTTGCCTTTAAGTTTAGGTGGTATCTTTTTATCGCACAATACTCCAGAGGTAAGCCTCCATTTCGTCCATGCTACCCCAATACGATGTGTGACATCATCATCGATATCGCCACTATTCTAGATATAATCTCAACTATAGCAGGAAATCAATATACAACCTCAGTATGGTTAATCTCATTGCCATAACTTCTAATGTAAAACGTTTAGCAAATACGGTCTCTAACACAACAAGTATAGTCTTTAACTCAGCGTAGCCAACAAGTACGGTCATTTACGCATCAACAAGCTTAGCCTACTTGGATGCTGATCACGTGCGCTCCTGTCCAATCCACAAGGGTCGTACTCCTCTTAGCATTTTCAAACTGCTGTCAAACTGTCAAAAATAGAATCACAATGTCAATATGGTCATTTTGACATTTAAATCATAGGAAATGAGCTTAGATCAGTTTTCGGGCCAAAAAGCGGGCCATAGCGAAATTATGAAACAAAGCCCATATAATATTCTCTAACTTCCCTGAGCTTGCACCTCAAATTCGGCTCAATTCGAGGTCTAAAACGATACAAAATAGTCCAAAAATAGAAAAACATTTTTTATCGGGAAAATTATGTTTCCAACAGTTTCTTTATCAATTTCTTCAAAATACAGTAAAATCAGCAGAATCCGACTATACCACGATGTTTTTACTGAAATCCGATTCGAAATGACCTAGAAATCACATTTCGAAATTTTCGATAAACAACATTAATATGGCAACAGCTATTTCATCAATTGACCTTATAATGCAGCAAAATCTGGAGAATCCAATAACACCACGATGTTCGCCTCGAAAAGATCTTCAATTTGGACTAAAGTTCCACTGAATTTCGATCTCGAACGTGAAAGATATCAATATTTAAAGTTTTCGACAATGAACAACAGTATCTAGTAGAAAACCACAAAGTTTACCTCGAACGGCATGCCAAAAGCAATTTTTGACCCTTCCACGATGTTCCTCTTGAAAAACATCCAAGTTAGCCTTTTGAATCACTAAAATCGGACGAAAATGAGTTCGGAAATGATATGGGAAGTGGGAGGAATATATACCTAAGTTCCTCGAGATAAGCCTTATATCCATGTACTGTCACGTTGCTGACACATGGCAAAGCCAGATTGCGCCACTTGTTAGCACTACATCGTGCCACATCATCGCCCCACTTCTACAACTATTCAACCCTTTTTTTCGATGTTTTGGGCTTGGTCAAAATTTGATTTTCGCAAACGAACCATGTAACCTTACGACATTCTGGATCCAATGGCGCAGACGAAATTTTCATCGTCATGATCCGATGTGGGTCCTACTTCCTTATATCCAACTTGTAACGGAAAGAACTGAGGGGGTTAAATTGCATTCGGAAGTCCTCGATACCAAATGAAGGGTCGTTCTAGACCAAACTTGACGTTCCGGAGCTGATCGCGTTATCAGAATTCCCATCCGGGCACATTTACCAAGGATGTTGACTAAAGTCAATTATAAACACATTCCAAAGGCTACATTTGCAAACCTCAGTATAACTAACATGAAACATATCCCTAACCTACTTTGACCATTCTGGAGCTTATGGAACTGTCATAATTTGTTGCGAGGCTGTTTACTTTGACTTTACTGCTAACTCACTTCCAACTTTAGCCTGCCAATATTACGAAAATTACACATCTTTCAGACTAGCTATAGGGCAATCGAAGTATTAGCGCCACCGAGTCACAAATGACTCGGGATCACTACAAGCAAGCCTAACTAGCGCAAAATACCCAAAAAGCATAAATGACCAAGAGGGTCATTACAGAGACCCTATGGGAAAAAGAAACTCGTCGGAGAACTGATTGGAAGATGGCTCACAAGCCAGCGCGTGAGACGGTAGTCGCCGAAATCTGACTGCTCCAAATGGTGCGTGGGCTGGTTTGTGGTGGCGGAGCTGACTGGGTTTTGCTCGTGCTAGTGGTTCGACTCTCATGGTGGTGTCAGTTTAATCACAACATCTCTGAAAAATAGTCTTACCACCAAGTAAAATAGACCGAGAAGAAAAACGAGTTTGAATTCCTCTCCCAATATCCCGGGCCTTAAGCATGCTCTGATACTATGTGAACTTGAAGAGAAAAGTTAGCTTGATTATTCCCTCAAGCTATTAGGGTTTAAATAGCTAAATTTACATGTCCTAGGAAGGTACAACAACAACACACCCAGTGGAATCCCACAGGTGGGGTCTGGGGAGGATAGAATATACGCATCTTATCACTGCCTCATAGAGGTAGAGAGGCTGTTTCTTGGAACCCTCGTCTCAAAAACCCATAAGCAGAATAAACTAGATATGACAAAAATGAAAAGGAAAAGAAAGGAAATGAAAAGAGTGACTAATAATGAAAAGCACATGATAGTATGTAAATACGATAAAATCAACACATATAAGACGGCCTAAGAAGGTAAGGAAAACAATACAAATCAATATCTGTCTAATGTTTACATTTGTAGTAGACAATAGTAATGAAAAAAATGTGAAGGTTGTCTTCAGCCTCTATTGGGTCAATCACTCAATCTATCCTACTTTACTGTCCAACTGGACCACCATTAGTGCCAGCAGCCTTTCCACCTCACTCTGCCAGTAGCCTCTCTACCTCACCTCTTTATCTGTTGAACCATTTTCGTGCTCCTCTTCCTTCTCCCCTACATTAGCCAATCTTACTATCTGTTCTTCCATCCAAGTTGACCACCGTCTCCCCTCGTAACCAGCCCCATTCTATTCTCTACTCTTTCGGGCTTGCAACCCCTTCCCTTCCTTACGCAATGCAATACACTCCTCTTGTTTTCCATTTGCCATGTTCCTTCCATCCCCCATGTCATTCTCCACTGCGACCCCCTTCAATTATCCTCCTGTTCTGCCTAGCCCACTCTAATTTTCCTTTCCTCTTTTGTGAACATATTTTAGTCTCATCATATCCTGTCCACCATAACCCCTTCTTGCCTCAACCTACACATCTACTCATATTTCGTTGTTTAATTTTTCATTTTCCTTTTCTCTTTTCAAATTTGCCGCAAAAGTAAATGGACAGGTTTGTTAAGTTTTCTTCAAAGTTAACACTGTTAGCTTGTACCGTGACAAATGGAGTTTATAATTTATTTTTTTCAAGTTAGAGGGGAGGTCGAAAATGTGATACCTTTCATATTGGAGGGTACACACATTAGTTTTAAAGTAGGGGAATATCCAAGTATTTTGCCCAAGATTACATTATTGAAAGTAAGTGCTTTTTGAGTTTCTAAGAAGTCCTCTTGTTTCAGTTAAAGGTAATTTTGGTTCATTTAGCTCCTTAAAACACTAAAGATTTAGCGTTATATGTCTCGAGGAGATTGTAATATGTCTAGATTGTAGGCCAGTATAAAAAAAAATAAAGAAATCCTTTTATTTGCTTATACTCTTGAAGAAAGAAAAAAAAAATTCCACTTTGTATAAGTAGTTAAATTGATTAAGCTCATATATGGAACACTGGAACTTTTGGTAGTACTAGCTGAGGGAACGTGCGTTGCACGTTTATCTCAAAATATTTCATACAAATTTTATATTGCAAATGACATATTTTATCCCCTTCAACTCTATTGGTATTTATTAAAAAATATGTATATCATTTTTATGGTAAAAGGTACATGCATTTTTTTTTTAATAAAAAAAATACATAATTATAAACTTGACTAAAAGTGCATAAAGTAAAAATAACTTACAAATACAATGAGGATACTAAAATACTATATGCTAGGCTAATGTATACAAAACAACAATTCACTATAAATTCTCAATAATAATAATAATAAAACAATAAAAAGTTGTGCAATAAATATTAAACAAAACAAATAAAAAGAGACAAGAGAAGAGAGCATAGAAATTTTCTCATATATATTTTTTCAATTGTTTTAAGTGTGTATAATATTGTGTCAAATGTCACTATTTATAGGATAATATTGAGGAACACAAAAGGTTGTCATGAATATGACATTAATCCATTTGAGATCATGGATGAGAGGTGGGAGTAAAAATCATAATTAGTATAATTAGTGAGAGTTACATATATTTACATAATAGAGAGTTAGTGAATGATTGTCAAAGAAAAAATATATAGAGTCCAATGAACTTGAAGATCAATATATAACACTAATAATTAAATTATAAAGCAAATAAGTACACTTCAATTGCTAAAACGTATAATGTGATATTATTGTTAATTAACAGAGGTTGCATATCAAATGTAAAGCAAATAAATACCACCTTAATTGTTAGAAACATGACTTTTGAGCTTCTTGAACAAAACAATAACAATAACATATCCAGTGGGATCGCACAAGTGGGGTCTGGGGAGGGTAAAATGTAAAGACCTTACTACTAGCTCATAGAGGTAGCGAGGTTGTTTTTGGAGAACCCTTGTCTCAAAACTAATGGAGAAAAGAAAAGATAATATAGTAGAAAAAAGAAAAAATATGTCTCTTGCTCTTAAAGAATATTACATTAGATAATAGTAACAACAACGTGACAATCAGAATTTTTAAAATATCATACAAATGCTTAATAGAAAATTAATAAACAAAAAGGAAAAAATTTAGTCCCACCAAAATGAGTTTAATGCATATGAATATTATTAGTACAAACTTAATTATCATTTCATTGCTCCAGATTCATTGAGCTATTTAACATTTCAGTCATTTTGTGGAAACTAAAACGGAAAACACACATTTAATATTAAGGTATTTAAATGATTGTTTTTTGAAGTTCTTTTCATTTATAGCATATTACTTCCTTAACATAATATTGTACATATATTCACAATAAGTATTAAAGGAAAGAGCAACTCTAAGAAATTGAAAGGACTACATAAATTTTGTTTCTCAATTAAATAATTCATTGTTATTTAATGTTCTAAAAATATTTATTCTAATATAAGTTTTCTTTTAATAAATAAATATTATAGAAATAGTTTTAACTTGAAGGGTAAAATGGTAATTCAACTTTTAATTTTGGATCTTTTCACTTTTAGTTATACTAGTTTTTGGACACGTGCTTTGTACGTGTATCCCATGTAAGTTTTTATAAATCTATTAGAACGTTTAAAATTTTATGAAAACATGTGTGGTTTGAACTTTGGTTAGTATTTAACTAACTTCCAATGAAGTCACAAATGGCTAATTCTAATTTGAGTCCAACTAAAAAACTTACAACAATCAGAAATTTATGAAAAACTAAATTCAATAAGCCTAATAAAGAGAAAACAAAAAAATAGAGAAGAAAAATTTTCAACATATATATCGCTCGTAAGACTTTAATAATAACAATGTATGAAAAAAAGAAATATATAGAATCAATACATAATTTTGGTGTGATATTGTCGATATCTTCTCTCCAACCAATCAAAATTCAAAAATCTTCTACATCACGAACTAAAGCATAAAACAAATAATACAATAGTGTTAAGTGCTTCACTATTTTAACTATAGAATGCGAAGGATGTCCTAGGTGAGAGTCCTATGAAACAAAAAAAATGAATTATATAGATAAAAATTGGGGGAATATCAAAAGATATCTTAAAACCTTTAAATTAAATAGTTGTAGGTTATGAAGAATATGAAAAGTAAGAGTTATGAATATGAAGAGTAACAGTTGAATAAATAATTAAATATGAGTTAGACTTTATAAAAGGACTTTTTAAATTTTTTTTAATGGTATTGTTGTAATAACTTAATTTTGTAAGGATATTTTGCTATTTTAACTTTCAACTTTTTTGTTCCCACTTTTAGTAAATACAAATTTTATATTGTAAATGACATGTTTTATTCTCTTCAAAGTCTATTGGTTTTTAGTAAAAAAAATATATCATTTTTATGATAAAAAGTACATATATTTTTCTAATAAAAAGCAAACATCCTTAATATTTACTTGACTGAAAGTGCATAAAGTAAAAACAACTAACTACTTTACAAATACAATATTCAAATGAGGATACTAAAATACTATATGCTAGTCTAATGTACACAAAACAACAAACCACTATAAATTCTCAATAATAATAATAATAATAATAATAATAATAATAATAATAATAATAATACTAATCATAATAATAATAATAATAATAATAAAACAATTGAAAGTTGTGCAATTAATATTAAACAAATAAATATAATGAGACAAAAGACGAGAGCATAGAAACTTATATATATCT
>JAPFFP010000070.1:16551299-16565667 GCA_026153255.1 Solanum medicagineum
TTAATAAAAAAAGAGAGAACAATAATAACATTATAAACATGTTTGTGATAAGTAATATGCAATTTGAAGTAAAAAAAAATTACAATTCTAGCTCAACAGAAAATAATAGAGGGTTGGAAAAAATACCTAAAACATAGGAATAGAAGATTATATGTTTTCTCTTAACTAAAGTCTTCACCTTAATAAAGAATCCCACAATAAATAAATAGGAGAAGAAAAGACTCTTATAAGAGAAAGTTTGAGTTATATTATACAATCTAAAAGCACGAAACTAAGAGAACAAATATCACTTCACAAAATATTTATTACTTTCAATTGGCTTTTCACTTACTCTACTCAGTTGGTTGAAATGTAAGTTTCAATCTGTTGTCTTTTCAATCGTCCTATTTATTTACAATGTGAATTTATTTTTCAGGTAATAAAAATATTAAGTCATTTTTATATAATGTTATATATATTGAGATAATATTAATTCCCACTTTTAATGTGTGTATATGTATATATGATATGATTAACTAATATAAAATTAATATTCAATAAGTAATGACATAAGAGTAAATAAGTAATGGCATAAGGGCAAAAGGATAATCCAACTTTGAGGTTAGGATCTTCCCACTTTTAGTTATATATGATATGATATGATATATGATGATAATATAATATGATATGATGATATGATATGATATATGATCTTGGTGCATCATCAATGAAATAATTTTTTATTACAAATACCATACTATAATGTGTGTATTTTTAAATCTACTACTCCCTCCGTCCCATTTTATATGGCACCGTTTGACTTGACACGATGTTTTAACAAAAAGAAAGACTTTTCAAACTTGTGGTCTAACATCGATAGATATTTTTGTAGGGTTGAAAATCATTTCATTAAGGATAAAAAGGGAATTTAAAAGTTAAATTGTTTCTAATTCTAGTAAGGTGATATTCTTTTAAGGACGGACTAAAAAAGAAAGGGTGTCACATAAATTAGGATGGAGGGAATATTAAAATGCTCAAACTTTTATCACATATTTTCTGTAAGGAATGAGTAGTTTATAGCTTTAAACAAGTAGTGGGCCATGTCCCTTTTTCTGTTCCAAGACGATGTTGATCACACCATGGACATATATAATCTTCCTGACGTCACAAAACTGCTATTCACTTTTTTCTGGAGTTCTCTTGCGGTGGAGTATATGAACACGACAAACTAGATTTCTACCGTGGACAAGCTACAAGATGGTCCTGATTCTCCCTCCCCTTCTCATTCATTTTCTCTGTGCTTCTCTTCTCTTCTTTAGCTGATCATTCGTTCTTTTCTTTGAGGAGAGAAACCTGTTAGTGGGTCTCACAAAATAAATCAGCTTGCCTCATTATTTAAAAAAAACTCATTAAGAATCATCCAGCCTTTGTTCCTTAAAGTATTCCCTGTTTATAAGTGTGTCCTTCTAATTTTATCTCTGAAGGTGGAAACAACAATCTTTTTGTTACCCAATCATTTTGCTAATACTGTACTTCCTTACATTGTTCTCACTACAGTTTCCACAGCATAACTGCTTTGAAGATCTATATTCAGAGTGGTTTAGATTCACTGGAAAGTTCGAGGGAATCTTTACTTGTTAAGCTTTTGGAAATTGACCAGACAATGGGCAATCCTAGGAAGGATGATATTGCTCGTGTTAGATACTGTCCACAATGCTATGCTGATTCTGAAGGGGTATTGTGTGTTCACTGTGAACTAAATGACTTGTTCCAGGTTTGATTTTCTAGTTTCTTCTTTCTTTTTTTGACTATTGAAGTTATGCCATTAGGCATCTAAATTTTTTGATGCATACTATATTCTCAAATTTTCCTCCCATTACCTCTCTCTGGGTTGATATGGTGTAGTAATTTTGTGCTATTGTTGTACTTTCTCCAGGTTTATGAAGCCAGACTTTTCCGTCTTAACAAAGGGAAGAGTGGAGAGGTGATTACATCTGCTGAGGAGGCCGTAGATCTGCAGAAGAAGAAGTCTCAACTGAATCGTTTCTATACAACTTTAGCCCGAACAGACAGGAATTCAGGTTCAGCTACCACTGAATATGAAGATTTTGGAAAGAAGAGGGACCTAGAGAACATTTTGGTGCGTAATGGTTATATCTTTGCTTATTCCAGAAAAAATGATTGTTCACTCTAAAGCAGCACTAGGCTTTGCACTTTTCACTGCCAAAGACTGGAAGGAGTTAGATGTTCTTTGAATTTTTCAAATTTTGGTGTTCATAGTAGTATAGGATTTCTTGAACCAATGATTGGAAGAAGCTACAGTTGTATCTACTATTCAGTAGATGTTTGGACATGCGATTTCACCTCATGATTTGAGATCATGAGATAACATCAGCATTTGGACATGCGATTCCATTTCATTATTTCAAATCATGAGATGAAATCCCATTCAGGAAACAGCCTCTCTACCCCTATGAGGTAGTGGGAAGGTCTGCGTACATTATACCCTCCCCAGACCCCACTTGTGGGATTTTACTGGGTATGATGATGATGATGAGATGAAATCCCAAATCCTACAAAAAGCTTGATTTGAGAATTCCATATCATGATTACACATCTTTCAAATACAAAAATTATCTCACAAGTTTATGTTTTGGAAAAAAAAGGAACACCATTTTATATTTACATAATATTTTGCGAGAACACTAAAGGAGTGATAAGATATTCACGGAATATGAACATGATGATATATTTACTAATGATAATGACCAACAAACGGCTCAAAGTAAAGAGTAGCACATACAACTCATGTTCAATTTTATTTTTTTATTGAACTAATGTTCGATCAATAAATATTGATATTTTTTTAGAATATCTTTGTGATAGTATATTATACTTTTATTATGGACTTCTGTTTATTTGGTAAAGATTATATAAAAAATTGGAGAAATTTAGATAGTTTCCACAATTTATATACAACTAAAAAACCCAAATTGTATGCCTAAACAAAACTTCAACTTGATCTGATCTGATATGATTTCATCTCATAATTTCATCTCAGATGGTCAAAGGGCCCGTAATGTGCTTATTAACTTATAAGTGCTCTAATGAAGGAATTAAGCTCTGATACTTTGCTGCTGTCAATTCCTCTTGTAACTTCTGTGTTGAGATTGCTGTTAACGTTGCTCAGCCTGAATGGTTTCATTATTAGTATTATTATTTTTACCTTGAATGAACCTCTCACATCCACCCTGCAGTAAAAAGTAACATATTTATCAAGTTCATATATTTGATGAAGAGAGATTCGACAATATACTACTTAGAGTTGCATGCAAACATAGTTAATGTTATGACGCCAAGTTAAATGCCTCTTATCTTTCACAGAGTTTGAATTTGCATTTGCAAATTGTGTCTCCTGATATAACATATATTAGAAAATTTCTGTATCTTTTGCCTGGAATAATATGAAAATTTTGGAGAGTAAGTTAGGTACTATCTCTCCATCTTTGGTTCTCTAATTCCTGTCATCAATTAGGATACGACCTACATAGTTCGAGTTTTAATGTATGAAATCTTTAATGATTGTGCATTTAATAGGTGTCCAAAG
Organism: Solanum medicagineum; assembly: GCA_026153255.1. Taxonomy (NCBI): domain Eukaryota; kingdom Viridiplantae; phylum Streptophyta; class Magnoliopsida; order Solanales; family Solanaceae; genus Solanum; species Solanum medicagineum. Next base: position 16,554,886 of record JAPFFP010000070.1, read on the forward strand.
CTCCATCTGATTTGGAAGTAGTGTTGGGCCTTATCAAGAGCAACTCCAAGGGCCTTTTAGATGCTGAAGGTGTATCGGCTGCCAGAAAGCAGCTGCAGCTTCTTGAGGTATCTCTGGATCAAAACCTCCGTCAGAACAGTTATCTTTTTAATCTGGTTTGCCTTCGAGATCTCTTCTATTCTTAAAGGAAAGGAAGTTTTCTATTTATGGGCATAATATTCTATTGAAGTCTGTTCAAGACAAAACCTTCACGGCCAGCATCTTGACAATATGTATCTTTATGTAAGGTAATTCATCCTATGGTTCTTTGTAGGGGATGCGAAAGGAGTATGCACAAGCACGGCTCCTGGCAACAGCTCAAGCCCATGTTCTACGGGCTCATGATGAGATTTTGATGGCAACTTCTCGACTACGCCTAAAAGAAGATGAGAATGACAAATCTATTGATGCCTTGGATCCGGGAGAATTAGATGCAGCCAGTGCTGAATGGTCTAGCGAGAAGTTTTTCTTTTTATCTTCTTTATCAAGGATAAAGGGGCAGCTTCGATACTTGAAGGTAACAACAGAAGGTTCAGAGTTCTCCTTCGTTCTATATGAAGATTGTTATGAAATTCAGTAGTCATCTGGATGTGTATTCATATACGCTCTCAGTAATAGACATTACTAGAAGTCGACATTTGTAATTAAACCAATATGTTCTATGAAACTTCCATTCAGTTTGTATTTACCTCATTTGTATATTGAACCACTTCAATAGGAATAATATTTGCAGCATTTTTAGGCAGCAAGTCCTAGAAGTAATACTCCCTCCGTTTTAATTTGTTTGTCCTATTATAACTTGACACAGAATTTAACAATGTAAACAAGACATTTTAATCTTGTGGTCTTAAACCTGCCAGGTGGAATGTTAAAGATGAAAAGTTGCTAAAAAGGGAAAGAAGATTTGTTTTTAAAATGGACTAAAAAGGAAAGTATGACACAAATTGAAATGGAGGGAGTAAGGAATTATCCAAAATAGGGACTGTAACTATAGTTTGCAGAAGTTGTGAAACTAATTCTTAAGGCTGTGGGTTATATGTTGGTAAGGTGCCAAGTCTAGATTCATTTCTTCTAATTCTAGAAAAGATGTTTGATACTCCTGATGTTGCCATGGTTTTCTGTTCCTAAATGGTCCTGAAACGTATGCAAGAAAAGAAAAGGTGAAAAACACTTGAGTCTAGGTTTGTCCATGTATTTCTTTTGGCTTGTAGAACGAACTTTTTTCTTTCTTACTCCTCTATTGCTCCCCCATTTTTGCTTTTCAAATTTTAGAGGCAGGTACATCCATTTTCCGTTATTACTTACTCTTTTATCAGAAATACAAAGAGAATACCAGCTTAAGTGACTTTGGATGTCTAATTGGTTGACATCAGAATCATATAAAGCTTTGCTGCCCATTTATATTTTAAGTTTGGAAGCAACTGCTTATTGTTTGCATTAGCTTGTTTTGAACTTATTTTGTGCGTTCACATTCCTTTGGATATTATCTTTCGCAGGGTTTGGTACAATCCAAACAAAATAACCATCTTGCTGCAAGTAGTGAAAATTCAACTGTTACTCAATCCACAACTGTTGCAGCGTCTCATGCAGAAGAAAAAAAGGACTACCAAGCTATTATTGAGGAAGATGCATGCCCTGTATGTCAAGAGAAGCTTGATAATCAAAAGATGGTGTTCCAATGTGGGCATGTCATTTGTTGTAAATGTAAGTTTCTCATGACCTTGTATCCCCCTTTTGTGCTTCCAAGTCTCTGTAGTTCCAATTGTACTATTTATATTACCAAGTTATATATTACCAAGAATAGCTGCATTTTGAAATCTTGGTTCTAAAACTGCTGTTGCTAGCAAGCTGTATGCACTTTATATAAGGATTCTAGAAACTGAACCTTCCCGCTGCTAAAATGTAAAATACATTCCAAGGACACGACTAAATAGTATATGCCATGAAAATGGGATTTTTAGTTATTCTAATATAAGATCATTTTCATTTTACTAAGCTAAGTGACACGGGCCGAGAGTCTGGCGCGCAGCGTGCGCCCGTCCGGCGCCCCGAGGCGTCCCATACCGCCCCGTGGCCAGCCTGACCTTATCGCGTACCGACTGGTTTCGCCCTGCCATGGGCTCATCAGGGAAGCGCAATAGCTCCCGACCAGTTGTGCCCTCAGTATGATCAGCTCCCTTCATAGTCATGTCCAAGACAAGCGACAAGCTCCCCAAACTTAATCGGGTCGGCATGCCTAACTCGGCCAAGCTAATGCACTTAGGGCAAAACAACGCCTTATTGCTAATGTCGTTCCCCACCCATAGCAGCTTGAAACAGTCGGCACGTACGCCTTGCGTGGCCCTTCACGGTTACGAACTCTAGGGCCGTAACATAAGTGCCTGTACAGGACTATTTTCTTTTTCTTCCTTTTCCTTCTTTATTGATAGGTGATACTCTTCCACATTAGTGAATGACAGATTTCTGAAGAACATTTTCCCTACTGAGCAAAAGAGTATAATTTGTAAATAGACATGTTTCTGAATATTCTGGGGTGAGATAAAAGCAGATCCTGGGTTGATGTTAGTTTAGAGAAGTTATCTTCACTTTGAAAGTATGATAGCAGTTCTTTAGTGTCTACTGTTAATATACACATCAATTAGTACACTTCAATTTCAAGGTAGTTTAGCTCAGCTATATGAATCTTCTATGTCCATTCCATTCTATTAGACCCATTTCATTCAAATACTATGAGTTTATTTTTTGAACCAATATAGAGGTTCCCAGACTAAATACCTCTACATCTCATGCTTATCCCTACAGTGGCATACAAATCTATGAATAAGAGATTGTTGGTAAGAGTTATCCAAAGCAATCTCCAGAACAGTGTTTCAGTCCCCCAAATCTCGTCTGAGTCTATTGGAATCTGTATTGCTCAAGTTGGAAAACTAGTCAACTTAATGGAATTAAGAAACTAGTATGCATATGAGGAGTTAGCCTCCCCAGTTTGCATAAGGCTGACAAGGTATGCCACTTTTTGGGTTCTGCAGTTCAGCCTGCAATTTTGAGTTCTGTGGTTGTCCCTATTGATATAAAGTACTCACGGAAGGTCAACTATCACAAATGGAAAGGGCGCTGGAGGGAAACTTTCTCCAGGATGTGCTAATGAACTGTAGCTAATGCTTTGGAGAAGAAACTAACAACAATAAAAGAATGAGTTTGTTTCTCATAAAAATTCTGATATCATGTGAGATATAAGAGTAGAGTGGGAGAATGCATGGAGTATCTTCCGCTTTAGCTACTGACACTGTATACAGTACATAAATCTGGTTGAAATAGAAACATCTCTTTCCTATTTCTAGTTACCCAGTTTTGTTTCATGACTTATTTAACAATACCAAGAAGGGGAAGAAGAAGCATTACTGCTGTTGAAGGAAGAAACCCCCCTTTGGCTTATTTATTCTTCCTGGTCTTTGGTTCTCATCTGTACGGCTTGCTGCATTCTCTCTCTGTTCCAATTTATGTTGCACTCTTTCCTTTCTAGTCTTGTCTCAAAAAGAATGCCACCTTTCTATATTTAAAACATCTTATCTTTAAAATTTCCTTTCTAATCTTAATGAAATGTTTCATAGCTATACAAATATCAGAGGTATATTTAGACCGCAAATTTTGAAAGTCTTCCTTTTACTCTGACTTTGTGCTAGATCAAACAGTGCCATATAAAGTGGGATGGAGGGAGTATTTAGATGTTTTGTTTTGATTCCTGAACCAAAGTAGAGATCCTGGCCATTTTACATGCTTTGGATGTGGGGTACTATCTCAAGTATCTTTTTACACATGTGGCTAGATCTGATCCGGCTATCTAATTTTACAGTTTTACAGTTGATGTGCTCATCTTATCTGCACTTTAGGATTTCTTATTTGTGCCAAGAATTTCGTTCCTACTATCTGTTTTATCATTGTGCGCTTTTTCATTTTTATTTTGAGTGTGCCCCTAAATTGAGAGGTTTTGGGCATTGCGGGAAGAGAAGGAAGAATAACCTTCCTTTCAGCAGAAACAACATTCGAGTTAACACAGCCTGGGCAAACTATTTCTTTGTGGGGTTGTAGAAAGTTACAGAACCTGCATATCAGCATATCCATGTAGATTTAACTTGAAAAATGCTATAAACATTTTTCTGTTATGTGAGGAGTGCTAAAGATGGATACTTCGCTCTAATTGTGATGGTTGGCATTGCAGGTTTGTTTGCAATGACTGAGAAGAGATTATCCCTTCATGGGAAGCCTCAGGTTAACTGGTTAATGTGCCCAACTTGCAGACAGCATACTGACTGCAGAAATATTGCTTATGCTGTTGAAGGACGGAATAAGTCATATCCATCTTCTTCTATAGTCTCTGAGAATTCTGAAGCTTCTATAAATGTGCAAGGTTCATATAGTACAAAGGTATTCCTTACTTTTGTATTCAAGATTCAAATTCTATCATTTATAATTGAATTGTACTTTCCGATCAACTTCATTTGACTCAAAATTATTCAATCTACTCCCTTCCTCCCATAATAGCTCTTATATCCTGTCTGGCCAAGCTTCTTGGATGCTAAAAGCATCTTTGTTTAAAAGGAAAAACACTTATATTTGAGGTGCTTGACCAATAAATAAGTACTTTTGAGCAGCAGGAGAAGGTGAGAAACAGTTTTTCTGTTGTTGAGAAGAAACTACAAATTTCTGCGTTTTCCAAGAAACAGAAGCAAAAAATTAATTTTTTAAGAAGAAAATATCCTTTCCTTAATCTTTGTCAAACTTTAATATTTGTCAAACTTTGTCAAACTTTAATATTCAACTAAGAAGAAAAATTAATATTTGTCAAACTTTCGTTCAGTAATTTAATACATCTTTCTTTCATTAATTTAATACATCTTTCTTTCATTTAACTACAGACTCTTTTTACCTGTTTCCTTTTTATTTCTGCCGTGTCTTTCCCCCTTTTCTCCATCTCTTTCTTCTTCTCCTCTTCCTCTTTGAAATATCCCGTCAACTTTAAATACAAGTTTCTTTCTCTCTTTTTTTCAAACTTCTCTTCTCTCTCTCCTTTCCCTCCTTGGAATACCAATGCCATCGCTATACAATAATTTGCTCATAACTTTAATGTTTTTTCATGCTAAATATATTAAATAATTTCATCGTTACATAAATGTGTTTTAATATTTTTTTTCGCAATTTAACACTCCAAAATACTTTTTAAATGATTGGCCAACACAATCTGCTTATCAAGTTTCGACTAAAAGAATTGTTTATCAAAATACTGAAAAAAGTACTTCTCAAATTTATTGTCCACAAACGCAAGTTTCTTTTCTCCAAAAGTAATTTTCTAAAAAATTATTGTGACAAAAGTGCTTCTCAAAATAAGCAGTTTTTGGCAGCTTGGCTAAATAGGTTCTTAGTCTGAATACAACACTTACTACTATGCCACAATCCCAAGCTTGTTGAAGCCAGTTGTATAATAAATGTTCAATATCATAAAGTTGTTTAGGTCCATAATATGTCAATACCGTACTTAGGATTATCTTCCACTAGGGGTTCCTTAGTGATTATTTCTATAGATATATTAAGGCTGTTCTAGTAAGCACTAGTGTTTTAGTTGGTATCATTTATACAGATTTTCAACAACTGCTTTCTATCTATTACTGATTTGTTTAGGTTATGATAGAACTTGGTAACTTTGTAGTATATCACAAAACAATACATAGGGTGTATTGGAACCTTTTATATACAAGTGTACTCCTAAAAGATCTGTATGATTAAATAGAGTCTAGAACTCTAATAACAGAGATAGTGTCATTTGAGTATAACTGATTACACCAATACACTAAAAAGAAGAATGCAGTTAAGTTTAACATTCTGCACATTTTTCACTATGCTGTCAAAACATCTTGAATTCCTCTTTTTCCAGATAGCACGCCATATAGCACTGGGGATAATTCTCCATCTACTTTTGTCCTTTGCATGGACCCCTTCTTCCTCCCAGCTCATTAAGGTCTTAGTCACTTTCCTAGGCATGGTCCAGGAAAATGCCTTTTAAGGCTGAGAAATACTCTCCATATTGTTGGGTGTACTTGCAATGTAAAAATAGATGATTGACAGTCCCAAATATTTCACCATATAGGAAACACCAGGAGCACAAGGTCATCCCCCTCTTCATGACATTGTCCTGTGTAAGGACTGCTACCTTTCCAACTAATCAGACAAAGAATTGAACTTTGTGAAGTATCCTATTCTTCCATATCTGTTTCCAGGGCCAATTTGTACCCTGCTGGTTTGGTTGATCAATCACCTTGTAGGCTTTGTTGACTTTGAACACTCCCCTGTCATCTCCTGTCCACCAGAGATCAGCCTCACTTGTCTGCAATCCATTGGACGTGTCCACTAAGTTGAATAATTCAGCAACTGATGACCTCTCAGTCATTCAATTGCCTTTTGAAAGTGAAATTCCATTCCTGTGGGGACCATATCTCTGCTATGGTACTTCGTTGGAACAAGACTTGATTGTAGATGACATGGAAAAGCGCTTCCATGTTGCCTTTCTCATGCTAATTATCCTTCCAAAATCTGGTCTTCCTTCTATCCAGAACATTTATCGTTGAGTTGCTTTTTACGTCATTCCGCAGACTCCTGATCGATCTACAAAGGCTAAGACGATAAAGAGTGGTCATTTCTTTAACTATCTAGTTGTCCTCTTTATCAGATTTGGCTCCAATCACTTTCCTCCGTAACAACTGGTTGTTGTTTGTATGCTTCTATACCTACTTCATATTTAGAGCCTTACTTTGAAATTTTAGATTCTTCATCCCCATCCCTCCATTTTTCTTGCCAGTTATCACTGCCTTCCACTTTGCCAAGTGATAGCTTTTCTTCTCCTTGTTACCCTGCCACAAGAATTTCCTCCTGATGCTATCCAACCTCTTAATACCCCTACTGGAATAGGTCAAGGAACATCATATAGGTTGGTAAAGCATCAAGTACTGAGTTGATAAGGGCCAGTTTACCTCCCATGGATAAATACTGAGTCGTCCACTTGGCTAGTTTCTTCCCACACTTCTCAATCACACTATTCCATATGTCTATGGACTTGGATTTGGCTCCCAAGGGCATTTCAAAGTAAGTAGTTGGTAGGGATCTTATTTCACCACCTAAAATTCAAGCTAACCAACTCATATTATTCACCTCATTAATAGGATACATCACCCTCCTCCTCTGGTTAATATGTAGCTGACATATACCTTCAAACATGTCTAGAATCACCCTTAGATACCTAAGTTATTCCTCCTCAGCATCACAAGATGCCAGGGTGTCATCTGCATATTGCAAGTGTGTAACTTCTAGTCTCTCAATACCTTCTGTGGCCACATCAAAACCCCTTAACCACCCTCTTAAATTAGCTGTCTTTATCATGTTATTTTAGCCCTCCATAGTGATCAGGAATAAGAAGGGGACAAGGGGTCACCTTGTCTGAGTGCTCTCTGAGTTTGAAAGAACCGTACTATTGATGAGTATCGAGAAGCTAACATTTGAGATACAAAATTTTACCCAGTCTAGCCACTTCTGCCCAAAACCCATCATTTCCAGCATCTTCACTAGGTACTTCCAATGAACATGATGATATGCCTTTTCTATATCTAGGTTATAGAGTGCAACAGGTTTCTTTTGGTTGTTTCTTGAGTCAACAACTTCATTTTGCAATAACAACATCATCCATCTGTCTCCCTTTAATAAAAGCTATTAGTTTTGAATCTATCAACATGTCAACCACCTTTTTCAGCCTCTCAGCAAGACTTCAGAGATTAGTTTGTATTTACTACCAACAACAACAACATACCCAGTGGAATCCCACAAGTGGGGTCTGGGGAAGGTAGAATGTACACAAGGTAGAATGTACGCAGACCTTACCACTATCTCATAGAAGTAGAGAGGCTGCTTCCTGGGAACCCTCGTCTCAAAAACTCATAAGCAGAATAGACTAGATATGACAAAAAGGAAAGGATAGGGAATAGAAAGGGCGACTAATAACGAAGAACACATAACAATATGTAAATATGATAAAATTTACACACATACGACAGATGATGATAAACATGATATAAACATGATTATTCCTACTACCCTACTAAACCCCAAGGCCAGAAATCCACCTAACCTTACCAAACCATTAGCCTGCTACTCTAATTTGCGACTTCCACTCCTTTCTATCTAAGGTCATGTCCTCAGTGAGATCAAGTTTCGCCATATCTTGTCTGATCACCTCCCCTTAATACTTCTTCGATCTACCTCTACCCCTCCGTGTAGCTCCAAAAACCAACCTCTCGCATCTCGCACCTCCTAACTGGAGCATCGGTAGTCCTTCTCTGCACATGTCCAAATCATTGCAGTGTCGCTTCCCTCATCTTATCAGCCATAGGAGCCACCTCTAGCTTCTCCCAAATGGTCTCATTCCTAATCTTATCACTCCTGGTGTGACTACAAATCCATCTCAACATCCTCATCTCTGCGACATGCATCTTCTGAACATGTGCATTTTTTATTGGCCAACACTCCACTCCATACAGCAAAGATGGTCTAACCACCATTCTGTAAAACTTACCTTTGAATTTAAGTGGTATCTTCTTGTCACACAAAACTCCCGAGGCAAGCCTCCATTTAGTCCATGTTGCCGCAATACGATGTGTGACATCATCGTCGATATCACTACTAGTCTATAGGCTAATTGGCCCAAGACCTCTCAACTCCTTGGCACATTTATTTTTGCGTATAAGGGTTATGAAGGTTGCATTGAAACTCTTCTCAAATACTTATTGCTCATAGAAGTTCTAAAAAGTGTCCATAATGTCTTGCTTACCACATCCCAGCATGTAATGAAAAACCTCATGGTAAAGCCATCTGGATCTGCTGGTTTATCAATTGCACACAACTTTAAGCACCTCAGGACTTTCCTCAAAGTTACTTTGGAGAATGACTTTCCTCTTCTGTTAGAATGGGTCATTGTGCATTTTGATACACAGATTTCCGCTGTGTAGTTTCCTTATACAGCCCATTGTAGTAATCAATAACTTCTGTGTGCATTTGCGGTCTTGTGAAAGAATTTAGTACTCTTATCACCTTCCTTCTGCCATAGAGCCTGTTAGAATAGGAATAGGTAAATACAATCCTACTTAAAATAGGAATAGGAATAACAATAGTATATAGAATCCTACTTGGAAAAAGATTGTATTATAGTATCCTAGTTGGAAAAGGAGTCTAATATAGTATCTGTAAATAGGGTCTCAATGTAATAATGTAGGCAACAATTCAATAATATTTTACTCCAATATTTCTCACCAAGTCCTTGATTTTTTTCTCCAGGAGATTTCCACCTTCTTGATCAACTCCTCATATTTCAACAGCAGCTCAGATTTTAATGCAGACTCCTCATTAGTAAGAGTTTTGTCCTCCTTGTCCACATCTGTGTCAGCCATCTGTTCCAGCAGTTTCTTCCTTTGTATGCTCAACTTTCCTTCTTCCCCATTCCTCCATTCTTTTAGTTTACTCTTCAAGGCCTTTAATTTGCATGCCAATCTAAGTCAGGCTTCCCTGTGAACTTGAAGGATGCCACCAATCCGTGACTCCATCAATGGAACCCTCAGATTTCAGCCACCAGTTCTCAAATTTGAAATAGTTCTTGTTCCTTTCTCCTGATCCCGGAGTAAAGCTATAGGTCTATGATCAGAGCTCAGGCTCTAAAGAGGAATCTGTTTTAGATTTTGAAATTTTTTATCCCACTTCCCAGAAATCAGTATCCTGTCAATCCTAGAGGCTACTTCATGTTGATCTCCTTTGAACCAGGTATATCTAGCATCCTTTATTTGCAGATCACATAATTTCTTGTCTTCAAAAAAAAGTCTGAGAATTCCTTCATTCCCCTGGTTCTGCATGTAACTTCTTCTTCTCGTATATGTATCTAGCTACATTGAAATCCCCACAAATAGCCCATGGCCATTCCACCAAACCTCCCATCTGACCCACCTCTTCCCATGTTAGTCTTCTTTCCTTGTAACAATTAGGAGCATACACTTCTGTAATGTGGCATTTGAAGTCTTATGTTTGAGATTCAAATTTACAAGTGATGGAGTATGCCCCTATTTTCAGAATATCCCCCTTCCGAGCTTTCTCACCTCACATCAAAAAAATCCTCCCTCTTGTCCACTGGACTCCAGATATGCCTGTTTGATCCATCTGCCTCCCCAGACCTGTTTGATTAACTCTGTAACATTGCCTTCTAGTTTTGTTTCTTGAAGGCATATGATGTCTGCCTTCCACCCCCATAACGTACTATTCACCAACCTCCTCTTCTCTATTATTTAGTCTCCTAACATTCCAAGAGACTAGCTTGATTTTCATCCAGCACTAGCACTTGCATTCCTTCCCTTTCCTCTGTTCCCTATACATTTAAACTTGACATCAAAGCAGACCAGATTTTTTAGTTCGTGTACTCCTTTATTCTTGGTCTTCTTGGTTTCAAAGCTCTGTTCCTGCCTTCTTGCCTGTCTACAGCTATCTATTTGTAACAGTAGTTCTATGGCTTCCTGACTTCCTCCTCCTCCTCAACAACAACAACAACATATCCAGTGGAATCCCACAAATGGGGTCTGGGGAGGGAAAAATGATGAAATTAGGTCTTGGGCCTAACTCACACCCCAAAAGCTAGCTCAAAGGGAGGAGGATTGCCTAAGCCTT
>JAPFFP010000070.1:16580610-16592662 GCA_026153255.1 Solanum medicagineum
CTGTCGAATTAACTATGTATATCTGTCAAAATAATTGTATATATGCAGCTGGTATACATTTGAAATTGTATATCTGCAAGAAATTGAAGAGAGGGAGAGGAAAGAGGCAAGAGCGAGAAAGAGAAGAGAGAGAATATAGCAATAAAACCCTAACTATTGCAACAAAATACTAACTATATCTATAAATTGTAATTTTTTCAAACTATAGTTATATAATGTAAATACATATCATATGTTTGCCTAATTGTGTTATTTTTCCAATTAATTCATAAACAAAGAATTGAAATATCCTAAAAAGTGTATATCCAAGTGTCATATTGATAAATCACTTATCTTCATTTTCTTTATAAATAAATAAATATTTATAGTTATAAACTTTTAGATGCACATAATTTTATAAAAGATTTACTAGTTAACCATTGGAGTAACTACTTATTCTGTCATATAATCTTTTCGCATGACACGAATATTTTCTTCACATGAGTATGTGTTTTTTCTTTTGATAAAATTTTAAATGACGAGTGATTATTTTAAAAAACAAATAAAATATTAACTCGTGTAAGAATAGAAAATAATTGTGGAAAGTTTTTTCTCCTTTTTCTGATTGAGTGAAGTGTTATACAATGTATCCTGTTTATACAGGGAAAGAACGAACAAAGCTATTTTACTTGTAATACTAATCGCCGAATTAAGAGTTCTTATTTCGGTACAAGATATTAAAAGATTCACTACAATATATTGTATAAACCAAGGGGTCGTGTAGTAGAATGTATTGGGAAAAATAATATATGTATCAATTCTTTGTATTTAGTAACATCTAGTTTGGTACACTTTTTCCATGATATGCATTTATTGTGTATTAAGGAGTGTTTTACTAATACCATAGATTTCTATGTATTAGTGATGCAATAGTTTTAATGCGTGCATTAAGCATGATTAAAGATTTAATTTCCCCTCAAACCTCTTTGTACATCATTTCCGCCATAAATGTGGAGAGTTTCTATGTAAATAAATTTTTAATATAATGCATATTATTTCAAATGCATCAAACAATGCATAAAAATATTCTATGTATAATTAGTGCAAACATAACTAATACATGCATCACTAATATAAATATTATTAATATACTCTATTTGATATTATTTTTATACACTCTACCAAACGACCCTTAAAAATTTACCTTACAAGGAGAAATAGTGTGTATAAATGATTGGACCAGAATTAAGTTGTGCCAGACTGGCCCAAAACGTGTGCAAACCAAAATTGGCCCATATCCAAACTTCAAATCAGCATCATCTGAGATGTGTCATCAAAGGTGCAAATATCGCATTACACCAGAGAACCTCAACAACTTATGAATCAAGTTCTACGTTTAGAAACTAAACAGAAAATAAAAAGATTTGCAACTTATTCTTTTTGTTACTAGTCGCTCTTCTTATTCACTTTCTCTTTCTCTTCCTTTCCTGCTTTTCATATTATGAATTTTTGTGACGAGGATTTCTAAAAAACAATCTTTCTACCGCTATGAGATAGAAACCATGACTTCATATCACATGTCCAACTTTGAAGTGTTTACTTGTCAAAGTCGAAAGTGCAAAGATCAAAATAACCACCTGAAACAAATACAAAAATATCTCCAGGACATATCCGTAGAGAGTGTAGAGATGCACTGTCAAAGGAAGCAGAGGAAATAGAAAAACCATTGAATTGCATGTGAAAAGCATGATTAGGTCAGACATTTGACTCAAGTAGAAATACAAATTCATACGGGAGTCGTCTCCTTGTTAAGTCATGCCAAGAAGAGGTAGAAAAAGAATTAAGGAAGAACAACAAGAACATGACAAGCAAATTAAACAAAGACAACCATAAAGAAAGATCAGAGGTCTCGTATAAGAGCAAAAGCAGTTCATGTCTGCTTTGCTGTAGGCACCTGTAAACAACCAGGTGCTGTCATATCGCCCAAAGATCCAATAAAAAGCTAGGTCTTCAACATTAGTGAGTCTATCGCCATAGCAAAAATTATAGGAGTTGCACATCTCCTCTGATCAAGCATAGAGTGGAAAGAGCAATCATAAATAGAAAAAAAAATATTAATAAAAGATTGCTAGTAAAATTGAGCAACGATTTGACTCAAAAGAAAAAGGCATTAGCTGTCACAATATGCCATAAAATAAAATAGCTTGGGCGATCGTAGCATCCATGTTAGAGACCGCCTCAAAGAAGAAAATTGGAAAATAGCCTAGAAACATAGTTGCGAAAGGACACCACTGAGTTACAAATGCTAACTACATCAAGTTTAACAGAACTTCCAGCCGTTATCGCAGTTTACACATGTGACATATGTTGTCATCAGTTCATCAGCACTCCGAGTTTGCATCTGGTAGTAAGTGGTCTGATTTTTCCCACATCTACCACATTTAAACTTATATGTGCTGGCCTTTGGAGGACCTCCAAGCTCGCTGTTAAATAAAGCTTTTTCTTTAATCTTCTTGTTCTCCTTTTGCCTTTCATCACTTGCCATGTCTTCTGGGCTCAATTTGACGATACTGTGAGGTGAATACTGTCCTGTAAGGACTTTCCACCGGCAATCTGGGTTATATTGGATCCTTAATGTTAAACATTATTGACCTGTACTTAAACTTCTGGGCACCACTAGATTTACCCCACTTCTCAAACATTGCAGTCTCAACCTGAACTGCAACTCTATAAGGATCACACTCATTCACAGCATCCCTCAAATCATCATCAACTTCAACCGAGACTTTGCAAAGAGCCTCAGCAAGGAGCTCCCTAACTTTGTCTCTAATAGGATCCTTGCAATAAACAAGAGCAGACAACTTTAGTGGGCCAGCAGTAGCCACATTAGAGCTCAATTTTTCATCCTTGAGTTTCTTTTCAATCTTTACACTTTTGGAAGTCGTATTCTCAGTCTTCACAACAGTAACATTCTCAGACTTTACGTCAGTGAAGGAACTTTCTGACTTCAATGCTCCCTCAGATTTTGGAGTCAGAGACTTACTTGATCTCTCAACAGTCACATTCTCAACCCTAGACACCTTTTCAACCTTCACTGAGTTCACACGCCGAAATTTATTGCCTTCATCACCATCACCAGCACATTCAGCTTTTACAGATTCCCCATTTATTTCATTGTCGTTCTTATTTTTCATTGTCTCTCGCACAATTATAGTCTTCCAGTTCTTCACTACATCAGAAGCCAACGCCTGGATCTTCTCCCTTGGATGCTTTGTCAATATTCGGAGGTGTTTGCCCACCTGAAGCGTTGTTCATTATGTCAATCACAGAAAAAGGATCTACTAGCAGATGAGCACCTCCAAGTGGACAATAACAGTAAGAAAGAAACAATAACAGGCAATAACACCAATACATGAAATTCCTGAATCAATCTCCAGGAAAGCCCAGAGAGAATGAAACCACACTAGCTAAAACACACAAACTCGCAATACTAACCATGTTTAGTTTTTACAGAAGAAAAGAGAAAAGAGAAAGAGATAATAGTAGTACTAGTAGTACTTTTTTTGAGACAACAATAACCCGGTAAATAGCGTGAACTTACAATACTGACCTATGATTCTTTTTCCAAAAGGAGAATGAAAAGAACTAGGACTTGCACACCAAATATAGAAAAAGAATCATCATGAAGAAGAAAAAGAAAAAAGAAACAAACAAATCAATGAAAATGGAGCACAGAAGGTAGAGTCATTGGAGACCATGAAAGAAGAAGATACAAAAGGAACTGAAACCTACTAACGGAGGAGTCCAGGGAATCATATAGCAAAATGTCCTATATTATCTCCTTTTGTCTTTTTCCCCCCTATTTTCATCTTTTACATTCAACTCTGAAAACTAACTGCTTTCCTTTGAATATTTTTGTGAGAATATCATTAAGTAAATAAAAATGTGCTCTCTCTAACTTGATGCCCTGTTTTTGTTCCCCACCAAAACTGACCCAAAACTTTGAACTCGATAACGTCGGAAAATGGCAGGTCAGCTTACGCAAACCAACCGACTTCCTTGATTAAAATCGAGGACATCCATCAATTTTTTCCAACAGATATATTAAATAGAAAGTTCCAAAATGCAAAGCTTGATTACCATTTTCCCCCTACGCTAAATTTAAATTTAATTTACTATCTAAAATAACAACAATAATATCCCAGTGAAATCCTACAAAGTAGGGTCTGAAGAGGGTGAAGTGTGCGTAGACCTTACCATTATCACAGGGAGATGAGAGGATGTTTCTGAAAGACCCTAAACTCAAATGTATCCGAATGAACAGTAAAATTAATTAAAAAGTCTTGTTTTATTTATGTAAATGCAAAATTAATTACTAATCTAGATATTGCATTTTAATTCTTTAGTTATGGCATTAGAAATTATCTTAGTTATTATCACTTATTGCAAATGGTATTCACACCGTCTTACTTTCTTTAGTTGTAGAATTGCAAATTTCCTCAGTTATCTGGTTCCTAAGCTTTCATAATGTGTGTTCCAACTGAAAAAAGATGAAAGTTATGGTGTTTTAGCTACAAAATACATGCTTGTATGATTTACAGGTGTTTGGAGTGAAACAAAGCAAAAAAGGTGCAGAAAGGAGCGAGAATTAAGCAAACAGTTCATTGTCAGAAGTTGATGTGGTTGCATGGCCACCTACGGCATCACCAGTTTACAAACTGCAATTCAAGACAAAATGATTGCTAGAAAAGCCAACTATATTACATAGTGATGTGACCGCAACTCCAGATATGAGGTCACATGTCACCTACCACTCAATGCAAGTATTATTTATGGCTTTCATACTCCTTTATGTAAACTTTTCCCCAATAACTTTTCACATTCTTATACCACTCCATAAAGGTTCATCATTAGGTGTCTGTCTTATGATCAATATACATATACATACAACTATACAACCAATCAATTAAATGGGAAGATGACATGAAGTTCATGTATTCAATTCATGCATTTAACGTACTCTATACAACTTTTTTAGAATTATGTTTATGTTTCATTAATTACTGCAAAGATATAATCTATGTTTATTTATTATTTTTGTTTACATTCAACCAATTAAAATGGTAATGAATTTGAAAGCATTTATCATAGTACATGTATTGGTTATAATTTTTAAATATCTCAAAATTTTCTCCCTTTAAATTCTCTTAGCATAGTTTTAAGTGTCAGTGACATGTGAATATATTCTTGGGTTTCAAATAGAGCTTCTTCAAAATGACATGCTCGGCTGTATGTTTTGTATATGTATGACATTTACATGTATAGAAGATGTATGTTGTAGAGATGAGTATGTTGCGATAAATATGTGGACATACTAGAAGTGACATGATTAGGAACGAGGTTATCCGAGAGAAGGTGGGAGTGATCTCTTTGGAGGAGAAGATGAGAGAAGCGAGACTAAAATGGTTTGAGCATGTGAAGAGGAAGTAAGCTAACGCCCCGATGAGGAGGTGTGAGAGGCTGGTGGCAGGGGGTATGCGGAGAAGTAGAGGTAGACCAAAAAGTATTAGGGAGAGATGGTTAGACATGACATACGCAACTTCAGAATACCAAGGACGTGACTCTAGATAGGAAGGTGTGAAGGTCGCGCATTAGGGTAGAAAGTTAGTAGGGGTTCAATTTTGTCTTGCCTTGCGAAGGTTCCTTGTGAGTATTATCATATGGTGTTTGTTATGTTCCGATTACCACACTATTTGTTGATGTTACTGTTCTTTATTGTAAAATCTACAGCGCTATTTTATTAACTGTCATGCTTCTTCATTTTTTCCATTCTTGTTGAGTATGATGCACCCGAAAACAACCTCTCTACCTCCTCTAGGTAGTGGTAAGGTCCGCAAACTCTCTACCCTCCCCAGACCCTACCTAGTGGGATTTCACCGATTCTGTTATTGTTGTTGTTGTAGTATATACCAATGTCTACAGCCAAAAAGTTTGAACTCCAAAGTACCAATGCTAGCTTTCTTCCTAGGTCAATTTTAATTACTTTTCTAATATCGTTCTGTTATTGTTGTTGTAGTATATACCAATGTCTACAGCCAAAAAGTTTGAACTACAAAGTACCAATGCTAGCTTTCTTCCTAGGTCAAATTTTAATTACTTTTAATATAATAAATGACTCGATCTTCTTTAGCTATACATTCATTAATATCCCATTCTCTCTAATATATATGTTAGGAGATAATCAAGCGATGACCAGATTCTTAATTATAGAAATAAAATCAGGTACTTAGTCTTACTATTTTTCCATTTAGGTTAAATAAATAAATTCTTGAAGTGTTAGATAATTTTCTATTAGGAAAGATTGTTGGGTGTAACGTAGTTGTTTTTTTGTTTTTCACATTTTCATAACATCATAAAAATTTTGTTCAAATTCTTTAACTTTTATCTTTATACTCGGTCTGTCCCAAATTGTGTGTCACCTTTCGAATTTCGAGATTCAAACATGTGAGAAATATAGGAGGAGAATATTATCGATTTCTTGTCTCAACATTATTACACAAAGATCATACTTATAAATACTATATTAGACTCCTTTTCTAACTAGGATACTATAATACAATCCTTTTCCAAGTAGGGTTCTATATACTATTCATATTTCTAATCCTATTCTAAGTAAGATTGTAGATATTATTCTTGTTCCTATTCCTATTCTAACAAAACAAATATATCTTTGAATGTAAATTTTCATACAACAACATAGCTAGTAGTACGCGGACCTTACCACTATCTCATGAAGATAGAGAGGTGGTTTCCAAATTTTTCATACTCTTTTTAAATATTTAGAATAATGAATTATTGAGACTTATAATACTTTTTACGTAGTTTTCATACATATAAATTTCATTTCAAAAAACTTAGATTTTTTGTGTCCAAATTCATGGTCAAACTTAAACTATTTGACTCTTGAAATCAAAATTGTACCACATATTGGAACAGAGGGAGTATTATCTAGCGTGTTCAAGAACTAGTATGTAAAAAATGATGCAACTTGGCATCAAATCCAATTAGTTACCATGATATTGAATAATTTTACGAGTAGACCACACTCTCTTAGATGAATACTTCAGTTTTTCTTATTTATGCTCTTTAACTATAGTTTTGCAACTATAGTTTTGCACTTCCAAAATCGAGAAAGTCTATCGATTTACGTAAAAATAAATAATTTATAGTTTTCATGCATTTTTTGGACAGAGGCTTGTCAGTTTTGGAGTGAAAAATAACCAATGGATTGTCGATTTTACTCCTTTTTTTAGTGGTGCAGTCAGACACTTCAACATGATATAAGCACCTAGATGTCTTGAGGTAGAATCTCACCGTCATCCATTATCAAAAAGACTTTGCATGTGCTTGGCTTATGAAAAAAGAATTAGCCCACATGTGAAGGAGCATGTTAAGAATATAATTAGTAAATAATAGTGTGAGCTCTCTATCTTCAACAAACTTCATTTTCATCTACATGTTCAAAGCGCGTGCTTCTTCGAAATCCCATCACTTCTACTTATCTTCTCATAATTGATAAAACCTTCTATTTAATTATGTCAGAAGTAATAAATGAATATGCGGGAAATTTTGATAATTGAAGTTCAATAAATAAAATTTCTGATTTCTGATCAACACACTTCACCAAAAATGGAAGTAGTAAAAGCAAAAGATGTTTTTGATATGGTAACTTGATTGGCTCAAAGGTTAAAACCTTATGTAGCAAAAAAAAAAAGGGTAAATGTTTGCGTCCTCATTGATTCTTTGCAATCTGTCTGCAATGGTCATCAAGACGTAAGGTTTCTTGGAAATATGATGCAAGGGCCATTATGTTATTTTAGCATGCTAGATATGCTCACTGTTTTTTATTTAAGAAAAGGGGTGCAGCAGAAAGAAAGCACATAGTTGTCACATATTTCCAGACCAAGAAACTACCCGTTAGGCTGCCTTAGCTCATCTGTTCTCTTATGTGCTACCTGAATGTTAGCTCTTCCAATATTTTGAATGTAAAAAGCATCAACTTGTATTCTGCTAGGGTAGTAGTTAAAGTTCATTAAAGTGGGATCTTAAGAAGTTACGACCCCTTGCTTTATAATGCTTCGCCGCTTTAAGTGATAGGTAGTAATATTAATCCCTAATTTGGAATAATTACTTCTAATGACTTCTATGTGATGGGCCAATTAATCCTGAATCGATGGGATAGTAATCCCCCAAATTACAATCCCACAATCTCGGAATTATGGTATATCACACTTTTGAATTATAACCCAGAAATCCACCTAATAAGGTTTAGGGAAGCCAAAAAGCATATCAAACGGGAAAAAATCCTTTTCTTTAAACAGGGAACGAACTCGTTTTCTTTAAATTGAGAAGCAGAATTGTTATCAGAAGCAGGTGGTCACGTATAGAGTTGTATTCCAAAGAAGTATACATAGATTCGCCTGAAGCACTTCAATTTATTTGTTAAAAATGAAAAAGAAAAACAATTCCAGGAATCGAAACAAAGCAAAATGCAAGCTTTTCAAGGGCAAGTTCACGGAATTGTCAAAAGCGTGGATGCTAAAACTGAAAAGCGGGAGACTTGTGTATTATAATTGCAAGGCGACGAAGAAAAGGAGGAAAACCTTGAATACCTGTGTGGAAACGAGGACTTGATAATTGACAAGGAAATTTCTTCAGCCGCTTCAAAGCGTCAAGGCACCTACTCTCCTCCGGTGAGGAATCTGCACCGCCGTCAACAGCGGCTGCATCAGCCGCTCGCTTTACCGCATCGAACAGCTGAATTAGCTCCTTCTCCATATCTACTCACTAAAAACAATCAGATCTTCAAGCAAGAAGAACAACAAACATTGTATCAGGAATTATGCTGGCAATCGAGCAGGTAAATGGCTTCGGCTTTTCTTCGAATGATGAAACCCTAGAGCTTAGATGTGTAGGAGATTAGTCGTTACGATTGAGGCAGGCAAGAGATAATCCAGGTTGTTGCGGCACGTCCGCCGATCGGACGGTGGAGAAGGGCACGTGTCCGCCGATAAACACTGAATTCTTGGTTTTTATTTTTCAGAAAATTACTGATTATAGATTAAAAAATATTTGTAACGCTTGTGATCAAACATCAAATTGTAAAACTGCCATATGGTAAAATTGAGGTATGATACAGAATTTTACTTTTTTTTAGAAAAAGGAGTTAAACATACAATGTGATTTTTTTTTACGATGGTTGTACCATGATAATATGTCCGTGTTAAATTTGTGTTCTTAGCATTGGACTCAAAAGTCCCGATATTTATACATACATTTCTTATTATGTAAGATTTTTCTTTCAGCCTCTACTCTTACTCTTGTTGAGAAGAAAAAAAATAGAGTCATTGGCTGTCTGTAAGTCAGATGATAAAGAAGTATGTGTTTTCTCGCTGAAACTATCGAGCACAGATCAATGATGTGATGAAAATTGAACATGCAGCACCAATTTAAAATTAAAAGTCAGATTATTTTGAAAACTCATTCAAACCTGCATAAATAGATCACTATTCTTTCTGGTGAGTACACAATAAGAAACATCAAGTTAACAATATGAACACTAACGAGCATCAAAGCACAACCAAGAAAAACAAATCCAAATCGAAAAATTGATTGAAGCAGCTACCATATAAGGCTCATGATTGTACGAAGGAGGACCATGAAATGAAAATATATTACGAACTTTAATCCTGTTCAAAGATTGTTTTTATCACCAAAATAATATCACTAAGCCACCAGCTTCTTCGACATTCTTACCACTTTTCTTCCTCCTGCTTCCCCAAAAAATCTCATGGCTGCAAAGATATAGTGAAAAATGTATGAAGTTAGAGAAGCAAATTAATCATGACATCAATTTCACATACCACACTGAGCTGATAGCAACTATATCAACTAGAAAAGCATGGAACAATCTCAAAGGGAGTTACATGTATTTCCTGACAACCTCCATTCCCTACATGGGAACTACGTTAACTGGAAAAGCATTGAATAATCTCAAAAGGAGTTACAAGTACTTCCAAAAACTTAATACGCAACTTCATTTGACCTCTTCAGACTGCCTTATGGATAAATAATCTTGTTCGACGATAACAAATCAAACAACTAATTATATTACATAAATATCCTCTCAAGCTCAGCATATTTTATAAAACTTTTCTCAAACTCAGTCATCTAGTATCTATAATTAAACCTACCTCTCCTATCTGGTTAATATATCTTCGAATTTTATGAGCACGACATAAATTACAACTTCCTCATTACTGCAGAAAACTGCTAAGATTCATCAAGGAAAGGTCTTATCAGACCTGATAGGAAATTTCTTTACGTTTCTCAAAACAAGAGAAAGGAACATATATAATTTTAGAAAACTTAAGGAAATAGATTTGTAATTTAAAAACCTAACATATGTATCACATCCTAAACAAGTTTTACTATGCAACACAAGTATAAGAAATAAACGATCAACGATACATCCTGAGGAACCTTTCAAACTAATAACAAGTAGACAACTCATAAAAGTATTTAAGCAACAGATTATTGAAAGAACTAAATTTACCCATATGAAACAACAAGAATATATAGCTGTAAAAACAAAGGTAACCACCAAGAGAGATGAAGAGTAAACCAGAATCAAGAATAAGAAATCATGACTGTTAGAAAATAATATCTCAGAAAGATTATTGCCAGAAAATTGTTTCAACTTGCACCCTCCTCCTCAAAAATTATATATGTAACACAATGCGAGTTGTAAGATCGAAATCTATGCTATAAATTTTATTTCCAAAAGAAATTTTGCAAGTATCCGAAATTCGTAAGGATGAAACAAGGTTGGACATGGTTTTTTCAAGAATTGTGGCCAAGGGAGCCACAAAAGGCAGTTGTATGGTCCGTACACCCCACCACAGACCGTGGGCTTCCGTGGAGGGACCGTTTGCCAATTTTTTTTCTAACTGTTGAATCACTGTCTCGAAACTTGGGTCTTTTCACGGACACAATCACAAATCGTGGAGAGTATCACGAATTGTAAGGCTTCCGTGATGCGCCCCTTGCCTCGAATCAGTGGTCCTTTCCTTTCGTGGAACGAACCACGAGCCGTGGTGCACTTCACGGCTCGTGAAGTGCCTTGGTGAAGATGCTCAAGTGAATTTTCAAGGTCCGTTTAATTGGGACTAGTACTTTAACCTCCTAAATCAGTTCTAAGCTTTTCATGTCACCTCTTATCACTCCATAATATTTAGTTCCACATTCACTCGCTCACAACGCTTTTTGAAGCCTCTTTTCAAGCTCTAATCAGAGAATTCCCATGGAACCTTCAAGCTTAAGATGAATTCACTTTCAAGACTTCCATCCAAGCATATGTATGTAGTTGATGGTCATTATAAAGCTCTTACATCAAGCCAAGTCCAAAAGAATTTTATTGACTAAGTTTTTCACATGAACCGATATAAGGGTCAACTTTAAATGGTCATATTCCTTAGCAAAAAAATAATCTGGTAACCCACAACCTATACAATATAATCTCTTTGAATTATCTTTCCAATGTATCTAGTTTCACCTAATTGCGAGTTCGGAGCAAGAAGTTATGTCCGTTTTAGGTAAAATCTGTCAATGCTGGACCAGTGGGCTTTTACGATCCGTGAAAAGCTTCACGGCTATTTAAGCCATTCGCGGTATTTTTGGGATAAAATTCAAAGGCTCATTTTATTAAGATATTTTTGATATTTTAGCTCATCCTCAAGCTTTTTAAGACCTTTATGCCCCTTTTACATTCCTAAACAACCTCTGCCCTAATTCTAACACCTCATTCAAGATTTTCGCTTAATCTACTCATAAGAATTTCTCTCCAAGTCTCATCTTCAAGATTCAAGCTAGGATTTAATTGGAGTTTCAATTTCAAGCTAAATTCTTCTCAAACTGATGTTCCTAAGAAGGGTATATTGTTAGACCCCGTAACTAACGTAATTGGGACGAAGTGTCGTTTTGAGAATTTTTGTCGATAAATTGTAATTTAATG
>JAPFFP010000070.1:16592762-16607408 GCA_026153255.1 Solanum medicagineum
TATAATACAAGTTAATAACATAACATTAAAAAGTTATAAAATAATAAATATATGTAATACAAGGTAATAACTTAACATTAAAAAAAGTTAGAAATTTCTTAAACTTATAGAACTTGTAAGTTGTAATTTCTTATTAAACTTATAACTTGTAAGTTTCAAGTTACAACTTACTATTTTCAAGTTTCAAGTTTCAAAATTCAAATTCAAAGTTGAAAGTTTAAAGTTTTTATTATTTTATAACTTTTTATAATAATTATATTATTAAAAGTTAATAACTTTTTTAGTAATAATATAATGAATATTTAAATAGTATTAAACATATATATAATATATATAATACAAGTTAATAACTTAACAATAAAGAAAATAAAAATAAAAAGTGAATCGGTAAGGTTCCGGTACCGGTCCGATCCAGTTCCAACCTGATAACTATAGGACCGGACCAGAACCCCCTTAAAAATTCGATAGACCTAATTTCGGATTTTAAGGGGGTTGATGGAACCGATACCAATTCCGATAAAACCGGTCCGTTTTTCTCTGATCTGATCCATTGCCAAGCATAGTTATATCCTATTGGGAGTTTCTCTAACCGACAACCATCACCTATGAGCTGGTGATGATACAAGGAAGCGATGTCATTGCCAAATCCCTCCAATACCTTGTCAAGGTATAGGACAACCCATCAATGGATCCACAGTTAATAACACCAAGTCCTTTTTAGAGACAATAAGGAAGCATCCGATTTTATGGTTCAATACTCTCCTACACTGGTTACGTAGTTATTGAGTTCGAGTTGGACTTACTCTTAATCAATTCGGTAATCAACACTCCTCTCAAAACTCAACATGCTCATAAGACATCAATCCTATCGATTAACTCATTCAATTAGTCTCATTGGACATTTGTCAAACTCAATTCATCACATCAATCATCAACTCTTTTATTAGGAACTTTCATTTAGAATTAGTTCATGACTCATCAAGACTCTATCATCTATCGTTCAAACTCAAGATATTCAGGTGCAAAAATAGAGTTAAAATATTTATAAATTTTGTAGACTCTTCTGGCTCAAATCATACTCATGTATATTCATTTATGTGCAATCTATAAGAAATACAAAAATTCATTCTAAATTTCATGTAGAAAAACAAAAACCATCTATTACAAGTGTTTAATTCATAAAAATCATCATACATGTAAGATTATGTAGAAATACAATAGGATTTAAGAAAAGCTTTCAAGAAACATCCATCAAAGGTTCAATTCATTCACAATTCAATCAATCCTATACATGGGGCATATGAAAGAACAAATTTCATGTTTTAGTTAGTATTACATACCCGGAAGAACAAAAGTTCTTGAATAAACCCTTGGCTTGGAACCTTATACCTTGAATTTCAGAAACCCTTCTATGAAGTTGTTGAAGTTTGAAGAAGAATCTTAATTCAAACCTATAGGTTCTTGAAGAGAATCTTGAACTTGGAGAAATTTATTTCTTGAAGTTCTTGATCTTTGGGAAAAGAAAAATTGGGGATCTTGGGAGTCACAATATATATAATGATATTATTAGGTTATAAGATCGACTTGGGAAGTTATTTAAGGATAAAAGATCAAAAATATCCTTTTGAAAAAGTCAAATAATCATCAAAATTGAAAAAAAAAAAGAGAGGACCTTTTCATGTGTTTCAACGGCCAAAACGGTAGTTTCAAGGCCCCATCACCAAACCATTCGGCGATACGCCAAATGGAAACCTTGGGTCTGCCTTTTTGATAGATTCTAAGCTTTGTCGAAGCATCTTTGCAGGCTAAAGCGGCTTATCGTCGAATTTATAGATTCGGTAGGCTTCAGTAAATAGTGATAACTTTTTACTCTGAACTCCCACAAAGGCAAAATTAAATACATTAAAAAGATAATTCAAAGATATACAATTTGATATATGGGTCACCTAAATTATTATGTGCTGAGATATATGGATATTTGAAGTTGATCCTTCTATGAACTCATACCAAAACTTAGCCGATTGAAATGTTTTGAATTTAGTTGATCTTGGGTGTCCTTTATGACCTTAAACCACATCTGACACACTTCAAATACTTAGTAAATGACCTTAACATACATTCAAAAATTTGAAATTATTAGATTACACAATTTCATATTGAAACTCAATTGGTAAGGAAGGTTTCATCTCAATTGTGTTAAAGGATTTTTGTGACCTTAATTCATCTCAAGTCTATCATCCCACTATAGAATAGACTTTAATACCTATATTCAAGATTAGAATCACTCGATATGATCACATACGCATAAGAGGGAAGTTCAGATATTAGTTTAAGAATTTTCAAGGTATCATAATATCTATTCCTTGGGATCATTCATCAGATGAACTCAAGGCACTAATAATAATCAAGGCTCAATCGATCAATCAACCAATCAAACTCTCTAAGCAATCACCTATTCGAACTCAAGGATGGACATATATATCGTTTCGGATCAAGGAAGGAACATGACCTTCAAGTTTATCATTGAGGGCCATGAATGGAACATCAAAACTCAATCGATCGAATCATTCAAACTTCTGGAAAATCAACCTTTGAACTCAAGAATGAATATATCAACTCACAGATAGGCAACTCCGTCACTAGAAAACATCTTACCAAGGATTAGAAAAGGGTTATAATCCCGAATTCTCCCATCACCTTTCCTCATGACTTCACGAGATGATCACTTGTCGGATACAGGGGTAGGACTACTTTGTATCAAGAGCTAGAGCTGATTTTCACGCCCCAGGAGGGTACCCTAGATGTGGTCGACACTCAGAGAATATTGTTAGTCCCCAAGTGAACCACTTGGCATCATCACGTTCATTCTTCATTAACTAATCAATCAGCGGAAGACTAAAGAAAGTAATGGGAAATCTAAGTCTCAAATATCATATCAAATAAATAGGCTAGTATGAAAGAAACTAGCTCAACATAATCTCAAGTTAACAACTCAATTCTAGTTTATGAAGCCTCAATCACTATCAAATGGTACCAATGATAGACCCATGACTATCTCAACTCAAAAGTAAAGCTAACTTAAGTCTAACTCTTTAAAGCTAGATGAGAATAAAATAATGATCCTTCAAAGTAAATGAGGCTCACCAACTCGGCTGATTACGATATATCCTCAATAATGCACCTATTGAAAATCTCTAGTACCTACCTCTACATCACAAAATGATGCATTCCAAAAAGGGACGTCAGTATATGGAATGTACGGTATGTAAAATGACTAAATAAAATAAATACAAGTAGAATAATATAGAAATAACATCAACTCAGAAGATATTCAATCAGAATGTCAAATGTCTATCTAAAGCAAGAATAAAGAGTAGACAAGTGACCTATCAATACTAATCAAACCTCATCAATCAACTTAATTCAACCCAACTCAACTCAACTCGACTCAGAGTACTATTAGTGTGGAACCTATCTGGGAGTTTCTCTTATCCGACAACAATCACTTATGATCCAGTGATTGTACTACAATCCCGCTGATGTTGCCATAGTCTAATGGTACTCTCCAGGTAAATAACGAATTGAATCTACTAGGGATCTAGCCTTCTCAAGTCCTTTATTGCTTTCAGGGACTTTAACTCAAGAGGGAACCTCAATGTAATGGTTCTATCCTCACCTACACTTGGCGATGTAGTTAATGAGTGTGAGTTGGATTTACTTACTTATTTCGGTGCTTGATACTCCTCCCAAGACTCAACGCTCATAAGACTCTTCATCTCACTTAGCCTCGTGGAGGCTCTTATCCTCTCAATTAGTGTCATAAAGGCTCTCATAATCTCATTAACTCAACTCAATTGGGACTTTTGGCCTATCATCCCAGTCAGCTTATCAACTCAGTTCTCATTTAATAACTTAAGAACTCAATCAATCATTATGAGGAAGTCAATTAGACAAAGCTCTAGAATTAAATTATGAATACTCATGGGATCATCTAGCTCTATTAACTCAACATCATACTCATATCACAATCATAATCAACATACTCAAGTCAAGGCTCTAGACTCCATCCCTAGGTTCATTTATACATACTTTCACAAAATAACATATAGGGTTATACAATGACTCATAAAAAATATTTAATTCAAGAAATCAAGTTTATTATGATCATAAATATATGAAAATACATGTAATGTGTATATAATTCTCAAGAAAATATCCAAGAAATATGTATGTAGACTCATTGGACTCTCAAGTCCTCTATTACCATCCATGGGACACATGGAAGAACAATTTCATGCTTTAGTTTAGCCTTACATACCTAGTATGAAGCTTTGGTACTCAATCTCGTAGGGACTCTTCTCAATCCTCTTGAATTTTCGCTCCTCTTCTCTTCTTTTTAACTCTAGTCTTTTTTAAGAACTTAGACAGGCTTAGGAATGGGGTTTAAAACCCTTTTTAGCTCAAAATTACCCATTTAGATCATGTTTTACGTTTAGCGGGGATTGGAAAAGATCTGGAATGCCCCTCAAGAAAACTGTAAAAAAGCTCACCTCGAGGAAAGGGGGTCCACAACGCGGACTGTACCTATTTTTGAGTTTTTTTCACCAAAAATTCTCCAATCAAGTTTTCTAATCCCATAGGAAACATTGGGACCAAGTCTAAGTGTAACTCCGCGTCAGTTGCGCGTCGCACACCTATAGTACACTCTCATTGAAAATCATTTTTGCATCAAAAGATTGTCTATTGATCCGGTTTCTCTAAAAGTCAATCGAGATCATTTGCCCACACAAATTCTCATGTTGATCACATTTCTGGTCTTGAATTTTCCATCGAAGTTTGAAAAGATGCATTATGTGCATATCTCTCTTCTAGGAGTATTTTGGTAATTTTACCAGGTATTACATTGATGACTTCCAAGCTTGGTGACTCTCCTCGACCATGCGCTCCTTCTCTATATCACACTTCATTAATTTAAGCTTACAACTCTCGTCAAAGCCTAAGTCTGTTGCATACTGTCATCAAGCTCAAGTTAACCCACAATTACAACATGTTACCAATAAGACGTTCATACTCATGCGAATCTAACCCACTCGATTTCTGTTCTATACCTTTGTAAGGACTTTTCACTTAGAGGAGATTACTCCTCATTACCTCCTTCAATACACCTGCTAGTAATGCTTATCCAACGATCATGAATAGCCTACTACAATCAATTACACTAGGACAATCACACATTCAAGCCTATCATTCTAACCACTTTATGGCCTTTTGAGGTCAACATCACTTAAGAATCTTCAAGCCTATCGTAGTACATTTATGCCCATAATTGCATTAACTCTATCAAAAGCTACACCTATGTTTTCTTGCCTATCTATTGCATACACCAAGATCTCATCTCGCTCGTCTTCTATATTTATAAACTTAAATGGAATCAGTACAACATCATTATCAGAATCAAGAATGCCCACTCCCTCTCATCAACCATCACTCATCTACTATCAACAACATTACTATTAAGACTGACAAGAGGATCATTGAAAGGGCTTAGAATGAAAGATCCTTAGCATGATTCAATCAAGAAACATAATATGAGAACATTCATGATAAAATATGATCCCTCTCGTCTTTTAAGGCTTATCCTGAGTTGATAGAATCGTACAATAGTGCAAAATCAAGTCACATCATGTTCATTAAAGGGCTAAAAACTCTCAAATCCATAGGATCATATCAGGATCACTAAATGAAGTTACCGTTTCTCATCCTCGAAACTCAATCTGAATGGGAATCAACATAGATATAGGCCATGGACATGACATTCATACACAAGATAGGAATAGGGTATCTCCTTGATTGAAGTAAGAACACATATGATGGAAAAGAATTAATGTCTCCTCCTGATAAACTCATCATTATCAAAAGCTCAAGACCCACTTTGATTTATTACCTCATCATCTTCCCCTTAGCTCAATGGTTATCTCTCTAGGTCTGCAAATTGATTCTCTTTAGTAAGCAATAAGTACAGCTCTCCATAGGATCGGGGCATCACTATCCACAAGAACATCCTAAACTCTTCTATTATACTATACTCAAATATATAAAATTGCTACTAAGACTTTCTTCTGAGATATAACTCTTATCTTACTTCTGTCTCTATAGGTATCTTTCAACACTTGCTACTATTATTGGCTTACATAGCCTACTCCACATCGACAACTCAATTATACTATCTAGGTTCCCATAGCAAGTCATAAATTAGAGCTTCACACAACTTTACACTATCACAAATACACATCTTAATCCTCTTCTTATATAATGATTTATCCTCAATTTACTATTTCTATCTAAATGGTACTTACACCGTTCTTGTAGGATCACATTCCTTGCAAGTCAAAGTCATAACGTCGAAAATATACTATAATAAGACTTTTAGAGCAAATCTCCAACTAAGACTATCATTGTCATAATGTTATTTCCTTTTTTACGATGCTCCTCAAAATTCAAGCTTAGGGCCTAATGCTAACACGTACATCATACACTGCTCTTATATTATACCAACTTATAACTACTTGGTAAATATTTTAGAACATAGGCCCGCTAAAATCTTATACGAAATACTCGATCAATACATCCCTTCTTCATAACTCAAGTACCATTCAGTCATTCACTATACCTCCTTATTTGGCTATGCTCACAACTCTATGAATTTCATAGGGCTCTCTCTGCAGAATC
The DNA here is from genome assembly GCA_026153255.1 of Solanum medicagineum. Lineage (NCBI taxonomy): Eukaryota > Viridiplantae > Streptophyta > Magnoliopsida > Solanales > Solanaceae > Solanum > Solanum medicagineum. The sequence goes on from JAPFFP010000070.1 coordinate 16,599,492, forward strand.
ATAAGCCTAGTTTAGATCAACTATCTCAAAAGTACTCTATCATTTTATTCGATATATATACTTCACTCTTTCTTATAAGAATACTATAACACATCAATATAAATCTCTTTATAGTTTGAACATACTTTAACACATACTAACAATAACTCTTTCTCTATACCTCATCGTGAAAAATTAGATAGTACTTACTACTCTTTCGTCGAAATCAATATCAGTTGACTCATCACCCTATTACTTACCTAATGTACACATAATTTTAACTACAAGCCTCAATCAACCAATACTCTTACTATCTGGTCTCTTCTTTTCCACCATCATCCTTCTAGATTTAGCATGACTCAATTCTACTTATGGTTTATAAGACCTCAAATCACACTCTTCTAGGTGGTAACATTAAACTTTTAGAGACATAACTTTTTCTCTCACGGAAAACGTCAAAAGTAACTTTTGGATAAGAGATCTGGGGTGAGTCTTGATCTAATTCAAATGCACAATTCATATGAATAAAAATGCACTCTTTTGAGTCAATCAACTCAGCACACTAGTTGACTTCTTTCAAGCCTATGCAGTCTCTCTACCATTCTGATTACTTTATTGTAGAGAAACTCATTGATAAGGGTCTGAATAATATAGTCTCTATCACCTCGTAGATGAGGCACAGTTAAAAGTTTTAGAGCAAACACGTCGTGGAGCCATTTTCTGAAAATTCCAAAGGACAAGCATTAGAGGGAAAGAGTCTTAAAGGCATGACATAGATCACAAAGAAGTGAAGATTTCCTAAACGTCTCATAGCTTCCTATTAATGGATGTGGCGTGCTTCACACCTATAAATAAAACTACTAAACACGGCATCTTGGAGTCCCTAGGATGCTTTCAAATCACTTGGTCTGATACCAAGTGTGTCATGATTCGAAGCTAAGGCCTAGCCGTGACACAGTGAATGTGACACCCGAAGGCTCCCCATCCAAGCGTCTTGTTCATATCATAAGCATACATAAGGTAAATAGACATTTATGAGAGATTTAAGCAAGTGGAAACATAGTTTCATACAATCTACATATAGGAGTCAATATTTTTCATTAAAGGAAATTACGTCAACATAGTGTCCAAAGCATGCCTCTACATCATAGATCTTGGCGGGGACTAGAACATAGTTTTACTAGCTCACCCTCACAATTAGCAAATTGCAAAGTTCTTAGAACAACATCATAAACAAGAAACATGAAGGCTTGTCCCCAAAGCATGGGAATTCACCAATCTTCAATAGCAATATTCAAAAGCTAGCCATAAAAATGAGGAGTAGAATCGTCATTCATCGTTACATGGTGATATCATATAGGCAAGAGCATGTGTTAGTACATTGGAATGTACTAAGTATGTAAGCAAAAAATGCATCACTAAACATCGAACATAACAACGATATGCATGGACATAAGCAATAAAGCAAGGACAAGATATGCATGAATAATGCAACTTTACAAATCATATATGGAAACATCATAAAACATTGGCTAAAGTCATAAGCGGCCCCCTATACTTAGTACGTTTTTTTTTCACTTAGACACCTCAACAAGGATGTCTTCATATTAAATTCACGTTCCTTTCAAAAAGCCTACATATTAGACATACCTCGTTGAGTTGGTACACAACGTGAGCAGCACCTTCAGCGCATGCAATGTAAACATATTACATGTGAAAAGTAATCCAATGTGGAAAAGCACACTAGACACTAAATAACCTAGAAACACATCACATTTAAAACTCTCTCCATTTTTCCAAAAAATTTCTTCGATCAAATACAACAAAAAAACACTAGAAATTCCTAGCGCTTGAAATTCCTTTGGCTTTGAAGTTGATTCGCACGTAATAGGTGGTTGATTCAAGAGAGTCTTTATGTTTTCTTCCTATGTTGATCAATGTGGTAGTATTTTTGGACTAACTCGAGAAAGCTAGGACAATTTTTTCATTCAATCATTTGAAGTAAGTCCATTTTTGAGTTTCTATGCCTATTGTTGTTAATTTTTCCTTTAAATATAGTGTTTATTTTGTATATTTGTTAATAAATACTTGATAAAGTTTGAATTTTTTGAGGTTTTCCTTGTTAGTAACTGTCAGGCATTTTTTGAATTTTTTTTGTAGGAAATCTTATGGATATCATTATAATAACTCACTTTCACCATGGTGGTAAATTTGTCCAAGGTACATCAAATGAAGGTCTAGTTTACATAGAGAAAAGAGAAGTTGAATATGTGAATGTCAATAAGGATCACTTTTCATTAATGGAGTTGCTTTATTACACTAGGGAGTTTGGGTATGGTAATGTGGGTGGGTTTTATTTTAAAGATCCTATAGCCAAAGACTTTATTTTAGTGGAATCTAATTTGGACTTAGTAAATCATATGAAAGACGTAACTGATGGTGACTTTTTAGACTTGTATGTTCAACATTGTTGATGAAGCAGAGGTTGATGATGAGGTCTGGACAGGCTATTTTTGTGGGCCAACAGTTGATGAAAGTGTTAATGAATATGAGGTAGAAAACTCATATGACAAGGTAGAAAGCTTACATGATATTAATGTGAGTGAAGAATTACAACAAAATGGTATCCAATATGAGAATATTAATGTTAAAGCTGGTATAAATGAAACAGATTGGAAAAGTAGTGATGACTTACAGGAGTTTGTTGTTCCAGAAAAGGATGACTCAGAGGTTGATGAAAAATTAAGAACACTTAGAAATGAAAGAAGAACCAAATTACAGAGGAAAAAATCTCTTCCTGCAGAGGAATAAGTCTTGGAGCAGCTAGGGTTGATAGAGGATTTGAAGACATTGGAAAAAACAAGGCTGCTAGATATATAGGAAGATTGGGGGGAGGGTGAAAAGTATATAGATAGTTTAGATCTGGACAGTGAAGATGGTAGGGATGAATTAGATCCTCAAGTTGTGAGTGGTGTTGATTTACCAGCAAGAAAAAAAAAGTAGAAAGGTAAGATTTGATCCTGATTGTGTAGTTGATATATTTGAGATTGGTATGATACTTGAAAATGTCATAGAATTTTGAAAAACTGTAGCAGAGTATGTTGTTGAATATCAGGTGTAATTAAAATTGAGGCCTAATGAAAAGAAATAGAGTTAGAGTTAAATGTAAAGATAAAAAATTCAAGTGGTTGTTATATACTAGTTTAGACAATGATTCTAGTGATTTTATGGTCAAAAATTACTACCCTGTTCATCAGTGCATTAATTCAACCAAAAACAAGTTATGTACATCTAAGTTTATAGCAAATAAATTTAAAAACATAATAACTCTTCAACCTCACATGAAGTTATGAGAAATTTAGGAGTTGGTGAGAAAAAAGACAGGTCTATAAGTTGGAAGTACTATTTGTGATAGGGCAAAATGAAGGTTCTGAAGGAGTTAATGAGTGATTTGATGATGAAGTTTGCAAGGTTGTGTGATTATGTAGACATGATAAAACAAACTAATCCTGGTTGTTCATAATGGGTGAGGACAGACAGGAAATCTAATCCAGGAAAGAACATATTTGTTTACTTTTATGTTTGTTTTTCTGCATTAAAAAGAGATTGATTAGAAAAATGTAGAATAATCATGGTTTTGATGGATGCTTTTTGAAGGGTGCTTACAAGGGTGAATTATTATTTGCAGTTGGTAGGAATGAAAATCAACAAACGTTTCTAGTTTTCTGGGCAGTTGTTGATCAAGAAACAAAGCATAACTGGAGTTTCTTCATCAACTACCTCATACAAGATCTAAACTTAGGCCCTGAACATAAATTGATTATGATGTCAGATATGCAAAAGGTTAGTCTAATATTAATTCTTGAATTTTAGAAATTACAAATCTCCCTAATCTAATGTACTTCTGTCTAGAAATTACAAGTCTTCATCTAATGTATTTCTGCCTATAAATTACAAAACTAATAATATTATTCAAGTCTAATGAAAATACAATATACCTGTCTATATGTAGGGTCTTCTGCCAACCATAGTTGAGTTGCTATCAGAGTGTGAACAGAGGATGTGTGCCAGACACATATGGTCCAATTGACATAAGAATTTGGAGAGGAGAAGAAAGAAGAATCAATTCTGGAGATGTGCTAAATCAAGTTTTGAGGTGAAAGTTCAAGATGAAATGGATGAACTTAATAAACTTGGTAAGGACATTTGTGAGGACTTGTTGCATTATGACAAAAAGTCCTGGTGTAGAGCATATTGGAAGGAGCATGCTGAGTGTGACATTATTGAAAATAACATGTGTGAGACATTTAATTTTTGAATGCTAGCTGCTAGACATAAATCTATTATCACTATGTTAGAAGAGATTAGGCATAAGATAATGGATAGAAATGTTGATATGAGAAATTTTGTTGATACTTGGATATCAGATATTGTTCCTATGACAAGATTAGTACTTGAAGAAAATGAAGATCTTTCTAGAAATTGTCAAGTTAGGTTCAATGATCAAGTTGGATATGAAATTTTAGATGGTAAGGCATATAATTGATATTAGAAAGAAGACGTATACTTGTAGGACATAGCAATTGAAAGGCATACCTTGTCAACATATTGTCTTGGCATATCAGCATACAGGACAAGAACCTGAAGATCATGTTGAACATTGGTACAAGAAAGATACTTTCATAAAGGCCTATAACTACGTTATCCAGCCAATACCTAATTTGAAAATATGACAGTAATATAGTTATTGAGCCTCCTGAATCAAAATCAATGCCTAGTAGATCAGAAAAATGCAGGAAGGATAAGGATGAGCCAAAAAAGAAGCATGGAAAGTTGTCCAGGAAAGGAGTAAAAATGACTTGCTCTAAGTGTCATCAACAAGGTCACAACAGAAAAGTTTGTAAAAATATGATAATTTATTCTTTGATTGTTTCAATTAAATGCAATACATTTTCTTTTTTTAGACACTTACATCTACTGAAATGGGTTAGCTTGCAAGCTTAAGGCAACCTGCAAATTCAACTCAACCTATAAGCTCAAGCCAATATGCAGGCTTTAGCCATCCACCATGCTCAAGCCAACCTGCAAGCTCGAGTCAGCCTACAAGCTCAAGCCAACCACCATGCTCAAGCCATCTTGCAATGTCAAGTCAGCCACCAGGCCAACAATCAACTTCTATTTGTGATGATACTTCTACTATTAGAAGAGGTCAACAAGTTGGAAGAGGCAGGGGAAGAGGAGGTGTATTCAATTAATAGCCTTGGCACAAAAAGGGTAGAAGAACATCAACATCAATAACAGGAAACAAAAGGCCTAAGACTATTAGATTTGGTATCTACACTGATGATATAAGTGGTAGACAAACATTAAATGTAAGTGTATAAATAATTTCAAGTATTTATTTCTCTATTTTGATGATATACTTATTTTAGTCCTATGTATGCAGCTTGGTGCAACAGGTGAAAGAGTTACTATTCCAGGTGTTTTTAAGTGTGCGACTCCAACAAACGTTGATATTAATTATAAGCCTCGTGGATTAAAATGGAAAGGTCGAGATGCTATCACCACTCCATAATTGCAATGCATGAAGCAATCCAAGAGAGATCAATTTGCATCACCTGATTCAATAGATGTAGCAGATATTTGAATTTATTAGTTAGAGCTTGTGGTTTAGTTCAGCAACTTAAATGCTGAAGAAAAATATATATAGTCAATCAAATCTTGTTTGAGGTGTTTTTGACATATAGTAACTAGTGGTTTAAATGTGGATGGTCTGTAATTTGATATTGGCTTTCATTTTGTGTGCAACTATTTACATACACTAACTAGTGATCTAAATGTAGATGGTCTATAAATTGACATTCATTTTGTGCGCAAATTGTTGATCAATAAGCTTTTTGTGGATTATTTATGAATGTTTGGCGCAGGTTAATTCAACTATTGTTGTTTAGTTATTGTTCATAAATGGGTATTGTTCAAGATGCAATTTATAGAAAAGAGCAGAAACCAAATCAAGAATAATATAGAAATACAAACCAAAGTCATTATATAGAAGCACAAATATAGACTACAAAGACAAATTAGTAAAATAGAAACATAATTAAAACTATTAATACATTCCATAATACAACAGAAACACTCTTAAGACTAACTAATATAACTATTTGCATCACTGCTAAGATTCTTAATACAGATATTTTCATATAGCCAAAATAAAAAGTGCAACAACGCAAATGATCTTGATTCTCCTTTCCCGCTTTCTCTCTTGGTCAAGTGATTTAATTCTTTTCAATAGACCCCATATAATTTTTTTTGCTTGAGGAGGTATTTCATCATCGTACTATTAAAAATAATCGCATTCACCTCTTCTCTGCAAAAATAATAAAAATAATTAAATTAAATTAAACTAATTAAACTACTAATTAATACGATGAAAGAATCAACGTCCTATGTCACCACAGGAAGATAAAAATGGTAAAATTCTTACCTTTGTGTTTTTGCAACAAAAGAATCGACGTCCTATGTTAAGTTGTGTCCACAAAGTTTTCAATTCAACACTGACCCCATATCGATAGAATACAGTTGCATTTGAACAAGATGAAGTCGATAAACTCGACATTGATGATAGTAATGGCGGAATTTTCTTAGGGAGATGATGAAGAAAGAATTTTGTTTATCTCTACTAGTAGTAATGACAACTGTATTTTGAAGAAGATGAAAGAAAACTAGATGAAATCTTATACTTATAGCAATGGTGAAAAGAAGGAGAGAATGTGGTAGATAGAAATTAAAAAGGATGAAGAAGAGTAAAATAGAATTTAATAAATTTATATAAATAATAAATGCCCAATTGGAAAAATAAAAGTGTCGTTACAACACATCAGCACGAAATTTGACTTCTCACGCGCATGAAGGGAGGTGTTGCTCATGTTGAGTGTCAACTCAACGAGGTATGCCTGATAGGTAGGCTTTTGAAGGGAGCGAGAGTTTTATAGAAAGACAACCTTGTTGAGGTGTTTAAGCAGAAAAAACATACAAGTATAGGGGGCCGCTTATGCCTTTAGCCTAAAATATTTCATAGCCTAATAGACATACATATATGAGAATAAGACCATAACCAACAATGAGACCATGCAAACTATTACATGGAATCCCCATGTTCCCTCGACACCGATCAAAAGAGGATTCTACTTTGCCAAGGTGGATATGATCCTCACTCTATAGGCTCTATCCTAGCACGATGAGAACCCATCATTTGACCCCACCCTTTAGAATCTATCCTAGCATGGTGAGTGTCTATCACTAAAGCTAAACAGATCCATTAGCACACCTTTAAAGCATATAAACATGAACATCATTCTAATGGTGACACATAGTTATAGGACAATGTAATCTAGCAATGTCTTCTCGGTGAGCAGACATATCCCACGAAATACATAATAATGCATATACATACGCATCATCATAGTTCATACTTTATCAAAAATCATACTTTCATAGCTTGTAAAATAGACATCATGACTTCATCATAACATAGGAATAGTCCATCTATATAATTTTTCATATAGTTTGGGGTATACTTCTCATCTTAGTATTATCATCATAGTCATTCGGGTCTTAGGTCACCCTCATCATCATCGTCATCATAACATTATCATCGTCATCATTAAAACGTACTTTTCATACTTAGAATCATAATTCATGAAAATCATAGCTTTTGTCATAGGAAATTAGGGTCATTTATGGGTTCATGAGCAATTGAGTTAAAATTATGCAATTAGATAAAAATTATGTAGGAATCATGCAATTTAAATCACATTGAATCATTTGTAAAGGATTCCACATCAATTTAAGAAAGCCCTTGTTAGACCCCGAAAGTTAAAGTAAGTGGGGGTGAAACGTAATTTTAAAAAGAAAAATATGTAGCGATTATTGCGT
>JAPFFP010000070.1:16607508-16653917 GCA_026153255.1 Solanum medicagineum
ATGTATTGGTGTAAGGATAAAAGACCACCTTTTAGACATATTGTGGAATCATGTACTTTATGTCCTTTTCGTTACTTTGTCTTTCTTTACTTTATAATCTGTGCACAGTATATAATACAAATGGCCAACTACTCAGTGGTAAATCAATATCGGGCTCGACCCATGCTAGGTGATTCTTCCAGCCCCTGGGATACCACCCATCAATAAGCAACTTCACTTTACATCTTTTATATATTTTTGAGATGATTCTTTTTGTGGTCATAACATTTTGAGCAGTAGGAATACAAATATAAAATGTGACATGTATTTAATCATGCAAGACAATACCACAGTGAAAAGATTAAGATTACACAACTAAAGATATATGTAGAAGATGAAACAACACATGGACTTTATTTAGCAAAAAAGAAAAAAGGAACTCATGTATCTTGGTATCCAAAGTATGTGTGCAGATTTGACAATTGCTATGTGTGGGAGCATGTGAACATGTTGAAGAGTGGAGATATGGTTATTAGTTATGTCAGAGTTTGTAATTGCCTCTATGTGCAAGGAAGAATCTAGATTTCATGCCGAATAATAGGAAATCGAGTTGCCTTACATACCTCGTTGTACCACCTCGTTATTACCTCGAAGTAACCTCTTTTTCCCCCAAATCTTTATCTACAATAGAGTAGGTGATAAAACTAGTATTAGCAGTTAATAAACATGTCTTGGCAGTCCAATCTCATAAAAAATAATGCACGGCCAGCAAGCTTACAATTATCAACCCAAGAGTATTCTTTTAACTTTTCCATCTCTAATCGTATTTTCTAATACACATTCTCATATACATGTCATATCCAGCTTGTTTTAGTGCCATAACAGGCTTACAATAGCTCACAAAGTACAACACATAACAACTCTACACAACACACAAGTAGGTAGCATGACATTATGTCCTTTCTCTATATTTTGACGTCAACAATCCCAAATTTGTTCCAACTTCAACCAAACTATTCTCAACCTATTTATACATAAAAACAGTCCTGAAATAGTCCAACAATAGACTCAAAGTAGATGGAGGACGTGAAACAACAATTTCTAATTACCAGCCCACAAGTTCCTATTAAGAGCACAATTAAGATATCACACAAGAACTCATTTTTGAGGCAAATAAAAATGGTGCAGCAACCTTATTATATCATTACTGAACTAAACCTTGTTTAAAACATCAACCTCCCTTCATAATCCAGTCAACTAAGAAGAGAAGAACCTCTTAATAAACAAGAAAAGTATATAGCAGTTTTTTGAACACATGTTGTCCAAAATTCCAACACAAGCATAACCGGCTTATTTCTCTTGTTTTTCATGGAAAATAATACTAAATACATAAGTATCTTTACTTACCTTAATCTTCAAGATTGAGGTCTTCTTTAGGAACTCTAGTAAGGTTGTGAGGGTTGCTTTGTGTGAAGTTAAAAGAGCGCAAAAAAGAACTTAAGAAATCTGATTTTTGTCCAACTTTAAATGACTTAAAGGGGGTGATTTTAATCCCTTTTAAAGGAACACTCTTCGCCGACTTTTTTCTATATTTTAAGCCTTATTTTATCAAGTGAATGTTGTGTACCTATTTTGCCCTTTCACTTAGGCATTATTGGGTTTCAATTTAGTGGGCCTTGGCTGCCCCTTTTTTTTACTTTCCCTTCACTTAGCTTGAGCCCAAATCGTCAAATGGTTTGCCAATGTACTTGGGCCCCTTTTCTATTCAGCTTGGGCTACAAAAAGTGTCCCTTAATAATACTAAACCATGGGCTAAAATTACACCCTTAACTCGGACTTTATTCATTATCGGACTTGGATAGATTCGGTGTTGAGCCTCGTCTCCGTCTACCTAGCCTATCTAAGCTAAGCACGTAGGTGACTCACCTGCTAGCTTCCTAAGTCCCACAAGCACCTCACTTCCTTGACTTTATTTAGGGTCGTTATCTCTTTAATTTGACTTAATACTTCTTATATACACTCGCTCATCTTAAGCGGTTAGACGTATGTATAGCCCTCCAATCTAACAGTTAAGGCACTTTTAAAATTGGTGCTCCTTCGACTAAGCTATATTATGTTCTATATGCATAGAACTAGTACACGTAAGATGTGCGGTGTTACAGATACCCCTTAAAAAAAATTAAATAGAGGTGTATTTCACTAAACCAGCATTATAAATAATATTTTTAAACTTTAAATTAATTACTATTACTTTATGGAGTTATCTAATGCTAAGGATATAAATAAAAAAATATTAAGAAATTACTTTAACTTCATAAATTTGACAAGTAAATTAAAACTACTTTGAGAGTAGAGTAATATAAAGGACAGTGGGTATTCTCTTCCATATAAATAAATAAATTTTTATTAACATTGATAAAATATTACATAAATTATAATCTAAAATAATTTAAAATCTGAATAAATACATTCTTTAAATGTTGACTATTATTAATAAAATTAATTTTTGGATTATGCCAATTTACTTTATTATGGATCATCATTAACTTTATATAATTAGTATTTCTCACTTTTGTCTAAAAAATAATGTTTATACTTTTATGAAAACTTTATTTAATTAAAATAAGAAAAATTAAAATTACATGATTTTTGAAAAAGAAAAGAAAATTGATACTGAAGCGCACAATACATATTTCAAAGATTTAATTAGGATAAATTGAAAGTTTGATTATTGTTCAAAGTAAAGGATAATTTGATTTTAAAAATAATGTTGGGGTGAATAATTTTCACCCACTTAAACTTTAATTAAACTGGCTACCTTTATTTATCTCCAACCCCAAGACTGCCATTCATGGAAATATCACATCAATTCTTACAGAAGATCAGAAAATCTTACTCTCCAAAGAAAATTGGTACAAAAGAAATCCAATTCCTAGGCCGCCAACATGGCTATAACGATTTTGACATCGCAGCAGATTGACCAATGATATCCAGTGTCTTTATGCTGGTTTCCGGCCCTTGTCTGGACCACCAATGATGCCCCATTTCTCAAACTGCTTTTGTCGAGCTCTTGCCCTTTCCTTTTCTTCCTCAGATTTTGATGCAAAGCAGTATGGACAAGTGACGGCATACTCCCATTCGGGGGATTCCATATCAGCATCGCTCACTGGTTTCTTGCATCCATAGCAAAGTTTGAATGTTCCCTGCACCAAACCATGCTCAACAGATACTCGTTTGTCAAATACAAAGCATTCCCCCTCCCAAAGGCTCTCTGTCTTGGGAACTTCCTCCAGGTACCTTAAAATCCCACCTTTTAGATGATAAACCTGGTAAGAATCAGCCGAAAGCACCACCATTAAACAAGATCATCTGAGCACCTAAAACACTATCATGTTATAACCATTTAATTCTTGATATCATTAGATTGCACACTAAGGTGTTTGAAGAATTTGCTAGTGGAGCAACCTACAACATGAGGATTATAAAGTCTCAACTTGTTGGAAGATATTTCTGTATGTCCTTGATTCATTCGTCTTTGCTAGGCTGAGATTACATGTTATTACACACTACCTTTTTATGGGGTTGGGTTGGATGGGGGTTGGTAAAAAATTGGCAAGAAGAAGAAGTAATGGTAGGAGAGGTATCTTTTCAAAGAATGTAAAAGGACAATCAAAGTGCAATCAACCAAAACATAGACTGAAATTTACAACATTTACAAAGAAAATGAGCAGTTTCCTTAAAAACCTCACGAATAAACCATTTTGATTTAATTTTTACCTCATCAAAACCTTTGCTGAGGAGAAAACTTGAAGCTTTCTCGCATCGAATTCCACCTGTACAGTACATTGCAACTCGGGGAACCTTCTTGCTTCCTTCTTCCTTTGTCAGCTTATCTGATGCTCCAGCAGAACCAGAAGACTCCAACTTATCTCCTGAATCACCAAGTTTAAAATGATCCTCCACCCACGATGGAAAATCCCGGAATGCTGTGGTACAAGGATCAACTGCCCCCTTGAACTTCCCGACTCTAATTTCATAGTCATTGCGAACATCAATCACAACCTAATTTTGAAATACTGAAATTTAGTGAAGTATTACAATTGAAAACCAAAGTTATTTTCTCGAGTAAGTTTTGTTGCCTTTTTGGTTGGTCCTTGGGAGGGATAGCATGACTTTTGCAGTCAAAATTTTCTTGCAGGAGTAGATTTGCAAGAATTTTATTTCAAATAGAAAAACCTAATAACGAACATATCAAGAACAGGTAATGAATTCCTATACTTGCTAATAAGTAAAAGCCCGTAAAGATCCCCAAACTCCTTCCATTTAAAAACTAGAATTCCCTATATTACCATGTTAGCTTAGCATGTGATAACTTCATTTGCATATCAGGATAGCATTAGAATATGTATAAGCCTAAACACTGATAGCGAGCATGTCCAACATTAGCTTGAGTTAGTTTTCAAAGTTAGTGCGCGGGTATTTTTGAGACAAGGATTCCCAGGAAACATCCTCTCTACCTTTGTGAGGTAGTGGTAAGGTCTGGATACATTCTACCCTCCCCAGACCCCACTTGTGGGATGCCACTGGGTATGACGTTGTTGTCGTTGTAGTCAACTTGGGAGAACCTGGGCTTGCTTGTGGCGTTTGCTGGATCAGCATGCTAAAGTTTTTTATACAAGATACAGAGAAATTTTCATATATTTTGTAATATAACCAATTAGTAGTATAGGTCACATAAAATACTAACTGTAACTGCAAAAAAATTTATGGATTTACGCATATTATTGTTCTGCTACGAAACTCTATTCAGCTGGTGGTTGGGCATTTCAGAATGCATAAGAAAGAACAGAAAAAGGTTCTAAAATCCTATAAAAGTTAACAAATCAAACACAAATATCATGCACAGCCCTTTTCATGTTACTCCATCGCCACTTGGGCACATCAAAAGCATATATGTGTTCTTGTAATATATCGTCAAACCTCTTTATAATGGTGTCGTTTGTCCAGAATGTTTCGTATGCTATAGCGTATGACTATTACAACAACAACATACCCAGTGATATCCCACAAGTGGGGTCTGGGGAGGGTAAATTGTACGCAGACCTTGCCGCTACCTCATGACTATAGCGTATGACTATTAATACATAATAACATTTGACATATAGATCATATTTGGTGGTTCTACACAGCATATGCAAAAAGTCAGTTTTCTCGACCTTTTATGTTATATTAAATTAATATTATATAATATTGAGTACTTACTTCGGACATATATATACACACACACACATACATATATATAGCGCGAGAGAGAGAGAGAGAGATACACACATGTACATACATACATACATATACATACACATATAGATACATACATACATACATACATACATATACATACATACACATATATATACATACATACATACATATATATATATATATAAAGAGTACCCTGATGTAGGAAAGATGATCACTTAATAATTCACTTGGTTAATCCCTGCACAAGCAAGTTCAATATTCTGAATTGCAACATTAACAGGAGGGGTTTTGGTTTTTCTACAGTAAACAAGTCCGCAAGCAAAGATTATATTTAATGTAAGATGTTGCAACAACAATAAGAAAAAAACAATACCAATTATACCATTTAAGTCAAATTTTAGGGTTCAGATAAGAGGTTGAATGCTCTAAATTTCAGGATACAGTAGGTATGTGACATTTGCTTGGCCCAACCTTCCAATCCTTTATTGGGCATGATTATAAATCTAACTTACAGGACAAACGGCGGATCAAACAAAGTATTAAGTCTACTCCATGCATTAAAACTCTAGTGCTACCTCTAGGCATACTAAATATGATGAGATCCAACAATGTGGCAAATGTAAAGATGCTACTCTGTCGGTAGAAAAAATAAGTCCGGGCAATTTTCAAAGGTATGAGCTAATATTACACACAAAAGGATGATTTATATAAGTGGAATGTAAAATCATAATACAGGATAGTATGTACCAAGAAAAAGAAATACGGGAAATCATTTGGGACATGCATGATTTCAATCACAAATCAGCCAAAGAATATAAAGCAAATTAGATGAATTTTAGGCTCAAGCTGAAGTTACAAGTTACACGTTAGAATTTTTATGTTGATGCAGGATAAGATTCTTCAAGAATCGATTTATCAATAATTTAACAGAACAGGATAAGGATGTTATGGAACAAAGAACTTACAACGTCTGGATCACTAATCAATGCATTCCAATCTGTCGGTTTAACGTACTTGCCAACTCTTTCAATGGGTGAAACAGAAGGCATTCCAAGTGTAACTATCTGTTCAAGGAACATATTATGAGTGCTTGATGCTAAGAGGCACATACAATAAGGCAACTTCCAAGATCTGAGGGGCGTAAAGGCATTCATATTCAATGCGAGGCAACTTTCTCGCACTTGACCAGCGAACCTACCTCTTTTTTGAGTTTCACCCTCACATGATCCCACCTAAAGGGAGCATCCTCACCCGCTGCAAGAGGAGAGCTGCTCGTATGTCCATGATGAAGAGCCTCTTCCTCTGGGCTCACTGGTGACTCGACCAATCTAAGCCCATTCAGACGCTCATCACTTTGAATGAATGCAAGAACACTTTCCACTGAATCCCGTGTACCACATATGCTGCCATTGATTCCTTCAGGTGCAAGAATAATACCACCTGAAACACGCTGAATTTGATCAGCTTAGTGAGGAACAAGCAACACCAAAAAATGCACTATGAAATAAAATTGTACTTGGAAGAGAAACTGAATAAACGAGAAAGGATTGACCAGCCATATAGAGAAAACATATAGCTACTGTTTCATCATAGACAGAACCAACTGGAAATGCTCAGAAGGAGGAGCAAGACTTCTTATCACTTCCTTTTATAATACGTCTAACCTTTAATGTGATAAAAAGTAAAGCAATGGTTAAGGAGAAATTTGCAAGGGGCTATCGATAAACATAAAATGACTCAAGGGACGTGCATTTATTGAACACGAACTAAGAGGAAACGGAAATAGGCTCCTTGCTACCAACTTTTCCAATTATTCAGAGTTGAACAAAGAGGAGGATAGAAAGTTCGCTTATCGTCCAGCTAAACAAAACAATAATACACAAAAAGAAGCCATCTCTGGCATGTAAAGCAAAAGCAACAGCTTCCTGGCCAAAAACAAAACTCAAAGAATTACATAAGCTAGTTTATCTATCAGATACTGTCCAACAGCGGAACATCAAAACCAGACACTTAAGCAAGGAAAAAAAATTTGGTATACTTACGCAACTTCAAGAAAAAGAATAGATACCCAGTTATGCAAGCCTGCAGAAAATGAACAATGTATATTCCTCTTCATATGCAAATACTTTAAGTAATCACGCCACAATTCCAAACATGAATGAGATAAACAAGGGTGCACTTAGCACTGCATTAAATTAAATAAATAACCATATGCAACTAAACAGAATTGCAACTTTAAAGCTGCAAGAACAGGAATACTCGTACAACTTCGTATCTGGAAAAAACTTTAATCTTCGACGATAAAACAGATATACAAACTGTAAGCAAGTAAAAAGGTAAGATTTACCAGTTGTTCACAGAGTTCCTTCAGTGGTTTCCTCAAATCAACATGATCAGGGAAATCAGCAAACTTATAGAAAGAAACCACTACAAGCGGTGGGTCGGAGCTCAAACCGCTACCTTCCACCTCCTGTTCCCTCGATGCATTAGCTTTCAGAATGGGAACAGGATTTGTTGAAGAGAAGCACTTAGAGGATGCAAGATTTTGCGGGATATTGGTAGTAGTAATCTTGGGATTAGAAAAGAAAGGAAAGGTGTGGGCTTTTTCTGGTACTTCAGAGGTGGCTTTCATGGTGCAACGGGATGAATTAATGGCCAGGTTAGGGTTTGGTGAAAAGGCAGTCGATGATGATAGCATTTTGAGTGAAGCACTTGTTGTATAGGCAAACCGAGGATGAGGCCGCATTGTGAGACATGTACCGATGCCAAAACTCCCCTGACCTAAAATTTGACAATAAGTATAGTAATTTTTTATTTTATTTTTTTCCAGAAAAGATATGCTATGATTTCAAAATTTTATAATTGAAGTATTTGCAAACTGATATAATCAAGTCATTTCAAACTCCATAATAACATCATACAAATGAAATAGGAGAATATATTTTTTTTATAGCAAAAAATCTTAATAGTTCGATTAGTTGTTACTTTAACTTTCACATTATTCGTGATAATTTGATTCCTCATCTTGTATTTGTCCTTTTCCTATGCCGATTTATTTACAAACAAGACAAGAAGAATCTTAAAAAATTATATTAAGGGGAAAATTTTCATGTATATGTGACCGCTTAAAATAAAGAAACATTTGAATATGTGATAGCTTAAAACAAAGAAACGTCTGGCACTAGAGTGAAACTAGAGAAATATTTTTTCACATAGAGGTACCACGAATAGCCTCGATAATGATCCTCTCTGGTTGTCATGGAAAGACAAATGGTGAAGGAATTGGGCTAGAAAATGTTTTTGTCAATGACTTAAAAAAAAAATTTAGGCTAGGTTGGGTTTTGAACAAAATATGAATTAGCCGAGATATAGGGCAAATCGGGAGTGGATTAGGGATGATTTTGGAGTATGATATGATTTTTCTAATAGTGAAGACATTAAAGAGTGCGTACGATTTTATCAAATTGAAATCGGGTAAGTAAAACTCAATGTCACAATCCAAGCTAGGCCATAGATGTGACACGGTGATTGAAACTCCATGGAACACCAACCAATCTATCTAAACATATCATACATGAGAATTCATAAGGTAAATAAAGCATCAACCAACAATTTCTAATAGAGAAAAAATAAATTCTTAAGCCATAATAGTCTAGGTAATGAAAGAAAATCAAATTATCTCCCGAATAAACAAGTTTACACTCCAAGCATTGGTCTAAACATGCTTCTACTAATATAACATGAGGGGAGGGGGGAATGGGGCATCGGTCATGCTCCTAGGTCACCCTCAACATAAATGAAAAAAGAAGATAGTCTCAAAATATCAACATGAACCAAGAAAGTAAGAAGTAGCAATGACGGGCTTGCCCTCATAATATGAAGACTCACCAATCAATCATCAAGAGCATCACGATCCAAACTAGGTCATAGGTGTGCATGGTGATTAGGATTCCAAGAAAACTCCAACCAAGTCTCTTAGCATATCATAAGCATACATAAGATATAAAAAGCATAAATCACAATCTAATAAGGGACAGGGAATGGGTCTCATCTTACTTCAAAGGAAAGGAACAACCCTAACAAGAAATGCAAGGACAACATAGACTCCATACACAATCCAACATGCCTCTACATATAACATAGACGGGGGATATGGACCTGTTCCTAACTCACCCTTAAAGGTAGCAAAACGACGGTCTTAAAGTATCAATAAAAGCTAAACAACATAATATAGAGTAGCTTTTGGCTCACCCTCAAAGTATGAGAACTCAACACAAATATTGAAAGTGAACTCCAGAATATAGCCACAGGCGTGAGAAGTAGAATGGGAACTCTCTCCTACATTATAAAACAATGTAGGCAAGAGTATGTATTAGTACATTTGAATGTACTAAATATTTACGCAATGCAATGAAATAAAACTTTTGTTGTACAATGACCAATTTAAATAGCATGACAAAAAGACATTTAAAGAATAAGTATACATAAAAAGAGGTCAATGCACAAGTAACCCATAAAATTTTCATGTAAAGCAATGGCTTAAAATAGTTAAGTAAAGCGTCATAAAGAACCATACATATGTGGGATGTAACTATAAGTGATCATAAGACCATGCAAGTTATAACATGGAATCCCAATGTCTACCCATACATCAGAGAAAAGAGAGTTTACTTGCCAAGGTAGAAATCTATCCTGCTAAGCGGTAGTATAAATCATAGGCTATATGTGGATCCACTAGCTAGGCCATATTAGCAACATAATCCTTTGGTGGCAACGTATTTATGGGAATCGAAATTGCTACTATGGACCCCTTAGGTCAAGTCCCCACCTCAAAGTCCTCTCGATGCTAGGTCAAACTTCCATGGAATACTTATCATAAAAGTCATACTTACTATAGATTTCATAAGTTTATCATAAATCATAGTTCATACTTTCATGGACATGTCATGTAGGAAAGGCAATTCAAATCACCCAATCCAATTCATAGTATCTTATTTAAGGAATAGCTCATTTTCATGTAATTCATGTAATGTGAGTGTGGGTTTTCCATCATTACACATCTTATTTCATATTAGGGTCTTAGGTTACCCTTTTTTATAAACTTGCTTGAACACTTGTAATTCCATAATCATGACTTGTACTTGAAATTAAGATGAAAACATAGGTTCACAATCAATTGACTTAGAAATCATGAAATTCGTGCTTAATTGTATAATTTGAATAAACTCATGCTAAAGTGAGAAGAAGCATATCATAAATGTCATAATTAAAAGAACCCACTTTGATCTTCATGATCCCAAGATGAAATAGGAGGTAAATCTCATGGAAAACCTCAATATAACCCAATTTATATCAAATCTACATAATTCATGAGAATTAATATCAATTTGAAGTATAATTGAAAATACACATCATTCATATCATGAACTCTAATGAGTAATGTAGAAAAATTCATGAAAACTCAACAATTTCATGTAATAATCATCAATTCATGTTAAAATAAATTCATAATCGTGATTTGAATCATAATTCATGTAATTGAAATAAAGATCATAAAATTCATAATAGTTGAAATTAAATAAAAAAGTTGAGAATTATTTGGGCCCCATGGGTGAAAGCGACCCATGGATGAATATCCACATACCTTAGTATAGAACCAAAAGAAAATTGAAGAAACTTTGAGATTTAGTGAAGAACTTGAGAGATTTGCTTGCTATTCTTCAATGGAGAATTTTGGCCCTTTTTGTAAGGAGAAGTTTTTTTAAATTGGTGATTTGTGGAAGAATGAAAAAAATTGGGTGAAAATGGTTATTTATAGTCTTAGGAAACTAGTCAAAACGGCATAGTGTAGTAGTAAGTTGATAAAGGTCAAACAAGAAAGAAAGGGAAAAGGGAACAAAATAAAAGGATATGTGGATTAAATTCAAATATTGAAATTATGGCAATAAGGGACTAAAATCCTCACCTCCCAATTGATTTCAACAACCGAAATAAAACCTTAGAAAGAAAAATTAAAGGAAACCAAAAACCACAAATGGGCAACACTTTAATTAATCAAGCAAATAAGTCAACTAACAATTCTAAGAGTTCACCCTAATTACTCACTAATTTCTCACTAAGAAGATACTACAATTTGTGGATTCAATATTCAACATAGTCTAAGTCTTCCAAATACTAAAATATGACTATTTATACGAAGTAAATAAAAGAAGACATTTTCTTTAAAATTTTATCCTTAATGAGTAAGGGCCTTGTTTGGTTGCATTCTTTTCAAATCCTTGAATTCAAGTAATAGCCATTTGCACACATAACCTTTTTTCTTCCTTCTCCTCACCTTGATAGACCTTCCGCACATTGTAAGTCTTTCTTTGGTGACCCTCAAGCTCCTCTAATGCTTCCTTGTTTATGAACATTGCTTGTAGGTCTTGGAGATCTTTTGCTTGTCTTCTTGTGAATGGCCACGAGGGGTACATACCACTCATGTTGGTGTCATCTATGCTTTGCATGTTATCATCCTCCCCTTTTTGAAAATGATTTGTCCTCGAATCCAAAGATTCACCTACAACACAAGGAGATAAATCACTAATATTGAAAATATTATGAACATTTTACTCACTTGGCAAGTCAATCATGTAGGTATTGTCATTGATTTTCTTAAGTACTTTGAAAGATCTATCTCCTCTAGAGCTTAGCTTTCCTTTTCGAACATGTGAAAACCTCTCTTTTCGAAAATGTACATACATCCAATCTTTGGGTTGAAGATCACTTCTTTTCTCTCACAATTCTTTCGAATAACCACGTTTGAATTGTTCTTTTCAATGACCTCTTTAACCTTGGCATGAATGCTCATCATCTCTTTTGCCCTTTGCTTTGAATCTAGGCTCAAAACAACATTACTAGATAATGGAGTCATGGTTAGTGGAAACAACGGTTTAAAGTCATAACATGCCTCAAATGGTGACATTCCAATAGAAGAGTGGAAAGACCGACTATATGCAAATTCAATCAAGGGTAAATGATCTTCCCAACTAATTGGGGTCCCTCTAATCATGCACCGAAGCATGTTTGTAAGAGTCCTATTGACTACTTCAATCTGTCTATCTATTTGACGGTGGCAAGAAGTAAAGAACATAAGTTTGGTACCAAGTGTATCCCATAGACTTTTCCAAAAGTGACTAAAAATTTTGAAATCCTTATCACTAACAATGGTTTGAGGGACTCCATGCAATTTAAGAACATTGATGACAAATAAAGATGCTACATGGGATGCATCATCATATTTATGATATGGAATAAAATGAGTCATTTTAGAAAATCTATCCCACTACCACAAATATGCTATCATGTCCTCTTTTAGTCCTAGGATGACTCAAGAAAAAATCCATAAAGACATCCATCCATGGGCCACTAGGAGTAGGGAGAGGGGTATACTTACCTTAAGGCCGAGTCGTGAATTGGCATGCTTAGAATTGAGACATTATCTACAAATTCAACCACATCATGCTTCATCTTGGGCCAAAAGAATTGCTTCTTTAGAATGCCAAGTGTTTTGGGTACCTCAAAGTGTCCCATCAAACAACCACTATGAGCCTCCTTGACAAGTAGCTCTCTCCGTGAGCTCATAGGAACACAAGCTCATCCATCCTTGGACAAAAAACCATCAACCAATGGAAACTTATCAACCCGGTTCCCTTGGGTAAGATCATCAAAAGTATCTTTAAAGTCGGGATCCCTAGTATAGAATTCTTTTAAGCTTTCAAATCTCATCATTCTAGAAGCCAAGGTAGTCACCAACATAAACCTTCTTGATAGAGCATCTGCTACCATATTTTCCTTACCTTATTTGTCACAGTGTTGCTTCCTTAGCACACGTAAGTGTAGGCGGTCTCACAAGTAATACAGTGGCCCTAAGTAAGAAGTCGGGTTGTCGAACGCAACGAATTTGAATATAATTCATATGTTCTCTCGGTTATCACATTTATGGTGCTTTTAGTAAAAAGAGTTGTTGTTTTATGGAAAATAAATTGTAAAAGAAATAACTTCTAATAAGCTAATATGACTTTCACATAAAATATCAATTAAAGATGCAATTTCAGGGTTGTAACCGTCACGACTCTGTCTAGTCTTAACACTATCTCTCTACGTCTGGTTTCTTGATTACTGATTCACGAGGTTTAATATACTTGAACAGGGTTGCACGCTTCTGTCGGCCTACCATTATTGACTGCTAACTACATCGTTGAACGGGTGTAGAGAGACCAATAAAAATGCATTAAAGTTATCTTCCCGTATATGAACCAAGCAAGGTGTAAGGGTAGTTGTCACAGGTCTCCCTTACACGAATCAACCTAGTTTCCTAGTATTGAACAAACTCCCTATGCTATTGTGTTCTATGCACTCCAACATCTCTCGAATCCAGAGTGAATAACAAATTTACTCCCTAGTTGGTCAGACTTTGAAGTATAGATATAAATAACATAGGAATAACTGAAAGAAACTATCCATAGATGTCAAAAGTTAAGAACTACAGATAGTCTATGGCTACAACCCCAGAATATGGAGACTTAGCCACTCATGGACGTGGAATACATCAAGAATGAAGTGGAAAACATCAAAAACCAAAATCTAAAGATTAAACTAACCAAAGTACGGTGGAAAAGTGTTCTCCGTCGCCTCTTAATGCAGTTCTTGCATTAGAGAATACTTAAAAACCTAAAGTCTAGGATAAAGAAATAATAAAGATCCCTTTTTTTTTACTTTTCCACGTCGAGTCCTCAGGTTCGCGACGCAGACCCTTGTTTTCCTGTGTTCTCGCTTAATTTGCTGACCGGATAATTCTGGACGCTTTTGAACAGGTCCGTGACGCGACCTTTCACCTTCTTGGGTTTCGCACCTTTTTTTACACTTTACAGCTTCCACAACCTTGTACCCAGGTTTGCCACGTGAATTTTTTGTCTTTTGATTGCTTCTACTGATCTTCATTCTCCAAATTCCGGGCTGTGCTCTTCCATCAAGTTCGATTTTAACCCCGAACGTCCCAATCAAAGCAAAATCCTACAAACACACAACCAATCAGCGCAATTGGCCCTACATCAGCAAAATAAGAGAAAACGACACACAAACACCTGGACTTTATTAATTTGTCCTCCTAATTCACTCTATTTATGGATATTATTGGCTAATTAGGCATATAAATACACCTAAGATCACCACCCAACACTTAGAGTTTTGTCTGTCCTTGGGCAAACCGCTACACATGCATGAGACTCCCTACAGTAGTATGTGCAACCACAAATGAGATCGAAATCGATGAACCATAGTGAATAACTTTTGGTGCCTTAGGTGAAAACTAATTGCTGCAAGTACTCATGTATACATGCGGACTTATACAGAATTCTTAATAGTTCATCTAGTTCCTAATCCTAAATGATTATGTGTCCTCACCAAGAAGAATTACCCATGCACACCATTACGAATCTAGTTAGAAGATCAAGGATGGGTACACCAACAACTCCCACTCTTCGAAAAGATGTCTCAAATTGATTCAAGATTCCATAAGCT
This sequence comes from Solanum medicagineum, assembly GCA_026153255.1. Taxonomy (NCBI): domain Eukaryota; kingdom Viridiplantae; phylum Streptophyta; class Magnoliopsida; order Solanales; family Solanaceae; genus Solanum; species Solanum medicagineum. The sequence goes on from JAPFFP010000070.1 coordinate 16,622,311, forward strand.
TGCCCTTAATGTAAACGTAAACCTAGTTGGAATTTTCCTTAGAAGATCACTTTGGCCTTTGATTGGCTGTAATGTAGGCTGCGGGTAGGTGGGATACATTTATGGATATGGCTGACATGGTTCAATTCCCATGTGCTCGTACCACATACTTCACCTCTTCTTATGCCCCTTTTACTCACAACCCTTCGTTACCCTTCTTGAATTAAAGCTATGACTACTCCTTAACTCCTTATCAACATGTGGACACCCTAAACAAACAATGACTAAACAAAGCGAACATAAAAAATATATATATTCCTTTTCTTTCAGTCCATCATGTGTCTGCGATGGATCTAAAACGCGGAGGCATCGTGGACCAACACTCTACAATAGGGACATTTTGGGCCCAAAATAGTGTGCATCTGCGATTGCTTCGCGACGCGGAAGCAATACGGATCCCCACTATTTTGGGCTACTCCTTTCAACTAGACTACTCTAACCTTTTTTTTGGACACTTTATTATTTCAATACTCTCATGTGTCCGCTCCAGTTCCCTCTTTTCTTATTCACCGTGCTCAAGCGCTAGGGAATTAGGATCAAAATCAAGTAATTCATCAAGAAAAGGGGATTAGCTGGAAACATGGTTAGTCAAAGAATAGGCTAAGGCTCAACAGGGCTAACTAGGATTGTTTCCGTCTATCAACAAAATACCTAGATCCTTTCCTCTATTTCTGATTCCTCTCGAGTCTACTCCACATACCGGGCAAGTTCTCAAACCTATTACAACCGAGACTCACAATTGGCTCACTCACTCATGGCACATTTTCATCTCAAGGCTATTACTAGAGTTCCTATTGAGGTATTCACATGAATTCATTATTAAGCATACATACAATTATGATTGACAAAGCTTAAGCAACCACCCTTAACTATGTTTAAAGGTTCGCGCTCAATGCTCGTTTGCACACTATCACACTCTATATAAACTCGATTTGACGAATTCCCTTAGGACGGTCGTCATCCATCCATCATAGGGCCCCCATCACTCAACTATGACTAACATACAACTAATATCACAGACATATAACTACTCAGAATCAAATGCATTCACAAAATATCAGCATAAGATTATCCATGCATTAAAGTAGTAGTTAACTATTATTTACAGACCTAACAAAATTGAAAGATGTTCAACCCTACATCAAGATATTCAAACATAAACATAAAGCAACAAATAAGAATGGTCTTAGTACATACCAATATTAAAATAGTAGAAGCAATATCACAGACAAAGGAATTCCCACCCCACACTTGAACTTAGCACTGCCCTCAGTGCTAACCATACATAACCTGCAAGGTGGGACCCTGGTGCTCAAGCATCCCCAGGACCTGGTAGGATGGGCTCGCCGCCTACATACATTGGAGGCGCATCAGCTATGTCATCTTCCTCAGCCTCTTCATCATCCTCGTCCTCATGCTCCTCCCCTGAGTCCGTAGGAATGTCATCATCCACTGGCTCAGTGAATCGGGGTCCAATGTGTAGCACGACTTTGGCATGATCGTTTAGTAGGTATTCCACCTCAACCTTCTATAATTCCTTTCTCGTAGAAGGCTAACCGCCAGTCCAGTGTCTCAGCATCTTTAAGTCGTACATATGACCCATAATCAACTCGTCCCGGTAGGCCCTCTCTGCTATAGTCAGGACTGGGCCCGTGTGTATATCAAGCCCCTTAATGTTAGTGGCAACATAGGGGGGCCTGAATGATCGGGCAGTAGTCTGCCTCCTCCTCGGGGACACCTGGGTCATGACACAAAGCAATAATAAGGCCCCCAAAGGCATACCTACAACCGTTATGGATCTTAGCCTTCTGTATCGCTAGTTTGAAGATTGTCCCATAGTTCAACTGCATGGCCCTCATGATTGCATATGTGAGGCAAACTCTATCTCTCGCCACATTGGTGAAGTGTTGCCCTAGAAAGAAAGAGTGCATCATGATCTTCACCATGACCCTAGCCTCCATGGACATGTGAGCAAAAGGTAAAGAGAGGTGATAGCCCCGCTCAGCATATCAGACCCATCTCACCGTGGACCCATGCCCAGAAATGGTGTGCCTGATATCTTGGTAGGTTGGCAATGACACAACTCATTGAATTCTCCTGCTGAGGCCTCTTCGGGGGTGCCCAGGATCCGGTTGATTGCCAGCAGTGAGGAGTTGACCTCCAATCCACAAACAATCATAGTTTGGGACCATGGCTCTTCACTTATATTGGCGTAGAATTCTCGAACCAAGCTCAGATTGCAAGGCATAGGTGGTCGGTAAAAGAACCCTAAACTCAATTAATTGCAATGGTTTAGAATTCGGGGGAAATCGTCCCGAAGCCGAAGGGAATCTATGTCAATAGGGACATCAGGATAGTACTTTGTCTCATCATGAGACTGGTACCACCTCCGGCCCTCTCGGTTGACAGCATTTCCCATATTGAGGTTTCTAGCCCCTCCTAGTATCCTTCGGTACATCCAGGATATCTCGTGGCCATTTCCTTGTGTTGGTGGCTTTGGGCCTGCTGGACGATCCGCCTCGGCGTGCACTTGAAGATGTATTACCTGCAAAACAGAAGTGCAAAGTCAGTACTTAAACTCAAAACCCATGACCCCACACTTAAACTCATGTCTGTAGGGCGAGGGTACTCAGACTTCCCTACAGCCTACAGGCTACATCAATTCACAGTTACATGCCCCTATATCCCCTTCAACAGGTACAGGTATAACTTCACATTCATCTCAATATCAAACAACTCAACCCCACATCCACAAAACATTATCCCCACAGTGTAACATAAAGGTTCAACCCCACACTTCAACTTTATCATGATTCCACAATTCTATCAGAGAGTAATCAAGTAGTGTGGTGAAGAACCCCCAATAACCCCTCGACAACAATCAGTAGAAAAGTTCCTTATTGATAACCAAAAGAGCAATCCCTCATCAACAACCACGAATTCAACCCCACACTTGAATACTTGGCTCAAGCCAACTTGCAAATAACCATTGCAACAACAGAGCATGGGGAAGAACTCATAACCCCCCAACTTTTTCCCAATTTTGGGTGCAAATTCGACCAAGGGTTTTCGCCCACACAAATCATACACCAAACCCATGCATAGATACCAACTTTTTCGCCACTATGTCAGCCCCACAAGCAAGATTAGACAAAAAGCAAGAAAGCCCCTTTCTAATCTACGCGTAGAGCATGAAAACTCGACATACCCACATACAGCGAAGCACAAACAAAGGAGAGAAATCATACCTGGAGAAGAAAGTGAAGTTGGCGCAGTGATGGGGTGGCCCTCGTGCTGCGCAATGCGATGGGGTTTGAAAATATAGGGGTACAGGGAAGAAGAAGACGGGAAAAGTAGGGAGAAAGGGGAATGGGGTTGGTGAAATTTGGGGGAAAATGGGGGAAGGGTCGCTTGGGGGGTATTTAAATGAAGTGGGGCCACGTTTGAAATTCGGATAATTTAACATAGTGCCGCATTCAGAGAGAATGCGGATCATCAGTTAAATAAATTTTTTCCCTTGTGCAGAAACAGTAAGTCTTCGCGTCAGCTCCGCGACGCGGAGGCTACGCAAAGTGACACTTCAGCAAAATGACATACCTTGGTGCCGACACAGTGGGCATCTGCGATTGCTCTGCGACGCAGAGGCAATGCGGACCAACAATTATTAAAATCATCACTTGGGTGCAGAAACAGTAGGCATCCGCGATGGCTTCGCGCTGTGGTACCATCGCGTATGCTTACTATTTTGCGAAACACTTACGTTCCAATTTTTCATTCCGGGCCCTGAAAGATTTCCCAAACACCTGGGCATGCTTCCAAACACTCAACATACTATATAAGACCAAGAAAAATAAAATAATTCCCAATGGAACGTAGAGAATTGAGGATGAAAAAATTTGCACAAAAGATTGCGTAGGATCCGCGACATGAGGCATCGTGAACCTTTACTTGTGCAAATTTTCCACACTTTTGTATGGGATCTGTTTTTCTTTTAGAGGAAGAAAAATAAACACAATTAAAGTTACCTCACCACGGCTTGCTTCCCGTGCAGCGCCTAATTTAACATCGCGGCACGATGCATGTTGTGCTCATTCATCTTTGGCCAACTCAATGGCCTCCACTCTTTGATTTATGTCCATACCATAGTATTGCTTGACCCGTTGACCATTCACCAAAAAAAGCTTGGTTCATGGTCAAGCCCTTCAGCTCCACTGCACCATGGGGTGCGGTTGCTACCACCACGTATGGTCCACGTTATTTGGACCTCAATTTCCCCGGAAATAGTTTAAGATGTGAGTTAAATAGCAATACTTATTGGCCTGTCTCGAAGTTTTTCTTGATTATGTGCCGGTCATACCACTTCTTTGTCCGCTTCTTGTATATCTTACCATTTTCGTGCGAATGGAGCCGAAATTCATCCAACTCCTCCAATTGCTCAAGTCTCTTCCTTCCAGCGAGCTTAGGGTCAAGATTTAGCTTCTTAATCACCTAGTACGCCTGATGCTCGAGCTCTACAGGCAAATGGCAGGCCTTGCCATACACTAGCCTGTAAGGAGAGGTTCCAATTGAGGTCTTGTAGGCAGTCCGATATGCCCACAATGCTTCATCCAACTTTTCTGCCCAATCTTTCCAGGTGGCATTCACAGTCTTTTGCAATATCTGCTTCCCTCTCGGTTAGACACCTCCACCTGTCCGCTGGTTTGCAAGTGGTATATTGTGTCCACCTTGTGCCTTATCACATACTTTCCTAGCAAGTTCTTCACAGTCTGGTTCAAAAAATGGGTACCGTCATCACTTATAATAGCCCGTGGAGTACCAAACTGTGTGAAGATGTTCTTGCGGAGGAAATTGCTCACCACCCTCACATCATTAGTTGGTAGGGGTTGTTGCTTCTACCTATTTGGAAATGTAGTCCACAACTACCAGAATATAGTGGCACCCGAATGATGGTGGGAACGGCCCCATGAAGTCAATGCCCTAAACATCGAAGATCTCCACTTCCAAAATATTGTTTAAGGGCATCTCATTCCTCCGGAATATAGCACCTGTCTTCTAGCAAGCATCACAGGCACTGGAGAATTGAACAACATCTTTGAATAGGGTAGGCCAGAAAAAACCAGATTGCAATACCTTATGCGCTGTCTGGTCACCACCATGATGGCCCCCATATGGAGAGGCATGACATCTCTCTAGAATCGGCTTCATCTCTGCCTCTGGCATACACCTCTTTACCATGCGGTCAGCTCCCCGCTTGAATAGGTATGGCTCATCCCAGACATATGCCTTTGCATCGTGGGCCAGCCTCTTCTTCTGCTGATAGGTTGCCTCAGGTGGGAGCACGCCACTTACCAAGTATTTTACAATATTAGCATACCATGGCAATTATTCCACCTCGATGGTTAACAGCTGCTCATCCGAAAACTCTTCTTTGATTTGTAGTTGCTCACCTATGTGAGCATCAGTCTCTAGACGAGATAGATGATCAGCAACCTGGTTCTCACTCCCCTTCCGATCCTTAATCTCGATGTCAAACTCTTGGAGTAGTAAGATCCATCTAATCAAGAATGACTTGGCATCCTTTTTGTTAAACAAATACTTCACTGCCGCGTGGTCTGTGAACACCACCACTCGAGTTCCCACAAGATAAGCTCTGAATTTATCAAATGTATACACTAGTGCCAGTATTTCCTTCTCAGTAATTGTATAGTTGCTCTGTGCTGCATCCAAGGTTTTGCTGGCATTGTATATGGAGTGAAAGACTTTATCTCTGCACTGCCCCAGTATTGCTCCCACTGCTGTATCACTGGCGTCACACATTAGCTCGAACGGAAGACCCCAATCGGGTGCTACCAAGATCAGAGCCTCCACCAACTTCTTCTTTAGTGTTTCAAACACTTGCAAGCAAGATTCATCAAAGTGAAATGGTACCTCTTTCTCCAATAAGGCACCAACGGCTTAGTGATCTTTGAGAAGTCTTTAGTGAACCTACAGTAGAACCCTGCATGTCCCAGAAAGCTCTGTACTCCTTTGACCGAAACCGGTGGAGATAGCTTGTCGATCACTTCTATCTTGGCTCTATCTACTTCCAACCCTTTCTTGGACACTTTGTGGCCTAAGGCTATCCCCTCCTTAACTAGGAAGTGACATTTCTCCCAGTTAAGGACGAGGTTAGTCTCCTCGCATCTAGCTAGTATTTTTTCCAAATTCTACAAGCAGCTCTCAAATGACTCCCCAAAGACAGAAAAATCGTCCATAAACACCTCTATAAAGTTCTCTATCATATCATGAAAGATCACCATCATGCACCTTTGGAATGTGGTTGGTGCATTGCGTAGCTTAAAGGGTATACGCTTGAAGGCATACATCTCGTATGGGCAGGTGAAAGTAGTTTTTTCCTGGTCTTCGGGTGCAATGGTGATCTGGGTGTACCCTGAGTACCCGTCGAGGAAGCAATAATACTCCTGCTCAACAAGTCAATCCAACATCTGGTCAATGAAAGGCACGGGGTAATGATCTTTCCTAGTGGCATCATTCAGTTTCCTATAGTCCATGCAAATTCGCCACCCCATCACCGTCCTTGTTAGAATTAGCTCGTTATTCTCATTGGTGACAACCGTCATCCCGTCCTTCTTAGGGACACATTGAACAGGCCGTACCCATTTGCTATCTGATATGGGGAAGATGATCCCTATATCCAACCACTTTATCACCTCATTTTTCACAACCTCTTTCATGATTGGGTTAAGCCTCCTCTGCGGTTGAGCCACAGGCTTATGGCCCTCCTCCATGAATATTACGTGCATGCAGAGGGCTGGGCTGATGCCATGGATGTCAAACATCTACCACCCCATGGCTCTCTTTTGCTTTTTCAACACCGCAACAACCGCTTCTACTTGGGCTGCAGTCAAGGAAGCAAACAAGATTACAGGTAATGGATTATTTTCGCCAAGAAACTCATACCTGAGATGTGATGGTACCTGCTTCAACTCCAACTTAGGAGCTTCTTCCACTGAGGGTTTGGGAGGTGGTCCCAACACCTTGTTCAAGGGTTCATTCATCTTTTTTAGCATACTCACATTGTGAGCATTCAGCACACTTTCAATCTCTTTGGCTTCTGCATCATCCACTAGCCCTTGATTTAACAGTACCCTGGCTAGTGGGACTTCAATATCAACTTGGCTTATAGCCACTGCAGTGTCTATCACTGTGATAGCTGCTAGATCCTTATATGCAGCTGGTAGTTTCATTGCGTTGTAGACATCAAACACCTCTACCTTATCATGGGCTCGCATAGTGAGCCTCCCTGCTGCAACATCAATCAATGCCCCTCCTGTAGGCAAGAATGGGCACCCAAGTATGAACGGGACCTCAAGTTCAAGCTTAAAATCTAGGATGACAAAGTCCACTGGGAATATCAAAGATCCCACTTGGAATAAGACATCCTCCATCACCCCATCTGGTCTTGCCATTGACCGATCGGCTAGCTGCAACACAATAGTTATGGGCTTCGGCCTTCCAAGCCCCAGCTTTAAGAACATAGATATGGGTATGAGGTTTATGCTAGCTCCAAGATCACACAAGGCCCTAGCATTCAAATGACTCCTAATAGTTACTTGCTCAGTGAAGCTTTTTGGATCTTTTAGTTTGGTTGGCAAGTGTGATTTGTTGAGAATCTTGGAGCTGCATGCCTCTGTCAATGCCACAGTCTCATACTCCACCTGTTTGGTCTTGTTAGCAACGATGTCCTTAATTTATTTGGCATATTTCGGGATCCCCTGCAAAACATCAATCAAAGGTAAATTAATCTGTACCTATTTTAGCAGCTCAATGAATTTCTGAAAACAATCATCCTCCTCCTTCTTCTTGAGCTTCTATGGGGACGGAGGAAGAGGTTTTGGTAATGGGGTGGTCTTATCAGTACTTGGGCTAGGATTGCCAGCCTCATCATCCTACATAGTATTTTGGTCCTCCCCATTCTTCTTCTTGGGAACCAATTCCGTTAATGGCCTCCCACTCCGTGTGCTGACTGCATTCACTTATTTTGTGTTGGGATCAGTGTTGCCTGGCAAGCCCCCTTGAGGCCTGGAATTTATGAAGTGGCCAATTGTCCCAATTGCTTTTCTAAGTTCAGCAGATCTTGTTTGTTCCTTTGAATTTCTTCTTCTTGCCTATTCTGGTTAGCCAAGATCTGTCTCAGTACCTCACTATCAGTCATGGTGCTCGGATTAGCCTGTCTTACAGGCTGTTGGACCGGCTGATTCTGATATACATTTTCGCCCTATGGTCTTTGTTGCGGTGGCCCATGATTCTACTGATTTCCACCCCATGAGAAGTTTGGGTGGTTCCTCCACTTCGGGTTTTAAGTGTTCCAGAATCCTTGATGGCCTCCCCTGTTAGCATTTCCCAAAACATTTACTGCCTCAGGATTGGATCCGCAAGATTCAGTCGTATGATCTCCTCCCTCACATACATCCCACCAACCTGATGACTATTGTTGTACCATATCCACGGGGGCTTGCTGCTGACCTACTGACAATGGAATCTACTATTTTAGACCTAACGCCAAGTTGTTGAAGTTCGTGATTATCATGTTCTACATCGATGACATTTGGGCCTGCAGGCTGGTTATAGCATCAATCTCCAAGACCCCAGCTTGCTTCTGCGCTTTTGGTCTGCTGGATCCTCCATTTCATTCTGAGTTGCCCTGAGCAATTCTGTTTAGAAGAGCATATAATTCATCATATGTCTTCTCCAATACTTGACCCCCTGCAACTGAATCAACAAGAATCTTGGTATTGGGTTCCAACCCTTCAATGAAGGTATAACCAATACCTCGTTAGCTTGGCAATAGTGTGGGCAATTTATCAATAGAGTTTTAAACCTATCCCACGCCTAATATAGGTTCTCACCAGCCCTCTGCTTGAAACTCAGGATCTCGCTTCTTAGCTTAGCTGTCTTGCCCGATGAGAAGAATCTAGTGGAAAACTTGTAAGCCAAATCATCCCAGGATGCTATGGAGTTAGCTGGCTCAATTTGTAACAACCTTCAGGCTTCCCCCAATATTGAAAAGGGAAACAAAGTCATCCTCACGTAGTCACAGTTCACCCCCGTGTGAATGAAAGTATCAGCAATCTCAAGAAAGTTCTGAAGATAGACTTGTGGGTCTTCATGAGGAAGCCCGGTGAATTGCCCAGTAGAGTGTAGCAACTGGACCATGTTCTATTTGAGCTCCCACCGGCCACCAGGCTAAGGTTTGACAAAGCAGCTCATGACATTTGTAATTCTCGGGTTTGCTACGTCCCTTACTGGCCTCGGTGCTAGTGCTGCATCGGCAGCCGGTGCTACTGGTATGGGTGGGTTGTTGTTTGCCATGTTTTCTGCAATAGGATCAACCTCCACCTTATTGTCCTCTTGATCCTCCAAATCAACCAATTCAATTGGCGGTGTTTCAAACAAAACTCCTGCTCTCCTCTTTGATTGACGAAAACAAGAGTCTTGATCTTCCAGTTTAGAGCTCGCTTTCCTACACAAAAACACCGCTAAGATCAAATGTAGTGATCACCACAAAACAAGATAACTTTGATAATGAACAAACTCGTTTCAAGATCCCCGGAAACGGCGCCAAAAACTTGTTGCTTCCTTAGCACACGCAAGTGTACGCGGTCTCACAAGTAATACAATGGCCTTAAGTAAGGAGCCGGGTTGTCGAACCCAAGGGATTGTAATTCGTACGTTCTTTCGATTTTCAAGTTTATGGTGCTTTTAGTAAAAAGACTTGTTGTTTTATGGAAAATAAATTGTGAAAGAAATAACTTCTAATAAACTAATATGACTTTCACAAAAGATATCAATTAAATATGCAATTCCAGGGTTATAACTGTCACGACTCTGTCTAGTCTTAACACTATCTCTCCATGTCGAGTTTATTGATTATTGATTCACGGGGTTTAACATACCTGAACAAGGTTACATGCTTCTGTCAGCCTACCGTTATTGGCTGTCGAACTACATCGTTGAGCAAGGATAGACAGACCAATAAAAATGCATTAAAGTTATCTTCCCGTATATGAACCAAGCAAGGTGTAAGGGTAGTTAGCACTAGTCTCCCTTACACGAATCAACCTAGTTTCCTAGTATTGAACAAGCTCCCTATGCTATTATGTTCTATGCACTCCAGCACCTCTCGAATCCGGAGTGAACAAGAAATTTACTTCCTAGTTGGCCAGACTTTGAAGTATAGATATAAATAACATATATTTAAGCAAAAGAAACCATCCATAGATGTTAAAAGTTAAGAACTTTAGATAATCTATGGCTACAACCCCAGAATATGGAGGCTTAGCCACTCATGGACGTGGAATACATCAAGAATGAAGTGAAAAACATCAAAAATCAAAATCTAAGGATTAAACTAACCAAAGTACGATGGAAAAGTGTTCTCCGTCATCTCCTAATGCAGTTCTTGCGTTAAAGAATACTTAAAAACCTTAAGTCTAAGATAGAGAAATATAAAGAACCCTTTTTTGACTTTTTCGCGTCGGGTCCTCATGTATGCAACGCGGAGCCCTTGTTTTCCTGTGTTCTCGCTTAATTTGCTGACTGGACAATTCTGCACGCTTTTGAACAAGTTCGCGATGCGGACCTTTTACAGCTTCCACAACCTTGTACCCAGGTTTGCCACGTGGATTTTTGGTCTTTTGATTGCTTCTACTGATCTATATTTCTCCAAATTCCGGGCTATGCTCTTCCATCAAGTCTAGTTTTAACCCCGAACATCCCAATCAAAGCAAAATCCTGCAGACACACAACCAATCAGCGCACTTGGCCCTACATCAGAAAAATAAGAGAAAACGACAGACATACACTTAGACTCTATTAATTTGTCCTCCAAATTCACTCTATTTATGGGCATTATTGGCTAATTAGGCGTATAAACATGCCTAAGATCACATAGTCCTGCAAAAGAGAAAAAACAATACTAGGCAAAGTGCTAGTATTTTGGTTAGCGTGCAATAAATGATAGGTGTGACAAGGCATACTAGAAAGCGTCCCTTATCCACACTCTTTAAACACTTGCTTGGTTTTGCTATCATGCACATACTTCTTATTTTTAGCCAAGGGACTGCCTACCATTAGAACAATAATGGAACTTCCACCATCCCCTTTTGCCTCTTCTACCTTTATTTTCTCCCAAAGCTCCTTCATAGCACGATAATCCTCACTCACTTGGTATGCAGTGAGAGGTGCAAGAACATACTTTCTACCTTCAATCACAAAAGTGTATTTGTTCGATCTTCTTTGGTGTACAACATCCCTGTCAAATTGACATGGTCTCCCCAACAAGATATGACATGCCAACAGGGGTACAACATCATAAGTCAATTCATCATTGTACTTACCCACACTAAACTGAATACTTGCTTGTTGAGGACTTTCATTTCTCCAATCTTATTGAGCCATTGTAGCTTGTAAGAGTTGGGATGCTTTGTTGTCGGAATTCACATACATTTCACCAAAGAACTACTCACCACATTAATGCAACTTTCACTATCAATAATTAAAGCACACTTGATCTTGAATTTTTCACTTAGCATGAAATAGAATCCCCCTTTGATCAAGTTGTTCTTTGGCAAAGGGCTCCAATAATTCTTCTCACAACACATGAAAGATAGGAATTCACCTTCAAGTCTTTATCATTATCAAGCAAAGATTTTCCTTTCTCCATGAAGCAAGCAAAATTGACCCTTTCATCCAACCTTTCTTCTTCATTTCCCGAAGCATATCCCTCGCCTCTATCTTCCTCACTCTCATTCCTTTCATCACCCTCTTTCTCATCTTCAGTTTTATACAATCATCCACCTATTAGGATGCTCACTAGCAACATGTTCCCTCCCTTGACATCTAAAGCATTGAATTATAAAGGTCGAGCGAGGAAGTTAGGTTTAGCATAGTTACCTCCTTGTGGTTTCTTACTTGCCTTAGATTCTTAATAAAGCTTGAGTTGAGTAGCTTGACCACCACCCTTAGGTTGCCCCCTGTATCCACGCTTCATAATTCGAAAAACGATGAAGATATTGACTTCTAATTATCTCGACCTTTGTCCCATGTTGAAGTTGAAGAACCTTTGGCCTTGTGTGATTTTTCTTCTTTAAAATCTGCTTCTACCTTTAAGGCATCATGGAAAGCCGCTTCAAGAGTTTCATATTTCTTAAGCTTCACTGGCTTCAAGATATCATACCTCAAGTTGGACATAAATCATATCACCCTACATTGCATGTTCTCTTCAATTTTGGACTTCATCCGCAAGTTCTCAAACTCATCATAATACTCTTCAACACTTTTTGGTACCTTGCCTCAACATAAACACCTTCTTGAGTACCTCTTGATAGTAGTTTGGAGTCAAGTATCTCAACTTCATAAGTGTAATCAACTCTTGCCAAGTAGGTAACTCATAGATATGATGACTATCCCTTTCCCTCCTCTTGGACTCCGACCAAGTGGATGCATACCCTTCAAATTATGTGAGATCATACATCGCCTTCAAAGTTTCTGAGATATTATTTATGAGAAAGATCTGCTTACTTTGAATTTTCCACACCAATAACTCATCGGGGTCACTACTTCCTTTAAACCTTAGAAGTGTGACCTTGATAGTGTTCAAGCCTCCATGTTGATCATTCCTCCCCAAACCTATTTCCTTAATTTCTCATCCTATCTCTCTATATCCCATCCTATCTCCTTTATACCCATACTCTCGGCTCCTATGCCATAATGCCACCCCAAGTCTGAAGGTCGTACTCCTCACCTTTGTACTCCATAGGTATCCCTACCTTCATGCTCCCAAAACTCATCATTGTTGAAATCTCCATGCATTTCATCATAGAGAGGATTTTGGTATTTGTAGTCTTAGTAGGAAATTTATGGTGCATTTGGAGGAGGTAATGGGTGATATTCATGAGAATATGCATTTGATGCATTTCAGAATGGAGTTTGGCAATGGAATTTGTTCTCCACAAAAGGAAGATTCTCTTGTGGAGGGTGATAGGGTTGTGGGTTTGGGTGTGGTGTAGATTGTCTTAGATGGTTTGGATTGTTGTTCATTAGGAAAGTGGGATGTTGGTAGCTTTGGGTTCGATTTTGTGGAGGAAAACATAGATTATGGGCTTGTCCCGGGGTAATGGTGATGGAATGCATCGAGCATCAATGCCCTCCTTATCTCCTCATTTTCGGGTTGAATTGTTTTCCCTTGATTCTCATTCTCCACCCGCACCAACCTTTCTCCATACCTCCCATCCTTCCATTCATTTCCGCTATTTGTTTGGAGATGTAGGCAAGAGTTTTCATGATGTTCTCTAAACCTTCCTCAATTCGACTTGTATTAGACACGATACCTATAATACTCAACAAATAAGATTAGTAGCAAAAGCCTCACATCACTCGTATGTATTTCTCAAGGCACCTTCTATGACGTCATCTCAAAATTGATAGTGAACTAGCTCCGCTCAATCAATTGAAGGTCACCTATTTTTTGAGGTGGAGTGGATTTTTATGACTCTTGAAAGAAGAAAGACTCAAATAAAGGTTAGGAACATGAATAAAAAGAAGAAAACTAGAAGAAAGAGGTACAAGAAATATCAGACTCAAAAAAGCTAAGTAACAAAAGTAGAAGAAATTACTTGTTGTTACCTAATTTGAAGAATCAAAAAGATGATTTAATGTTTATAAACTAGTTAACAAGTAATTAAAGATGTTAATTAGTTGTTAAATAGTTGAGGAGTGAAAAAAAATAAGTGACAAAGAAGAAGAATTGAGTTCAGATGCTTCAAAAACATTTTGAAGCCTTAACGTGTTCATGACTTGAAAGGTGTTTGATTTGATTATTAAACTAGTTAACAAGTAGTTAAATATATTAATTACTTGCTAAATAGTTGAGAAATCAAAGCATGAAAAATTTTAAAAAAGAATCACGTCGTTTGGACATTTCAAAAAAATTTTATGCCCCAAAAACCTTCCATACTTTAGAAAAATTTTGGGGTGTTAAGTAAAAAACTTGCAATGTAAGTCTCTGAAATTGCACTACACGCGTAGGGTTGGCAATGGGGTGGGGGGGGCAGGGATGGGATGGGGTGGGTTGAGCTCAACAAGCAAATTTTTTAACCGGCCCCGCATGATGATTTTTTTTTATTTTCAACCCGCCCCGCCCCGCTTAAATTTTTAAATTCTTTTATATTTTTAATTGAATTTAATATGAAACATAAAAACTCATAATATTTTTTAAAAAAATTCACTAATTAACATCTCAACAACTAATTAACTATTTTTAGTTGACATTTTAATAATTGTTTCTTAATTTTTAATTAAAAGCCTCAAATTTATATTTCAACAACTAACAATTTACCGGACCTGTCTAGTTTAAGTTTTAGGAAAAAAATAAAATTAAAGTCAATATTTAATATAACAATTTATATCTTTGATTTTTACTAATTACAAAAATTTTAATTTTTTTCGAATTCATATTTGGTTCTTTCAACCCGCAATCTGCCCTGCCCCGCATTAATTTTAAAAATAGGTACTTCAATCCGCCCTGTATGCGCCCCGCCCTACATAACTTTAAATCCACCCAACCCCGCATAGCTCTAAGCCCGCCCCGCCCCACCTCGTTACCATCCCTATACACACGACACATGGCGCGTTTGATGTGGCGCTGATTTGGCGCTGAGTTGATGCTGACATGGAGATTAATTTTTAATTTTTTTTTTCAAATTTCCACTAAGGGCAAACAAACACCTTTGACCAACTTGGCTTGAGAAAAGTAGATTAAATGTACCTTTTTGGTCTTTTTTTCCTTCAAGAACATTCGAAGATCTTCAAGAGCACACACTAAATCCTAGCACCTTCAAATCAATTCAAAATTGGCTCAAAATTTAGGATTAACTTCCCCTTGACATAGAGAACAAACCCAAATGATCATTAACCTTCAATTTCTTCCCAATAAAAAAAACCCCACTTTCAAGATTTGAAAAGTTTGAATGCTCTAGACCCTTCAATGGTAACTTCACTTTCATAACTCCAAATTGAATGAAATTTGAGATTTAGGATTAAAAAACACGTGAACAAGAATCTAGTGTCAAAAACAACAAATCAAATGAAAATAATTTTGGGTTTTTTCTTTTCTTTTTTTGGATTTTTGAGTGGATCAAAATTTCAAAACCTAGATTTGTGAAAACAAATCTAAACCTAAGCTCTGACACCAAATGATAAAGGTCAAACAAGAAAAGAAGGGAAAAAGGAACAAAGTAAAAGGATATGTGGATTAAATTCAAACTATTGAAATTATGGGCAACAAGGGACTAAAATCCTCACCTCCCAATTGATTTCAACAACCTAATAAAACCTTAGAAAGAAAAATTAAAGAAAACCAAATGAGCAACACTTTATATAATTAAGGATCATTTACATAAATAATATATTATTTAACTTAAATTTGAGTTTTAGCATAGTTTTAACTCTTACCAAATATAATTATACTTTTGCTACCAAAAATGGCAAAGAGAAGGAGAAATTCCATTTCTCTTTATTATTCTTTCTCTTTCTCGCTCTCTCTTTCTTTTAAAAATATTAATTAATTATTTTAATTTAAAATTTAATTTTTAGGTTGAATATTACACAAATAATGTTGTTACTATTTTTTAAACTAGAGAATTTATTTTATGCAAATACATATATAATGCATCGACACAATTTTAATAGATTAACCTATAAACTAATTTAAATAGTATTTAAATATTTGAAATTCAGATATAATATTTTTTGATACCATTAATAAAAAGATAATAAAAACAACAATTGTAATACATTTTGAATTCGATACTTCATATGTATTATGGATATTTTTTAATGCACGTGGAGAATATAATTAATATAAATAATTTTTTTGACACCATTAATAAAAATAATAATAAAAACTTCAATTGTAATACATTTTGAATTCAATACTTCATATGTATTATAGACATTTTTTTAATGCACATGGAGAAAGTAATTAATATAAATATTTTTTGACACCATTAATAAAAATATTAATAAAAACTACAATTGTAATATATTTTGAATTCGATACTTCATATGTATTATAGACATTTTTTAATGCATGTGGAGAATATACTTAATATATTTTAAATATAATAATTATTTTAACATCATCAATAAGAGAAAATAACAAAAAATAACTATAATACATTTTAAATTTAATAATACATATTATAAGTATTATATGTGAATTTTAAATATTTTAGTGTGATTTAATTAATTTTATATTATTAAAAAATATATTATATTTATTAAAAGAATCATAATAAATTTATAATAATGTATAATATTAAAGATGATGAGTTGAATGGGGAGGGAGAAAGAGAGAGAAAAGGAAATTTTTTGTTATTTCTTTTTAAAAAAAGATACGTCCATCCAAGAAAATAAAGAGAAAAGAGAAGAAAGAAAAAGTGAAAGAGAAGAAGAGAAAGAAAGGGAAGGAATTTCTTGTAATTTATTGATAAAATATGTTATAGATTGTAATTAAAAAAAGTACCCTAAAAAGGGTAATATTTGATATATAATATATTATTTATGTAAATATTCCTATAATTAATTAAGCAAACAAGTCAACTAACAATTCTAAGAGTTCACCCTAATCACTCACTAATTACTCATCAAGAAGATACTACAATTTGAGGTTTAATATTCAACATAGTCTGAGTCTTCCAAATGCTAAAATATGATTATTTATACTAAATAAATAAAAGAAGACATTTTCTTTACAATTTTATCCTTAACGAGTAAGGCCCTTGTTTGGTTGCCTTCTTTTCAAATCCTTGAATTCAAGTAATAGTCATTTGCACATATTGCCTCTTTTCTTCCTTCTCCTCACCTTGATAGACCTTCCACACATTGTAAGTCTTTCTTTGGTGACCCTCAAGCTCCTCTAATGCTTCCTTTTTCATGAACATTACTTGTAGGTCTTGGAGATCTTTTGCTTGACTCTTGTGAATGGTCTTGAGATGTACATATCACTCATGTTGGTGTCATCTATGCTTTGCGTGTTATCATAAGTAGATAGGGAAAAGTCTATGATACTCTTAATTATAAACTGAAAATGGATGGAAAGTATTAGCTAAACCCGCGATGCAGACTAGATTTATGATAGTAACTCGACATATTCTTCTAACGGAATGCCAATCACGGCAACCACCCGGTAGGCCTCCTCTATGAAGTCAATTGGATCATCATCCTTCTTTGAACCATGGAATTCCAGTGGGTTCATCTGCATAAGTCATGTATTTTGGTGGCAGGAGTAGGTATTTGAGGAGGTACCACTATCTTCTAGTTGGCCTGATTGCCCATGCTTGGGCCAATAGGGTGAACGCGATTCTAAACTCCGCATAAGACACTTTATCATCCTATTGGAGTGGAGGGACGTTGTTTTGGAGTGCCTCATTGATAGGGAGTTCTTGAATGAGACTCTACACTACGAGGTATGCATAGACATCCGAGGAACATTTTAAAATCTTATGCTCTGATACTATATTTGTAATGATCCAACCTAAGGGTCTTAGTCATCACACGATGAATGAGAAATCCAAAAGCACCTCATCCAAGCTATCCCAAGCATTGATAGGTATTTAATGAAGACAGTTTGTGGAAAAACTAAGGGGAAAGGACTAAGGTCCACTTTGACAAAAAAACCAACAACACTAAAAGTAGTCGAAACACTACAATCATTTTGTTTGTCCATAAGCATACCAACTATATCATAAGCATATGGACTAGTATCGGTCGATCTCCATCAAATAGAAAGAAGTCTAAAATAGTGCAACATAGAAAGTAATGCCTCAAAAGGACTACAAATGCATCATCTTAAATCAAAGAAAAGATACAAGATAGAATGAAAAAATAGAGGAGTACCAAACTAAGGGCTCACAATGAACAATAAAACTAGTCTTGGATGTTGAGTACTAGACACAAGTCGATTGAGCAATATCTATCCATATATGGTTAAATCATGCAAGAAAAATAAGCATTAATACGTTTGAATGTACTTTGTATGTGAGATGCAACGCATGGGTGAAATTGTAATACCATCATTCTTAAATATAACATATAAGTATACATGTCATAAAAGATACATAAAGTATGCTTGAACATACACAAGGAATATGACTTATGATCAATATGAGACAATGTATAAGAAGCACATATATTGAAAAAATAACATAAGATCATAAGGCTTATGCGAATATACATAACCGACAATAAGACTATGTGAACTACTATATGGAATCCAATGAAATTCTTCTATTGGGAAAAGACAATGCACAAAGGGAATCTATTGTAACACTCCAATTCTTTTTAGATAAGATTGAGTCATCCTTCATATGATATAGGATTTTAATTGATAATTCTTAGTTGAAAATAGATGTTAAAGTCAATTTCTTAGTGCGGGAATAGAATCAGAGATGATATAAGGTCGCAGTTCTAATGTAAGATTTTAAAAGTTAGATGGACCAATGACTTTAAGAATGTGTATATATGCTAGGATTAATTCCCAAGTATTTAAAGTATATTAGATATGATTTAGTGTCATAAGGGATCTTTTACATCAAGTTAAGTCCAAAGAATTTCTACCGACTAAGTTTTTGTATGAGTTGATAGAAGGGTCCACTTCAAATGACCATATCTCCTAAAGTATAATAAGTTAGGTGACTCATACTATATCAAATCGAAGGTCTTTGAATTAGATTTCCAATGCATCCAATTTCTCCTTAATCAAAATTTGGAGTAGAAAGTTATGACAATTTTACTGAACACCTGCAGAGCTGTCTGAAGATCTGCGACAGCTCCGCATTACGGACCTGACGCGAATCCTTTCTTGATAAGATAATGATGTCCTTTTATTTTATTTTGAAGATACTTTTATCCTAAAACTTTTGGGGGTCTATTTAAGGTCCCAAAACACATAAAACGTGAGTTGTTCATAAGTAAGATCCTCTCCTTCACTCCTAAACACGTCAAGAATAATCAAGAAAGCCGTCAAGTTAGGATTAGCTTTCAAGATTCATCCTCAAGGTAAATTATTATTCATACATTTCAATCTACCCAACCCAAATTTCTTTCATCTATTCATGAATCTCTAATAGGATCTTAAATCATAACCTAGGGTTTTAAGGAAACGAATTCATGAATTCCAAGAAAGGATTCCTTGATTCTTATTTTTCAAGAATTAGGGTTCTTCATCAAGAACTCTAAAGATTTTAAGTCAAGAATTAAAGAATCAAAGAGAAGACCTTCAAACAATGTCTTTCCAAGTTCTTCCACTCTAAAAAAACTACCATGCTCAAGGATTTTCTCCAAAAAAGTTAGTATTAATCAAATTTCGATTGTAATGTCAACTTACCAAGTATGTAAGGCTAAACTAAAGCATGAGATTGTTCTCCTATGTGCTATATTGATGGTAATATAGGAGTTAAGAGTCAATGAGTCCCCATACATGTTTCTTGAAATACTTTTTTGATTATTTTCTTGAAAATTATATCTACTATATGCATTATCATATGTTAATGATCATCATAAACTTGTTTTATTGAATTGAATACTTTTCATGAGATATAGTATAAATCCTATATGTTAATTTGTGAAAGTATGCATGAATGAACCTAGGGATGTAGTCTAGAGCCTTGACTTGAGTATGTTGATTGAAATCCTGATGTGAGTATGAGGTTGAGTTAATTGAGTCTGATAATCCTATGAGTCTTCATAATTGAGTTCTTAAGTTCTATCTGAATGACTTCTTATTGATGATGATTTGAGTCCTTGAGTTCTTAAACGAATACAAAGTTGATGAGTTGATTGAGACTAGGCCAAAAGGCCCAATTTAAGTTGAGTTGATAAGATGAGAGAGTCTCTATGAGACTGATTGATATGATGAGTGCCTCTACGAGGCTAATTGAGATGATTTGATTGAGATGGATGAGTTTATGAGCATTGAGTCTTGGGAGGAGTATCGAGCATTGAAATGAGTAAGAGTAAATCCAATTCGCACTCATTAACTACAATCCCAAGAGTAGGTGAGGATTAGAACCACTAGATTACATTGAGGTTCCCTCTTGATTAGAAGCCCTTTATATAATAACGGACTTGATTGACCAGATTCATTATGGATTTGATTCGTTCTTTGCGTGGCAAGTATGGAAGTATTGTGGCAACATTAGCGGGATTATTGTACAATTACTGGCTTAAAGTGATTATTGTCGGATAAGAGAAACTCCCAAAAAGTTCCCACCTTGAGTACTGTGAGTCGAGTGGAGTTGAGTTGAGTTGAATTGAGTTCCATTGAGTTGAGTTGAGTTAAGTTCTATTAAGTTGCATCTGAGTTGATTGATAAGGTTTGATTGATTGATGGGTCACTTATCTACTCTTTATTCTTGCTTTAGATAGATATTTGACAATTTGTTTGAGTATATTCTGAGTTGATGTTACTTCTATATTATTCTACCTGCTTTTGTTTCATTCAGTCATTTTACATACTCGTACATTCCATGCACTGGCGTCCCCTTTGGACTGCATCGTCTTATAATGCAGAGGCAGGTATTAGAGATCATCAACAGGCGCTTCGTTGAGGATCTATTCACATTCAGCTAATAGGTGAGACCTTCTTATTTTTGGAGCATTTCCATATTGTTATCCTCTTGCTTGAGTTAGTACTTTGTTTTCCTAGGTTGGATAGTCATGGCTTGTCGTGGTACCATCTAGATGCTAGAGCTAGAGGCTTCATAGACATTGAGTGGAGGATGTTGAGTATTGTTTCCTTTCCAACTCTGATTTATTAGAAATTAACTTTTTATATAAAGACTTGATTTCTTTAATTACATTACAGTCTTATCCTTGAGTATTTTCCTTCCGTTGTTGAATATGAGGTGACGATGAGACCAAGTGGTTCACTTGGTGACTAGCAATAGTCTCTGAGAGCCGGTTACGCCAAGGGTACCCTCTCGTGGCATGACATCTACTTGCAAGATAGATATCCAAAACTTAGTAACTTTGGAATTGCATCTTTCATAACTTTTGAGCCTATATGAATTCACTAGCCTAACTTACAAAGGCTTCTGTGGTGGCACATAGTCAGGGACATTGAGTTTTAGCTTCAAACGGATCATGGCTCAACTAATGGAATGAGTCCTAATCTCTAGTCCTCTCAATGCTAAGTCATCCTACAAAATCTTTTTAACATATCTTAGAATCATAAGTAGCAATCAATAAGAGTAACTTAAAACTTAGGAACCACCAAGTGAGGATTGTCCGTTCACCTTGTGGACCTTTTAAAAATATTTTTTAGGGAAACTATCATTATTACTCATATCTTTGATAAACTTAACTTTGAAGTTCTTCATTAATGCCCTAATTATAATCATAAATTATAGGAAACTTTACTTGAAAACTAGGTGGGTTAGACTTTATCATAGAACAATCATAAATAGCATAAGTCATAAGGAAATTTCTCACTTAAAGGAACATCAAAAATGCCCAAACTTTATCACATGAAATAATTATGGAATCATCATCATTAGTCTCATATATATATATATATATATATATATATATATATATCTATATGCATATTTGGCTAATGAAATTATTTTATTACAAGCATGCACATTAACTTGAGGAACTTAAAGAAAAGTTAAAATACTTATTAAGGAACTCTATGGGTGGAAGGATACCAATAAATTAACTCACATACCTTGGGGAACTAGGGAGAAACAAAATTGAAGCCTTTGAGAAAGAAACCTTGGAAACCCTAGCCTTATTATTAAGAGCCTTTTTCCTTAGAGAATTTAGAGTTGAAAGAAAGAAAAGAATGGAGGTTTCTTAGGGCTTAAAGGCTGATTTAGGGCCCCTTTCTCGTCCCCAAAACAATGTAATTTGGGATTAAAAAGGGCGAAAATGACAAAATTATCCCTCATTAAAACTGCCAGAATTGATTACAGACCTCGATTACAGGCCATAAGTTGATCAACAAGCCGTATGTCCCTCTTGTTTGCTAGCACATCTAAAATTCTTGAAAACTAACTTTGTTGGACCCAAATCTACGAAGCCATGTTACAAGTCGTATACTTTTACTGGTCGTGGTTGGACTTGTAGAGTCCTTCCATACTTAGCCATTTTTCACGTTATTCTTGGCCTCATTCCACGAAGAACCTTATGAGTCGTATCCTAGTTTATGGGTCGGTTGATAACTTTAGGTCATCCTTTAAAAATCTCCAAATTTTCTTCATGTCTGATGGTTTCACTCATGATGTTACCTACGGATCGTATGACCTTATACGGGCCGTCACTTGGTCCATGGGTTGCTTCACATTTGAAAACCTTTCCGCTTCCTGAAGTTCTATGTTTAAGAACAGAACTTATGGGTCGTATGTCCACTTATGGGCCGTAAGTTAACCCCATAAATCAAACTTTAGGTCATTTTTCAGGCCAACTTTTCTGTACTCAAGGCTCCTAAACTGAGGGTCGTTAAAACCAGTAATCCAGTAGTAACTTTTAACTTCTGGATTGTCCTCAAATGCTTGATAGATAACTTGTATCAAGAAGTAAAAAGCAACATATTAAGAACGATTGTTCCCGATCTCAAACATGTAAAACGTTTAATATCAAATTGGGTTATTCCAACTTAGAGTAATAATATATACTACAATCCCAAAGTAAAATCAGAAAACAAAATATTACACAATTTGAATTACAGCATTTTGTATAACCAAAATATCAAGATGAGCAGGCTACCAAATGCTTGCATTCTCATAAGATATTATCTATTCTTTTTAATTTAAAATCAAATTGGGTCATTCATAGGAATCCAGTAAAGTTCAAGAAGACATGCATAATCAGAATCATAAATGACTACAAAATGATCACAAATTACAATTATCAATATCTGATTTTTAACCATAACAAAATTTCATGTCACAATAAAAAAAAAAGCTAAACCTCTCTAATTCAATGCAGGTCACTCAGTGAGATTTCATATATTTTCGAATAATGTGGAGCCCTTCTATTTCTTCTCCAAAATACAACACAACCACAACCAAAAACCTTCCTTTCCTTGCCTTCAGAATCAATCTTGCATAGTGATTAGACTAACTATTCACTGAGTGTCTTGGCATTAGAAACAAAATCTCACATAGTGATTAGGCTAACGATTCGTCAAGTGTCTGGGCATTAGGAACAATGATTAGGCTAACATTGTGATCCCCACATAGAGCCTTGACCAATTTCACATAGTCAACTGGTTGGTCGTAACCCTCTGCCAACGCATAACGTTGGGCAACATGTTTCTCAATAATCATAGCACCCTCATGAAGATCTTTAGAAAATTAAACCACCATGTGCCCGTGATTTCTTGAGGACAAGTTTCAATGCTGTCATGATATCCACGGGCTCACCAAGAGCAAGAGCTGGAGTCTCAGCGGCAACAGGCTCTTCACCAGATATTTTCTCTTCTTGAATCTATTACTAGATGCAAACAAAGCAGATAGATAGAGGATACAATACAAGAGTAACGAGTTGTTCCACATCTTCATTTGTTTTATTGGCTGGCCTCCATCTTGATCATGATTCTATTCATTACCGCCTTCATATCTTGATCAACATTTTGCTCATTAGAGGCCACTCCTTGTTCATTATGAATGCTCATGTGTGCCTCCATCTTAATCAATAGTTTGCTAGTTAGTGCCTAAATCTTGTCCATTAGGAACTTGCTCATTAGCATCTCCACCTTGATCAACATTTTGCCTATTAGCTTATCTACTTTCACAATTTGAAACATGTTTGTATTAACAATCTAATCATAATTAGTGCCTATATTCAGAGCAGTGCATACATGTTGCATTATTACCTAAGCTTTTCTTTGAAATGGGAGAATGAGTTCGGTGTTTTGTTTATTTAAAGGGGAAAAATTGATAAGTTGCATCGGTTGGTGATAGGGATCAGATAGAGGAGTGTGACTGTATAGAAGGTGAGACGCGGAAGTTACAGTTCTTCGTGTAGAAGTTTTGAGCGTGAGAAGGTGTTTGTAAGTGTATGAGACTTTTAGTTAGGGTTTTCTTTTAAGTTAGAGATATTTAGGTAATTTAACTTTCATTTTTAAGAGTTCATGTTTTTTAGTATATATATATATATAACTAGATTAAAATAACAATATGCAATTGCTAATAATAAAATTAGAGCCGTCAATATGGGCTAGGCCCGTTGGGTCGGCCTGGCCTAACCTGTGATTTAGCAGGGATGGGCTATGACTTTTGGAGCCCATTTTTTAAATGGGCTTTTTAGCTCGGCCTGAATAAGTCTGCTGATTTGTGGAGCTTTTGCAATATGGGTTGGGCCGGCCCGTAGGCTGCATTAAAAAATAATTAAAAATAAAAATAAAAATAAAATAGAGTATTAAAAATAATAAGAGTCTAAACTCAAAGTTCATTTAAAATTTTTAAGTATTAAAATTTAGATACAAATTATATTTTTATAATATGTACTCCCTCTATCCATCTTAACTTGTCCTTTATTGATTTAGCACAGGGATTAAGAAACAGTAAATAATATGAACAATTTTACCAAATCACCTTTTGAATATAACAACTAGAACGTCTTGAAAAATATAACAAGAAAATAACTAATATAATTAATGATAAGGGTAAACTAAAAATTAAATTTGAAATTATCTTTTGATTTCATGAAGTGGACAGGTATGGTTGGAAGTGGACAAGTAAAGATGGATGGAGTAAGTAATAGTAACACTAATACTATGTAATATTGTCCCGTTGCTATTTATTTTAATATGTTTAAATTATAATTTAATTGAAAAATTTATTAAAAAATATAAGAATAAAAATATGGGGGCCCAGCAAGGCCTGCGGCCCACGTACAAATGGGTTGGGCTAGCTATTTTTTAGCCCATAAAAAAAAAGGGTCAGCCCGACCTAATCTGTCAAATTCCAAAGCCTATAAGGACTAGCCCAAATAGGATGGATCGACCCGTATTGACAGCTCTAAATAAAATTTTACGGAGTTAAATTTAATTAGAGTCCTTAACCTCATATAAATTCAATTTTACTATTTTTTAGATAAATAAATTTACATCCGACAACACCAAATATAATAAAATTAGAACCATGGTGTAATATCGAAAACCATAGAGACTGTTTTAAAAGCAAAAACCTCAAAAGAGGTAAGGTCCACGAAAAAGAAGAAACAAACGAAACAAAACAAAGATATCATAAACATGTTTGTCGGCAAGGAACACCACAAATTTTATAGTATAAAAAAATAAAATTGATCTTAGGGGGACTATTAATACCACCATAAAGTCTATAAAGGAAAAAATACAACAGACAATGAAACTATATTTTGCGTCATTATCTGACGTCATTTAAATGATGTCAAACTCTAGAAACAAAAATAAAAATGTTTTAGATTTTAACTTTATTCTTAGTTGCCTTTGCTTCCGGGGAGTTTACCGTCATGTTCTTATCTCTTTCCTTCTTCTACTTACCCACCATATATGACCCTATCACTACTTTATTCTCAGATCTTATACAAACTTTTTTTCTTTAACAATAAAATGGAGGATCACCCACATAAAAGAGTGATAAAACAACTTGTTGAAGGAAAAAGATTTGCTATCCAACTTCAAAGTCTACTTAAACAAGATTATGATAAACCAATCTCAGCTGATGAACTTATAGTCAAAATCTGGGGATCTTTCACTCAGGCTATTTCTGAGCTGAATACTTTGGGTAATTGCAAGACTACATTAGCCCACAACCAGATCGAGGAAGTTGATAAACCCGATCGGTCTAGTTCTGAATTGAAGAAGAAGGAGAAGCAAGACCGGAGAGGTTGCTACAAAAGAAGGTAATTATAGTACTATAGGTTCCAGAAATAATCTCTTTACCTCTATAATGTAGTGGTAAGGTATGCGTACATTAGACCCCACTTGTGAAATTTTACGGACACCCCCATTCTATGAAGAGGCGAAATTAAAATTTTAACTTAATAATAACTTCAAATGTTGATAACTGAATTTCAAATTTAATATTTATAGATATTTAATAAATTTATTGATATAAATATAGTCAACAAAAGTTATTGATTTCAATCCACGGGCGTCTTGCTCCGCCCTTGGTGGCATAGAATATCAGGTCAGTCCAAAGATAAATTGTTTATAAAAAGTGGATTAGCAATATGGAAAGAGTCAGGGATGATTTGGTACGAAAATGAATAACATATGGTACATATGAAATATTTATTCATATTCAGTTGGTATATATAATATATGGTGCTTGTACCCTTAAAATTGTTTTGTATGCAACTTGGAGAAATGGATCGGCAAGGCAATTAAGTTAATTGGACATCTTCTGCCTACTAGCTAGCTAGAGCCCAGAATATTGTTTAATGAGTACACAAGTCACTTCTAATCTTCAGCAAGTTGCATTATAGTATCTTGATGTGATTCAACGAGAGTTATAATATTATATTATAAATATTATTTGGATTTAAGGATTTAACGAGAGTATCTTGAGACCCATATTCAATTTATAATTAAATGCAACTACCAGTTGTATAATTATTTGGATTTAAGGTTTTTATCTGTGTATGTATGTTCAATCAAATGAGAGAAATTATTTTGGTTTGCAGAAAAACCTCATGTTCATGGATAAGAGAATCCGAAACAATGAATGATGGTTGTGCATGGAGGAAATACGGGCAGAAGAAAATACTCAACTCAAAATATCCTAGGTATATTTTTATATGTTGTAGATAAATTTATCTCATTTTAATTCCTTTATCTATACATTTATACAAATTAAATTACATGTAAATTTTTTATTAGATGATATAATTTTGAGTATATATTATTATTCGTGTATAGAAGTTAAATTCTTTTTTCTAAAAAGTGATGTTGGCCTCGACAGGTGCTACTATAGGTGCACCCACAAGTATGATCAAGATTGCGGAGCCACAAAACAAGTGCAAATAATCCAAGAAAATCCAATAATAATGTACCACACCACATACTTTGGCAATCACACTTGCAATTCATCAAAGATTCTAAAGCATAAACATAATTCACAATTCAAACCAAAAACTCCTAGGAGTGATTCAACAGTGCTGAAAGAAGAAAAAGAATCCAAGGGACAAAGTGATAATGTATCATCAATTATGGATTCTAACTTATGGCAAGATTTTATGCCTTCTTCTCCCTCTGCTCATGATTCCACTTTGGCTCCTCATAAATCTTCTTATTTTGGAATGGAAGATTATTTTGGTAAATTTGTTGACATTGAGGCCATAGAGTTTTCCTGATATATTGTTGATAGTAATCCTTATTATGGATAATGTTGTTAAATAAAATCTTTCCCTATGATCTTGTAATACTTTTAAATGAGAATGTATATAGAGCCTGTTTGGATTGACTTATTTTAAGCGTTTTTATGTCAAAATAGATTTAAGCATTTTTTTTGAATGTTTGGTTAAATTAAACAAGTGCTCGAAAGCACTTGTTTTAAGCTAAAATGGACCAAAATAAGCAAAAGCTATAAGCTAGGATTCCTAACTTAAATCTTAGCTTATAACTTTTGGTTTATAAGTTTAAACCAATAAGCTCATTGAAAAAGGCTTAGTAGCTTATTCCTGATTGTAGTTTTCTGCTTTTGCTTTACTTATCTCTTAAATTTTACTTTGAAGTACATGAGAAGATAAAAGGAATTAAACTATAGGACTTAACCATTTCTATTCATTATTAACACACTAAAACTTCTAAATTAGGTTTAGGATCTACTAATTTGTCAATATCCCAATGCACTGTATATTTCATTGCTGTATTACTTATATAGAGACTGAGCTTGGGTTAGCTTAAAGCACTTTCGAGCTTACTTTTACATTTGGTAAATTTCTCAAGTATATTTAAGCTAAAACAAGTAAAATCCTTGAGATGTATCTAATTTATAGTTTTTTTTTTGCTTAAAAGTTAGTTGTTTTTCTAAAATGATTCAGCTTATTATCACTTATATGATTATATAAGTAATTGCTTGGACTTCTTTTTGGAGTTTTTGAATAGGCAATAGAAATTTTATAATTAGCAATGTGAACAAGAATTGTATTTTATATGTTTTTCTCCAACTGATCATGATATTACAATGATTAGCTATAATAAAAGTTTGTTACTGTTCTCCCATGTTGTATGCATCACTGTGGAATTAATTGTTGATTCCATTTCGAAATATTAAAATACACAATATTTTCATCATAAACTTTTGCATGTTCAAGAATAATATGCTCTTTAATTACTTACGAAGTGGTACTATGTATATATTATTTAAATAAATAATTATTAACTAAGTATTTAAGTATAAATTTTATAAATTTCATATTTTATCACGTTAATTCCTTTTGATACTAACTATTTTCTAAATTACTAAAAATCTCATATTTATTAGGCATGTTGATACCTTAAAACTCATTTCTTACCTGTCGAGGAAAAAGGAAACAAATAAATTAATTACACTAAAAATAGGGCTGAACTGGAAAATTGACTTTGCTTCCATAATTATAAAATTGCAATGTTTTGATTTTTCTCAGTAAGGTAATTGAATTTTTAATAATATAATAGTACGAGGAATGTTATTCCTCCATTGAAATAATTGAATTTTATCCACCAGTAAAATCAGAAATTTTATCAATTACTGGACTTTATTATTTTACTACATTAAAGGATACGGTGTCTCTACCACCTGGTTCTTGCTTTGTCTATTAAACATTGAGATAATTTCCATCTCGCTAGTCCTCCTTCAATATAGCAACAGTAAAATTTCCATCTTGGTTCTTGATCTGGTTCTCTATTTTCGTCATCCTAATCCTGATTGATGGCTATCTTGGGATAAAGACATCTCATATCGAATATCCAGTTCGAACCAATTAAATCCCACACAAAATTCCAGTATAGATATGCAGACAAGAGATGTTGTTTCTTGGAATACAATGATGTAATTGACACCTGACATAAGTTCTATGTTTTTTGTCAAGTAAAAATTTCATACTTAAAATTAGGTGCATGATCTGGCTAGTTGATACTTGATTAATGATTTTCGTGTTTTTTTGGAATGATACTCATCGTTGGAATCAGAGCTTTAGATACTTGATATTTTAAGAAGGAGCACTTGTGCTTATCGAACTACTGATAATTGATACCTAACATAAGTTTTATGTTTTTTTATCTAGTAGATACTTGATACTTAAAATTAGGTGTTTGATTTGGATAGTTGATACTTGATTAAGGATTTTGATTTGGGTAGTTGATACTTGATTAAGGATTTTTGTGTTTTTTAGAATGATATTCATTATTGGAATCGGAGCTTTAGGTACTTGATACTTTAAAAAGAAGTGTTTGTGCTTATCAAACTACTGATAATTGATGTCTGACATAAGTTTTACATTTTTTTGTCTAGTAGATACTTGATAGTTAAAACTGTGTGCTTGATTTGGGTAGTTGATACTTGATTAAGGATTTCCCTATTTTTCAGAATGATACTCATCGTTGGAATCGGAATGGAAACTGCTATAAAGAAGTAGATGAAATATGGAAGACGCTAGGTTTTGGCGGAGGAATTTGTGATTTTTCAATTTCTTCCCTTTTTGTTTACTTTGAAAATAATGATAAAAATTTTGAAATTGAAATTAATCATGAAAAGATTGATTAAACAACTAAAAGAATAGGAAGATTATGTAGATATTGATTAGAATATTTAAAATTAGGAGATATTTAGGATAAACTAAGAAGCAGAGAGAAATAATAATATAGGTATCGACAAGTTGGAGAGAGAGAGTAGAAATAAGGGACTTTTGTAATTTTTTTAGAATGGTAGAGATTATTAGAAAATATTGTAAAATATGTTGTGTAGTTGTGTAAATTTTCCAATATTTAATTATTTTCAAACTTTATAACTTAACAGAGAACGAATTCACCAATTCACATGTATTTGAATTAATTACAAATTTTAAACATTCTAAATAATATGTTCATTTTTTGCGTAAACAATTTAATGGGGTTATTCACTCATATTTTACTAAACATATAAATGATTTATTTTAAGTTTAAAAATTTATATTTAAACGCATAATTGTTTATTCATATATTTAAATTCAACAATTAAAACAAATGCTTTTCAACATTGGGTGTCTAAAACAGGCGTAAAAAGTGTTTCTTAGCAAGGTGTATGAGTTTAAATTTTAATTAATTGAACTCCATTATAACCGCAATTCATCTCCCACTGTCTCGAATCTAATGGAAAACATGAGTATTTTAAAATAACAAATATATAAAAGTATTAATTAAAATATTCAACCTGTATTAAAAATGTACTTGTTAGGTAGTGTAATGCAAATAAAATAGATGTTCGTGTTTTAATACAATGTTTAAACAAAATAGATGTTCCCCGCCACTTTGTACGTCCAAATATCATCCTATATTATGTTGGCTGATAGGGATAGTCTCTTAAATTTATGAGCAAATTCATTTTAAATAATTAATCAAATTAAGAGTCTGTTGGATGATCTTATAGCTTACGAGTTATACAGTTAAAAATTCTAATATATTGCTTTTGTATTATTTGTTATTTTTGTTTAAATATAAGTATTTGTATTTTTTTTTTCTCAAACTTCATAAAGGTGATTAAACTTAAAAACAACTAAATAGGCTATACAAACAGGTTCCTAGCATAAATAGATTTTTTACGTACTTTTATAGTATTTGGATAAGGTAAAAAAGTACACACATTTATTTTTAAGCCGAGTTAACAAAGTAAAAATCATAAGTTAATAACTTCTTTGAATTTACTTTTGATTTATAAGTCAAAATGCATGTGTTAGAATAAGTCTTCCTGTTAGACACTTTTTCGACTCAAAATTGTAAAAAAACTTTTGTGTATGTGTGTTCTATAGCACTCATTATGCGCACATAAGTTAATAACTTATATCAAATCTCTTTTAATTATATGTATCAGTTTTAATAAATTGTAAAACTTCAAATATATTCTAATTGATGCGGATGTATACAATTAAATGATGAGGCAAATTTATTTGATTAAATTAATCTTTTAGGATCATAATCATATATTCAACTACTCAATTAAACTTATCATTATTCAAGTATCTAATTTATTTATATGTTTTATTAATTCAACATAGCATCACTAGATTTATGGTTGATTATGTAATGTACTAAAAAAGTCTTAATAAATGGGAAATATCTCAGTTGGTGAGCTTTTTTACTCGGAGAATTGAAGGCCAACTACTTGTAGGAAAGCAGCAAGTAACAATTTAGAAATCAGATCATGCATTTATCCATTTTGATGTACATGCACTGTACCACATTCATTTTCTTATTTTCATTCTTGCAGGCTTTTGCCCCCTCTTTCTTTCTGCTGGTCCTCCTTATTTTTATTTTAAGTAATTGGCTGCTTCACTTAGGA